>JAUIMM010001059.1:95000-695000 GCA_031769625.1 Taudactylus pleione
AGAAGATGATGTTCATAAAATGAATGATCAACTCTTCCAGGGAGACCAGCCTCCAGAACGTACAGAGGGACCTGTGGTTCCAGCAGGGACGAATTAATACTCTGTGAGGATGAGGATGTACATAACACTGAAGAGGGTGAGGAATCTGTGGATGAGGAGGATGAGGCCGACTTCTTGCCT
Source organism: Taudactylus pleione (assembly GCA_031769625.1). NCBI lineage: Eukaryota > Metazoa > Chordata > Amphibia > Anura > Myobatrachidae > Taudactylus > Taudactylus pleione. Next base: position 95,181 of record JAUIMM010001059.1, read on the forward strand.
CCGTAGAGCCAGTTTGTGCAGGGACAGATTAATTGCCAGCTTGTTTTGTGGGGGCCCAAACGAACCAATCATTTCAGCCACAGTTGTGTGGCAGACCCTGGCGCTGAAATGATTGGTTTGTTAAAGTGTGCATGTCCTGTTTATACAACATAAGGGTTGGTGGGAGGGCCCAAGGACAATTCCATCTTGCACCTCTTTTTTTTCTTTGCATTATGTACAGTTTGGGGCCTAGTTTTTCAATGCCATCCTGTCTGCCACTGCAGTTTCACGCCTAGATGGGTCACGTGTTTGTGCCGCCCACTCGTGTCGCTTAGCATAGTCATCCAGCTACCTCGGTGCAACCTTTTGGACATAAAAACACTATTGTGAGGTGTGAGGTATTCAGAATAGACTGGAAATGAGTGGAAATTAAGGTTATTGAGGTTAATAATAGCATAGGAGCAGAAAAACCTACAAATTCTGTGATTTTAGCTGTTTTTATGCTTTTTTTCAAAAAAATACAGATCCAAAACACAAAACCCAGAACCCAAAACACGGAAGGGTGGTTTTGGCAAAACCAATCCAGATCCAAAACACGAAGAAAGATCCAGATCCAAAACCAAAACACGAAAAGTGGCCGGTGCACACCCCTAGTGTGTATATGTGTGTGTGTGTGTGTGTGTGTGTGTGTGTATATGTGTCTGTATATGTGTATGTATATATGTGTGTCTGGGCTGAGCGCAGGAAAGACATCCTGCTGCTGACATCCGGGTGATTCTCAATGGGAACTGCTTTCTCTATCAGGTTTTATCACCTCCAAATTGCAACTTTCTCTGGGCCTGACCCCGCACTACCAGCAAACGCCATCTGTACATGACTTCAACCATTGTAGGATAGAGGCTTCTGTACGTTATCACAGTTATTGTGTCTGAGAAGAATCTGCCGGGAGCCTATACATTGGCCATGTGCGGAGTAATGACTGTGATTACGCAGTAGGTAAGCTGGGTCTGGACTCGGCAGTAAAGTGATGGTGCAAACTATCACTATACATTTCACACCTTGGGCCGTATTCAAATAGCGGCGAAAATGGAGAAAAAAACTGGAGAAAAGTTTTCTCCATCCCGGACCAAGAGAAAAAAAATGAAAAATCACTATTTTTGGCTTAAAATGTGGGGCCGGGCCCTTATGATAAATTACCCCAAACTTTTTTCGTCAGTTGCATATTTAAAAAAAAAAACCATTGAAAATATAAAAAAACAATTATTTTTCCTGGAGATTACTGTCCCACGTAACCTGGGGGTATGATAAATTGGAAGCAAGTATATTTTCGTGTAGTAAAAACGTAATCTTAAAAACAGTTATATGATGCGACCACGTGCAATGTTTAAAACACTTGACGCGTCCATAACGTTCCCCGAAAAATCAGAACCAATACATTAAAACCATTTTCAACGGTTTTTTTTTTCGCCCAAAATTTGCGTGGTAGTTTTTCAACAAAGTACGCAACCTACATTTCATGTACAACTGCCTAATTATATAGGTGATTATATCCTGAGGGTCTAGTCGCTGCTTATTATTACATGTATTCCTCCATCCCCATCCCCATACATATCATATACATGTACCACTGCCTACTTATATAGGTGATTATATCCTGAGGGTCAAATCGCTGCTTATTATTACATGTATTCCTCCATCCCCATACATAACGTATACATGTTCCACTGCCTACTTATATAGGTGATTATATCCTGAGGGTCTAATCACTGCTTATTATTACATGTATTCCTCCATCTCCATCCCCATACATACCATATACATGTACCACTGTCTACTTATATAGGTGATTATATCCTGAGGGTCTAATCGCTGCTTATTATTACATGTATTCCTCCATCCCCATCCCCATACATACCATATACATGTACCACTGCCTACTTATATAGGTGATTATATCCTGAGAGTCTAATCACTGCTTATTATTACATGTATTCCTCCATCCCCATACATATCATATACATGTACCACTGCCTACTTATATAGGTGATTATATCCTGAGGGTCTAGTCGCTGCTTATTATTACATGTATTCCTCCATCCCCATCCCCATACATATCATATACATGTACCACTGTCTACTTATATAGGTGATTATATCCTGAGGGTCAAATCACTGCTTATTATTACATGTATTCCTCCATCCCCATCCCCATACATATCATATACATGTACCACTGCCTACTTATATAGGTGATTATATCCTGAGGGTCTAATCGCTGCTTATTATTACATGTATTCCTCCATCCCCATACATACCATATACATGTACCACTGCCTACTTATATAGGTGATTATATCCTGAGGGTCTAATCACTGCTTATTATTACATGTATTCCTCCATCCCCATCCCCATACATACCATAAACATGTACCACTGTCTACTTATATAGGTGATTATATCCTGAGGGTCTAATCACTGCTTATTATTACATGTATTCCTCCATCCCCATCCCCATACATATCATATACATGTACCACTGCCTACTTATATAGGTGATAATATCCTGAGGGTCTAATCGCTGCTTATTATTACATGTATTCCTCCATCCCCATACATATCATATACATGTACCACTGTCTACTTATATAGGTGGTTATATCCTGAGGGTCTAATCGCTACTTATTACATGTATTCCTCCATCCCCATACATATCATATACATGTACCACTGCCTACTTATATAGGTGATTATATCCTGAGGGTCTAATCGCTGCTTATTACATGTATTCCTCCATCTCCATCCCCATACATATCATATACATGTACCACTGCCTACTTATATAGGTGATTATATCCTGAGGGACTAATCGCTGCTTATTATTACATGTATTCCTCCATCCCCTTACATATCATATACATGTACCACTGCCTACTTATATAGGTGACTATATTCTGAGGGTCTAATCACTGCTTATTATTACATGTATTCCTCCATCCCCATCCCCATACATATCATATACATGTACCACTGCCTACTTATATAGGTGATTATATCCTGAGGGTCTAATCGCTGCTTATTATTACATGTATTCCTCCATCCCCATCCCCATACATACCATATACATGTACCACTGCCTACTTATATAGGTGATTATATCCTGAGGGTCTAATCACTGCTTATTATTACATGTATTCCTCCATCCCCATACATATCATATACATGTACCACTGTCTACTTATATAGGTGATTATATCCTGAGGGTCTAATCGCTACTTATTACATGTATTCCTCCATCTCCATCCCCATACATACCATATACATGTACCACTGCCTACTTATATAGGTGATTATATCCTGAGGGTCTAATCGCTGCTTATTATTACATGTATTCATCCACCCCCATCCCCATACATATCATATACATGTACCACTGCCTACTTATATAGGTGATTATATCCTGAGGGTCTAATCACTGCTTATTATTACATGTATTCCTCCATCCCCATACATATCATATACATGTACCACTGTCTACTTATATAGGTGATTATATCCTGAGGGTCTAATCGCTACTTATTACATGTATTCCTCCATCCCCATCCCCATACATATCATTTACATGTACCACTGTCTACTTATATAGGTGATTATATCCCGAGGGTCTAATCGCTGCTTATTATTACATGTATTCATCCACCCCCATCCCCATACATATCATATACATGTACCACTGCCTACTTATATAGGTGATTATATCCTGAGGGTCTAATCGCTGCTTATTATTACATGTATTCCTCCATCCCCATACATATCATATACATGTACCCAGGGCCGGATTAAGCCTTTGGGGGGCCCGGGGCACTTAAGACAGGGGGGCCCTCCCCCTCTTGTCAGCACCGTTCCCTGGCTGTGCCCATTGTGTGTGTGGGTCTACACCGCACACCCTGCACCCATTAAACTTACCTCTCTGGAGTCCTGCGTCGGCTAGCCCTGACAGAAATCACCAGGAAAATGTGCTGCAGCCATTTTCCTGGAGGTTTGCGCATGAGCAACAGAGAAGTCTCAGGAACATAGTGGGTACGCCATGTTCCTAGAGACCTGAGCATGCACAGTAGACTCTCGCACAACAAAGGGGCTACAGTGCTGTTGGAGAAGGGGGGGGGGCGCACAGAAGCTTTCCACAGCCCACTACTCTCTTAAACCGCCCATGGGTGTAGATACCTTTGTAAGGCCCATAGAAATATTTTGAAGGGGTTCCCTTTCAAGGTGCACACACTTTCCCTTTAACCAGTATAGTATAAAGGAAGCAGCAATTCCCTGTACCCACATCCACTTGTCACTGCTTCCATGTGACAAGATGCCTTACAGTGTTATGGGGCATAAACATTAGTACAAAAAAAGAAATACATTTTGTACAAAGGGATATGACATTTTACATTTCGTGGCAGTGTGTATGGGATATGGGCCCCCCTGCCACAGTGAGCTCTGCGTCTGCCTGCACTGCTGCAGACTGTAACATTCACTACTGTGTGGGGTGGGTGCTCACCTCTCCATAGTCCAGACTCCATACTAGTTTGCTTTACATTCTTATCAGCAGAGTGCAGCTGCTTTCAGGGTATACACTCCGGAAACCGACTGCCTTAATACCGACAGCCGGCTTCCCGACTGTCATATCCCGGCGAGGGTGAAATGCCGGGCGTCTATATCTAGACGCCTGTCATTTCCCAGACGCCGGGAGACAGGCGCCTGGCATCCCGATCGAAGGGATGCCGGGCGACGCGAGCGGACAGCCACGGGGGGGAGGGTTAGGTTTAGGGCACCCGTGGGGGACTTAGGGTTAGGCACCCCTGGGAGGGTTAGGGTTAGGCTAGGGGGAAGGAGGGTTAGGGTTAAGCACCCCCAGGGGGGACTTAGGGTTAGGCACCCCCCAGGGGGACTTAGGTTTAGGCAGCGGGGAAGGGGGGGTTAGGGTTAGGCACTTAGAGAGGGGATTAGGGTTAGGCACTTGGGGGGGAGGTTAGGGTTAGGCACCCCTAAGGAGGGTTAGGTTTAGGGGGTTAGGTTAGGTTAGTTTATACTTACCTTAGCGACGATCGGGATTTCCAGCGCTGTCGGGCTTCCACTGCCGGGAACTCTGCTTTTGTCGGCCAGGCGCTGCCGGGAATCGAACCGCCGGCCATGCAGCAGCCCGGATTCCATACCGATTCCGCTTTCAGATGTGTGTGTTCTCTCACTGTTCAGTCTCTAGTCCAGTCCGCCTGGTCCGTCTCTCTATAGTGACGCTTGTAGGAGGCGTGGTCCCTGCAAGCCAGACTGCTGCTACTGTACCTGTGACTGTGTAACTCTTTGTGCAGCATGGCTGTGTGCAGGGAGCAGGGTTGGCACTTTTTGAAAGCCTGCACCCTTTGCATCTACGATAGCCGGCCAGGCAGTAAGCAGAGAATGTTGTCTGGACGCTCTAGTGCCAGAGCTGGATCAGTGGGCTCTGGCTGGGGGGCCCCCTGAGAGAGGGGGGCCCGGGGGTACTCGCCCCCTGTGCCCCCCCCTTAATCCGGCTCTGCATGTACCACTGCCTACTTATATAGGTGATTATATCCTGAGGGTCTAATCACTGCTTATTATTACATGTATTCCTCCATCTCCATCCCCATACATACCATATACATGTACCACTGCCTACTTATATAGGTGATTATATCCTGAGGGTCTAATCGCTGCTTATCATTACATGTATTCCTCCATCCCCATCCCCATACATACCATATACATGTACCACTGTCTACTTATATAGGTGGTTATATCCTGAGGGTCTAATCGCTGCTTATTATTACATGTATTCCTCCATCCCCATACATATCATATACATGTACTACTGCCTACTTATATAGGTGATTATATCCTGAGGGTCTAATCACTGCTTATTATTACATGTATTCCTCCATCCCCATCCCCATACATATCATATATACATGTACCACTGCCTACTTATATAGGTGATTATATCCTGAGGGTCTAATCACTGCTTATTATTACATGTATTCCTCCATCCCCATCCCCATACATACCATATACATGTACCACTGCCTACTTATATAGGTGATTATATCCTGAGGGTCTAATCACTGCTTATTATTACATGTATTCCTCCATCTCCATCCCCATACATATCATATACATGTACCACTGCCTACTTATATAGGTGATTATATCCTGAGGGTCTAATCACTGCTTATTATTACATGTATTCCTCCATCCCCATCCCCATACATACCATATACATGTACCACTGCCTACTTATATAGGTGATTATATCCTGAGGGTCTAATCACTGCTTATTATTACATGTATTCCTCCATCCCCATACATATCATATACATGTACCACTGCCTACTTATATAGGTGGTTATATCCTGAGGGTCTAATCGCTGCTTATTATTACATGTATTCCTCCATCCCCATACATATCATATACATGTACCACTGCCTACTTATATAGGTGATTATATCCTGAGGGTCTAATCGCTGCTTATTATTACATGTATTCCTCCATCCCCATCCCCATACATACCATATACATGTACCACTGCCTACTTATATAGGTGATTATATCCTGAGGGTCTAATCACTGCTTATTATTACATGTATTCCTCCATCCCCATCCCCATACATACCATATACATGTACCACTGCCTACTTATATAGGTGATTATATCCTGAGGGTCTAATCACTGCTTATTATTACATGTATTCCTCCATCTCCATCCCCATACATACCATATACTTGTACCACTGCCTACTTATATAGGTTATTATATCCTGAGGGTCTAATCACTGCTTATTATTACATGTATTCTTCCATCTCCATCCCCATACATATCATATACATGTACCACTGCCTACTTATATAGGTGATTATATCCTGAGGGTCTTATAGCTGCTTATTACATGTATTCCTCCATCCCCATCCCCATACATATCATTTACATGTACCACTGTCTACTTATATAGGTGATTATATCCCGAGGGTCTAATAGCTGCTTATTACATGTATTCCTCCATCCCCATACATATCATATACATGTACCACTGCCTACTTATATAGGTGATTATATCCTGAGGGTCTAATCGCTGCTTATTATTACATGTATTCCTCCATCTCCATCCCCATACATATCATATACATGTACCACTGCCTACTTATATAGGTGATTATATCCTGAGGGTCTAATCGCTGCTTATTATTACATGTATTCCTCCATCCCCATCCCCATACATATCATATACATGTACCACTGCCTACTTATATAGGTGGTTATATCCTGAGGGTCTAATCACTGCTTATTATTACATGTATTCCTCCATCTCCATCACCATACATATCATATACATGTACCACTGCCTACTTATATAGGTGATTATATCCTGAGTCTAATCGCTGCTTATTATTACATGTATTCCTTCATCCCCATCCCCAAACATATCATATACATGTACCACTGTCTACTTATATAGGTGATTATATCCTGAGAGTCTAATCACTGCTTATTATTACATGTATTCCTCCATCCCCATACATATCATATACATGTACCACTGCCTACTTATATAGGTGATTATATCCTGAGAGTCTAATCACTGCTTATTATTACATGTATTCCTTCATCCCCATCCCCATACATTTCATATACATGTACCACTGCCTACTTATATAGGTGATTATATCCTGAGGGTCTAATCACTGCTTATTATTACATGTATTCCTCCATCCCCATCCCCATACATATCATATACATGTACCACTGCCTACTTATATAGGTGATTATATCCTGAGGGTCTAATCGCTGCTTATTATTACATGTATTCCTCCATCCCCATACATATCATATACATGTACCACTGCCTACTTATATAGGTGATTATATCCTGAGGGTCTAATCACTGCTTATTATTACATGTATTCCTCCATCCCCATACATATCATATACATGTACCACTGTCTACTTATATAGGTGATTATATCCTGAGGGTCTAATCACTGCTTATTATTACATGTATTCCTCCATCTCCATACATATCATATACATGTACTACTGCCTACTTATATAGGTGATTATATCCTGAGGGTCTAATCGCTGCTTATTATTACATGTATTCCTCCATCCCCATACATATCATATACATGTACTACTGCCTACTTATATAGGTGATTATATCCTGAGGGTCTAATCGCTGCTTATTATTACATGTATTCCTCCATCCCCATGCCCATACATATCATATACATGTACCACTGCCTACTTATATAGGTGATTATATCCTGAGGGTCTAATCACTGCTTATTATTACATGTATTCCTTCACCCCCATCCCCATACATATCACATACATGTACCACTGCCTTCTTATATAGGTGATTATATCCTAAAATACAATGTAAGTCTAGAACACTGCTCCGAGCAGCCTGCTCCTGATACACAGTAGTAAAATACAATGAAGTCTGGGATACGGACGTTGGCTGTAGTGAAGGCTTGTGCTCTGTGTGTGGTGTCTGTACCATGGATGAATGGATGTGGATTTATACTCTTGGTTTTCGTTTATTGGCAGTTTACATTGTTGACTTTATGTGAAGCTGAATTCATTCTCAGATTCTGGGAAAATAAATCCTGTATGTTAGTTATAATTGATAAATCCTTTTTTTCTTCATTAGGACCATATCAGCTGGTAACAACGTCCCCCCACACCCCCAAGCTCTTGCTCCCCAACCTCCGGGATCTGTAACACAAGTGGATGTGCGCAGCCGAGTGGCAGCCTGGTCAGCGTGGGAAGCGGAGTATGGAGACTGTAAGTGTGTGTACAGCAGCTTATTGCCTGACCCAGAATTGGTCTTATTTTATGCTTTTCATTCTCATGGCTGCTCTACGGAACCTAATAACTCCTGACACCGCAAAGAGAAACCCCACTAAGAGGCATTTAGTGTATCTCCTCCTACATCCCCGGGAGGTATATAGCGTAACTCCTCCTACATCCCCGGGAGGTATATAGCGTAACTCCTCCTACATCCCCGGGAGGTATATAGCGTAACTCCTCCTACATCCCCGGGAGGTATATAGCGTAACTCCTCCTACATCCCCGGGAGGTGTATAGCGTAACTCCTCCTACATCCCCGGGAGGTGTATAGCGTAACTCCTCCTACATCCCCGGGAGGTGTATAGCGTAACTCCTCCTACATCCCTGCAGGGAGGTGTATAGCGTAACTCCTCCTACATCCCTGCAGGGAGGTGTATAGTGTAACTCCTCCTACATCCCTGCAGGGAGGTGTATAGCGTAACTCCTCCTACATCCCTGCAGGGAGGTGTATAGCGTGTCTCCTCCTACATCCCTGCAGGGAGGTGTGTAGCGTGTCTCCTCCTACATCCCTGCAGGGAGGTGTGTAGCGTGTAACTCCTCCTACATCCCTGCAGGGAGGTGTGTAGCATGTAACTCCTCCTACATCCCTGCAGGGAGGTGTGTAGCGTGTAACTCCTCCTACATCCCTGCAGGGAGGTGTGTAGCGTGTAACTCCTCCTACATCCCTGCAGGGAGGTGTGTAGCGTGTAACTCCTCCTACATCCCTGCAGGGAGGTGTGTAGCGTGTAACTCCTCCTACATCCCTGCAGGGAGGTGTGTAGCGTGTAACTCCTCCTACATCCCTGCAGGGAGGTGTGTAGCGTGTAACTCCTCCTACATCCCTGCAGGGAGGTGTGTAGCGTGTAACTCCTCCTACATCCCTGCAGGGAGGTGTGTAGCGTGTAACTCCTCCTACATCCCTGCAGGGAGGTGTGTAGCGTGTAACTCCTCCTACATCCCTGCAGGGAGGTGTGTAGCGTGTAACTCCTCCTACATCCCTGCAGGGAGGTGTGTAGCGTGTCTCCTCCTACATCCCTGGAGGGAGGTGTGTAGCGTGTCTCCTCCTACATCCCTGCAGGGAGGTGTGTAGCGTGTCTCCTCCTACATCCCTGCAGGGAGGTGTGTAGCGTGTCTCCTCCTACATCCCTGCAGGGAGGTGTGTAGCGTGTCTCCTCCTACATCCCTGCAGGGAGGTGTGTAGCGTAACTCCTCCTACATCCCTGCAGGGAGGTGTATAGTGTAACTCCTTCTACATCCCTGCAGGGAGGTGTATAGTGTAACTCCTCCTACATCCAAATATGCCGAAATATTTCTACTTCAGTTTCCATAGGGTATCTTGGGGGTATAGGCGATGACGGCACCACAGAGTTAAGTTTTCAGCCTCCCAGGATACACTGGGTTCCCTCTCCTATACCACGCCCCCGAGCCAAGGCAATCAGTTTCGTAGGTGCCCGGCTCGGAGTCGGATCACCAGATGGAGAATGGGGCTGTAATGGCCCTTGAAGTTATTTTACAAGGCAGCTTTGGCTGTACAAGCTGAGCGGAACACCATTGACTGTCATAACAGACGTTTATGCTGTCGCTCCTTCACCCCGCCGGACCTGAACGCCGGTACTGATCCGGGGATGCTGGTGGGTCTCCGGGGTCCCAGCTAGCTGGGATCCAGGAGTACCCGGTCTGTGACCGGATTCAAGGGGATTTCAGGTAAGCGGCGGGTTCCCGCGGAGGGTGCCCGCCTATTCACATTCCATGTTGTCCTCAGGCAGGGGGCTCCCTGGGGACAGGATGCGCTTGGGGCCAAGTACTGATCCTGTGCCTTCCACTAGACCACCAGGGACAGCGGGCTGCAGCGGTGAGGATACGCTCCGGCGTCCCAGGGGTTAATAGCTTGTCAGGGGAGCGCTCCTTCCCTGTCTAACATCCGGCGCCTTCTCCGCTACACAGTTCCTCTCCATTGCAGTCTGGCTGCCTGTGTGAGCGCTCCTTCCCCGGACCCGCCTTCTCTCAGCTCCTCGGCAGCCATTTTTTGTAAAGTGTGCAAACATTGCTGGACGCTTGATACAGGTGGCATCGCGGTCCTGGTCCCCCTCATTCCTCTCCTCCGATTAGGTCAGCGTATGCAGCACTGTTTCCTACCAGTCTCTGTGTCTGTGTAGTTGATCATAGTGCTTGTAGTGCAGGTAATTTATTTCTGCATTGTGTGTGACTATATGCTAGCACTGTCTGACTGTACTTTCACTTCTGACTGTCAGCCATTTTACTATCCCTGTTCTTCCTCTGCTAAAGCCCTTGCGGTGCAGTGTTGAAGGGTATTCATTACCTCACAGTAAACTGGTTTGTTTGTGTGGGGATTCACATACTCTCAGACATGATGAGTGTAACGGAGTGTGAGTGAGAATATCCTCTTCAGCTAAAATGTACCACATGTAATGTACAGTTAGCGTAGGGAGATGTGAACGCTTAGGGTTATGTAGGGCATGTTTATATTATATCACGCCCGATTTCTGTCACTGCATCTGTGCAATAACTGCACTGGGCTTGTTTTGCTAAGGCACTTACAATCCTTGTGGGCCAGTTGGCTATGCCCCCTGCGTTTCCCCAGATGGAGTTATCGCAGCAGGCGGTGGTCTCATGACCCATGCAGGGGTTCCCCAGGCAGTTGATGGTACCCCATTGTCTCCTACTTTCGCCCCCCAGGTCTCGCATGAGCCCGTGGGTGAATTTATTGTCCAATACGGTACAGCACCTGACGGACGTTTTAGAAGGGGAGTCACCATTGCAGCCTTCAATGTCTCAGACGGATCAGTATGATGAGGATGACATGACAGCTGATGATGGTGAGATTTTTGACTTTTAAGACCAGGAGCCCCTTCGTGGTGGAGTCTAAGTCTAAAGTCTATATCCGCCCGTGGCCAAATCTAAACATGCCTTCTTTAAGGATGTTAAGGGAGATGCCACTGTATTTCCTCTATCTAGTCAGTTACTAGATCATTTAAAGAAGGCGTGGATAAATCCAAATGGGAAACACCTCCACACGTGGATTCTCATGTCACATGCCTAGTGAGGAGTGTAATCCTGCCCATGCCATCCATGTCCTCCTTGAAGGATGTTATGGATCGCAAGGTGGAAATATGCCCATAATCCATTTATTCCCTTGCTGGAGGGGCTTCCAGACCAGCTATGGCCGTGTACTGGGTGGCCAGAGCCATGGAGCGCTGGGCAGATAATCTGGAGGCATCTCTGGACACTGACTCTTCAGCTGAGCAGGTGGAGTTAGTGGGTAATCTCAGAGACTCAGCCATGTACTTTAATGAGGCAGCCTTAGATATACAGTAGGTTCACAGGTCTGCCATCGGTTACAGTCCCATCAGGGTCTGGGGCTTCGTCTTTTTGGCCTATAGGGCCCAGGGTAAGTCCAAAATACAGTCCTTCCGAGACATTCAGCGGCCAAGAAATCTGCCAAGCCAAAGAAGCAGGCTTGGAGTACAAGATGACCTTCTCCCAAGTCAGACAATAAGCCTTCAGCCTGACGGGATGAGCCTCCCCTTGGAGGACCTCAGAGTGGGAGGCCGACTTCTTCAGTTCACCCAGTGCTGGTGTCTGACCACCACGGACACTTGGGTAAGAGAAGTGGTCTCATTGTGGTATGCCCTCTCCTTCCCGCAAAGGCCTCCCAGACGGTTTTTCACCACAGGACTTCAGTCAGATCAAGACAAAGTCCTGGAATTCCGGAAAGTGTTGCACTCTATGCTACAGGCTGGAGTTATAGTGCCTGTTCCGTTGCCCCAGAGAGAAACGGGGTATTACGCCAATCTCTTTTTGGTACAGAAACCCAATGGGTGTTACTGGCCCATCCTCAACCTAAAGTCCCTCAACAAGTCCTTGAGGGTTACTCAGTTCAGGATGGAGACCCTGTGTTCCATCCTTTTCGCAATGGAGCCTGGGGATTTTATGGTGTCACTGGATATTCAGGCTGCTTACCTGCATAGCCCCATATTCTCAGCACACCAGTGTTTGCAGTGGTCGATCAACCTTTCCAGTTTCAGGCACTGCCCTTTGGGCTGGCCACAGCACCTTGAGTGTTTACCAAAGTCAGGGCAGTCATGGCAGCCCACCTGCGGATGCAGGGGGTCTGCTGGTTGCCTTATCTGGATGGCCCTCTGTGGTTGGCAGGGTCTCCAGAGTTACTTCAGTGCCATCTGCAACTGACAATATCTGTGTTGCAGAATCACGGCTGGCTGATAAACTGGAAGAAGTCTGGTTCCCTCACAGAGGATGCTCCATCTCGGAGCCCTGTTGGACTCCCAACATCAGAGGATCTTTGTGACCGAGGAAAAGATCTTTGCATTACAGGCAAAGGCACGCAGTTGCCTGCTGAGTCGCTGAAGTGTCTATTCACTCAGCAAGGAGGTTACTGGGATCCATGGTGTCGATGTTCAACATGGTGGAGTGTGCTCAGTTTCACTCCAGACCTCTGCAGAAATTGATCCTCTCCAGATGGATTGGGTTGCCCCATCGGATAAAGACACAGACAATAGTGCTTTCCCCGGAGGTACATCTGTCTCTGGCTTGGTGGCTGCAGATTGCTCACCTAAACATGGAGCGCCCCTTTTGGTTTGCGGACTGCGTCCTTCTGACAATGGACACCAGTCTCCAAGGCTGGGGAGCAGTGATGGGTCCACACTTGTCCAACGGAAGATGAACACCAGCAGAATCTACGCTTCCAATAAACATCTTGGAACTTCAGGCAGTATTCAAAGCTCTCCAGCAGGCAAGACATGTTCTCCACGGAAAACCCGTGCAGGTACAGTTGGACAATGCCACCATGGTGGCTTACATAAACCGTCAGGGAGGAACCTGAAGTCTGGTGGCCCTGACAGAGGTGTCTTGCATTCTGGCTTAGGTGGAAGACAATGTCCCTGCCATTTTGACAGTGTTCATACCAAGAGTCTCCCACTGGGAAGCAGACTTTCTCAGCCATCAAAACGTGCATTCAGGGGAATGGTCTCTTCACCAGGAGGTGTTTCCACTACTGCTGAACAAGTGGGGCCTTCCAGAGATAGACCTCCCGACACATCAACCAGCTGCCTGTGTACGGGTCAAGAACAAAAGACACGGAGGCTCTTCTGGTAGACGCTCTGGTGGACCTTCCAGTTTCCGTACCTCTTCCCTCCGTTCTTCCTTGAGTAATTCGCAAATTCAAGCAAGAAGGAGGCATGCTCCTGCTGATAGCTCCAGCGTGGCCCAGATGTCACTGGTACTCAGATCTTCGGAGTCTCTCCATAAACACTCCGATGCTGTTACCTCAACGTCAGGACCTGTTGTCTCAAGGTTCTTGCCATTACCCGGACATGGGTCGTCTGTCTTTGATGCCGTGGCTGTTCAGACTGCCCTCTTAAGGTCCAGGGGTTGTTCGAGCTCTAAGCATGGTGCTAACTACAGAGCTGGGAGTGGTGTCACCCTAGAGGCTATGACCCTCAGGTGTTTAGGTTATCCATGGTTTTGGCTGTCATACAGGCGGGCTTAGATCATTGTCTTCGCCTTGCTTCCCTGAAGGTGCAAGTTTCTGCCCTATCAGTGTGGTTTCAGCATAGGAATGCTACTCTTCCTGATGTCTGCACCTTTTATGCAAGGTGTGCTTCGCATTCAGCCTCCCTTTGTTCCACTAGTGGCTCCTTGGAATTTGGCTGTGGTCCTGAGGGTTCTCCATGGACCGCCATTTGCTTCGGCCAGAAGGGAGTCAAATTTGGGGGCTCTCTCATGTCGCCCTCCCTTTCTGATTTTTCATAGGGATAGGGTGGTGCTTCGCATTCGCCCTGGTTTCCTACCTAAGGTGGTATCTAGTTTCCACATTAATGAGGAAATTATAGTACCGGCCTTTAATTCCCCAGACCTCTTGGCTAGTGAGGCCTCCTTGGATGTGGTACGTGCTCTAAGGATTTATGTTGACCGTACCAATTCATTTTGGAAGTCAGACTTTTTGTTTGTCCTCTATGGTTTCCATAAGGAGGGTTTGCCTGCCACTAAGCTAACTTTTGCAGGATGGATTTGTATGGCGATTTCTGAGGCTTACATTCATGAAGGCCTTCCTGTGGGTCCTTTGTGGGCAGCTCGCCGTGGTGCCTCTGCTGTTCAGCTTTGCAAGGCAGCCACGTGGTCTTCTGTCCATACATTTATGAGGTATTATGCATTTGATGACTTCGCCTCTCAGGATGCTTCCTTCGGGCGGCGGATTCTCCTTCCAGCACAGGAGCATCCCCACCCTTAAAGGATACTGCTTTTGGACATCCCCAAGGTATCCTGTGGATACCCTATGGTATGGTAGAAAATGAGATGTGGTAAGAACTTACCCTTGTTATCTCTATTTGTGCGAAGTCCATAGGGTTCCACAGGACTCCCGCCCTGTCGCACCTGTACTGCAGATGGGCTTTAATCTGGTCACCGTTTTTTCCGTCTCCTTCTGGTGAGAATGTGATTCCGTGTGTTCCGGACTTTCTTCTCTCTCTTTATTCTCCTCCTCCGGCCTATGGCTTGTTACGTAATTGATTTGCCTTGGCTCAGGGGCGGGGTATAGGAGAGGGACCCCAGTGCATCCTGGGAGGCTGAAAAATTACCTTCAGGCTTTGTGTATATGAAACATAAATTAATTTAATGTATGTACACAAACTTTAAGGCACAAAATTATTACAAATATTGTATAAAATTACCTGCAGGCTGTGTGTATAAGGTGTATATAATACATAAATGCATTCTTTGTTTAGATTTGGGTTCCATTCCCAAGATATTTCAATGGTATGCAAATATTCCAAAATACGACATGTTCCGATATCCAAAATACCCCTGGTCCCAAGCATTTTGGATATGGGAGACTGAACTTATATAGCGTAACTCCTCCTACATACCTGGGAGATAAATAGCGTGACTCCTCCTACATCCCAATGAGGTATATAGCATAACTCCTCCTACTACCCAAGGAGGTATATAGCATAACTACTCCTACGTCCCAAGGAAGTATATAGCATAACTCCTCCTACATCCCAAGGAGGTATATAGCATAACTCCTCCTACATCCCAAGGAGGTATATAGCATAACTCCTCCTACATCCCAAGGAGGTATATAGCCTAACTCCTCCTACTACCCAAGGAGGTAATAGCATAACTACTCCTACGTCCCAAGGAAGAATATAGCATAACTACTCCTACGTCCCAAGGAAGAATATAGCATAACTCCAATTACATCCCAAGGAGGGAAATAGCATAACTCCAATTACATCCCAAGGAGGGAAATAGTGTGTCTCCTCCTACATCCCCGGGAGATATATAGTGTGTCTCCTCCTACATCCCTGGGAGGTATATAGCCTAACTCCTCCTACTACCCAAGGAGGTAATAGCATAACTACTCCTACGTCCCAAGGAAGAATATAGCATAACTACTCCTACGTCCCAAGGAAGAATATAGCATAACTCCAATTACATCCCAAGGAGGGAAATAGCATAACTCCAATTACATCCCAAGGAGGGAAATAGTGTGTCTCCTCCTACATCCCCGGGAGATATATAGTGTGTCTCCTCCTACATCCCTGGGAGGTATATAGCATAACTACTCCTACGTCCCAAGGAAGAATATAGCATAACTCCAATTACATCCCAAAGAGGTAAATAGCATAACTCCTCCTACATCCCCGGGAGATATATAGTGCGTCTCCTCCTACATCCCCAGGAGGTATATAGTGTCTCCTCCTACATCCCCAAGAGGTATATAGCGTAACTCCTCCTACATCCCCAGGAGGTATATTGCATAACTCCTCCTACATCCTCTGGGAGGTATATAGCGTAACTCCTCCTACATCCCCGGGAGATATATAGTGTGTCTCCTCCTACATCCCCAGGAGGTATATTTTGTAACTCCTCCTACATCCCTGGGAGATATATAGTGTGTCTCCTCCTACATCCCACGAGGTATATAGTGTGTCTCCTCCTCCATCCCCTGGAGATATATTGTGTAACTCTTCCTACATCCTCTTGGCGGTCTATAGCATAACTCCTCCATCTCCAGGAGATATATAGGAATGTTCTCATCACAATAGCATTCTGTCAGACTTTTACTGGATCTATTCACTCTGGGATCACAGATCGGTTTCTGTATTTCATATCATTAAGCTTCACAAAGGTTACAAGTAAATCCATTGGATTGTGTCAGGGTCCAAGGCTGCAGGATCCTGCTAGTTTCCTCCATGTACTCGGATTACCTCCCACACTCCAAAAAACAAGTTGGTAGGTTTATTTTTTGCCAACTAAAATGTATTGTAGTATATGTGTTTGTGTTAGAGGGATTGTGCACTGTAAGCCCCAATGGGACAGAGGGCCTCATTCAGAGGCGGTCGGAGGATGCAAGCGGTCGCTCAGAAACTGGGTGGCCACTTGCATCCTGACCGGCCGCCTCTGTTGCGGTCGTTAGGCTGTGGGTTAACACCCACAGCTCTAACGACCGCTCCGGTGATGGTCGCGATGGTCAGAGACCATTGTGACCATCGGGGCTTACGACGAGACCCTAGGGTAGGGTCTCCCTTGTCATAAGCCCCGGAGAGCTTCTGGCTCTGTCTGAGCCGGAAGCTCATCACTGACATCACTAGTGATGTCAGTGGGGCCGCCCCCAAACGGTGGGCGTTCCCACGGGAACACCTCCGTTTGGGCTGCCACCCCCCCCTGACCGCCTTCCTAACGGGGCGAGCTGTCAATCAATATCGACAGCTCGCCCCCTTTAGATCGACACCCGCTACGACCGGCGCTGTCGGTCGTAGCGGGTCTCACACATGCGCACGACGGCGCTGGCGCCATCGTGCACATGCTCTGTGGGGGGCCATCGACCTGGTCCGAGCGCATCGGCGCTAACGACCGGGTCTGAATGATCCTCAGAGACTTTAGTGAATGACAAATATTCTCTGTACAACACTGCACAACTGGTGGCACTATTTACATAAACAATGATTATTACACTAATAATAATGCTGCAAGGTGGCACCAGAAGAATGACGACAGAAGTACAGACCGTCACGCCATGGGCAGAAGATATCCTTTCCTGCGCTTCACATTACAGGCGATGACAACCAATTGTCTCCGTCAATAACAAATCAATCCCAAAGAATGGGCTTTACACAAAGAGGTTTTGTGTGCTTGGGTACATCTGTCCTTTCCCATCATGTGTATATGCTGTAGGGGTGGTCACAGGGGGTCATTCAGACCCGCTCGCAAGCGGTTCGATGTTGGGCGAATGCACATGCGCACGACGGAGGGAGCTCCGTCGCGCGCATGCGCGAGACCCGGCGAGCGACGAGAAATACGTCGCTCGGGGTCTCGCACCAAAGGGGGCGTGCTGTCGATGGTGAGTGACAGCACGCCCCCTTTGGTGGGCGTGCCAGGGGCGTGGCTGCCAGACGGAGGCGTTCCCATGGGAACGCCTACCGTCTGAGTCCGGCCCCACTGACATCAGTAATGATGTCAGTGGAAGTGACTCTGGCTCTACCGCAGGGTCTCGTCGCAAGCACGATTGGTCTTTGACCATCGCGACCATCATCATGGACGCTCGCATAAGCTGTGGGTGGTAACCCACAGCTATGCGAGCGTCCAAAAGGCCGCTCCACATTTAAATAGGATGGGCCTGATTCAGAGCGAGCGCTCTGGTCAGAGCGTTCAGCTCTGAATCAGGCCCACAGTTCTTCCATCCTGGCTGCCTTGTCCATGGCTTGGGGAATACCTGTGAACTAAATTGGCCTCTGCCACCTTGGTCAGAGCTTCTGTGCTTGTGACCGATTCTTCATTCAAGTCCTGATGTCCTATCTTGTCAGAGCATGCAGATATAGTGGTCGTGGGGAAGTCTGAAGTACTTAGATTGAGATACTTTTTTTAAGCCAGAAAACGCAACGCTGTTTACTATGGGATTTGGGTGCAAACCTAAAGTAGCTTGTCCTGCTTCATCTACCATTCCATGGTTTGTTTATTCTCTTAAGGATAGATTAGGTCTTGCTTATTGAACTGAAAATACAGGTGTCTAGCATTGTGGACACCTACCTGGCATCTGACAAACTAATTGTTACTTATTTTCAAGCAGTAGAGAATTAGACATTGTATGATGCATTTTGTGGCACTCTGGGATCTTAGGGGCAGATGTACTAAGCCAATCAGCTCCCAACTGTCATAAGATCTCCATTGGCTTATTGCTAATTAAATACCTTAACCAACCTTAATTAACTAAGCACTTAACTTATCTAATAAAGAAAGAGACGGACACCATAACAGCTTGGATAAAAGGTCACATCTTTTATTTCTGAATTAATTAATTAATTAATTCACCTAACCATGGTGGCCAGGAGACGCTGCATACTCAGTTCTAGCTTTCAAAATGACTTAAACGGGGAACGACTAAAACGTTCCCCCTAAAGACGCACTTAAGCCATGAAGGTCTCGCCTCCCTCCTGGGCCAGTCTACTCCGCACGCTTCCGTAAAAAAGCGCTCGGGTCCCCTCGTACGAGAAGGACAGACTCGTCATTTTACATCGAGGTCCAGCGCCCTCACAACGCTCTCTTGCGGCACAATAAAGCCACTGAGATGCAGCGTTCTCCCGCCATGCTGCGCCTTCCCTGAATAAGGAAAAATTGATACACAACAAAATACAAACAGCAAAGTTTTGGGCTGGAGGGTGGGCTCCAGAAATCACCAAAGAGGCAGATCAAATGCCAATCACTCCTTTTATACTGATAGTCACATGCACACCCACAATTCCAGGCATTGGTCAGCTAACAAACCACCTGACCCCTAACCATTTAGTCTGCCTAGTAACAAGGCTGTCAAGACAGCCAATCAGCAAAAACCCCAGGATTCTTATTTCACTCATGTCTAGGTAACCTTCGTTTTCTATTTCTTCTGCAGGGTCCGTAGGGATCCTCAGAGATACCATGGGGTGTGTGGTTGATGTGTCCTGGGCATCAAGTCTAAGCTTTAGCTCCCAGGATGCACCGGTCCTCCTCCACATATACCCTGCTCCCAGCCACAGGCAGACAGTTTTATGTTTAGTGCCAGCAGGACCAGTCGCACTTTGAGACAGGGGGACTGCTTAGGCAGCCCCAAGCTTTATTTTTATGATTTTTTTTTTTTTTTTTATCTATCTGAGCAAGCAGTAATGTGTCCTAATGGTCGCCTATGCTGCTGCTTCAACTGCCTCCACTGGCTCAGCAACAACGGTGAGTGGTCCTGTGATTACGGCGGGCGCCAGCGGGGCTCTGCTAGCTGCTCCACTGAGGACCCAGGGCTACAGCTGGACAAACGGAGAAGAACAGGTAAGGCGATTCCCCACTTGCGGGAAATCGTGTGTTGTGCAGTTCTTACCTCCGGCGGTGGAGACCTGCCGGAGGATGCTGCAGTGGGGCGACTGATTTATCCGCTCCCCCACTAGACCACCAGGGCAGTTAAAAGCTGACATCGGGGACCATGTAGAGGCCGGCAGTGGATGCAGCAGGGAGGTAGGCTCTCCATCGGCAGCCCCTCCCCCAGCCCAGAGCGCGATCCCTCACAAGAGGTTTCCCACCTCTGAGCTCCTCACCCTCCTCCCTATATGAGACGCTCAGCAGCCATTAATCAGGGCTTTTCTGAAGCTACAGGTCTCAGGATATTCTGGTCCAGTCTCCCTGGGGCCAGGTTATACAGCGCACAAATCCTACCAGCCTTTTGAGCCTTGAGTAGTTGATTCAGTGCCCATTATAAGTATATTTATATGCATTGCATGTGACTTGTGCTAGCTCTGCTGTGGTGATATACTGTCAGTTATATCTGTCACTGTTGCTCTTGTTTAACCCTCATCTTCCAGGTGTGTAGGGGTTCATTATTAGTTCACATTTACCTGTATTTGTAAAGGGTGTCACACTGCATTACTAGCCATACCCTGATTGTGTACTGCTGGCTGGTTATTACTATGGGCTCTATTTACTGCAATCCGCATTTTGAATGCAAATTGTAGTGTGCTAATACCGCAATGCGAATTCAGCCAATATCACAGGGATTTACTAAAAATCCCTTGCAGGGCCAGAGCTGGCGATAAAGCTATGTCCATGCGAATCCCCTCCGCGCACTTATGATGTTTTCGCTAAAAATACCGTGACAAGTGCATGTGCCGACCGGGCCGCTGCTAAGCCCTGCCCCCTGCAATCGCGACCCCTGCAACTCCCCCTCACTTAATAGCACTTACCTCCAGTGATCGGGCTCCAGTGATGTCCTCCATGGCTCCAGTTAGCTTGACATCCCATCCTGCACTGGGAACCGGTCACCTCAGGGCCCATAGGGTATCCACAGGATACCTTGGGGTATAGGTGATGATGTCAGGCATCGGGCACCATAGAGTTAAAGTTTTCAGCCTCCCAGGATGCACTAGGGTCCCCCTCCTATACCCCGCCCCCGAGCCAAGGCATCTGTTTAGTTTGGTGCCCGGCCGGGGGTCAGATGCACCTGTTTAGAGGGGGCTAAGATTAGCCCCTGAAGTTTTCTTCACAAGCAGCTGTGGCTGCTCATCTGGATGTACAGCATGGACAGTCAGTACTGGCGGGGGTGTCTTCCCTACACCCCCGCCGGTACCAGAACGCCGGTACTGATCCAGGGATGCTGGTAAGCATCTGGGGTCACAGCTAGCGGTGACCCCAGATGTTTGGGACCATGGCCGGATTCAAGGGGGCAGCAGGTAAGCAGCAGGGTCCCGCGGTGGGTCCCTGCTGAAACATGGTCCAGAGTCCCCAGGCAGGGGGCTCCCTGGGGACTGGCTGTAGCGTGGATCCAGGTAACTAACCTGCGCTTCCACTACACCCCTGGGACAGCGGACCGCGGCTGAACGGTAGCGCTGCGGTGTCCCATGGGGGTTAATTGCATGTCAGGTGAGCGCGCCTTCCCTGTAACACAGCCGACGCCTCCCCCGCTGCACACAGCCCTCTCTGCTCTGCTGACTGGCCCTGTGGCAATGCTCCTCCACCAGGCCGGCCTCCTCTCTGCTCCTCGGTGGCCATCTTTTGCTGGAAGCATGGTGAGCGCTGCTGGACGCTGAAGATCGGTGGTATCGCGGTCTGGGTCCCCCGGCATACTTCTCCTCTGTTGGTTCAGGTCTGTGTATGCAGCGCTGTGTCCTACCAGGCTCCGTGTCTTTGTAGTTGAGGATCAGCGCTGATAGTGCAGGAATTGATTTCTTTGCATTGTATGTGACTTCTGCTAGCGTCTGCTGCCTGTACTTTCACTTTCTACTGTCAGACATTTCACTGTCCCTGCTCTTTTTCTGCTAAAGCCCTTGCAGTGCGGTGATTGCAGGGTGGTTCTCCCACTATGCTAACAAGTATCAGTGAGAGGGGTCACATACTTACCATCATGTCTGAGAGTGACTTTCCTCTCCAGCTTATGTGTACTACGTGCAAGGTACCTATAGCGGAGGGGGAGGGTAACGCGGAGGGGATATGTCGACAGTGTTATTTATTGGCGCGGCCAATTACTGTCACAGCTCTGGTGCAGGAACCGCCCTGGGCTTGTTTCGCCAAAGCGCTTAGAACCCTAGTGGGCCAGCTAGCTCCGCAGCCTACGTTTTCACAGATGGGATTGTCCCAGCAGTCAGTGGTGTCGTCACCCATGCAGGGTTTCCCGAGACAATTGATGGTACCCCACAGTCTCCCTATTTCTCCTCCCTAGGTCTCTCAGGAGCCTGCGTGGGTTAATTCACTGACAAGTTCTGTACAGCATTTATCGGACGTGTTACAAGGGGAGTCTGTGTTGCTGCCACATAAGCGGCCGGTGGCATCTTTGTCAGCTCCTTATGAGGATGACGACGGGACTTCTGATGATGGGGAGATTCTGGATCTTTTTGACCAAGAACCTCTCCATACTAAAGAGTCGGACGCTAGGTCCAAAGTTTATATTCCTGGACTTATTCGGGCTGTCCGCACAGATCGTAAGGTGAAGATCTGCCTAAAGTCCGTTTACTCCCTCGCTGGGAGGGGTGCAGCCAGGCCGGCTATGGCCATTTGATGGGTAGCCAGAGCTATGGAGCGCTGGGCGGATAGTTTAGAGGCGTCTTTAGACTCCGACTGTTTGGTTTTGGTTGAACAGACCGAGTTGGTAGGCAATCTCCTGGACTCGGCCACTTACATCAATGAAGCGGCCTTGGATATCAGTACCCTAACTTCTCGGATTTCTTCGGCAGCTGTAGCTGCTCGTCGCACCTTATGGTTGCGATCTTGGAAGGCGGACACTAATTCCAAAAAGGGCTTTAAAGCTTTGCCTTTTCATGGAGAAGTCCTATTTGGTCCGGATCTGGACAAAATTGTAGCCACGCTGGCGGCAGCCAAATCTGCCTGTCTCCCGTCTGCTGCAGTTCCTTCCAGTTCAGGTACACCGTCCTTTCGGCCTTACAGGGCCCAGGGTAGGCCTAAAGCACAGTCTTTTCCCCGACAGGCTGGCCCCAAAAAATCGGCCAAGCCCCGGAAACAGGCCTGGAGTACCAGACGTCCGGCCCCTAAGTCGGATGACAAGCCTGCGGCCTGACGGTCCGGGCCTCCCTTTGGGGGATTCCAGAGTGGGAGGCCGCCTGCTGCAGTTCGCCCAGTGTTGGTCGGTGACTACGACAGACAATTGGGTTCACAAGATGGTTTCTCACGGGTATGCCCTCTCCTTTCGGCACAGGCCCCCATCCCGATTCTTCACCACGGGTCTTCCATCAGACCGGAACAAAGCCACGGAACTGCGGAAGGTTTTGCACACTATGCTCCAGGCTGGAGTTATAGTGCCTGTTCCATTCTCCCAGAGGGGCCAGGGTTTCTATTCCAATCTGTTTTTGGTGCAGAAACCCAATGGGTCGTACCGTCCGATCCTCAACCTCCAAGCACTCAACAAGTCCTTGCGGGTGCCGAGGTTTCGGATGGAGACCCTACGGTCCATCATTCTGGCGCTGGAACATGGGGATTACATGGTGTCGTTCGACATACAGGATGCTTACCTGCATGTCCCTATTCTTTTACGCCATCAACAGTTCCTCAGGTTTGCAGTCCGCAACGATCACTACCAGTTCCAGGCGTTACCTTTTGGCCTGGCGACAGCACCACGTGTGTTCACCAAGGTTATGGCGGTCATGGCGGCTTCTCTGCAGCTGCAGGGAGTCCGCATGTTGCCGTACCTAGACGACCTTCTATTGGTAGCAGTATCTCCAGAGCTCCTTCTACGCCACTTTGACCTGACGATTGCGGTACTGCAACGGCACGGCTGGTTAATAAACTGGCAGAAGTCCACCCTGGTCCCGTCTCAGAGGATTCTACACCTCGGAGCGTTATTGGACTCGAGACAGCAATGGATCTTTGTGACGGGGAAAAGATCTCTGCCTTACAGTTGAGGGTGCGCAGTTGTCTGCAGAGCCGCCGGGTGTCTCTACACTCGGTGATGAGGTTACTGGGCTCCATGGTGTCAGTATTTGACATGGTGGAATATGCCCAGTTTCACTCCAGACCTCTGCAGCACCTGATCCTGTCCAAATGGAATGGACTGCCTCAGAGTCTGAAGTCCCAGACGATGATGCTCACTCCGGAGGTTCGCCTGTCCCTAGCCTGGTGGTTGCAGACGACCCATCTCAACAAGGGTCATCCATTCTGGGTGACGAATTGGGTCCTGTTGACAATGGATGCCAAGGCTGGGGAGCAGTCACGGGTCCACACTTTTTCCAGGGCATATGACTCAGGCGGAAACAGAGCTTCCAATAAACATCTTGGAGCTCCGCGCGGTTTTCAATGCTCTCCAGCAGGCACATCGGGTTCTCCAAGGTCACCCCGTGCAGGTCCAGTCGGACAACGCCACCACCGTGGCCTACATAAATCGGCAAGGAGGAACCCGAAGTCGGGCGGCACTCGTAGAGGTGTCCCGAATCCTGGTTTGGGCGGAGTGCAGTCTCCCGGCCATATCAGCAGTATTCATCCCAGGAGTCCTAAACTGGGAGGCGGACTTTCTCAGTTGCCAGGACGTTTATCCGGGGGAATGGTCTCTGCACCAGGATGTCTTTCAACTTCTGGTGGATAGGTGGGGTCTTCCAGAGATGGACCTCATGGCGTCACAGCACAACAACAAGTTGCCGGTGTACGGGTCTCGCACAAGAGGCGAAAAGGCGTCTCTGGTGGATGCTCTGTCCGTCCAGTGGACGTTCCGGTTTGCTTATCTATTTCCTACGTTTTCCCTTCTTCCACGGGTAATCCGTAAATTCAAACAGGAAGGAGGGACGCTCCTGTTGATAGCTCCCGCGGCACTGGTTCTCAGACCTCCAGGGGCTGTCCGTGGACATTCCTCCGCGGTTGCCGTTACGACCGGACCTACTGTCACAGGGTCCTTGTCTTCACCCGGACCTGACTCGGCTGTCTTTGATGGCGTGGCTGTTGAGATGGCCATGTTAAGGTTCAGGGGGTTTTCCAGCTCTGTAGTGCAAACTATGCTAAGGGTTCGGAAACCATCTTCTGCAAGGATATACCATCGTGTGTGGCATACCTTCTTCCAGTGGTGTCGACCGAGAGGTTATGCTCCTCTGGAGTTCAGTCTGTCTAGGGTGTTAGCTTTCCTACAGGCGGGACTGGACCATGGGCTTCGCCTTGCATCTCTGAAGGTGCAGGTGTCTGCCCTGTCCATCTGGTTCCATCGTAGGATTGCTGCAATCCCTGATGTGCGCACCTTTATGCAAGGTGTTCTCCGAATTCAGCCACCTTTTGTTCCACCGGTGGCGCCTTGGGATTTAGCTGTGGTCCTGAGGGCTCTCCAGGGACCGCCGTTTGAACCACTGGGCTCGGTGGATCTCAAATGGCTGACAGCTAAAACAATTTTCCTTCTGGCCATTGCTTCGGCCAGACGCGTTTCTGACTTAAAGGCTCTCTCTTGTAGACCCCCTTTTCTTATTTTTCATAGGAACAGGGCGGTGCTGCGCACTCTTCCTGGTTTCCTTCCTAAAGTTGTTTCTAGTTTCCACATCAACAAGGAAATCGTTGTGCCGGCTTTCAACTCACCTGACCTTTCTGTGGGTGAGGCCACTTTGGACGTTGTGTGGGCCTTAAGTATTTATGTTGACCGCACTTCTTCGTTTAGGAAGTCGGACGCCTTGTTTGTCCTCTATGGCTTCCGTAAAAAGGGTCCTCTGTGAGGGCTCATTCCACTAGGTCTGTGGGTCCTTCGTGGGCTGCTTGACGTGGTGCCTCTGCAGTCCAGATCTGCAAGGCTGCCACATGGTCCTCGGTTCATACCTTTGTGAGGTATTACAGGTTTGACACCTTCGCCTCTCAGGATGCTTCCTTCGGGCGGCGGATTCTCCTTTCAGCACAGGAGCGTCCCCACCCTTAAAGGATACTGCTTTGGGACATCCCCAAGGTATCCTGTGGATACCCTATGGACCCTGATGTAGAAAATATGAGATATGGTAAGAAGTTACCTTTGTTATCTCTATTTCTACGAAGTCCATAGGGTTCCACAGGACTCCCGCCCTATCGCACCTGTGCTGCAGATGGGCTTTACTCTGGTCACCGGTTTTTGCGTCTCCCTCTGGTGAGAATGTGATTCTTGTGTGTGTCCAGATCTTTTTTCTCTCTCTTCCTTATCCTCCTCCGGCCTATGGCTTGGTACGTAACTGAGATGCCTTGGCTCGGGGGCGGGGTATAGGAGGGGGACCCTAGTGCATCCTGGGAGGCTGAAAACTTTAACTCTATGGTGCCCGATGCTTGACGTAATCACCTATACCCCAAGGTATCCTGTGGAACCCTATGAACTTCGTAGAAATAGAGATAACAAAGGTAAGTTCTTACCATATCTCATATTTTATTTTTTTCTTTTGTTTTTTACTATTTATTTGATTTTTTTTGCAGTGATCAGTGTGTGATCTGTTTAGCCGAGATCAGCTTGCGGTCTGTTTAGATCACTGATTACTGAGATCATATGATCACTGAGGCCAGCTCCGGACTCTGCTCTGCCTGTTAGAGCAGAGCAGGAGGCCGGTAGTCCAGGTGGCGTTATTATCACAGGGCTTTCCCTGGTATTTTTTCACAATTTATTTTTATTAACATTGGTCAGATCACATTTCCCATTACAATTATGGGAAATGTGATCTGATTACTAAAAATAAGTGATAATTTAATTAGGGGTTGGAGTAGAATTTTTACGAACTCTCCTCCAATTGCCCTTTAGTAACTTTAGGTGATACTAAAATAATGTCAAAACACACTTTTTCACTTTATTTTAGTAAAAATAATGATACTAAATAGAGCCTTATGTCTTCTAAGGGTAAGCAGGAGCTTGCGGCCCCTGAGTTGGTTACTTGTAGATCCTGTTCAGTGGGCTTGTCCCCTCATAATTCCGTGCGCTATTTGTTATGTAGTACTCTCCAGTCCACCATACCAGCCCCTGTCCAGGAGCCACCTTGGGTGTCCTCCTTATCCCAGGTTATGACACAGCTAGTGGACTGCTTATCAGCCCCCACGCTGTCTCCCACCATGGGGTACACACAGCTATTACAGCTTACTATTCAGGTACCCCCTATGCATCCTCCTTGGATGGATGTTTATGCCCACTCATTTGAGAATTTGGCTCATACGTCTGCCGCCTATCTGTTACAGGTGGAGGGACCGTTAGCCACCAAAGTACATAGATGGACTGTATCATCCTCTCAGTCCACCCAGCTTTTGGATTCTGACGCATTATCTGAGGAGTCAGATGGTGCACAAGGTTCTCTCCCTGAGTTGATCTCAGGCGATGAGCACTGTCATTAAACAGTGGATGTCCCTTCCTTAGTGAGAGCGGTTAAATCAATCCTGAATATAGAGGATGATGAACCGGCCCCTAAACCTAAAACCCCAATGTGTAAAAGTCAAAAAGTGGTTAAGGCTGAATTCCCTCAATCATAACAGCTCACTGAGCTCATGGGGGAAGCTTGGGGTACTCCTGGCAAACTGTTCCACATCCCAAAAAGACTAGTGTCTTTTTACCCTCTCCCTACTAGTGAGTGTACTGAGTGGAAAGTCCATCCCACTGTTGATTCGCATGTGGCATGCTTACTCAGAACCTCTAAACATCCTTTACTGTCTACATCCTCCCTTAAGGATGCCACGGGTAATAAACTGGAAACTTGTCTCAAGTCAGTCTACTCGCTTTCTGGCGCTTTTACTCGGCCGGCTATGGCCACGGCCTGGGTAGCTAAGGTTATTGAAGGATGGACAGAGGCACTGGAAGAGAGCCTGCCATCAGACGCTACCAGGGAACAACTGGCCTATATCCCCATATTCAGGAAGCGACCTCTTATTTGGAAGAAGCTGCATTGGATACTGAACTCCTTGCCTCTAAGGCATCTGCAACCTCGGTAGTCACCCGCCGGGTCCTCTGACAACGGTCCTGGAAAGCAGACACAGGATTCAAGAAGGCCCTCGAATCCTTACCCTTCTCTGGAGACAGGCTTTTTGGTGCAGAGTTGGACAAAATAGTGGTTACTATGGCAACCTTAAAATCTCCCTTTGTGCCATCAGCAGCTGCTCCTAAGCTTAGGCTGTCCACTTTTTGGTCCTTTCGCCTTCAGGGTAAGGCAAAAGGACAGTCCTTTCCCAGGCAACCTAGTTCTCACAAGACCACCAAGCCGAGTTCCAAGCAGTCTTGGTCGGCCAGACATCCAGCTTCCAAGTCTGATGACAAACCCACCGCCTGATGGGATGGGCCTCCTCCTGGGGGATCCCAGGGGGGAGACAGGACTTCTTCGATTTGCCGACTCTTGGCGTCAAACAACAAATGCTCTCACCTTTCTGAATTATCCTCCCCAGCAGTTGTTTTTTATAGGTCCCCCATTAGACCCTATCAAGGCCCTAGCTCTCCAGGAAGCCATTTGCTCCCTGCTGAGTTCAGGTGTGATAATTCCGGTTCCTTTTGGTTCATCGAAGAACTGGTTTTTATTCCACTTTTTTTTTTCTTTTTTTTTTTCTGGTTCAGAATCCGAACGGGTCTCATCGGCCTATAATGAATCTCAATTCCCTAAACAAATTTATCCAAGTGCCCAAGTTCCGCATGGAAACTCTACGATAAATTGTCCTGGCATTGGAGCCTGGGGATTTCATGGTTTGTTTGGACATTCAGGATGCATATCTGCCTATTACTCCATTTGCTGTTCTGCAGCAACTTGACCAGTTTTGGGCACTGCCCTTTGGTCTATCAACAGCCTCTTGGGTCTTTACATAATGGCAGTTATGGCAGCCCACCTCAGGTGTCAGGAGTCAGAATCCTGCCATACCTAGACAACCTCTTTATCTTGGCATAGTCACCGGCTGTGTTACAACACCATCTCCAGCTGACCGTGGACTGCCTGCCAATACATTTCTGGCTCATCAATTGGAGTAAGTCCTCCCTCTCTCCGGCACAGTGGATGGTACATATGGGGGCACTCCTGGATTCTCGAATACAAAGGGTATTTTTGCCAGCAGGCAAGATTTCGGCACTGCACTTGCGGGTGCGCAACTTGCTTCATAATTGAAGGCTATTTATTCACTTAGCAATGCAGGTCTTGGGGTCCATGGTATCCACCTTTGATATTTTGGAAAACGCCCAGTTCCACTCCAGGCCCCTTCAACAGCTGATTCTCTCTCGGTGGAACGGGTAGTATTATCTGATCCAGTCCCAGATGATCCTCCTCTCTCCGGAGGTTTGGCTTTCCCTCACATGGTGACTGCAGATGTCCCGTCTGAACAAGGGTAACCTCTTCTGGATTCTAAATTGGGAGCTTCTCACTACAGATGCCAGCCTTCGCGGATGGGGTTTGGTAGCCGGTCAACATATTTTTCAGTGACATTGGATAACCCAGGAAAGTTGCCTGCCTGTAAACATTCTGGAGCTTCGAGCAGTGTACAGTGCACTCACTCGGGTGCAAAACCTTCTCCGGAGCAGGCCAGTCCAAATCCAGTCCAACAACACGACTGCGGTAGCCTACTTCAGCCATCAGGGAGGCACGTGAAGTTGGGCAGCCATGTGGAAACTGGCAAACATCCTGATCTGGGCCGAATGTCATCTCCCGGCAATATCTGCAGTGTTCATCCCAGGAGTCTTCAACTAGGAAGCGGACTCCCTAAGCTGTCAGGACATACATGCCGGAGAGTGGGCTCTCCACCTGGATGTCTTTTAACTCCTGGTGGACAAATGGAGCCTACCAGTAGACCTCATGGCCTCACGTCACAACCACATGCTCTGGCAGTGAGTTGGGTCTTCAATCTCGCATACCATTTTGCTCCAAAATCCCTCCTTCCGAGGGTTATTAGAAACTTCAAACAAGAAGGTGGCACAGTGATACTTATAGCCCCAGCCTGGCCAAGGCGCCATAGGTTCACTGACCTATGGAGTCTCTCCATAGACACTCCTTTTCCACTTCCTCTATGGCAGGATCTGTTAGTGCAGGCCCTTTCCTGCACCTGGACCTACCTCGTCTGTCTTTGACGGCATGGCTCTTGAATCATCCCTCTTAAGAGCCAAGGGTTTCTCTTGTTCTATGGTCCAGACGATGCTCATGAAACGTAAGCCTTCCTCAGCCAGCATTTATTAAAGTTTGGCACTCTTACTTTCAATGGTGCTCCCCCAGAGGCTATGACCCTACAATTTTTAGGGTCTCCCAGGTGCTCGGCGTTCTCAAGGCTGAGTATCCTTAGAGTTTAGGTTTCTGCACTATCAGTCTGGTTCCATTGAAGGAGCACTCACCTGTATGATGTTAGAACATTCTTTCAGGATATTATCCACCTATAACTTTCCTTTGTCCCTCCGGTGGCCTCGTGGGATTTGTACTTGGTTCTCCGGGCTCTACAGGCTCCTCCGTTTGAACCTCCGGACTCAGTAGACCTCAAGTGGCTGCCACTTGAGACGCTATCTCCTCTGCCCGCAGGGTATCTGATTTGGCATCGCTCTCCTGTTGCTCCCCCCCTCTTGATTTTTCATCCTGACAGAGCTGTCCTCCGTACCCGGGCTAGTTAACTTCCTAAAGTGGTTTCCCGGTTCCATTTAAATTAAGAGATTGTGGTTCAGGCCTTCCAGTCCTCGGACCTCTCTGCAAGTGATGCCTCTCTGGATGTGGTTCATGCTCTTTGGATCTACGTGGATTGTTCTTCCTTCTCCTCTCTCCTGCTCCTGCCTTGGGCTTGTTTACAAAACGGTCTGCCTGTGGCTGAGTGGTGGGGTATATGTAGAGAAAGACCGGTGCATCCTGGGAGCTAATGCTTTGACTGTTTGTGGTTGGAGTGATCTGGGCACCAAACACCCCATGGTATCCCTGTGGACCCTATGGACTTCGAAGAAATAGAGTTACCAAAGGTTAGTCTACCATAACTCTTAATTTTTCAAACACAGCCTGTAACATGACAGTTAGGAGCTGAGTGGCTGGTCGTTTATCACTCTCCTCTTTAACGCTTTCCAGAGCTTCATACATCTCCTCCCTAAATCTACTGTCTTTGACCATTTGCAAGATGTCTCACTGAAATGGCTCACACTGACTATCCTTCTTGTGGTGGCATTTATGTCTGCCATCTAGTGGGCATATGGAACTTTGAACGTTTATATTGATAGTGTTGCCGACTAATCCTTCTTTACTACCTACAGGAAATGATTTAATCTCTTTGACCATTTCTAACGAATCAAAAGGAATAACACTCACCATGCATCTTATCAGGGCTTTACCTTTCGGGAACAAACAACTGAATTAAAGAAGGCAGATAAGCTCTTTGTTGTTTTGTAGGCTCTTGGCCTAGGGTACATTCCATCCTAACATTCTCTTACAAGATGGATCATGTATGTCATTGCACAGGTGTACAAGGAGAATAGATGTAAGGGGATTTCTGGGTACTCAACCCCTGCCCCCTACATGCACTGCTGTAGAGCATACTCTAAGGTCAGTATTAAGTACTTCAATCCATTGGCTTATGATTATATAACTAAAATAACCTTATTTTAATAACACACTTAAAAAACTCCACTGATTTTGTTGAAAAATTCACTCATTAAAATAAAACTTAGCTTTAGGGGCCCTGAAGCTTAAGCTTCATTAGTTCCACAGTAGATCCACCTCTGGCTATATGCCTACCTGGGGTGTAGGAGGAATCTGGCTCTATGACTACCTGGGGTGTAGGAGGTGTAGACTTTTGTTTTGATTGGTGTCGGGAATTAGAGGATTGTGGCGCTTATGTGTGGCACGCATAAGGAGTGAATCCATTCTCTATAGCAGGTATTGAGTATTTAAAGGAAATGAAGAATAATTTTGCCCATGTCTATCATACAGCTGAGTGCGGATCATGATGCGGCACCAGAACCAAAATACAGCTCTTTTCATTTGGCAACTGGACTGAAATGAAATGTTTTTGTTGTTCCTCTTGCAGATGACCGGGTCAGACTAGGCGCAGCTCAAGAAGAGACCCCACAGATGATTGAAGCCAGGACTGACAGAGATGTTGTGAGTAGGGATTGCTCCATAGTGATCGGCTGATTCTTTCAGTGTGTAATGTGATCCATCTGATCTGTTAGTAGTCTGTGTGATGTGATCTATTAGTAATCTGCTTATCTCCTGCACTCTGGAAGAGCTGATTAACCTCCCGGATGCTGGTCTCTTCCCTTATGAAGTGGGTGGTTGGGGGCTTGATGAAACTATTCCTGGCGAATCATGCCACTATTACCCTAGCCTCACTACCTAAAGCCAAAAATCCCTGGCAACACGGTCCATGCACGTCCCACCTCCCTAGATCGCCGGCTGGGGTAAGGTAAGAACACCGAATATCCTCTGGGTGGTGTGAGCTATTGTACCGTGAATGAATGAATAATCTGCTACTAAGGGACCCCCGTGTTTTGGCAAAACCACCCTCTAGTGTTTTGATTCAGTTTTGGATTTTTTTGAAATTGAGAGCAGCAGCTAAAATCGTGTCCCCTGGACCAGTTTAAATACAATCAAAAACCAGAGATTAGGTTTCAAAATCTGACTTCTGAATTTACAGCAGACCCGAGCCAGAACTCTGTTCTACTCGGAACACCAAAAGGGCTTCGATTCAACTCTGGACCCCAAAGTTCGGGTGTATGTGGTTTTCAGGAAAACCCAGCTGCACAACTCTAGTACTAATAGATGACACCACAACGGGGGGAGATGTACTAAGTGGAGAGTGTTAATGTACCAACAATCAGCTCCCAACTGTCATTTTTCAAACTCAACCTGTAACAAGACAGTTAGGATTTGATTGGTTGGTACTTTATTACTTCTCCACTTTATTGCTTTATAAAGTTCAGTACATTTCCCATTAAGGTGTATATTTACTAAGCCTTGGTGTCTATTCATCACTACTTAATTTTCATTTTCACTTGCTTTTGCAGAGAAAAAATATTCTGGCCATTCATCAAGAAGGTAAAGCAGGAGGTATCACAGATATCTCCTGCTTACTCCCGGAATGGCCCAATGTCCCCATACACTAGTATCACAGATATCTCCTGCTTACTCCCGGAATGGCCCGCTGTCCCCATACACTAGTATCACAGATATCTCCTGCTTACCTTCCTCTCCCAGAATGGCCCGATGTCCCCATACACTAGTATCACAGATATCTCGTGCTTACCTTCCTCTCCCGGAATGTCCTTGCTGTCCTCCTACACTAGTATCACAGCTATCTCCTACTTACCTTCCTCTCCCGGAATGGCATACTGTCCCCATACACTAGTATCACAGATATCTCCTACTTACCTTCCTCTCCCTGAATGGCCGCTGTCCCCATACACTAGTATCACAGATATCTCCTGCTTACCTTCCTCTCCCAGAATGGCCCGATGTCCCCATACACTAGTATCACAGATATCTCCTGCTTACCTTCCTCTCCCGGAATGGCCCGCTGTCCCCATACACTAGTATCACAGCTATCTCCTACTTACCTTCCTCTCCCTGAATGGCCGCTATCCCCATACACTAGTATCACAGATATCTCATGCTTACCTTCCTCTCCCGGAATGTCCGCTGTCCCCATACACTAGTATCACAGATATCTCCTGCTTACCTTCCTCTCCCGGAATGGCCGCTGTCCCCATACACTAGTATCACAGATATCTCCTGCTTACCTTCCTCTCCCGGAATGTCCGCTGTCCCCATACACTAGTATCACAGATATCTCCTGCTTACCTTCCTCTCCCGGAATGGCCGCTGTCCCCTGTTTAAAATTACCTTTAACAGGTGTTGTTCCATAATAAGTAATATTCTCCAAACCAGTATACTTAAGAATTTGTCATTTTATTAATTAATTAAATAATTAGATCAAGCCCTTTTAACTGGGACATATTCTCCCAGGGTTATAATGCAGGAATAACAATGATTGACATTGTCACACAATACTTATACATTATTACGATATTCAGATTATACGCCCCTTTAACGCCCACTACCATTATCAGATAATAGACAAAGCTTATTTTTGTTAACTCCTCCTTGACAATCAGACTCGAAACTGAATTCCTTTTGAGTGATACTCATGGAGTACTGCATCCCATATTTAGTCTGAATAGTTTCCCCAGCACAAGGACACATATATGGGCATTTTCTCTTCACTGTGTTAGATAAACAGTTTCCCTCGGGTGCGGCCTTAAACACATACACTCATTTCCATTTAAAACTAAGTTTGGACAGAGAAACAAAATGGAAGTACCAATGCCCTGTTAAATCTCATGTACTGCTTCATTATACAGCATAAAGCATATGTAAATATGGAATTATGTAAATTAGTCTTCGACACCCCATACACTAGTATCACAGATATCTCCTACTTACCTTTCTCTCCCGGAATGGCCCACTGTCCCCATACACTAGTATCACAGATCTCTCCTGCTTACCTTCCTCTCCTGGAATGGCCCGCTGTCCCCATACACTAGTATCACCGATATCTCCTGCTTACCTTCTCTCACGGAATGGCCCGCTGTCCTCATACACTAGTATCACCGATATCTCCTGCTTACCTTTCTCTCCCGGAATGGCCCGCTGTCCTCATACACTAGTATCACAGATATCTCCTGCTTACCTTCCTCTCCCGGAATGGGCCGCTGTCCCCATACACTAGTATCACAGATATCTCCTGCTTACCTTCCTCTCCTGGAATGGCCCGCTGTCCCCATACACTAGTATCACCGATATCTCCTGTTTACCTTCCTCTCCCGGAATGGGCCGCTGTCCCCATACACTAGTATCATAGATATCTCCTTCTTACCTTCCTCTCCCGGAATGGCCCAAGACTATTTCGTGGGGCACTCTTAAGCAATATATGTAAATGTATGATATGATAAATAAATTTTTTAAAACCTCAATTTTAATAATACTTATTAAAATATTGTCAGTGTATGAGAGCACCAAAAAAGAAGAAAAATATTGAGAATAAAGAAACTAGTTTATAAATCCTGTCTAAAAAGAGATCAAAATGATACTTCTTATAGCAGGTAAAAAGAGGGGCGACAATCATATCTCTCAGAAAGGAGAGAAGAACGTATGCCAACAAGCGCATAGGAATCACGTGTTAATAGTGTGATGTATAAATATTATCACACACATTGATTTGTCATATGACCATAAATCATAAAGCATCACTTAACCATTTCCAGAACTATAACTAAATCACATCACATAAATGAGTGGATAGTACTGAAGTGAATAATAGAGGATAAATTACTGAGATAACACAGTGTATATGCAGCAGATGGAGCCTCTGTCCACTTCTGCTTTCACACAGAATTGTGCAAGTTGTGTGATGAGAGAGTGGGGAGACTGGTGTCCACGGAAACAACAGTATAGTGGGGATTTGTTAAGGCTCTGCCGGGTGTTAGGTGACCCTGTTACCACTTGGGCATTGCAGAGATCAAACGCGCCCTTAGAGCAGTCAAACTGCCACCAGAGGGGATAGAATAATACCTGTGTCACCATGCGATGTCTGTGATGGAGATAGGACCTACAGCCGCAGCACATCACAGACCTATCAGCTGATTCGCGGTTCCACACTTCGCAGGCAAGCCGACGGGTCCGGCTGTAAATAGTGTAGCGCCTGAGGCAACATGTGATAAGGATGGGCCAATGCTATGCTGCGGCTATGAATCCTATCAGCTGGTTCGCGATCCCACACTTGACAGGCAAACCAACCGATCCGGCCGTAAACAGTATACACCTGGAGTGTGTCGCACAGTGGCGGTCACGTGATCGCTGACAGGGTCCTCGGATATGAAGCGCGTTTTGCCCGTAGGCTTGTTCACAAAAGGAGGAAAGCCCAGACAAAATAGTCGCCTTGGTTTGCCTGTGCAGAAAACCTTTTATCTATTGAATTATTTTATGACTATTGGGTGCACCCCCAACAAACTTATTCAGAAAGGAGCAGTTACTCCTATGATGCTCATTACAGTTGGTTTATACATAACAGATTTCCCTACAGTGCAGAATCCCTTTCCCAATTCCCCCTTCCCATAAATTTGGGATTACATCACACACAGGTTTGAAATTTTGAATAGATGAGGACATCTCTAATAGACCAATGACATCACATGATTACTAGTAGATGACATCATACCACATTAATAATCTGCAATATGTAATAAAACAAGATAAAGGAATGAGTGTCCCACTAATGATGCCAGATTCCTAAATGTGCGATATTTTTATGGAATGTTTTCTGGTTTTGACAGTTTTCCTCATATCTATTATACAATGATATAATAAAACAAAAGAAAAACACAAAATTGGGGTGCTATACAACAAAGGAGGAAATATTAAACAATAACTTATTGATCAATAATAATAATCTGCATCCAATGTAAAATAAAGAAGAGACCATACAAAAAGACAGATTGGATAGACATCAGGTGATTGCTGCTACCAATAGAGGAGCTGACCCTCTTATAAAAACAAACAAGAGACAAAATAGGAGCGCAAACTTTGAATGCCTAGTGAATAATTCTACTAATGGGTATAAATGACACAAACTACAATAAACTAATGAGAATCTTATAAATGGTAAAACAGGTAAAAAAAACATTACAAGTATTAGAAGGAGCTGAGGCCCTGATTCAGAGCCGGACGCTCTGACAGAGTGCTCGCTCTGAATCAGGGCTGTCCCTTCTCCTTTTTGGAGCGGCCTCCTGGCCGC
This sequence comes from Taudactylus pleione, assembly GCA_031769625.1. Taxonomy (NCBI): domain Eukaryota; kingdom Metazoa; phylum Chordata; class Amphibia; order Anura; family Myobatrachidae; genus Taudactylus; species Taudactylus pleione. The sequence goes on from JAUIMM010001059.1 coordinate 132,224, forward strand.
TCGCATAGCTGTGGGTGACCACCCACAGCTATAGCGAGCGGCCAAAATGATGGTCGTGATGGTCAAGACCATCGGGCTTGCGACGAGACCCTGCGGTAGGGTCTCGCTTCCGCAAGCCCTGGAGTGCTTTTGGCTCTATCAGAGCCAAAAGCACTCCCACTGACATCACTAGTGATGTCAGTGGGGCCGGCCCCAGACGGTAGGCATTCCCATGGGAACGCCTCTGTCTGGGCAGCCACGCCTCCGGCACGCCCACTAAAGGGGGCGTGCTGTCAATCACCATCGACAGCACTCCCCCTTTGGTGTGAGACCCATAACGACGGCTTGGCCGTCGTTATTCGGGTCTCGCGCATGCGCACGATGGAGCCGCCTCCGTCGCGTGCATGCGCACTTGGGCAACTTCGACCCACTTGCGAGCACTCAGCGCTCGTGAGCGGGTCTGAATCAGGCCCTGAGTGTAGAGACTCAGTAAACATACCTTATCCCAAAGAAACCAGAATATCCCGCACAGGAATAATAACCACTGTTATATTTCACATCTGAAAGTAAAACCAGCAATAGGTACCATATATATCATATCTTATGTTATAATTTTATCATAAGATAAATTTTATATGCTGGAGGGGCTCCCTGGAATCGAGTAACTAGAACTCAAAAAGTAACAAAAATTGGAAAAACCAATCATCAGTATAGTGATTCCTTCATGGGGGACTCTTTTGTACATAAATGATTTGTTAGTATAATTAAAAATTAGCTTTTAATATATGTCCAATAAAAGAATAGGGATTTGTTGTGCTCATTTATAAAATATCTAATCGAGCTCCCTTAGCAATTAATCTCATGAACTTATAAAAATATATCTATTATAAGAATTAGCATAAAGTATATGGTGACTATGTTTGTTTGAATTCATATGCTCATATAGCTCCTGATGGGTACGTAATATATTATAATAGCAGGGTCAGGTACAGGCTGTATGGTGAACAAGCCCTTTGTGGTGAAACACGTGTCCAGTCAGTCACTCCCCACTGCAGGAGGGAGCAGCATGGTAGCACAGTGTCGGGCACAATCCTTTGGTAATTTTAACTCAGGTACTCTTCTTCGGGTGGGTCGTGACCTGGTCCGGTGGCGCATTCAGATTTCTGCAATGCTTTCAGCTACAGACACTGCCTAACACCACGTACGGATCGGTGTCCCCCACCTCTCCCTTTATTTTCTATCTGAGTTATTCCTGATCCCTCTCTCATCCAGGTGTCCGCTCATAGAAGACCCTGGACAGCAGAGGGGACCAGGTACTTGTACTCCGTACTTACCATTTAATTATCTATGGGGTTATGTGACACTACATGATATTATCTGCCTATAGTAATTTATAATATTTAAGTATGTCATCCGGGATTGCTATCCTGATATAAATCAGTATTAGATCATCAGAAAAAATGGGAGAGCAAAGACCACCCTGTAGGCGTAAATATCTCAGAGTACTCTGCTAGCATTTCATGCATATATTTATATATTTTTGGTTACATTGAGGTAGTACCCAACCCGACAATAGGATTAAATAATTTGTTGCACCCGGGGATCATTTGCATATGTGTTTGTGTAACACCTTGCAATATTACATAGGCACCTATAAGCATGTAAATAGTATATTTATAGTTGTGTATAATTTATAAATATGTTTAGTGTGCTAATGTACTGTATATGCAGGGGTTTAACAGTGGGATAATTTATTCAGAGGACTGTGGACTATTGCAGTATCCCTGGCACTGATGGGGTGCCATTGGCAGTTTGTAGAGGGACAGTTGGAGCTGGCAGTTGAGCAGTTCTCCCAGAGTGGGTGACGGCTGCTTACCTGAGGAGGGGGCTGTGCCTGGTGTTGGAGAGCTGGAAACCAGGAATTAATTGAAGGAGGGACGCTGAGGTGACCGCAGTTAGATATTAGGGGGAGGATCCGGAGAGTGAGTGCTGCCTATAACTGAGATCCGAGAAGGCGAAACATGAGTCAGCCAACCAGAGGGTCTGAGGCCCAGCCCCTAGGAGGAGTCTAGTCAGCGCTGCGGTGTCTGTGGGAGAGAAAGAAGGAGACAGAGATAAGTCTAAAATCAGTCCCATAGTGCATTAGCTTAAAGACTACCTGCAAAGTAAAGTTCTACTACAATATTCCAGGCCACCAATACTTCAGAAGATTATAGTAAGCACTATTGGATAACACCACCGATACATATATATATATATATATAGAGGAATTAGTTCTACTAACATCCAGCACCAGCTCAGCATTATAAGTCTGGCCCTCAGACACCATAGACTTCTGCCTATTATATCAATATTCATGCAGAATTGCTATCAATGCACCGAAGATTATAAGGACTAACTCTACAGACTGTTACATATCACTACTAAAGCCCATTGGATGAGAAGCGACTAATTTTAGGAATTCCCTATAAACCGGGATTTCAGAACTTAAATGCATATTAATCTACTAGCATGTGCACCAGCGAACATGGCCATTCACATTGACTAATAAGGGGAGGTTAAGCACAGAATATGAGAGGGCTAATATCTCTTTAAAGCTTTAAAGGAAATGGGTTATTATCAGTATGTCATTTGTATAGAGAGATATTATGAACTAATGCTCAGCTTAATTGTTAAATGTGTAAATGTTATGATTACTGTATTGTTCATTAACTGAATTCATCTTCAGCAGAACAGAGAGTCGCAGTAAAATAAACTATGTAACTAATTTGTGTGTAATTCTGAGTATAAACATAGATGTTATAGTGAAGTGAATAATTGCTGGTGCATAGTTATCATTGTCATTGGTAGGTTACCAGTCTGATATTAAGGTATAACATGACACAAAACCAATACTTACCATTCACGGGTGATCCCAAGTCCACCCCAGGTATAGCGTAAGAAAATCCAGGACTTGGGTGGAGGCGCTAAAGGGAAAGAAATATAGAGACGTCTATTGTAACAAATAAAGGAAAGAGAATACCTATTACATTTGTGTTTGGCCAATCATGGTGTATGAATTGGGATGATACTCAGCAGACATGCTATTATCACACTCAATGTATAGATTTATCTCAAATGACCGAGTGCTTATTATTACATACAGTTCTAATTTATATGTGATTTCCAATTATTATTTACAATTTTTATGTCACACGAACTGTACCTGATCCTGCTATTATAATATATTATGTACCCATCGGGAGCTATATGTAACCAAAAATATATAAATATATGCATGAAATGCTAGCAGAGTACTCTGAGATATTTACGCCTACAGGGTGGTCTTTGCTCTCCCATTTTTTCAGATGACCTAATACTGATTTATATCAGGATAGCAATCCCGGATGACATACTTAAATATTATAAATTACTATAGGCAGATAATATCATGTAGTGTCACATAACCCCATAGATAATTAAATGGTAAGTACGGAGTACAAGTACCTGGTCCCCTCTGCTGTCCAGGGTCTTCTATGAGCGGACACCTGGATGAGAGAGGGATCAGGAATAACTCAAATAGAAAATAAAGGGAGAGGTGGGGGACACCGATCCGTACGTGGTGTTAGGCAGTGTCTGTAGCTGAAAGCATTGCAGAAATCTGAATGCGCCACCGTACCAGGTCACGACCCACCCGAAGAAGAGTACCTGAGTTAAAATTACCAAAGGATTGTGCCCGACACTGTGCTACCATGCTGCTCCCTCCTGCAGTGGGGAGTGACTGACTGGACACGTGTTTCACCACAAAGGGCTTGTTCACCATACAGCCTGTACCTGACCCTGCTATTATAATATATTACGTACCCATCAGGAGCTATATGAGCATATGAATTCAAACAAACATAGTCACCATATACTTTATGCTAATTCTTATAATAGATATATTTTTATAAGTTCATGAGATTAATTGCTAAGGGAGCTCGATTAGATATTTTATAAATGAGCACAACAAATCCCTATTCTTTTATTGGACATATATTAAAAGCTAATTTTTAATTATACTAACAAATCATTTATGTACAAAAGAGTGCCCCATGAAGGAATCACTATACTGATGATTGGTTTTTCCAATTATTGTTACATTTTGAGTTCAAGTATTAGAAGGACCAAACAAGCAAGAATAATGAAAGTAAAAATAAGTAAAAAAAAAACCCAGATACAAAATAATAATACACATGAATTACAATGACATTAACATAAATAACTTGGAATAGTGATATAATAAAAAAAACAATTGCTTGATAATAATCCTAAAGGATGAACCTGTATACCCTAGTTGTTGGATCTGCCGTGATAAGTAACTATATTGCCAGTTCTACAATAATATGCAACTAAGTTGCCAGTAAGTGTCAGTAAGATGTTCGAGTAGAAATCCTCCCGTCTTGTGTTCAGTTAGTGAACATTGACAACAGCACTGGTTCAATTTTGCATCTGTAGTGGCCACCGGTAGTAGAGGGACTTTTTAAACATGTCAGCAGTGTACGCATTGTACGATTTACGCAGATCAGGTGATCAGGCATTGCGTATGCATGGAAGTCACGCTGTGCACGCATCACGGTTGTTTTGCGATCATGTATGCACAGAGAAATCGGTCGCAAAGTGAACGTTTGAGGAAGGTAATGTGGGGGGGTTATGTGAACGCAGGCATGACTGACTGTTTAAAGGGCATTCTGTGGCCTTGGATAACTTAGCCATTGCGATTGCTTTGCAGCATGAGACCTCTCTGCGTTTAAGATATTATTGTATGAGGAGGCTGAGATCTGCGGCTGTAAGTCTGTGCTCTTAGTAATTACCCAGTGATCTGTACGTCATCATATTATTGTATGAGGAGGCTGAGATCTGCGGCTGTAAGTCTGTGCTCTTAGTAATTACGCAGTGATCTGTACGTCATATTATTGTATGAGGAGGCTGAGATCTGCGGCTGTAATTCTGTACTCTTAGTAATTACGCAGTGATCTGTATGTCATATTATTGTATGAGGAGGCTGAGATCTGCGGCTGTAAGTCTGAGCTTAGTAATTACCCAGTGATCTGTACGTCATATTATTGTATGAGGAGGCTGAGATCTGCGGCTGTAAGTCTGAGCTTCGTAATTACGCAGTGATCTGTACGTCATATTATTGTATGAGGAGGCTGAGATCTGCGGCTGTAAGTCTGTGCTCTTAGTAATTACGCAGTGATCTGTACGTCATATTATTGTATGAGGAGGCTGAGATCTGCGGCTGTAAGTCTGTGCTCTTAGTAATTACGCTGTGATCTGTACATCATATTATTGTATGAGGAGGCTGAGATCTGCGGCTGTAAGTCTGTACTCTTAGTAATTACGCAGTGATCTGTACGTCATATTGTATGAGGAGGCTGAGATCTGCGGCTGTAAGTCTGTACTCTTAGTAATTACGCAGTGATCTGTACGTCATATTATTGTATGAGGAGGCTGAGATCTGCGGCTGTAAGTCTGTGCTCTTAGTAATTACGCAGTGATCTGTACGTCATATTATTGTATGAGGAGACTGAGATCTGCGGCTGTAAGTCTGTACTCTTAGTAATTACACAGTGATCTGTACGTCATATTATTGTATGAGGAGGCTGAGATCTGCGGCTGTAAGTCTGTACTCTTAGTAATTACGCAGTGATCTGTTATGCTGATGTGTTGGGTTTCACCTGTCCTAACTGTTCTAATTCATTTAACACTCTTGCAGCAAATTCTGAACCACATTCTCGATGATATTGAATTTTTCATTACAAAACTGCAAAAAGCAGCTGAAGCCTTTTCAGATCTTTCCAAAAAAAAGAAATCAAGGAAGAAAAAAGGTCCTGGAGGTAGGTATGAATGCCGTGCTACATCGTTCATTGGGTGTAATCTCTTCACACTTGAAATTAAATATAAAGTATGTTTATATAAAATACTTTCTATTTCCTGGTAAATGATCGGACATACTGATGTGCTGATACTGGTATTCATCCTCCTATTGTTTCTCCTCTTACTCTATTTACCTAATACTGCTATTAGTTTTGTTACAATTAAAGCAACGTTAAACGTGTATGATATATTTTCTTTTTTCTTTTATATCTAGAGGGTCTTTTAACTCTCCGTGCACAGCCCCCTCCCCAGGAGGAGTTCGTAGACTGTTTCCAAAAATTTAAACATGGCTTCAACCTTCTGGTAAGTTTTAGTGAGTACTTATAGGAGAAAATGGTTATTTATACAGTATACTCCAGCCCTTAATGAGCCCCAGTCCATAACATGCTCACAGTTGAGCCCCATCCATAATATGCCCCCACAGTGTATGACCAGTACATAATATGCCCCCACAGTATATGACCAGTACATAATATGCCCCCACAGTATATGACCAGTACATAATATGCCCCCACAGTATATGACCAGTACATAATATGCCCCCACAGTGTATGCCCAGTACATAATATTCCCCCACAGTGTATGTCCAGTACAGAATATTCCATAATATTCCCCCACAGTGTATGACCAGTACATAATATTCCATAATATTCCCCCACAGTGTATGACCAGTACATAATATGCTCCCACAGTGTATGACCAGTATATAATATTCCCCCACAGTGTATGACCAGTACATAATATGCTCCCACAGTGTATGACCAGTACATAATATTCCCCCACAGTGTATGACCAGTACATAATATGCTCCCACAGTGTATGACCAGTACATGATATTCCCCCACAGTGTATGTCCAGTACATAATATTTTACCACAGTGTTTGACCAGTACATAATATTCCCCCACTGTGTTTGACCAGTACATAATATTCCCCCACAGTGTATGTCCAGTATATAATATTCCCCCACAGTGTATGACCAGTACGTAATATTCCCCCACAGTGTATGCCCAGTACATGATATTCCCCCACAGTGTATGCCCAGTACGTAATATTCCCCCACAGTGTATGCCCAGTACGTAATATTCCCCCACAGTGTATGGCCAGTATATGATATTCCCCCACAGTGTATGCCCAGTACATGATATGCCCCCACAGTGTATGCCCAGTACATAATATTCCCCCACAGTGTATGCCCAGTACATAATATTCCCCCACAGTGTATGCCCAGTACATAATATTCCCCCACAGTGTATGACCAGTACGTAATATGCCCCCACAGTGGATCCCCAGTGGCAAACGCAGGATTTCTAGAGGGGGGTTTCCAAATGCTTGAGTTTAGAGGGAGTGAGGCCAGTCCATGAAGAGGACATAATTAGTACTTAACCAGCTTTAATAAGCGTCATACAAAGTGTTTTGTATGTTATAATTCTGGCATATACAGGACCAGAGATCACAGTAACCCATTATATGTGTCATACATAGTGTATTGTGTGTCATAATTCCAGCATATACAGGACCAGTGATCACAGTAACCCATTATATGTGTCATACATAGTGTATTGTGTGTCATAATTCCAGCATATACAGGACCAGCGATCACAGTAACCCATTATATGTGTCATACATAATGTATTGTGTGTCATAATTCCAGCATATACAGGACCAGTGATCACAGTAACCCATTATATGTGTCATACATAGTGTATTGTGTTTCATATATCCAGAATATACAGGACCAGTGATCACAGTAACCCATTATATGTGTCATACATAGTGTATTGTGTGTCATAACTCCAGCATATACAGGACCAGTTATCACAGTAACCCATTATATGTGTCATACATAGTGTATTGTGTGTCATAATTCCAGCATATACAGGACCAGCAATCACAGTAACCCATTATATGTGTCATACATAGTGTATTGTGTATCATAATTCCAGCATATACAGGACCAGCGATCACAGTAACCCATTATAAGTGTCATACATAGTGTATTGTGTGTCATAATTCCAGCATATACAGGACCAGTGATCACAGTAACCCATTATATGTGTCATACATAGTGTATTGTGTATCATAATTCCAGCATATACAGGACCAGCAATCACAGTAACCCATTATATGTGTCATACATAGTGTATTGTGTATCATAATTCTAGCATATACAGGACCAGCAATCACAGTAACCCATTATATGTGTCATACATAGTGTATTGTGTCATAATTCCAGCATATACAGGACCAGTGATCACAGTAACCCATTATATGTGTCATACATAGTGTATTATGTGTCATAATTCCAGCATATACAGGACCAGCGATCACAGTAACCCATTATATGTGTCATACATAGTGTATTGTGTGTCATAATTCCAGCATATACAGGACCAGCGATCACAGTAACCCATTATATGTGTCATACATAGTGTATTGTGTATCATAATTCCAGCATATACAGGACCAGCGATCACAGTAACCCATTATATGTGTCATACATAGTGTATTGTGTGTCATAATTCCAGCATATACAGGACCAGCGATCACAGAAACCCATTATATGTGTCATACATAGTGTATTGTGTGTCATAATTCCAGCATATACAGGACCAGTGATCACAGAAACCCATTATATGTGTCATACATAGTGTATTGTGTGTCATAATTCCAGCATATACAGGACCAGCGATCACAGTAACCCATTATATGTGTCATACATAGTGTATTGTGTGTCATAATTGCAGCATATACAGGACCAGTGATCACAGTAACCCATTATATGTGTCATATATAGTGTATTGTGTGTCATACCAGCATATACAGGACCAGTGATCACAGTAACCCATTATATGTGTCATACATAGTGTATTGTGTGTCATACATCCAGCATATACAGGACCAGCGATCACAGTAACCCATTATATGTGTCATACATAGTGTATTGTGTGTCATAATTCCAGCATATACAGGACCAGCGATCACAGTAACCCATTATATGTGTCATACATAGTGTATTGTGTGTCATACATCCAGCATATACAGGACCAGCGATCACAGTAACCCATTATATGTGTCATACATAGTGTATTGTGTGTCATACATCCAGCATATACAGGACCAGCGATCACAGTAACCCATTATATGTGTCATACATAGTGTATTGTGTGTCATAATTCCAGCATATACAGGACCAGTGATCACAGTAACCCATTATATGTGTCATACATAGTGTATGTATGTGAATGTTAGTATATTAGATGTGGGCACCATTCCAGACTATTGGAGCAAGCCCGGGAGCCTGGAGGAGCAGCAGAAGAACATAGCACTGCCCTGGACATATATGTACATATTGGGCTCTATAGCAGTGCATGTTTTTCAGATCTCCTAGTTGGTGCACAGGTTATTTATTATTGGCTGATATATGTTAAAAGATCCACAGGTGGTGCTAATTATTTCATTTGTGATACTGAGAAGAACATGCAGCACTAGTAACATTCTATTATATTACTATTTCTAATGTGGTCATGGTGTGGGCTGGGGAGGGGGTTTGCAGGCAGCCGGAAACCCCCCCTGCGTTTGCCTATGGCCCCCACAGTGGGTCCCCAGTTCATCATATGCCCCCACAGTTGGTCCCCAGTCCATCATGTGCCCCCACAGTGCGTCCCCAGTCCATCATGTGCCCTCACAGTGGGTCCCCAGTCCATCATGTGCCCCCATAGTGGGTCCCCAGTCCATCATGTGCCCCCCATAGTGGGTCCCCAGTCCATCATGTGCCCCCCATAGTGGGTCCCCAGTCCATCATGTGCCCCCCATAGTGGGTCCCCAGTCCATCATGTGCTCCCCATAGTGGGTCCCCAGTCCATCATGTGCTCCCCATAGTGGGTCCCCAGTCCATCATGTGCCCCCCATAGTGGGTCCCCAGTCCATCATGTGCCCCCCATAGTGGGTCCCCAGTCCATCATGTGCCCCCCATAGTGGGTCCCCAGTCCATCATGTGCCACCCATAGAGGGTCCCCAGTCCATCATGTGCCGCCCATAGTGGGTCCCCAGTCCATCATGTGCCCCCACAGTGGGTCCACAGTCCATAACATGCTCACATTGGAGCCCCATCCATAATATGGGTGCACTGGGCGAGGTTATAATGCAGGGTGCTCTGGGCGAGGTTAAGGTGCAGGGCACACCTGAAGGTGGCAATACCCATCTGGATGATGCATTCCTGTGCTTAGTACATTTGGGCAATGCAGTAAATCCATGAAAACTGGATGTTGCATTTTTCCTCCCACCCTTGGAGAGAGATAAAGTGGAGAGATACCAACCAATCATCTCCTAGCTGTCATTTTTCAAACAGCCTGTAACATGACCCTTAGAAGCTGATTGGTTGGTACTTTATCTCTTGCCAAGGCTTAGTACATCTCCACTAGTCTTTTGACTCATCCGGTTCCTCAGCTTCATCAAAAATAAGGCCAAAATCAAGCCCAGTTCTGCTTGTTATAAGCGGATGCTGCATCCTCCTAGGAACACTGGCTGAGCCATATAGGAGGCGGAACTTGTGGTCAGCTTTATGATTGGCTGCATCACCCGTTCCTCTGACAGCTGAGAATGAATGAGGACTGTTATTCGCTAGTAAGGCTGCTGCTCATAGGGCTTCACATACACTGTACAATAGGATGAGACCAATGAGAAAGGAGTGCCTCTGCTGCACCAATTACGTGCACTGTACAATAGGATGAGACCAATGAGAAAGGAGTACCCCAATCACATGCACTGTACAATAGGATGAGACCAATGAGAAAGGAGTACCCCAATCACATGCACTGTACAATAGGATGAGACCAATGACAAAGGAGTACCCCAATCACATTTACTGTACAATAGGATGAGACCAATGAGAAAGGAGTACCCCAATAACATGCACTGTACAATAGGATGAGACCAATGAGAAAGGAGTACCCCAATCACATGCACTGTACAATAGGATGAGACCAATGAGAAAGGAGTAGCCCAATCACATGCACTGTACAATAGGATGAGACCAATGAGAAAGGAGTACCTCAATCACATGCACTGTACAATAGGATGAGACCAATGAGAAAGGAGTACCCCAATCACGTGCACTGTACAATAGGATGAGACCAATGAGAAAGGAGTACCCCAATCACGTGCACTGTACAATAGGATGAGACCAATGAGAAAGGATTGCCTCGGCTGCAACAATCACATACACTGTACAATAGGATGAGACCAATGAGAAAGGAGTACCTCAATCACATGCACTGTACAATAGGATGAGACCAATGAGAAAGGAGTACCCCAATCACATGCACTTTACAAAAGGATGAGACCAATGAGAAAGGAGTACCCCAATCACATGTACTGTACAATAGAATGAGACCAATGAGAAAGGAGTACCCCAATCACATAGACTGTACAATAGGATGAGACCAATGAGAAAGGATTACCCCAATCACATGCACTGTACAATAGGATGAGACCAATGAGAAAGGAGTACCCCAATCACATGCACTGTACAATAGGATGAGACCAATGAGAAAAGAGTGCCCCAATCACATGCACTGTACAATAGGATAAGACCAATGAGAAAGGAGTGCCCCAATCACATGCACTGTACAATAGGATGAGACCAATGAGAAAGGAGTACCCCAATCACATGCACTGTACAATAGGATGAGACCAATGAGAAAGGATTACCCCAATCACATGCACTGTACAATAGGATGAGACCAATGAGAAAGGAGTACCCCAATCACATGCACTGTACAATAGGATGAGACCAATGAGAAAGGAGTACCCCAATCACATGCACTGTACAATAGGATGAGACCAATGAGAAAGGAGTACCCCAATCACATGCACTGTACAATAGGATGAGACCAATGAGAAAGGAGTACCCCAATCACATGCACTGTACAATAGGATGAGACCAATGAGAAAGGAGTGCCCCAATCACATGCACTGTACAATAGGATGAGACCAATGAGAAAGGAGTGCATCATTCACGTTATAAACATGTAAGCCTAATAATAGGAATAACCAAATCTGCCCATATTCCACAGCTTTTTACCATTGGGAACACAGACTAATAAAACAAGACTGGTAATAATAACAGAGGTAGGAGGGCCCTGCTCACATACTTACCATTTATAGGACAATGTTGAAGAGAAAAATAAAAAGTACTCTCTGTGCTGGGGCTCTCACCCTACCCAATAAAATGAAGCTAAAACTTGCATTTATTTTTCTGTATTAAAAAACATCCAGAAATGATTGCTATAGTAAAAATTCAAATACAAATATGTTTAAAACAAAATTTTTTTAACCAGGTGACCCCAATTTTCCACCTGAAAAATGGGCATCAGCTGTTTGACTTTATCTGGGACTATAGCATCCCAGAAGACTATCGGGTGATAAATCTATCATAAACCAGGGCGACAATATGACCAAACAATTCTGTTAAATAAATGGGATCGCGGCCCAATAATGATTTCCAGTACACAGCACAATGCAAACAAATTCTATTAATATGTCAAATACTGCACACGAGACCTATCCAGTTCCAAAAAGTACAGGCTGTGACTACAAATGTATCCTTCGAGACAATTGCTGATCATTGATTAGGCACAGATTCAAATGCACAGGATATTATTTCTCAGTGTGTCACGAGAGAAGTATCTGTCATGAATCACCTAATCCGCTATCATACAGAGGAGATCAATCCTCCTTCGTCATTGGAGCACCTCTTTGTACTAGGTGTAATGACTATTCCTACCTGATCATAGCTACATGTGTGACATTGTGTATGGCTCTGGACAGCTTACTATCTTACCGTCTCTGACACACACACATATATATATATATATATATATATATATATGTATGTATATCTCCATCCGCTGTCTGATGCTCCACCAGGGGCTCAATTAAAGATGAGACCAGCACTCTTTCTCAACAGCTGTTTTGGTTAGCACAGTCGTCAGGGGAGTAGCCATTTCTAAAATGCATGTGCAATCTGTATATACCCACAACAATCAATCATAATAACGCTACCTGTCAGGTCAGTCACGGTGAACCCACATCGCAATCATCAAGACAGCATGCAGCCACAGTCAACGTGGTCCATCACCGATGACGTCAGCCCAAGCATAGTCATCAGCGTTCACACAGCCTAGCAACCGCATCAACTACCGGGCAGTTAGATGAGGACAGAGTCACCATGGCAACCCGTGTGTACATAAATGCTACATAATAAATGCAGCTCATGGCAAACACAAAGTGTTATATAATTAATCGCTCAATCATGAGCACTATATGTCTCTACACTGCATATCTATGCATCGCAGGACCCAGCATTCTCAATCAGCCTTCCTAATAGGTTAAAGGCCATTCAAATAACTGAATCCCATGATACCTAGGAAAACACCTCTAATAAATAACATCAATACACAATGGAGTCACGTGTCATTGGAAAATTGACACACAAACATATACCAATTAATACATATAATACAAAAAAATAAAATAAAAAAAAATATATATATATATATATACTGTGTATGTATGTGTGTGTATGTGTGTATGTATATATATATATACTGTGTATGTATGTGTATGTATGTGTGTGTATGTATATATATATATATATATATATATATATGTATATATATATATATATATGTATATATATATAAATAAATAAAAATAATCAGGTCCATACACCCAGACACCATGCCAACCCATTACAAGTAAGAAGAAAACAACAACTCTTCATTTAGGCCATCTGGTATCATTGCTTTAAGCAGATAAATCCACCAACATTCTTGTTTCAGTAGCAACTTATTCCTGTCACCGCCACGTCATGGAGGAGGTACATGGTCCAAAGGCATAAATACAAAATCCTTAATATTGTGTCCATATTGGGCAAAATGTCTTGCCACCGGTGGGGTATTTGCTTCCACCATTGTTTTCGCCTTTTTGATCGACGAACGATGCATCACAATTCTTTCTTTGACCATACATATCGTCTTGCCCACATCATACAATCACATAGGCCACAAACTTGGTCTCACATGTCATCCTGTGGCGCAATTGGTATATCGCACCCAGTGTGGGTTTTACGAAGACATCTCCTGGCTGCATAAATCTACAGTTCACACAACCTCCACACTTAAAGGCACCTGAACGTAAACTCAGTCTGAGATTGGTTTCAAACAAAAATTGGCTGATATCGGAATACGTAATCCTTTCTTTTAGGTTTTTACTGCATTTATAGCAGAATAACTGAGAATGTTCACAGCATTTGCTCATTATAGGATCAGTCTGTATGATATGCCTATATTTGAGAATAGTTTTCCTCACTATCCCCAACGTGATGGAGAAAGTGCTGGCAAATATCAATCGTTCAGCATGTTCAATGCAATCATGTGGTGTCAGTAATTCTCTGTGATCAAGTTTCATACATAGCTCAATGGCATCTTGGACCTCATTGCATTCATAGCCATGTTCTATAAAATTGCGACCCATTTTCTTGAGAGCCCCTGGTCATTTTTCCAATTCTGAAGTAATATGTGTAACTCTAATGAGTTGTGGCCAGAAGAAACATGTTTTTGTCAGTAGGCTTCTTAAAAATATCAGTGGTGAATTTTCCACCACTAATGCCTATCAAAACATTAAAAAATTCGATACTGTTGGCACTGTGTTAACATATAAAATGAATGGAACCCGGATTAGCATTAAGTCTCTCAACAAACTCAAGAATAGCCGATTCTCCACCAGTCCACAGTATGAATAAGTCATCAATAAACCGAACATAAAAATAAATAAACTTAGAAAAATCAGGATCTGCCATAATGTGTATTTTTTCAAAATCATTCCTAAACAAATTGGCATAAGATGGGGGCCATATTAGACCCCATCGCGGTGCCAATCAGCTGTAAATAAAAAGAATTATTAAACAAAAAATAATTTTTGTGTAAAATAATCCCTATTAAAAGTAGCAAAACTCAACTGATGGACCCACATACTGTGGACTGGTTTCAATGGCCCTCCTGACTGACTGAATTCCTTCATCATGCTAAATATTGGTGTATAAACTGGTGACATCTAGTGTCACCAGTATACAACCAAGAGGTGTTGGACCAAAATTGGTCAATTTTGTCAAAAAGTCAGATGTGTCCTTAACATAATGAGTATTTTGGACTATGGGCTGGAGATAGTAGCCAACATACTGTGACAACGGTTGGCCCAGCAACCTCATGGAGGAGATGATGGGTCTCCTGGGTGGCTGGTCCAACCGTTTATGGATCTTAATCAAAATGTAAAAGAGAGGGATTCTGGGGTGGTCCTGAGTCAAAAAGTTAGCTGTGGGTTCATCCAACCAATTATTAGATTTTCCTAACAGTATAACTGAATCAATTTTTTTTTTTTAATTCTCTGTAGGATCAAATTTAAGTTCCTTATAACAATTGGTGTCTGACAGCTGTCTTAAACTTTCACTAATTTAATCAGACCTATCTAGCACAACAATACCCCCACCCTTATCGGTGGGGCAAATGACTATATCTTTATTTTCACGTAAAGATCTTATCGTTGAGATCTCCCCAATGGACAAATTTTGAATGATGGACTCTAGCTTTTTGTAAAATAGGGATGGTGTCTTTTCTAAACAAACACATAAATGTTTCAGTAGAAACGTTGGTAGAAGGTGGATAAAATGAGCTAGGCACCTTAAAAGGAATTTTGTTATATGTACCACTACCCTTCTTAGCAAAATAGTCCTTCAAGCGCAGCTGTCTATGAAATCTGTACAACTCTGTCTCAAAATCAAATGCTTTTTGTCTGAGTCTGTACAACTCTATGACTCTGTACAACTCTATGACTCTGTACAACTCTATGACTCTGTACAACTCTATGACTCTGTACAACTCTATGACTCTGTACAACTCTATGACTCTGTACAACTCTATGACTCTGTACAACTCTATGACTCTGTACAACTCTATGACTCTGTACAACTCTATGACTCTGTACAACTCTATGACTCTGTACAACTCTATGACTCTGTACAACTCTATGACTCTGTACAACTCTATGACTCTGTACAACTCTATGACTCTGTACAACTCTATGACTCTGTACAACTCTATGACTCTGTACAACTCTATGACTCTGTACAACTCTATGACTCTGTACAAAAGACAGGCCTCTAGACAAAACACTACGTTCAGAATCAGTGAGAGTATACTTGGATAAATTAAAAACAACTATTTCCAAACCCTCTTGTTCCTTCCTCTTTGACTGTAGTGTTGTGTAGTGTTGTCTAGAGGTCTGTCTTTTGTACAGAGTCATAGAGTTGTACAGAGTCATAGAGTTGTACAGAGTCATAGAGTTGTACAGAGTCATAGAGTTGTACAGAGTCATAGAGTTGTACAGATTTCATAGACAGCTGCGCTTGAAGGACTATTTTGCTAAGAAGGGTAGTGATACATATAACAAAATTCCTTTTAAGGTGCCTAGCTCATTTGATCCACCTTCTACCAACGCATCTATTGGACCATTTGTGTATTAATGTTATTTATTAGAGGTGTTTTCCTAGGTATCATGGGATTCAGTTATTTGAATGGCCTTTAACCTGTTAGGGAGGCTGATTGAGAATGCTGGGTCCTGCGATGCATAGATATGCAGTGTAGAGACATATAGTGCTCATGATTGAGTGATTAATTATATAACACTTTGTGTTTGCCATGAGCTGCATTTATTATGTAGCATTTATGTACACACGGGTTGCCATGGTGACTCTGTCCTCATTTAACTGCCCGGTAGTTGATGCGGTTGCTAGGCGGCATGGACGCTGATGTCGCTTGGGCTGATGTAATCAGTGATGGACCGCATTGACTGTGGATGCTCGCTGTCCGGCTTGTGATGGGGGCCCATCGTGTTCATCGGATAGGTGGTGCGGTTGCCTGGTTACACGTATAACTGCAACTTATAGTATCCTTTGAATGTATGACAGAGGGACTGCAGCAGATATCTCTGATACCTGCTGCAATCTCTTCATTCCCGAGGTCAGCTGCATTCCCCATAGGTTTCTATGGGGATGCGTTGCTGCCATATTTACCAACTGTGATGCATGCCGGAGATTGGTCAACGCAGCTACCACCATCTGAAGATGGTAGTGTCCCACTGTAGCCTATGGACTACACATAGTATAACTAGCCGGGAGAAGGCTCTATAGGAGCTACCGGTATCCTCTGGCAATGATTGCAGGCACAGGGTCTTTTCTGAGGCCCTATCCCTGCGGATGCTCAGTAATACATTCAGCCAATATGATCGCATCCTGCAATACTATTATGGGCACATATGCATTCATTAATAAATTCGTCCCTGGATGAGAGACCTGAAACTCTGCAGAAGGAGGAGGTCGGCTTCAGAAAGATGAATGTTTTGTCGATTTTTGTATGGAATAGAAACCTTTGTGTATTCTCCATATAGAGGTGATGCTGAAATCCAGTGGACTTTTAGTAGATTTCTGAGAGAAGTGGTATATATAGAAAGGGGGATGGTGGGAGAAGCAGAGAGAAGTGGTATAGGTAGAAGGGGGGCTGGCGAGAGAAGCAGAGAGAAGTGGTATAGGTAGAAGGGGGCTGGTGGGAGAAGCTGAGAGAAGTGGTATAGGTAGAAGGGGGGCTGGCGGGAGAAGCTGAGAGAAGTGGTATAGGTAGAAGGGGGGCTGGCGGGAGAAGCAGAGAGAAGTATAGATAGAAGGGGGGCTGGTGGGAGAAGCAGAGAGAAGTGGTATAGATAGAAAGGAGGGCTGGCGGAAGAAGCAGAGAGAAGTGGTATAGGTAGAAGGGGGGCTGGCGGGAGAAGCTGAGAGAAGTGGTATAGGTAGAAGGGGGCTGGCGGGAGAAGCAGAGAGAAGTGGTATAGATAGAAGGGGGGCTGGTGGGAGAAGCAGAGAGAAGTGGTATAGATAGAAGGGAGGGCTGGCGGAAGAAGCAGAGAGAAGTGGTATAGGTAGAAGGGGGGCTGGCGGGAGAAGCAGAGAGAAGTGGTATAGGTAGAAGTGGGGCTGGCGGAAGAAGCAGAGAGAAGTGGTATAGGTAGAAGGGGGGCTGGCGGAAGAAGCAGAGAAGTGGTATAGGTAGAAGGGGGGCTGGCGGGAGAAGCAGAGAGAAGTGGTATAGGTAGAAGGGGGGTTGGCGGGAGAAGCAGAGAGAAGTGGTATAGGTAGAAGGGGGGCTGGCGGGAGAAGCTGAGAGAAGTGGTATAGGTAGAAGGGGGCTGGCGGGAGAAGCAGAGAGAAGTGGTATAGATAGAAGGGGGGCTGGCGGAAGAAGCAGAGAAGTGGTATAGGTAGAAGGGGGGCTGGCGGGAGAAGCAGAGAAGTGGTATAGGTAGAAGGGGGGCTGGCGGGAGAAGCGGAGAGAAGTGGTATAGGTAGAAGGGGGGCTGGCGGAAGAAGCAGAGAGAAGTGGTATAGGTAGAAGGGGGCTAGCGGGAGAAGCTGAGAGAAGTGGTATAGGTACAAGGGGGCTGGCGGGAGAAGCTGAGAGAAGTGGTATAGGTAGAAGGGGGCTGGTGGGAGAAGCAGAGAGAAGTGGTATAGGTAGAAGGGGGCCTAGCAGGAGAAGCAGAGAGAAGGGGTATAGGTAGAAGGGGGCTGGCGGAGAAGCAGAGAGAAGGGGTATAGGTAGAAGGGGGGCTAGCGGGAGAAGCAGAGAGAAGTGGTATAGGTAGAAGGGGGGCTAGCGGGAGAAGCAGAGAGAAGGGGTATAGGTAGAAGGGGGGCTAGCGGGAGAAGCAGAGAGAAGTGGTATAGGTAGAAGGGGGGCTAGCGGGAGAAGCAGAGAGAAGTGGTATAGGTAGAAGGGGGGCTAGCGGGAGAAGCAGAGAGAAGGTGGATCCTGGACACTGTGGAAGTGGGATGAGAATTGAGCCAGCATCGTGAAGAAATAGAGTAGTGGAAAAATACAAATTTTGTAAGAGAACATAATCTGTTTTTTCCTCCGCACAAGATGCCTCTGAGTTACCTCCTAATATTTATCAGTTCAACATTTTTCTTTCATTCCTGCAATAATAAATACAAGTGTAAATGTCTAAGTGCACATTAGATATGACAGTAATTACACACCCTGAATTAATCAATAGATGAAACCAATATGTCGTTAAGGGAAAGAGATACTGAGAGACAGAAGCATACATGTATCATTATATAGAGCAGAGGGACAGAAGCATACATGTAACATTATATAGAGCAGAGAGACAGAAGCTTAAATGTAACATTATATAGAGCAGAGGGACAGAAGGATACATGTAACATTATATAGAGCAGAGAGACAGAAGCATACATGTAACATATAGAGCAGAGAGACAGAAGCATACATGTAACATTATATAGAGCAGAGAGACAGAAGCATACATGTAACATTATATAGAGCAGAGACAGAAGCTTACATGTAACATTATATAGAGCAGAGAGACAGAAGGATACATGTAACATTATATAGAGCAGAGAGACAGAAGGATACATGTAACATTATATAGAGCAGAGAGACAGAAGCTTACATGTATCATTATATAGAGCAGAGGGACAGAAGCATACATGTAACATATAGAGCAGAGAGACAGAAGCATACATGTAACATTATATAGAGCAGAGACAGAAGCATAAATGTAACATTATATAGAGCAGAGGGACAGAAGCTTACATGTAACATTATATAGAGCAGAGGGACAGAAGCATACATGTAACATTATATAGAGCAGAGGGACAGAAGCTTACATGTAACATTATATAGAGCAGAGGGACAGAAGCATACATGTAACATTATAGAGAGCAGAGAGACAGAAGCATACATGTAACATTATATAGAGCAGAGACCGAAGCTTACATGTAACATTATATAGAGCAGAGAGACAGAAGGATACATGTAACATTATATAGAGCAGAGAGACAGAAGCATAAATGTAACATTATATAGAGCAGAGACAGAAGCATACATGTAACATTATATAGAGCAGAGAGACAGAAGCATACATGTAACATTATATAGAGCAGAGACAGAAGCATACATGTAACATTATATAGAACAGAGAGACCGAAGCATACATGTAACATTATATAGAGCAGAGAGACAGAAGCATACATGTAACATTATATAGAGCAGAGAGACAGAAGCTTACATGTAACATTATATAGAGCAGAGACAGAAGCATACATGTAACATTATATAGAGCAGAGAGACAGAAGCATACATGTAACATTATATAGAGCAGAGACAGAAGCATAAATGTAACATTATATAGAGCAGAGGGACAGAAGCATACATGTAACATTATATAGAGCAGAGAGACAGAAGCATACATGTAACATTATATAGAACAGAGAGACCGAAGCATACATGTAACATTATATAGAGCAGAGAGACAGAAGCATACATGTAACATTATATAGAGCAGAGAGACAGAAGCATACATGTAACATTATATAGAGCAGAGACAGAAGCATAAATGTATCATTATATAGAGCAGAGAGACAGAAGCATACATGTAACATTATATAGAGCAGAGAGACAGAAGCATACATGTATCATTATATAGAGCAGAGGGACAGAAGCATACATGTATCATTATATAGAGCAGAGGGACAGAAGCATACATGTAACATTAAATAGAGCAGAGAGGCAGAAGCTTACATGTAACATTATATAGAGCAGAGAGACAGAAGCATACATGTATCACTATATAGAGCAGAGGGACAGAAGCATACATGTATCATTATATAGAGCAGAGGGACAGAAGCATACATGTAACATTATATAGAGCAGAGAGACAGAAGCATACATGTAACATTATATAGAGCAGAGAGACAGAAGGATACATGTAACATTGTATAGAGCAGAGAGACAGAAGCATACATGTAACATTATATAGAGCAGAGAGACAGAAGCTTACATGTAACATTATATAGAGCAGAGAGACAGAAGCTTACATGTAACATTATATAGAGCAGAGAGACAGAAGCATACATGTAACATTATATAGAGCAGAGAGACAGAAGCATACATGTAAC
Organism: Taudactylus pleione; assembly: GCA_031769625.1. Taxonomy (NCBI): domain Eukaryota; kingdom Metazoa; phylum Chordata; class Amphibia; order Anura; family Myobatrachidae; genus Taudactylus; species Taudactylus pleione. The sequence continues at coordinate 153,188 of JAUIMM010001059.1, forward strand.
ATTATATAGAGCAGAGAGACAGAAGCTTACATGTAACATTATATAGAGCAGAGAGACAGAAGCATACATGTATCACTATATAGAGCAGAGGGACAGAAGCATACATGTATCATTAAATAGAGCAGAGAGGCAGAAGCATACATGTAACATTAAATAGAGCAGAGAGGCAGAAGCTTACATGTAACATTATATAGAGCAGAGACAGAAGCATACATGTAACATTATATAGAGCAGAGACAGAAGCTTACATGTAACATTATATAGAGCAGAGAGACAGAAGCATACATGTAACATTATATAGAGCAGAGAGACAGAAGGATACATGTAACATTATATAGAGCAGAGGGACAGAAGCTTACATGTAACATTATATAGAGCAGAGAGACAGAAGCATACATGTATCACTATATAGAGCAGAGGGACAGAAGGATACATGTAACATTATATAGAGCAGAGAGACAGAAGCATACATGTAACATTATATAGAGCAGAGAGACAGAAGCTTACATGTAACATTATATAGAGCAGAGAGACAGAAGCTTACATGTAACATTATATAGAGCAGAGAGACAGAAGCATACATGTAACATTATATAGAGCAGAGAGACAGAAGCATACATGTAACATTATATAGAGCAGAGAGACAGAAGCATACATGTAACATTATATAGAGCAGAGAGACAGAAGCATACATGTAACATTATATAGAGCAGAGACAGAAGCATAAATGTAACATTATATAGAGCAGAGGGACAGAAGCATACATGTAACATTATATAGAGCAGAGAGACAGAAGCATACATGTAACATTATATAGAGCAGAGACAGAAGCATACATGTAACATTATATACAGCAGAGGGACAGAAGCATACATGTAACATTATATAGAGCAGAGAGACAGAAGCATACATGTAACATTATATAGAGCAGAGAGACAGAAGCACACATGTAACATTATATAGAGCAGAGACAGAAGCACACATGTAACATTATATACAGCAGAGGGACAGAAGCATACATGTAACATTATATAGAGCAGAGAGACAGAAGCATACATGTAACATTATATAGAGCAGAGAGACAGAAGCTTACATGTAACATTATATAGAGCAGAGAGACAGAAGGATACATGTAACATTATATAGAGCAGAGGGACAGAAGGATACATGTAACATTATACAGAGCAGAGGGACAGAAGCATACATGTAACATTATACAGAGCAGAGGGACAGAAGCATACATGTAACATTATATAGAGCAGAGGGACAGAAGCATACATGTAACATTATATAGAGCAGAGGGACAGAAGGATACATGTAACATTATATAGAGCAGAGAGACAGAAGCATACATGTAACATTATATAGAGCAGAGAGACAGAAGCATACATGTAACATTATATAGAGCAGAGAGACAGAAGCATACATGTAACATTATATAGAGCAGAGAGACAGAAGCATACATGTAACATTATATAGAGCAGAGAGACAGAAGCATACATGTAACATTATATAGAGCAGAGAGACAGAAGGATACATGTAACATTATATAGAGCAGAGAGACAGAAGCATACATGTAACATTATATAGAGCAGAGAGACAGAAGCTTACATGTAACATTATATAGAGCAGAGAGACAGAAGCTTACATGTAACATTATATAGAGCAGAGAGACAGAAGCATACATGTAACATTATATAGAGCAGAGAGACAGAAGCATACATGTAACATTATATAGAGCAGAGAGACAGAAGCTTACATGTAACATTATATAGAGCAGAGAGACAGAAGCATACATGTATCACTATATAGAGCAGAGGGACAGAAGCATACATGTATCACTATATAGAGCAGAGGGACAGAAGCATACATGTAACATTAAATAGAGCAGAGAGGCAGAAGCTTACATGTAACATTATATAGAGCAGAGAGACAGAAGCATACATGTATCACTATATAGAGCAGAGGGACAGAAGCATACATGTATCATTATATAGAGCAGAGGGACAGAAGCATACATGTAACATTATATAGAGCAGAGAGACAGAAGCATACATGTAACATTATATAGAGCAGAGAGACAGAAGGATACATGTAACATTATATAGAGCAGAGAGACAGAAGCATACATGTAACATTATATAGAGCAGAGAGACAGAAGCTTACATGTAACATTATATAGAGCAGAGAGACAGAAGCTTACATGTAACATTATATAGAGCAGAGAGACAGAAGCATACATGTAACATTATATAGAGCAGAGAGACAGAAGCATACATGTAACATTATATAGAGCAGAGAGACAGAAGCTTACATGTAACATTATATAGAGCAGAGAGACAGAAGCTTACATGTAACATTATATAGAGCAGAGAGACAGAAGCATACATGTAACATTATATAGAGCAGAGAGACAGAAGCATACATGTAACATTATATAGAGCAGAGAGACAGAAGCTTACATGTAACATTATATAGAGCAGAGAGACAGAAGCATACATGTATCACTATATAGAGCAGAGGGACAGAAGCATACATGTATCATTAAATAGAGCAGAGAGGCAGAAGCATACATGTAACATTAAATAGAGCAGAGAGGCAGAAGCTTACATGTAACATTATATAGAGCAGAGACAGAAGCATACATGTAACATTATATAGAGCAGAGACAGAAGCTTACATGTAACATTATATAGAGCAGAGAGACAGAAGCATACATGTAACATTATATAGAGCAGAGAGACAGAAGGATACATGTAACATTATATAGAGCAGAGGGACAGAAGCTTACATGTAACATTATATAGAAGCATACATTTAGCATTATATAGAAGTTTATATTTAGCATTATATAGAAGTTTATATTTAGCATTATATAGAAGTTGATATTTAGCATTATATAGAAGTATACTGTACATTTAGCATTATATAGAAGTTTATATTTAGCATTATATAGAAGTTTATATTTAGCATTATATAGAAGCATACTGTACATTTAGCATTATATAGAAGTTTAAATTTAGCATTATATAGAAGTTTATATTTAGCATTATATAGAAGCTTAAATTTAGCATTATATAGAAGTTTATATTTAGCATTATATAGAAGTTTATATTTAGCATTATATACAGTAGAAGTTTATTTTTAGCATTATATAGAAGCTTATATTTAGCATTATATAGAAGCATACATTTAGCATTATATAGAAGTTTATATTTAGCATTATATACAGTAGAAGTTTATTTTTAGCATTATATACAGTAGAAGTTTATATGTAGCATTATATAGAAGTTTATATTTAGCATTATATAGAAGCATATATTTAGCATTATATACAGTAGAAGTTTATATTTAGCATTATATACAGTAGAAGTTTATATGTAGCATTATATAGAAGTTTATATGTAGCATTATATAGAAGCATATATTTAGCATTATATACAGTAGAAGTTTATATTTAGCATTATATACAGTAGAAGTTTATATGTAGCATTATATAGAAGTTTATATGTAGCATTATATAGAAGCATACATTTAACATTATATAGAAGTTTATATTTAGCATTATATACAGTAGAAGTTTATATTTAGCATTATATACAGTAGAAGTTTATATGTAGCATTATATACAGTAGAAGTTTATATGTAGCATTATATACAGTAGAAGCATATATGTAGCATTATATAGAAGTTTATATGTAGCATTATATAGAAGCATACATTTGGCATTATATACAGTAGAAGTTTATATTTAGCATTATATACAGTAGAAGTTTATATTTAGCATTATATACAGTAGAAGTTTATATGTAGCATTATATAGAAGTTTATATGTAGCATTATATAGAAGCATACATTTAACATTATATAGAAGCTTATATTTAGCATTATATACAGTAGAAGTTTATATGTAGCATTATATAGAAGTTTATATGTAGCATTATATAGGAGTTTATATTTAGCATTATATACAGTAGAAGTTTATATGTAGCATTATATAGAAGTTTATATGTAGCATTATATAGAAGTTTATATGTAGCATTATACAGAAGTTTATATTTAGCATTATATAGAAGCATATATTTAGCATTATATAGAAGTTTATATGTAGCATTATATAGGAGTTTATATTTAGCATTATATAGAATTTTATATGTAGCATTATACAGAAGCTTATATTTGGCATTATATACAGTAGAAGTTTATATGTAGCATTATATAGAAGTTTATATTTAGCATTATATAGAAGTTTATATGTAGCATTATACAGAAGCTTATATTTGGCATTATATACAGTAGAAGTTTATATGTAGCATTATATAGGAGTTTATATTTAGCATTATATAGAAGTTTATATGTAGCATTATACAGAAGCTTATATTTAGCATTATATAGAAGCTTATATTTAGCATTATATAGAAGTTTATATTTAGCATTATATAGAAGCTTATATTTAGCATTATATAGAAGTTTATATTTAGCATTATATAGAAGTTTATATGTAGCATTATATAGAAGTTTATATTTGGCATTATACTGAAGCATATATTTGGCATTATATACAGTAGAAGTTTATATGTAGCATTATATAGAAGCATATATTTAGCATTATATAGAAGCTTATATTTAGCATTATATAGAAGTTTATATTTAGCATTATATAGAAGTATACTGTACATTTAGCATTATATAGAAGTTGATATTTAGCATTATATAGAAGTATACTGTACATTTAGCATTATATAGAAGTTTATATTTAGCATTATATAGAAGCTTATATTTAGCATTATATAGAAGTATACTGTACATTTAGCATTATATAGAAGTTGATATTTAGCATTATATAGAAGTATACTGTACATTTAGCATTATATAGAAGTTTATATTTAGCATTATATAGAAGTATACTGTACATTTAGCATTATATAGAAGTTGATATTTAGCATTATATAGAAGTATATTGTACATTTAGCATTGTATAGAAGTTTATATTTAGCATTATATACAGAAGTTTATATTTAGCATTATATAAAAGCATACATTTAACATTATATAGAAGTTTATATTTAGCATTATATAGAAGTTTATATTTAGCATTATATAGAAGTATACTGTACATTTAGCATTATATAGAAGTTGATATTTAGCATTATATAGAAGTATACTGTACATTTAGCATTATATAGAAGTTTATATTTAGCATTATATAGAAGTTTATATTTAGCATTATATAGAAGCATATATTTAGCATTATATAGAAGCATATATTTAGCATTATATAGAAGCACACATTTTAGCATTATATAGAAGTATACTGTACATTTAACATTATATAGAAGTTTAGATTTAGCATTATATAGAAGCATACTGTACATTTAGCATTATATAGAAGTTTATATGTAGCATTATATAGAAGTTTATATTTGGCATTATACTGAAGCATATATTTGGCATTATATACAGTAGAAGTTTATATGTAGCATTATATAGAAGCATATATTTAGCATTATATAGAAGCTTATATTTAGCATTATATAGAAGTTTATATTTAGCATTATATAGAAGTATACTGTACATTTAGCATTATATAGAAGTATACTGTACATTTAGCATTATATAGAAGCTTATATTTAGCATTATATAGAAGTATACTGTACATTTAGCATTATATAGAAGTTGATATTTAGCATTATATAGAAGTATACTGTACATTTAGCATTATATAGAAGTTTATATTTAGCATTATATAGAAGTTTATATTTAGCATTATATAGAAGTATACTGTACATTTAGCATTATATAGAAGTTGATATTTAGCATTATATAGAAGTATACTGTACATTTAGCATTATATAGAAGTTTATATTTAGCGTTATATAGAAGTTTATATTTAGCATTATATAGAAGCATACATTTTAGCATTATATAGAAGCACACATTTTAGCATTATATGGAAGCATATATGTAGCATTATATAGAAGTATATTGTACATTTAGCATTGTATAGAAGTTTATATTTAGCATTATATACAGAAGTTTATATTTAGCATTATATAGAAGTATACTGTACATTTAGCATTATATAGAAGTTGATATTTAGCATTATATAGAAGTATACTGTACATTTAGCATTATATAGAAGTTTATATTTAGCATTATATAGAAGTTTATATTTAGCATTATATAGAAGCATATATTTAGCATTATATAGAAGCATATATTTAGCATTATATAGAAGCACACATTTTGCATTATATAGAAGCACACATTTTAGCATTATATGGAAGCATATATGTAGCATTATATAGAAGTATACTGTACATTTAACATTATATAGAAGTTTAGATTTAGCATTATATAGAAGCATACTGTACATTTAACAATATATAGAAGTTTATATTTAGCATTATATAGAAGCATACTGTACATTTAGCATTATATAGAAGCATATATTTAGCATTATATAGAAGTTTATATTTAGCATTATATAGAAGCTTAAATTTAGCATTATATAGAAGTTTATATTTAGCATTATATAGAAGCATACTGTACATTTAGCAATATATAGAAGTTTATATTTAGCATAATATACTGTAGAAGTTTATAGTTAGCATTATATAGAAGCATATATTTAGCATTATATAGAAGTTTATATTTAGCATTATATAGAAGTTTATATTTAGCATTATATACAGTAGAAGTTTATATTTAGCATTACATAGAAGCATACATTTAGCATTATATAGAAGTTTATATTTAGCATAATATACAGTAGAAGTTTATATTTAGCATTATATAGAAGTATACTGTATATTTAGCATTATATAGAAGTTTATATTTAGCATTATATAGAAGTTTATATTTAGCATTATATAGAAGTTTATATTTAGCATTATATACAGTATAAGTTTATATTTAGCATTATATAGAAGCTTAGATTTATCATTTTATAGAAGCATATATTTAGCATTATATAGAAGTTTATATTTAGCATTATATAGAAGCATATATTTAGCATTATATAGAAGTTTATATTTAGCATTATATAGAAGCATATATTTAGCATTATATACAGTAGTTTATATTTAGCATTATATACAGTAGAAGTTTATATTTAGCATTATATACAGTAGAAGTTTATATTTAGCATTATATACAGTAGAAGTTTATATTTAGCATTATATACAGTAGAAGTTTATATTTAGCATTATATACAGTTGAAGTTTATAGTTAGCATTATATACAGTTGAAGTTTATAGTTAGCATTATATAGAAGCATATATTTAGCATTATATAGAAGTTTATATTTAGCATTATATACAGTAGAAGTTTATATTTAGCATTATATACAGTAGAAGTTTATATTTAACATTATATACAGTAGAAGTTTATATTTAACATTATATAGAAGCATACATTTAGCATTATATAGAAGTTTATGTTTAGCATTATATACAGTAGAAGTTTATATTTAGAATTTTATAGAAGCATATATTTAGCATTATATAGAGTGAGGGAATAATAAACTTGAATATACAATATTGCATAGGCAAACGAAGATGAAAATTCCCTTTGTGGGGCACTCTTTTATGATAAATCTTATGATATGATAGAAATTGTGCAAAACAACTTTTATTAGATACCTGCTATAAAATATTTTGTGATATATATGATATATATCACAATAGGTGCCTATAGGCAAAAAATGAATAATAATGATAATAAAATGATGGGTGAAAATATACACAAAAGAAGTATTGACCTTTAAATAATAGGGTACTTCTTATGGTTCCAGACAGAAGATAATAACTCAGAAATGTCAGAGGAAGAATTCCACGGAAAAAAATGTTAACGTAACCATGGGCAATAGCTGGAATATTCAAATTATTTCTAATATGTACAACATATGTAATTTAGCCTCTTAGGGTCTGTAATATATTACCATCAATTATCACAGTGATATTACATATATCCCTAGAATGAGGTAGTAAAACAGGTTTAATTAGATCTGATTATAAATCAATATTGCATATATCCCTATATTAGCAGTAAAGGAAGGCATCATTTTATTATCATTATTATTCATTTTTTGCCTATAGGCACCTATTGTGATATATATCATATATATCACAAAATATTTTTTAGCAGGTATCTAATAAAAGTAAAGTTTTGTACAATTTCTATCATATCATAAGATTTATCATAAAAGAGTGCCCCACAAAGGGAATTTTCTTCTTCGTTTGCCTATGCAATATTGTATATTCTCCTAATATATTTATTCCTGGGAGCACCACCAACACCATCATATTTTAATTGGAGGTCCCTCCAGTAAATTATTTATATTGTTGGTTTAAGTCATACATACCTCATATTATTTTATTTAAATGAATCCTGTGCATTAATCTTTTCCCAGATCCCCTTTTTTCCCTATTTTTCGGAGTAATAAAATTGTCTTCTTTTGAATTGGTTTTGGTGAAATGATAAATGTGTGTTTTTTCCAGGCCAAGCTGAAGTCCCACATACAGAACCCCAGTTCTGCTGAGCTGGTACATTTTCTCTTCACACCTTTGAATATGGTAAATGGCATTACATTTTACATATTGTCTGTTCTTTATGCATTATTATATAATATTGTATCAATAATGTGTATCATCTCCTGTGATTCCTTAACTTACTGTGACATGTTGTTTAGATTGTGGAGGCGACAGGGGATTCGCAGCTGGCAGGAACAGTCATCAGCCCTCTATTAATAACGGATGCCATAGATTTTCTAAATTTTGTACTTAACAGCAAAGAGAAACAGTTGTGGATATCTCTGGGTGACACGTGGAACAAATCAAGGTAGATAAAGTTTGTAACAACTTGTGTGTACAACAGTCCTGGATGATGAGATCGATAAACTTCCACATTTATAAGAAATCAATCTATAGCCTTAAACGCAAAATCTCTAGAGGTTTTCTGGCTATGAAGATAGTGCCGCTAGCTGATGCTTTTTCTCTGTGGCACAACTTACAGTATATCTATTTCCTTCTTGAACGCCATGGCAGCTACAACAGGTGGGTTAACTTGGTAGCTGAGAGGGGACTGGAAATAAAAACACCCCAGAAAGGTATATGGTGTGTGACTGGTACTACTCCCCCGGATAATATTAGTTATGACTCCTCCTCCTTTTCCCCTGGAAGGTATATGGTGTGACTCCTCCTACTCCCCTGGAAGGTATATGGTGAGACTCCTCCTACTCTCATGGATGGTATGTGTCTGATTCCATCCTAATCCCTGGAAGGTATATAGCGTATGATTCCTCCTATTGCCCCAGAGTGTATATTGTGATTCCTTCTTCTCTCTCAGGAAGGTATATAGTGTGTGTGATTCCTCCTACTCACCAGGAGGTATATAGTGTGTGATTCCTCGTACTCACCAGTAAGGTATATAGTGTGTGATTCCTCCTACTCACCAGGAAGATATATAGTGTGTGATTCCTCCTACTCACCAGGAAGGTATATAGTGTGTGTGATTCCTCCTACTCACCAGGAAGGTATATAGTGTGTGTGATTCCTCCTACTCACCAGGAAGGTATATAGTGTGTGTGATTCCTACAACTCACCAGGAAGGTATATGGTGTGACTCCTCCTACTCCCCTGGAAGGTATATGGTGAGACTCCTCCTACTCTCATGGATGGTATGTGTCTGATTCCATCCTAATCCCTGGAAGGTATATAGCGTATGATTCCTCCTATTGTCCCAGAGTGTATATTGTGATTCCTTCTTCTCTCTCAGGTATATAGTGTGTGATTCCTCCTACTCACCAGGAGGTATATAGTGTGTGATTCCTCCTACTCACCAGGAAGGTATATAGTGTGTGTGATTCCTCCTACTCACCAGGAAGGTATATAGTGTGTGATTCCTCCTACTCACCAGGAAGGTATATAGTGTGTGATTCCTCCTACTCACCAGGAGGTATATAGTGTGTGATTCCTCCTACTCACCAGGAGGTATATAGTATGTGATCCTCCTACTCACCAGGAGGTATATAGTATGTGATCCTCCTACTCACCAGGAAGGTATATAGTGTGTGATTCCTCCTACTCACCAGGAGGTATATAGTATGTGATTCCTCCTACTCACCAGGAGGTATATAGTGTGTGATTCCTCCTACTCACCAGGAAGGTAAATAGTGTGTGTGATTCCTCCTACTCACCAGGAAGGTATATAGTGTGTGATTCCTCCTACTCACCAGGAAGGTATATAGTGTGTGATTCCTCCTACTCACCAGGAGGTATATAGTATGTGATTCCTCCTACTCACCAGGAGGTATATAGTGTGTGATTCCTCCTACTCACCAGGAAGGTAAATAGTGTGTGTGATTCCTCCTACTCACCAGGAAGGTATATAGTGTGTGATTCCTCCTACTCACCAGGAAGGTATATAGTGTGTGATTCCTCCTACTCACCAGGAGGTATATAGTGTGTGATTCCTCCTACTCACCAGGAGGTATATAGTATGTGATCCTCCTACTCACCAGGAGGTATATAGTATGTGATCCTCCTACTCACCAGGAAGGTATATAGTGTGTGATTCCTCCTACTCACCAGGAAGATATATAGTGTGTGATTCCTCCTACTCACCAGGAAGGTATATAGTGTGTGTGATTCCTCCTACTCACCAGGAAGGTATATAGTGTGTGTGATTCCTCCTACTCACCAGGAAGGTATATAGTGTGTGTGATTCCTACTACTCACCAGGAAGGTATATGGTGTGACTCCTCCTACTCCCCTGGAAGGTATATGGTGAGACTCCTCCTACTCTCATGAATGGTATGTGTCTGATTCCATCCTAATCCCTGGAAGGTATATAGCGTATGATTCCTCCTATTGCCCCAGAGTGTATATTGTGATTCCTTCTTCTCTCTCAGGAAGGTATATAGTGTGTGTGATTCCTCCTACTCACCAGGAGGTATATAGTGTGTGATTCCTCGTACTCACCAGTAAGGTATATAGTGTGTGATTCCTCCTACTCACCAGGAAGATATATAGTGTGTGATTCCTCCTACTCACCAGGAAGGTATATAGTGTGTGTGATTCCTCCTACTCACCAGGAAGGTATATAGTGTGTGTGATTCCTCCTCACCAGGAAGGTATATAGTGTGTGTGATTCCTACAACTCACCAGGAAGGTATATGGTGTGACTCCTCCTACTCCCCTGGAAGGTATATGGTGAGACTCCTCCTACTCTCATGGATGGTATGTGTCTGATTCCATCCTAATCCCTGGAAGGTATATAGCGTATGATTCCTCCTATTGTCCCAGAGTGTATATTGTGATTCCTTCTTCTCTCTCAGGTATATAGTGTGTGATTCCTCCTACTCACCAGGAGGTATATAGTGTGTGATTCCTCATACTCACCAGGAAGGTATATAGTGTGTGATTCCTCCTACTCACCAGGAAGGTATATAGTGTGTGTGATTCCTCCTACTCACCAGGAAGGTATATAGTGTGTGATTCCTCCTACTCACCAGGAAGGTATATAGTGTGTGATTCCTCCTACTCACCAGGAAGTATACAGTGTGTGATTCCTCCTACTCACCAGGAGGTATATAGTATGTGATCCTCCTACTCACCAGGAGGTATATAGTATGTGATCCTCCTACTCACCAGGAAGGTATATAGTGTGTGATTCCTCCTACTCACCAGGAGGTATATAGTATGTGATTCCTCCTACTCACCAGGAGGTATATAGTGTGTGATTCCTCCTACTCACCAGGAAGGTAAATAGTGTGTGTGATTCCTCCTACTCACCAGGAAGGTATATAGTGTGTGATTCCTCCTACTCACCAGGAAGGTATATAGTGTGTGATTCCTCCTACTCACCAGGAGGTATATAGTATGTGATTCCTCCTACTCACCAGGAGGTATATAGTGTGTGATTCCTCCTACTCACCAGGAAGGTAAATAGTGTGTGTGATTCCTCCTACTCACCAGGAAGGTATATAGTGTGTGATTCCTCCTACTCACCAGGAAGGTATATAGTGTGTGATTCCTCCTACTCACCAGGAAGGTATATAGTGTGTGATTCCTCCTACTCACCAGGAAGGTATATACCTCCTCACCAGGAATCTATATAGTGCATGTGAATCCACTTACTCCCCTGGAAAGTATATAGGGTGTGTAAATCCACCTACTCACCAGGAAGGTATATAGGGCCTCATTCAGAGGCAGTCGGAGGATGCAAGCGGTCGCTCAGAAACTGGGCGGCCACTTGCATTCTTACCGTCCGCCTCTGTTGCGGTCGTTAGGCTGTGGGTTAACACCCACAGCTCTAACGACCGCTCCGGTGATGGTCGCGGTGGTCAGAGACCATCGCGACCATCGGGGCTTACGACGAGACCCTAGGGTAGGGTCTCCCTTGTCGTAAGCCCCGGAGAGCTTCTGGCTCTGTCTGAGCCGGAAGCTCTCCACTGACATCACTAGTGATGTCAGTGGGGCCGCCCCCAAACAGTAGGCGTTCCCATGGGAACGCCTCTGTTTGGGCTGCCACCCCCCCCGGCCCGCCTTCCAAACGGGACGAGCTGTCAATCAACATCCCCCTTTGGAAAGAGACCCGCTATGACCGGCGCTGTCGGTCGTAGCGGGTCTCACGCATGCGCACGAAGGAGCCGGCTCCCTCGTGCGCATGCGCACTGGACAAACATCGAGGCGGCCATGCGGTTGTAGACCGTACGGCCGCCTCTGAATGAAGCCCATAGTGTGTGAATCCTACTCACCAGGAAGGTATATAGTGTGTATGTGATTCCTCCTACTCACCAGGAATATATATAGTGTGTGTGATTCCTCCTACTCACCTGGAAGTTATATAGTGTGTATGTGATCCTCCTACTCACCAGGAAGATATATAGTGTGTATGTGATTCCTCCTACTCACCAGGAAGGTATATAGTGTGTGTGAGATTTCTCCTACTCCCTTGGTCTCGATTTTATAACGAAAAAAGAAGTAAAAGTCAATGGCAGTGAGGGAGGGCAGGAGTTGGGGGGGCAAAGAAGTGCATCAATTGTGGCAATGAGGCGGAGGGGATTGGAGGACTGTGAAATCATGAGATACTTGAAGAAGGAGTGCTTGGCAAGTGAGAGGCCAGAGCAGTAGGAAGAGAGGATGAACTTGAAGTGGAGGAAGTATGCTAAGGAGCAAGAGTGTCTCCAGTGGCGTTCAGAAGGGGGAGACTAGCATGTGCATATTACTGCAGCTGTGATTCTGAAAGAAATGGCAGCCAAGCATGCTGAATCAGGCCCATAGTGTGTGGTGTTCCTGCTAGTCTGACCACACACACACACACACACGTACACGTATGGTGTAGGGGCAGCCATACTACAGTATATACTATCTGGAGGGGTTTCTTTTTCACATCTCTATTTAGCTAACCCATCAGTTGCAGCTACCATGGGGTATTTCATGGAAATTAAAGCAATGGTAACTTTCTGAAGTTATGCTGTGGTTTCCTCTCATAGAATGGAGTGGCCAAAAGACCAGTTCATCCCCCCATACATCCCACGATTCAGGAATGGTTGGGAACCACCCTTGTCATCCTTTGTTGGGATCCATATAGAGGAAGAACAGAATCACTTCAAGGAATCTGTGGCAAATGTGTCGGAGCTTCAACAAAATCATGACTCTAGAACTATGTCAGCAGAGGTGAGGCAGTGCCTGCGGTAATGTGGACTCACTTATAACACTGTTATACATATTACACAATGTAGCCAGGTATGTGATGCAGGCTGCAGTGGCTGCATAGAGAGCATGTGTTGGCTTCGTTGGCTGCATAGAGAAGTTGTGTTTGCTGCGGTGGTTGAGTAGAGTAGTTGCGGTGGCAGCAGTGGCCGCGTAAAGCTGGGTGGCTGTGCAGTATACATGTGCTGGGTTGGCCACATACAGTAGTCACGTGCACTGAGGTGGCCTTGTACAGTAGTGATATGTACTGGAGTGGCCTACATAGATTAGTGTGTGATGATGATGAGGAGGCTGTGCTGTGTAGTGTACACTGGGGAGGTCACATAGATTAGTGTGTGATGATGATGAGGAGGCTGTGCTGTGTAGCGTACACTGGGGAGGTCACATAGATTAGTGTGTGATGATGATGATGAGGAGGCTGTGTAGTGTAGTGTACACTGGGGAGGTCACATAGATTAGTGTGTGATGAGGAGGAGGAGGCTGTGTAGTGTAGTGTACACTGGGGAGGTCACATAGATTAGTGTGTGATGATGATGAGGAGGCTGTGTAGTGTACACTGGGGAGGTCACATAGATTAGTGTGTGATGATGATGAGGAGGAGGCTGTGTAGTGTAGTGTACACTGGGGAGGTCACATAGATTAGTGTGTGATGATGATGAGGAGGCTGTGCTGTGTAGTGTACACTGGGGAGGTCACATAGATTAGTGTGTGATGATGATGAGGAGGCTGTGTAGTGTAGTGTACACTGGGGAGGTCACATAGATTAGTGTGTGATGATGAGGAGGCTGTGTAGTGTACACTGGGGAGGTCACATAGATTAGTGTATGATGATGAGGAGGCTGTGTAGTGTAGTGTACACTGGGGAGGTCACATAGATTAGTGTGTGATGATGAGGAGGCTGTGTAGTGTACACTGGGGAGGTCACATAGATTAGTGTGTGATGATGAGGAGGAGGCTGTGCTGTGTAGTGTACACTAGGGAGGTCACATAGATTAGTGTGTGATGATGATGAGGAGGCTGTGTAGTGTAATGTACACTGGGGAGGTCACATAGATTAGTGTGATGATGATGATGAGGAGGCTGTGTAGTGTAGGGTACACTGGGGGGGTCACATAGATTAGTGTGTGATGATGAGGAGGCTGTGTAGTGTAGGGTACACTGGTGAGGTCACATAGATTAGTGTGATGATGATGAGGAGGCTGTGCTGTGTAGTGTACACTGGGGAGGTCACATAGATTAGTGTGTGATGATGATGAGGAGGCTGTGCTGTGTAGTGTACACTGGGGAGGTCACATAGATTAGTGTGTGATGATGAGGAGGCTGTGCTGTGTAGTGTACACTGGGGAGGTCACAGATTAGTGTGTGATGATGATGATGATGATGAGGAGGCTGTGCTGTGTAGTGTACACTGGGGAGGTCACATAGATTAGTGTGATGATGATGAGGAGGCTGTGCTGTGTAGTGTACACTGGGGAGGTCACATAGATTAGTGTGTGATGATGATGAGGAGGCTGTGCTGTGTAGTGTACACTGGGGAGGTCACATAGATTAGTGTGATGATGATGAGGAGGCTGTGCTGTGTAGTGTACACTGGGGAGGTCACATAGATTAGTGTGTGATGATGATGAGGAGGCTGTGCTGTGTAGTGTACACTGGGGAGGTCACATAGATTAGTGTGTGATGATGAGGAGGCTGTGCTGTGTAGTGTACACTGGGGAGGTCACATAGATTAGTGTGATGATGATGATGATGAGGAGGCAGTGTAGTGTATACTGGGGAGGTCACATAGATTAGTGTGTGATGATGAGGAGGCTGTGCTGTGTATTGTACACTGGGGAGGTCACATAGATAAGTGTGATGATGATAATGAGGAGGCTGTGCTGTGTAGTGTACACTGGGGAGGTCACATAGATTAGTGTGATGATGATGAGGAGGAGGCTGTGCTGTGTAGTGTACACTGGGGAGGTCACATAGATTAGTGTGTGATGATGAGGAGGCTGTGTAGTGTACACTGGGGAGGTCACATAGATTAGTATGATGATGATGAGGAGGCTGTGCTGTGTAGTGTACACTGGGGAGGTCACATAGATTAGTGTGTGATGATGATGAGGAGGCTGTGTAGTGTAGTGTACACTGGGGAGGTCACATAGATTAGTGTGTGATGATGAGGTGACTGTGCTGTGTAGTGTACACTGGGGAGGTCACATAGACTAGTGTGATGATGATGAGGAGGCTGTGTAGTGTACACTGGGGAGGTCACATAGATTAGTATGATGATGATGAGGAGGCTGTGCTGTGTAGTGTACACTGGGTAGGTCACATAGATTAGTGTGTGATGATGATGAGGAGGCTGTGTAGTGTAGTGTACACTGGGGAGGTCACATAAATTAGTGTGATGATGATGATGATGATGAGGAGGTTGTGCTGTGTAGTGTACACTGGGGAGGTCACATAGATTAGTGTGTGATGATGATGAGGAGGCTGTGTAGTGTAGTGTACACTGGGGAGGTCACATAGATTAGTGTGTGATGATGATGAGGAGGCTGTGCTGTGTAGTGTACACTGGGTAGGTCACATAGATTAGTGTGTGATGATGATGAGGAGGCTGTGTAGTGTAGTGTACACTGGGGAGGTCACATAAATTAGTGTGATGATGATGATGATGATGATGAGGAGGTTGTGCTGTGTAGTGTACACTGGGGAGGTCACATAGATTAGTGTGTGATGATGATGAGGAGGCTGTGTAGTGTAGTGTACACTGGGGAGGTCACATAGATTAGTGTGTGATGATGAGGAGGCTGTGTAGTGTACACTGGGGAAGTCACATAGATTAGTGTGTGATGATGATTAGGAGGCTGTGTAGTGTAGTGTACACTGGGGAGGTCACATAGATTAGTGTGATGATGATGAGGAGGCTGTGCTGTGTAGTGTACACTGGGGAGGTCACATAGATTAGTGTGTGATGATGATGAGGAGGCTGTGTAGTGTAGGGTACACTGGGGAGGTCACATAGATTAGTGTGTGATGCTGATGAGGAGGCTGTGCTGTGTAGTGTACACTGGGGAGGTCACATCGATTAGTGTGTGATGATGATGAGGAGGTGTGTAGTGTATTGTACACTGGGGAGGTTACATAGATTAGTGTGTGATGACGAGGAGGCTGTGTAGTGTAGGGTACACTGGGGAGGTCACATAGATTAGTGTGTGATCATGAGAAGGCTGTGCTGTGTAGTGTACACTGGGGAGGTCACATAGATTAGTGTGTGATGATGAGGAGGAGGCTGTGCTGTGTAGTGTACACTGGGGAGGTCACATAGATTAGTGTGTGATGATGATGAGGAGGCTGTGCTGTGTAGTGTACACTGGGGAGGTCACATAGATTAGTGTGATGATGATGAGGAGGCTGTGTAGTGTAGTGTACACTGGGGAGGTCACATAGATTAGTGTGTGATGATGATGAGGAGGCTGTGCTGTGTAGTGTACACTGGGGAGGTCACATAGATTAGTGTGATGATGATGATGAGGAGGCTGTGTAGTGTACACAGGGGAGGTCACATAGATTAGTGTGTGATGATGATGATGATGATGAGGAGGCTGTGTAGTGTAGGGTACACTGGGGAGGTCACATAGATTAGTGTGTGATGATGATGATGAGGAGGCTGTGTAGTGTAGTGTACACTGGGGAGGTCACATAGATTAGTGTGTGTTGATGATGAGGAGGCTGTGTAGTGTAGAGTACACTGGGGAGGTCACATAGATTAGTGTGATGATGATGAGGAGGCTGTACTGTGTAGTGTACACTGGGGAGGGCACAAAGATTACTGTGTGATGATGAGGAGGCTGTGTAGTGTAGAGTACACTGGGGAGGTGACATAGATTAGTGTGATGATGATGAGGAGGCTGTGTAGTGTAGTGTACACTGGGGAGGTCACATAGATTAGTGTGTGATCATGAGAAGGATGTGCTGTGTAGTGTACACTGGGGAGGTCACATAGATTAGTGTGTGATGATGATGAGGAGTCTGTGCTGTGTAGTGTACACTGGGGAGGTCACATAGATTAGTGTGATGATGATGAGGAGGCTGTGTAGTGTAGTGTACACTGGGGAGGTCACATAGATTAGTGTGTGTTGATGATGAGGAGGCTGTACTGTGTAGTGTACACTGGGGAGGTCACAAAGATTACTGTGTGATGATGAGGAGGCTGTGTAGTGTAGAGTACACTGGGGAGGTGACATAGATTAGTGTGATGATGATGAGGAGGCAGTGTAGTGTAGTGTACACTGGGGAGATCACATATATTAGTGTGTGATGCTGATGAGGAGGCTGTGTAGTGTAGTGTACACTGGGGAGGTCACATAGATTAGTGTGTGATCATGAGAAGGCTGTGCTGTGTAGTGTACACTGGGGAGGTCACATAGATTAGTGTGTGATGATGAGGAGGAGGCTGTGCTGTGTAGTGTACACTGGGGAGGTCACATAGATTAGTGTGTGATGATGATGAGGAGGCTGTGCTGTGTAGTGTACACTGGGGAGGTCACAGATTAGTGTGATGATGATGAGGAGGCTGTGTAGTGTAGTGTACACTGGGGAGGTCACATAGATTAGTGTGTGATGATGATGAGGAGGCTGTGCTGTGTAGTGTACACTGGGGAGGTCACATAGATTTGTGTGATGATGATGATGATGATGAGGAGGCTGTGTAGTGTACACTGGGGAGGTCACATAGATTAGTGTGTGATGATGATGATGAGGAGGAGGCTGTGTAGTGTACACTGGGGAGGTCACATAGATTAGTGTGATGATGATGAGGAGGCTGTGCTGTGTAGTGTTCACTGGGGAGGTCACATAGATTAGTGTGTGATGATGAGGAGGAGGCAGTGTAGTGTAGGGTACACTGGGGAGGTCACATAGATTAGTGTGTGATGATGATGAGGAGGTTGTGCTGTGTAGTGTTCACTGGGGAGGTCACATAGATTAGTGTGTGATGCTGATGAGGAGGCTGTGCTGTGTAGTGTACACTGGGGAGGTCACATAGATTAGTGTATGATGATGAGGAGGCTGTGCAGTGTAGTGTACACTGGGGAGGTCACATAGATTAGTGTGTGATGATGAGGAGGAGGCTGTGTAGTGTACACTGGGGAGGTCACATAGATTAGTGTGTGATGATGAGGAGGAGGCTGTGTAGTGTTGTGTACACTGCGGAGGTCACATAGATTAGTGTGTGATGATGATGAGGAGGCTGTACTGTGTAGTGTACACTGGGGAGGTCACAAAGATTACTGTGTGATGATGAGGAGGCTGTGTAGTGTAGAGTACACTGGGGAGGTGACATAGATTAGTGTGATGCTGATGAGGTGGCTGTGTAGTGTAGTGTACACTGGGGAGGTCACATAGATTAGTGTGTGATCATGAGAAGGCTGTGCTGTGTAGTGTACACTGGGGAGGTCACATAGATTAGTGTGTGATGATGAGGAGGAGGCTGTGTAGTGTGGTGTACACTGGGGAGGTCACATAGATTAGTGTGATGATGATGATGAGGAGGCTGTGCTGTGTAGTGTACACTGGGGAGGTCACATAGATTAGTGTGATGATGATGAGGAGGCTGTGTAGTGTAGAGTACACTGGGGAGGTGACATAGATTAGTGTGATGCTGATGAGGAGGTTGTGTAGTGTAGTGTACACTGGGGAGGTCACATAGATTAGTGTATGATGATGAGGAGGCTGTGCAGTGTAGTGTACACTGGGGAGGTCACATAGATTAGTGTGTGATGATGAGGAGGAGGCTGTGTAGTGTACACTGGGGAGGTCACATAGATTAGTGTGTGATGATGAGGAGGAGGCTGTGTAGTGTTGTGTACACTGCGGAGGTCACATAGATTAGTGTGTGATGATGATGAGGAGGCTGTGTAGTGTACACTGGGGAGGTCACATAGATTAGTGTGTGATGATGATGAGGAGGCTGTGCTGTGTAGTGTACACTGGGGAGGTCACATAGATTAGTGTGTGATGCTGATGAGGAGGCTGTGCTGTGTAGTGTACACTGGGGAGGTCACATAGATTAGTGTGTGATAATGAGGAGGAGGCTGTGCTGTGTAGTGTACACTGGGGAGGTCACATAGATTAGTGTGTGATGCTGATGAGGAGGCTGTGTAGTGTACACTGGGGAGGTCACATACATTAGTGTGTGATGATGATGAGGAGGCTGTGCAGTGTAGTGTACACTGGGGAGGTCACATAGATTAGTGTGTGATGATGAGGAGGAGGCTGTGTAGTGTACACTGGGGAGGTCACATAGATTAGTGTGTGATGATGAGGAGGAGGCTGTGTAGTGTTGTGTACACTGCGGAGGTCACATAGATTAGTGTGTGATGATGATGAGGAGGCTGTACTGTGTAGTGTACACTGGGGAGGTCACAAAGATTACTGTGTGATGATGAGGAGGCTGTGTAGTGTAGAGTACACTGGGGAGGTGACATAGATTAGTGTGATGCTGATGAGGTGGCTGTGTAGTGTAGTGTACACTGGGGAGGTCACATAGATTAGTGTGTGATCATGAGAAGGCTGTGCTGTGTAGTGTACACTGGGGAGGTCACATAGATTAGTGTGTGATGATGAGGAGGAGGCTGTGTAGTGTGGTGTACACTGGGGAGGTCACATAGATTAGTGTGATGATGATGATGAGGAGGCTGTGCTGTGTAGTGTACACTGGGGAGGTCACATAGATTAGTGTGATGATGATGAGGAGGCTGTGTAGTGTAGAGTACACTGGGGAGGTGACATAGATTAGTGTGATGCTGATGAGGAGGTTGTGTAGTGTAGTGTACACTGGGGAGGTCACATAGATTAGTGTATGATGATGAGGAGGCTGTGCAGTGTAGTGTACACTGGGGAGGTCACATAGATTAGTGTGTGATGATGAGGAGGAGGCTGTGTAGTGTACACTGGGGAGGTCACATAGATTAGTGTGTGATGATGAGGAGGAGGCTGTGTAGTGTTGTGTACACTGCGGAGGTCACATAGATTAGTGTGTGATGATGATGAGGAGGCTGTGTAGTGTACACTGGGGAGGTCACATAGATTAGTGTGTGATGATGATGAGGAGGCTGTGCTGTGTAGTGTACACTGGGGAGGTCACATAGATTAGTGTG
The DNA here is from genome assembly GCA_031769625.1 of Taudactylus pleione. NCBI lineage: Eukaryota > Metazoa > Chordata > Amphibia > Anura > Myobatrachidae > Taudactylus > Taudactylus pleione. The sequence continues at coordinate 174,054 of JAUIMM010001059.1, forward strand.
TGATGCTGATGAGGAGGCTGTGCTGTGTAGTGTACACTGGGGAGGTCACATAGATTAGTGTGTGATAATGAGGAGGAGGCTGTGCTGTGTAGTGTACACTGGGGAGGTCACATAGATTAGTGTGTGATGATGAGGAGGAGGCTGTGTAGTGTAGTGTACACTGGGGAGGTCACATAGATTAGTGTGTGATGATGAGGAGGAGGCTGTGTAGTGTAGTGTACACTGGGGAGGTCACATAGATTAGTGTGTGATGCTGATGAGGAGCCTGTGCTGTGTAGTGTACACTGGGGAGGTCACATAGATTAGTGTGTAATGCTGATGAGGAGGCTGTGTAGTGTAGTGTACACTGGGGAGGTCACATAGATTAGTGTGTGATGATGAGGAGGAGGCTGTGCTGTGTAGTGTACACTGGGGAGGTCACATAGATTAGTGTGTGATGATGAGGAGGCTGTGCTGTGTAGTGTACACTGGGGAGGTCACATAGATTAGTGTGTGATGATGATGAGGGGGCTGTGCTGTGTAGTGTACACTGGGGAGGTCACATAGATTAGTGTGATGATGATGAGGAGGCTGTGCTGTGTAGTGTACACTGGGGAGGTCACATAGATTAGTGTGTGATGATGATGAGGGGGCTGTGCTGTGTAGTGTACACTGGGGAGGTCACATAGATTAGTGTGTGATGATGATGAGGAGGCTGTGTAGTGTAGTGTACACTGGGGAGGTCACATAGATTAGTGTGATGATGATGATGAGGAGGCTGTGCTGTGTAGTGTACACTGGGGAGGTCACATAGATTAGTGTGTGATGATGATGAGGAGGCTGTGCTGTGTAGTGTACACTGGGGAGGTCACATAGATTAGTGTGTGATGATGAGGAGGAGGCAGTGTAGTGTAGGGTACACTGGGGAGGTCACATAGATTACTGTGTGATGATGAGGAGGCTGTGCTGTGTAGTGTACACTGGGGAGGTCACATAGATTAGTGTGTGATGATGAGGAGGAGGCTGTGCTGTGTAGTGTACACTGGGGAGGTCACATAGATTAGTGTGTGATGATGATGAGGAGGCTGTGCTGTGTAGTGTACACTGGGAAGGTCACATAGATTAGTGTGATGATGATGAGGAGGCTGTGCTGTGTAGTGTACACTGGGGAGGTCACATAGATTTGTGTGATGATGATGATGAGGAGGAGGCTGTGTAGTGTACACTGGGGAGGTCACATAGATTAGTGTGTGATGATGATGATGAGGAGGAGGCTGTGTAGTGTACACTGGGGAGGTCACATAGATTAGTGTGTGATGATGAGGAGGAGGCTGTGTAGTGTAGTGTACACTGGGGAGGTCACATAGATTAGTGTGTGATGATGATGAGGAGGCTGTGCTGTGTAGTGTACACTGGGGAGGTCACATAGATTAGTGTGATGATGATGATGAGGAGGAGGCTGTGTAGTGTAGTGTACATTGGGGAGGTCACATAGATTAGTGTGTGATGATGATGAGGAGGCTGTGTAGTGTAGTGTACACTGGGGAGGTCACATAGATTAGTGTGTGTTGATGATGAGGAGGCTGTACTGTGTAGTGTACACTGGGGAGGTCACAAAGATTACTGTGTGATGATGAGGAGGCTGTGTAGTGTAGAGTACACTGGGGAGGTGACATAGATTAGTGTGATGATGATGAGGAGGCTGTGTAGTGTAGTGTACACTGGGGAGATCACATAGATTAGTGTGTGATGCTGATGAGGAGGCTGTGTAGTGTAGTGTTCACTGGGGAGGTCACATAGATTAGTGTGTGATGCTGATGAGGAGGCTGTGCTGTGTAGTGTACACTGGGGAGGTCACATAGATTAGTGTATGATGATGAGGAGGCTGTGTAGTGTACACTGGGGAGGTCACATAGATTAGTGTGTGATGATGAGGAGGAGGCTGTGTAGTGTACACTGGGGAGGTCACATAGATTAGTGTGTGATGATGAGGAGGAGGCTGTGTAGTGTAGTGTACACTGGGGAGGTCACATAGATTAGTGTGTGATGATGATGAGGAGGCTGTGCTGTGTAGTGTACACTGGGGAGGTCACATAGATTAGTGTGATGATGATGATGATGAGGAGGCTGTGTAGTGTAGTGTACACTGGGGAGGTCACATAGATTAGTGTGTGATGATGATGAGGAGGCTGTGCTGTGTAGTGTACACTGGGGAGGTGACATAGATTAGTGTGATGCTGATGAGGAGGCTGTGTAGTGTAGTGTACACTGGGGAGGTCACATAGATTAGTGTGTGATGCTGATGAGGCTGTGCTGTGTAGTGTACACTGGGGAGGTCACATAGATTAGTGTATGATGATGAGGAGGCTGTGCAGTGTAGTGTACACTGGGGAGGTCACATAGATTAGTGTGTGATGATGAGGAGGAGGCTGTGCTGTGTAGTGTACACTGGGGAGGTCACATAGATTAGTGTGTGATGATGAGGAGGCTGTGCTGTGTAGTGTACACTGTAGAGGTCACATAGATTAGTGTGTGATGATGATGATGATGATGATGATGAGGGGGCTGTGCTGTGTAGTGTACACTGGGGAGGTCACATAGATTAGTGTGATGATGAGGAGGAGGCAGTGTAGTGTAGGGTACACTGGGGAGGTCACATAGATTAGTGTGATGATGATGAGGAGGCTGTGCTGTGTAGTGTACACTGGGGAGGTCACATAGATTAGTGTGTGATGATGATGAGGAGGCTGTGCTGTGTAGTGTACACTGGGGAGGTCACATAGATTAGTGTGTGATGATGAGGAGGCTGTGCTGTGTAGTGTACACTGGGGAGGTCACATAGATTAGTGTGTGATGATGATGATGATGAGGGGGCTGTGCTGTGTAGGGTACACTGGGGAGGTCACATAGATTAGTGTGATGATGATGAGGAGGCTGTGCTGTGTAGTGTACACTGGGGAGGTCACATAGATTAGTGTGTGATGATGATGAGGAGGCTGTGCTGTGTAGTGTACACTGGGGAGGTCACATAGATTAGTGTGTGATGATGAGGAGGAGGCAGTGTAGTGTAGGGTACACTGGGGAGGTCACATAGATTACTGTGTGATGATGAGGAGGAGGCTGTGCTGTGTAGTGTACACTGGGGAGGTCACATAGATTAGTGTGATGATGATGATGAGGAGGCTGTGCTGTGTCGTGTACACTGGGGAGGTCACATAGATTAGTGTGTGATGATGAGGAGGCTGTGCTGTGTAGTGTACACTGGGGAGGTCACATAGATTAGTGTGTGATGATGATGAGGAGGCTGTGCTGTGTAGTGTACACTGGGGAGGTCACATAGATTAGTGTGGGATGATGATGAGGAGGCTGTGTAGTGTAGTGTACACTGGGGAGGTCACATAGATTAGTGTGTGATGCTGATGAGGAGGCTGTGCTGTATAGTGTACACTGGGGAGGTCACATAGATTAGTGTGTGATGATGAGGAGGAGGCAGTGTAGTGTAGGGTACACTGGGGAGGTCACATAGATTAGTGTGATGATGAGGAGGCTGTGCTGTGTAGTGTACACTGGGGAGGTCACATAGATTAGTGTGTGATGATGATGAGGAGGCTGTGCTGTGTAGTGTACACTGGGGAGGTCACATAGATTAGTGTGTGACGATGAGGAGGCTGTGCTGTGTAGTGTACACTGGGGAGGTCACATAGATTAGTGTGATGATGATGAGGAGGCTGTGCTGTGTAGTGTACACTGGGGAGGTCACATAGATTAGTGTGATGATGAGGAGGCAGTGTAATGTATACTGGGGAGGTCACATAGATTAGTGTGTGATGATGAGGAGGCAGTGTAGTGTATACTGGGGAGGTCACATAGATTAGTGTGTGATGATGAGGAGGCTGTGTAGTGTAGTGCACACTGGGGAGGTCACATAGATTAGTGTGATGATGATGATGAGGAGGCTGTGCTGTGTAGTGTACACTGGGGAGGTCACATAGATTAGTGTGATGATGATGAGGAGGAGGCTGTGCTGTGTAGTGTACACTGGGGAGGTCACATAAATTAGTGTGTGATGATGAGGAGGCTGTGTAGTGTAGGGTACACTGGGGGGGTCACATAGATTAGTGTGTGATGATGAGGAGGCTGTGTAATGTAGGGTACACTGGGGAGGTCACATAGATTAGTGTGTGATGATGATGAGGAGGCTGTGTAGTGTAGTGTACACTGGGGAGGTCACATAGATTAGTGTGTGATGATGATGAGGAGGCTGTGCTGTGTAGTGTACACTGGGGAGGTCACATAGATTAGTGTGTGATGATGATGAGGAGGCTGTGTAGTGTAGTGTACACTGGGGAGGTCACATAGATTAGTGTGATGATGATGATGAGGTGACTGTGCTGTGTAGTGTACACTGGGGAGGTCACATAGATTAGTGTGTGATGATGATGAGGAGGCTGTGTAGTGTACACTGGGGAGGTCACATAGATTAGTGTGTGATGATGATGATGATGAGGAGGCTGTGCTGTGTAGTGTACACTGGGGAGGTCACATAGATTAGTGTGTGATGATGATGAGGAGGCTGTGTAGTGTAGTGTACACTGGGGAGGTCACATAGATTAGTGTGTGATGATGAGGTGACTGTGCTGTGTAGTGTACACTGGGGAGGTCACATAGATTAGTGTGATGATGATGATGAGGAGGCTGTGTAATGTAGTGTAGTGTAGTGTACACTGGGGAGGTGACATAGATTAGTGTGTGATGATGATGAGGAGGATGTGTAGTGTAGTGTACACTGGGGAGGTCACATAGATTAGTGTGTGATGATGATGAGGAGGCTGTGTAGTGTAGTGTACACTGGGGAGGTCACATAGATTAGTGTGTGGTGATGATGAGGAGGCTGTGTAGTGTACACTGGGGAGGTCACATAGATTAGTGTGTGATGATGAGGAGGCTGTGTAGTGTACACTGGGGAAGTCACATAGATTAGTGTGTGATGATGATTAGGAGGCTGTGTAGTGTAGTGTACACTGGGGAGGTCACATAGATTAGTGTGATGATGATGAGGAGGCTGTGTAGTGTACACTGGGGAGGTCACATAGATTAGTGTGTGATGATGAGGAGGCTGTGCTGTGTAGTGTACACTGGGGAGGTCACATAGATTAGTGTGTGATGATGATGATGATGAGGAGGTTGTGCTGTGTAGTGTACACTGGTGAGGTCACATAGATTAGTGTGTGATGATGATGAGGAGGCTGTGCTGTGTAGTGTACACTGGGGAGGTCACATAGATTAGTGTGGGATGATGATGAGGAGGCTGTGTAGTGTAGTGTACACTGGGGAGGTCACATAGATTAGTGTGTGATGCTGATGAGGAGGCTGTGCTGTGTAGTGTACACTGGGGAGGTCACATAGATTAGTGTGTGATGATGAGGAGGAGGCTGTGCTGTGTAGTGTACACTGGGGAGGTCACATAGATTAGTGTGATGATGATGAGGAGGCTGTGTAGTGTAGAGTACACTGGGGAGGTCACATAGATTAGTGTGATGATGATGAGGAGGCTGTGTAGTGTACACTGGGGAGGTCACATAGATTAGTGTGTGATGATGAGGAGGCTGTGCTGTGTAGTGTACACTGGGGAGGTCACATAGATTAGTGTGTGATGATGATGATGATGAGGAGGTTGTGCTGTGTAGTGTACACTGGTGAGGTCACATAGATTAGTGTGTGATGATGATGAGGAGGCTGTGCTGTGTAGTGTACACTGGGGAGGTCACATAGATTAGTGTGGGATGATGATGAGGAGGCTGTGTAGTGTAGTGTACACTGGGGAGGTCACATAGATTAGTGTGTGATGCTGATGAGGAGGCTGTGCTGTGTAGTGTACACTGGGGAGGTCACATAGATTAGTGTGTGATGATGAGGAGGAGGCTGTGCTGTGTAGTGTACACTGGGGAGGTCACATAGATTAGTGTATGATGATGAGGAGGCTGTGCAGTGTAGTGTACACTGGGGAGGTCACATAGATTAGTGTGTGATGATGAGGAGGAGGCTGTGTAGTGTACACTGGGGAGGTCACATAGATTAGTGTGTGATGATGAGGAGGAGGCTGTGTAGTGTTGTGTACACTGCGGAGGTCACATAGATTAGTGTGTGATGATGATGAGGAGGCTGTGTAGTGTACACTGGGGAGGTCACATAGATTAGTGTGTGATGATGATGAGGAGGCTGTGCTGTGTAGTGTACACTGGGGAGGTCACATAGATTAGTGTGTGATGCTGATGAGGAGGCTGTGCTGTGTAGTGTACACTGGGGAGGTCACATAGATTAGTGTGTGATAATGAGGAGGAGGCTGTGCTGTGTAGTGTACACTGGGGAGGTCACATAGATTAGTGTGTGATGCTGATGAGGAGGCTGTGTAGTGTACACTGGGGAGGTCACATACATTAGTGTGTGATGATGATGAGGAGGCTGTGCTGTGTAGTGTACACTGGGGAGGTCACATAGATTAGTGTGTGATGCTGATGAGGAGGCTGTGTAGTGTACACTGGGGAGGTCACATACATTAGTGTGTGATGATGATGAGGAGGCTGTGCTGTGTAGTGTACACTGGGGAGGTCACATAGATTAGTGCGTGATGATGAGGAGGAGGCTGTGTAGTGTGGTGTACACTGGGGAGGTCACATAGATTAGTGTGTGATGATGATGAGGAGGCTGTGTAGTGTAGTGTACACTGGGGAGGTCACATAGATTAGTGTGTGATTATGAGGAGGAGGCTGTGTAGTGTAGTGTACACTGGGGAGGTCACATAGATTAGTGTGTGATGCTGATGAGGAGGCTGTGCTGTGTAGTGTACACTGGGGAGGTCACATAGATTAGTGTGTGATGATGAGGAGGCTGTGCTGTGTAGTGTACACTGGGGAGGTCACATAGATTAGTGTGATGATGATGAGGAGGCTGTGCTGTGTAGTGTACACTGGGGAGGTCACATAGATTAGTGTGTGATGATGATGAGGAGGCTGTGCTGTGTAGTGTACACTGGGGAGGTGACATAGATTAGTGTGATGATGATGAGGAGGCTGTGTAGTGTAGTGTACACTGGGGAGATCACATAGATTAGTGTGTGATGCTGATGAGGAGGCTGTGTAGTGTAGTGTTCACTGGGGAGGTCACATAGATTAGTGTGTGATGCTGATGAGGAGGCTGTGCTGTGTAGTGTACACTGGGGAGGTCACATAGATTAGTGTATGATGATGAGGAGGCTGTGTAGTGTACACTGGGGAGGTCACATAGATTAGTGTGTGATGATGAGGAGGAGGCTGTGTAGTGTACACTGGGGAGGTCACATAGATTAGTGTGTGATGATGAGGAGGAGGCTGTGTAGTGTAGTGTACACTGGGGAGGTCACATAGATTAGTGTGTGATGATGATGAGGAGGCTGTGCTGTGTAGTGTACACTGGGGAGGTCACATAGATTAGTGTGATGATGATGATGATGAGGAGGCTGTGTAGTGTAGTGTACACTGGGGAGGTCACATAGATTAGTGTGTGATGATGATGAGGAGGCTGTGCTGTGTAGTGTACACTGGGGAGGTGACATAGATTAGTGTGATGCTGATGAGGAGGCTGTGTAGTGTAGTGTACACTGGGGAGGTCACATAGATTAGTGTGTGATGCTGATGAGGCTGTGCTGTGTAGTGTACACTGGGGAGGTCACATAGATTAGTGTATGATGATGAGGAGGCTGTGCAGTGTAGTGTACACTGGGGAGGTCACATAGATTAGTGTGTGATGATGAGGAGGAGGCTGTGCTGTGTAGTGTACACTGGGGAGGTCACATAGATTAGTGTGTGATGATGAGGAGGCTGTGCTGTGTAGTGTACACTGTAGAGGTCACATAGATTAGTGTGTGATGATGATGATGATGATGATGATGAGGGGGCTGTGCTGTGTAGTGTACACTGGGGAGGTCACATAGATTAGTGTGATGATGAGGAGGAGGCAGTGTAGTGTAGGGTACACTGGGGAGGTCACATAGATTAGTGTGATGATGATGAGGAGGCTGTGCTGTGTAGTGTACACTGGGGAGGTCACATAGATTAGTGTGTGATGATGATGAGGAGGCTGTGCTGTGTAGTGTACACTGGGGAGGTCACATAGATTAGTGTGTGATGATGAGGAGGCTGTGCTGTGTAGTGTACACTGGGGAGGTCACATAGATTAGTGTGTGATGATGATGATGATGAGGGGGCTGTGCTGTGTAGGGTACACTGGGGAGGTCACATAGATTAGTGTGATGATGATGAGGAGGCTGTGCTGTGTAGTGTACACTGGGGAGGTCACATAGATTAGTGTGTGATGATGATGAGGAGGCTGTGCTGTGTAGTGTACACTGGGGAGGTCACATAGATTAGTGTGTGATGATGAGGAGGAGGCAGTGTAGTGTAGGGTACACTGGGGAGGTCACATAGATTACTGTGTGATGATGAGGAGGAGGCTGTGCTGTGTAGTGTACACTGGGGAGGTCACATAGATTAGTGTGATGATGATGATGAGGAGGCTGTGCTGTGTCGTGTACACTGGGGAGGTCACATAGATTAGTGTGTGATGATGAGGAGGCTGTGCTGTGTAGTGTACACTGGGGAGGTCACATAGATTAGTGTGTGATGATGATGAGGAGGCTGTGCTGTGTAGTGTACACTGGGGAGGTCACATAGATTAGTGTGGGATGATGATGAGGAGGCTGTGTAGTGTAGTGTACACTGGGGAGGTCACATAGATTAGTGTGTGATGCTGATGAGGAGGCTGTGCTGTATAGTGTACACTGGGGAGGTCACATAGATTAGTGTGTGATGATGAGGAGGAGGCAGTGTAGTGTAGGGTACACTGGGGAGGTCACATAGATTAGTGTGATGATGAGGAGGCTGTGCTGTGTAGTGTACACTGGGGAGGTCACATAGATTAGTGTGTGATGATGATGAGGAGGCTGTGCTGTGTAGTGTACACTGGGGAGGTCACATAGATTAGTGTGTGACGATGAGGAGGCTGTGCTGTGTAGTGTACACTGGGGAGGTCACATAGATTAGTGTGATGATGATGAGGAGGCTGTGCTGTGTAGTGTACACTGGGGAGGTCACATAGATTAGTGTGATGATGAGGAGGCAGTGTAATGTATACTGGGGAGGTCACATAGATTAGTGTGTGATGATGAGGAGGCAGTGTAGTGTATACTGGGGAGGTCACATAGATTAGTGTGTGATGATGAGGAGGCTGTGTAGTGTAGTGCACACTGGGGAGGTCACATAGATTAGTGTGATGATGATGATGAGGAGGCTGTGCTGTGTAGTGTACACTGGGGAGGTCACATAGATTAGTGTGATGATGATGAGGAGGAGGCTGTGCTGTGTAGTGTACACTGGGGAGGTCACATAAATTAGTGTGTGATGATGAGGAGGCTGTGTAGTGTAGGGTACACTGGGGGGGTCACATAGATTAGTGTGTGATGATGAGGAGGCTGTGTAATGTAGGGTACACTGGGGAGGTCACATAGATTAGTGTGTGATGATGATGAGGAGGCTGTGTAGTGTAGTGTACACTGGGGAGGTCACATAGATTAGTGTGTGATGATGATGAGGAGGCTGTGCTGTGTAGTGTACACTGGGGAGGTCACATAGATTAGTGTGTGATGATGATGAGGAGGCTGTGTAGTGTAGTGTACACTGGGGAGGTCACATAGATTAGTGTGATGATGATGATGAGGTGACTGTGCTGTGTAGTGTACACTGGGGAGGTCACATAGATTAGTGTGTGATGATGATGAGGAGGCTGTGTAGTGTACACTGGGGAGGTCACATAGATTAGTGTGTGATGATGATGATGATGAGGAGGCTGTGCTGTGTAGTGTACACTGGGGAGGTCACATAGATTAGTGTGTGATGATGATGAGGAGGCTGTGTAGTGTAGTGTACACTGGGGAGGTCACATAGATTAGTGTGTGATGATGAGGTGACTGTGCTGTGTAGTGTACACTGGGGAGGTCACATAGATTAGTGTGATGATGATGATGAGGAGGCTGTGTAATGTAGTGTAGTGTAGTGTACACTGGGGAGGTGACATAGATTAGTGTGTGATGATGATGAGGAGGATGTGTAGTGTAGTGTACACTGGGGAGGTCACATAGATTAGTGTGTGATGATGATGAGGAGGCTGTGTAGTGTAGTGTACACTGGGGAGGTCACATAGATTAGTGTGTGGTGATGATGAGGAGGCTGTGTAGTGTACACTGGGGAGGTCACATAGATTAGTGTGTGATGATGAGGAGGCTGTGTAGTGTACACTGGGGAAGTCACATAGATTAGTGTGTGATGATGATTAGGAGGCTGTGTAGTGTAGTGTACACTGGGGAGGTCACATAGATTAGTGTGATGATGATGAGGAGGCTGTGTAGTGTACACTGGGGAGGTCACATAGATTAGTGTGTGATGATGAGGAGGCTGTGCTGTGTAGTGTACACTGGGGAGGTCACATAGATTAGTGTGTGATGATGATGATGATGAGGAGGTTGTGCTGTGTAGTGTACACTGGTGAGGTCACATAGATTAGTGTGTGATGATGATGAGGAGGCTGTGCTGTGTAGTGTACACTGGGGAGGTCACATAGATTAGTGTGGGATGATGATGAGGAGGCTGTGTAGTGTAGTGTACACTGGGGAGGTCACATAGATTAGTGTGTGATGCTGATGAGGAGGCTGTGCTGTGTAGTGTACACTGGGGAGGTCACATAGATTAGTGTGTGATGATGAGGAGGAGGCTGTGCTGTGTAGTGTACACTGGGGAGGTCACATAGATTAGTGTGATGATGATGAGGAGGCTGTGTAGTGTAGAGTACACTGGGGAGGTCACATAGATTAGTGTGATGATGATGAGGAGGCTGTGTAGTGTACACTGGGGAGGTCACATAGATTAGTGTGTGATGATGAGGAGGCTGTGCTGTGTAGTGTACACTGGGGAGGTCACATAGATTAGTGTGTGATGATGATGATGATGAGGAGGTTGTGCTGTGTAGTGTACACTGGTGAGGTCACATAGATTAGTGTGTGATGATGATGAGGAGGCTGTGCTGTGTAGTGTACACTGGGGAGGTCACATAGATTAGTGTGGGATGATGATGAGGAGGCTGTGTAGTGTAGTGTACACTGGGGAGGTCACATAGATTAGTGTGTGATGCTGATGAGGAGGCTGTGCTGTGTAGTGTACACTGGGGAGGTCACATAGATTAGTGTGTGATGATGAGGAGGAGGCTGTGCTGTGTAGTGTACACTGGGGAGGTCACATAGATTAGTGTATGATGATGAGGAGGCTGTGCAGTGTAGTGTACACTGGGGAGGTCACATAGATTAGTGTGTGATGATGAGGAGGAGGCTGTGTAGTGTACACTGGGGAGGTCACATAGATTAGTGTGTGATGATGAGGAGGAGGCTGTGTAGTGTTGTGTACACTGCGGAGGTCACATAGATTAGTGTGTGATGATGATGAGGAGGCTGTGTAGTGTACACTGGGGAGGTCACATAGATTAGTGTGTGATGATGATGAGGAGGCTGTGCTGTGTAGTGTACACTGGGGAGGTCACATAGATTAGTGTGTGATGCTGATGAGGAGGCTGTGCTGTGTAGTGTACACTGGGGAGGTCACATAGATTAGTGTGTGATAATGAGGAGGAGGCTGTGCTGTGTAGTGTACACTGGGGAGGTCACATAGATTAGTGTGTGATGCTGATGAGGAGGCTGTGTAGTGTACACTGGGGAGGTCACATACATTAGTGTGTGATGATGATGAGGAGGCTGTGCTGTGTAGTGTACACTGGGGAGGTCACATAGATTAGTGTGTGATGCTGATGAGGAGGCTGTGTAGTGTACACTGGGGAGGTCACATACATTAGTGTGTGATGATGATGAGGAGGCTGTGCTGTGTAGTGTACACTGGGGAGGTCACATAGATTAGTGCGTGATGATGAGGAGGAGGCTGTGTAGTGTGGTGTACACTGGGGAGGTCACATAGATTAGTGTGTGATGATGATGAGGAGGCTGTGTAGTGTAGTGTACACTGGGGAGGTCACATAGATTAGTGTGTGATTATGAGGAGGAGGCTGTGTAGTGTAGTGTACACTGGGGAGGTCACATAGATTAGTGTGTGATGCTGATGAGGAGGCTGTGCTGTGTAGTGTACACTGGGGAGGTCACATAGATTAGTGTGTGATGATGAGGAGGCTGTGCTGTGTAGTGTACACTGGGGAGGTCACATAGATTAGTGTGATGATGATGAGGAGGCTGTGCTGTGTAGTGTACACTGGGGAGGTCACATAGATTAGTGTGTGATGATGATGAGGAGGCTGTGCTGTGTAGTGTACACTGGGGAGGTCACATAGATTAGTGTGTGATGATGAGGAGGAGGCAGTGTAGTGTAGGGTACACTGGGGAGGTCACATAGATTACTGTGTGATGATGAGGAGGCTGTGCTGTGTAGTGTACACTGGGGAGGTCACATAGATTAGTGTGTGATGATGAGGAGGAGGCTGTGCTGTGTAGTGTACACTGGGGAGGTCACATAGATTAGTGTGTGATGATGATGAGGAGGCTGTGCTGTGTAGTGTACACTGGGGAGGTCACATAGATTAGTGTGATGATGATGAGGAGGCTGTGCTGTGTAGTGTACACTGGGGAGGTCACATAGATTTGTGTGATGATGATGATGATGAGGAGGCTGTGTAGTGTACACTGGGGAGGTCACATAGATTAGTGTGTGATGATGATGATGAGGAGGAGGCTGTGTAGTGTACACTGGGGAGGTCACATAGATTAGTGTGATGATGATGAGGAGGCTGTGTAGTGTAGTGTACATTGGGGAGGTCACATAGATTAGTGTGTGATGATGATGAGGAGGCTGTGTAGTGTAGTGTACACTGGGGAGGTCACATAGATTAGTGTGTGTTGATGATGAGGAGGCTGTACTGTGTAGTGTACACTGGGGAGGTCACAAAGATTACTGTGTGATGATGAGGAGGCTGTGTAGTGTAGAGTACACTGGGGAGGTGACATAGATTAGTGTGATGATGATGAGGAGGCTGTGTAGTGTAGTGTACACTGGGGAGATCACATAGATTAGTGTGTGATGCTGATGAGGAGGCTGTGTAGTGTAGTGTTCACTGGGGAGGTCACATAGATTAGTGTGTGATGCTGATGAGGAGGCTGTGCTGTGTAGTGTACACTGGGGAGGTCACATAGATTAGTGTGTGATGATGAGGAGGAGGCTGTGTAGTGTACACTGGGGAGGTCACATAGATTAGTGTGTGATGATGAGGAGGAGGCTGTGTAGTGTAGTGTACACTGGGGAGGTCACATAGATTAGTGTGTGATGATGATGAGGAGGCTGTGCTGTGTAGTGTACACTGGGGAGGTCACATAGATTAGTGTGATGATGATGATGAGGAGGAGGCTGTGTAGTGTAGTGTACACTGGGGAGGTCACATAGATTAGTGTGTGATGATGATGAGGAGGCTGTGCTGTGTAGTGTACACTGGGGAGGTGACATAGATTAGTGTGATGCTGATGAGGAGGCTGTGTAGTGTAGTGTACACTGGGGAGGTCACATAGATTAGTGTGTGATGCTGATGAGGCTGTGCTGTGTAGTGTACACTGGGGAGGTCACATAGATTAGTGTATGATGATGAGGAGGTTGTGCAGTGTAGTGTACACTGGGGAGGTCACATAGATTAGTTTGTGATGATGAGGAGGAGGCTGTGTAGTGTACACTGGGGAGGTCACATAGATTAGTGTGTGATGATGAGGAGGAGGCTGTGCTGTGTAGTGTACACTGGGGAGGTCACATAGATTAGTGTGTGATGATGAGGAGGCTGTGCTGTGTAGTGTACACTGGGGAGGTCACATAGATTAGTGTGTGGTGATGATGATGATGATGAGGGGGCTGTGCTGTGTAGTGTACACTGGGGAGGTCACATAGATTAGTGTGTGATGATGATGATGATGAGGGGGCTGTGCTGTGTAGTGTACACTGGGGAGGTCACATAGATTAGTGTGATGATGAGGAGGAGGCAGTGTAGTGTAGGGTACACTGGGGAGGTCACATAGATTAGTGTGATGATGATGAGGAGGCTGTGCTGTGTAGTGTACACTGGGGAGGTCACATAGATTAGTGTGTGATGATGATGAGGAGGCTGTGCTGTGTAGTGTACACTGGGGAGGTCACATAGATTAGTGTGTGATGATGAGGAGGCTGTGCTGTGTAGTGTACACTGGGGAGGTCACATAGATTAGTGTGTGATGATGATGATGATGAGGGGGCTGTGCTGTGTAGTGTACACTGGGGAGGTCACATAGATTAGTGTGATGATGATGAGGAGGCTGTGCTGTGTAGTGTACACTGGGGAGGTCACATAGATTAGTGTGTGATGATGAGGAGGCTGTGCTGTGTAGTGTACACTGGGGAGGTCACATAGATTAGTGTGATGATGAGGAGGAGGCAGTGTAGTGTAGGGTACACTGGGGAGGTCACATAGATTACTGTGTGATGATGAGGAGGCTGTGCTGTGTAGTGTACACTGGGGAGGTCACATAGATTAGTGTGATGATGATGATGAGGATTCTGTGCTGTGTAGTGTACACTGGGGAGGTCACATAGATTAGTGTGTGATGATGAGGAGGCTGTGCTGTGTAGTGTACACTGGGGAGGTCACATAGATTAGTGTGTGATGATGATGATGATGAGGAGGTTGTGCTGTGTAGTGTACACTGGTGAGGTCACATAGATTAGTGTGTGATGATGATGAGGAGGCTGTGCTGTGTAGTGTACACTGGGGAGGTCACATAGATTAGTGTGGGATGATGATGAGGAGGCTGTGTAGTGTAGTGTACACTGGGGAGGTCACATAGATTAGTGTGTGATGCTGATGAGGAGGCTGTGCTGTGTAGTGTACACTGGGGAGGTCACATAGATTAGTGTGTGATGATGAGGAGGAGGCAGTGTAGTGTAGGGTACACTGGGGAGGTCACATAGATTAGTGTGATGATGAGGAGGCTGTGCTGTGTAGTGTACACTGGGGAGGTCACATAGATTAGTGTGTGATGATGATGAGGAGGCTGTGCTGTGTAGTGTACACTGGGGAGGTCACATAGATTAGTGTGTGACGATGAGGAGGCTGTGCTGTGTAGTGTACACTGGGGAGGTCACATAGATTAGTGTGATGATGATGATGAGGAGGCTGTGCTGTGTAGTGTACACTGGGGAGGTCACATAGATTAGTGTGTGATGATGATGCTGATGAGGAGGCTGTGCTGTGTAGTGTACACTGGGGAGGTCACATAGATTAGTGTGATGATGAGGAGGCAGTGTAATGTATACTGGGGAGGTCACATAGATTAGTGTGTGATGATGAGGAGGCAGTGTAGTGTATACTGGGGAGGTCACATAGATTAGTGTGTGATGATGAGGAGGCTGTGCTGTGTAGTGTACACTGGGGAGGTCACATAGATTAGTGTGTGATGATGAGGAGGCTGTGTAGTGTAGTGCACACTGGGGAGGTCACATAGATTAGTGTGATGATGATGATGAGGAGGCTGTGCTGTGTAGTGTACACTGGGGAGGTCACATAGATTAGTGTGATGATGATGAGGAGGAGGCTGTGCTGTGTAGTGTACACTGGGGAGGTCACATAAATTAGTGTGTGATGATGAGGTGACTGTGCTGTGTAGTGTACACTGGGGAGGTCACATAGATTAGTGTGTGATGATGATGATGATGAGGAGGCTGTGTAGTGTAGGGTACACTGGGGGGGTCACATAGATTAGTGTGTGATGATGAGGAGGCTGTGTAATGTAGGGTACACTGGGGAGGTCACATAGATTAGTGTGTGATGATGATGAGGAGGCTGTGTAGTGTAGTGTACACTGGGGAGGTCACATAGATTAGTGTGTGATGATGATGAGGAGGCTGTGCTATGTAGTGTACACTGGGGAGGTCACATAGATTAGTGTGTGATGATGATGAGGAGGCTGTGTAGTGTAGTGTACACTGGGGAGGTCACATAGATTAGTGTGATGATGATGATGAGGTGACTGTGCTGTGTAGTGTACACTGGGGAGGTCACATAGATTAGTGTGTGATGATGATGAGGAGGCTGTGCTGTGTAGTGTACACTGGGGAGGTCACATAGATTAGTGTGTGATGATGATGAGGAGGCTGTGTAGTGTAGTGTACACTGGGAAGGTCACATAGATTAGTGTGTGATGATGAGGTGACTGTGCTGTGTAGTGTACACTGGGGAGGTTACATAGATTAGTGTGATGATGATGATGAGGAGGCTGTGTAGTGTAGTGTACACTGGGGAGGTGACATAGATTAGTGTGTGATGATGATGAGGAGGATGTGTAGTGTAGTGTACACTGGGGAGGTCACATAGATTAGTGTGTGATGATGATGAGGAGGCTGTGTAGTGTAGTGTACACTGGGGAGGTCACATAGATTAGTGTGTGGTGATGATGAGGAGGCTGTGTAGTGTACACTGGGGAGGTCACATAGATTAGTGTGTGATGATGAGGAGGCTGTGTAGTGTACACTGGGGAAGTCACATAGATTAGTGTGTGATGATGATTAGGAGGCTGTGTAGTGTAGTGTACACTGGGGAGGTCACATAGATTAGTGTGATGATGATGAGGAGGCTGTGTAGTGTATACTGGGGAGGTCACAGATTAGTGTGATGCTGATGAGGAGGCTGTGCTGTGTAGTGTACACTGGGGAGGTCACATAGATTAGTGTGTGATGATGATGAGGAGGCTGTGCTGTGTAGTGTACACTGGGGAGGTCACATAGATTAGTGTGTGATGATGATGATGATGAGGAGGTTGTGCTGTGTAGTGTACACTGGGGAGGTCACATAGATTAGTGTGTGATGCTGATGAGGAGGCTGTGCTGTGTAGTGTACACTGGGGAGGTCACATAGATTAGTGTGTGATGATGAGGAGGAGGCAGTGTAGTGTAGTGTACACTGGGGAGGTCACATAGATTAGTGTGTGATGATGAGGAGGCTGTGCTGTGTAGTGTACACTGGGGAGGTCACATAGATTAGTGTGTGATGATGATGATGATGAGGAGGCTGTGTAGTGTAGTGTACACTGGGGAGGTCACATAGATTAGTGTGTGATGCTGATGAGGAGGCTGTGCTGTGTAGTGTACACTGGGGAGGTCACATAGATTAGTGTGTGATGATGATGAGGAGGCTGTGCTGTGTAGTGTACACTGGGGAGGTCACATAGATTAGTGTGTGATGATGAGGAGGCTGTGTAGTGTAGTGTACACTGGGGAGGTCACATAGATTAGTGTGTGGTGATGATGAGGAGGCTGTGTAGTGTACACTGGGGAGGTCACATAGATTAGTGTGTGATGATGAGGAGGCTGTGCTGTGTAGTGTACACTGGGGAAGTCACATAGATTAGTGTGTGATGATGATGAGGAGGCTGTGTAGTGTACACTGGGGAGGTCACATAGATTAGTGTGATGATGATGAGGAGGCTGTGTAGTGTACACTGGGGAGGTCACATAGATTAGTGTGTGATGATGATGAGGTGGCTGTGTAGTGTACACTGGGGAGGTCACATAGATTAGTATGATGATGATGAGGAGGCTGTGCTGTGTAGTGTACACTGGGGAGGTCACATAGATTAGTGTGTGATGATGATGCTGATGAGGAGGCTGTGCTGTGTAGTGTACACTGGGGAGGTCACATAGATTAGTGTGATGATGAGGAGGCAGTGTAATGTATACTGGGGAGGTCACATAGATTAGTGTGTGATGATGAGGAGGCAGTGTAGTGTATACTGGGGAGGTCACATAGATTAGTGTGTGATGATGAGGAGGCTGTGCTGTGTAGTGTACACTGGGGAGGTCACATAGATTAGTGTGTGATGATGATGAGGTGGCTGTGTAGTGTAGTGCACACTGGGGAGGTCACATAGATTAGTGTGATGATGATGATGAGGAGGCTGTGCTGTGTAGTGTACACTGGGGAGGTCACATAGATTAGTGTGATGATGATGATGAGGAGGCTGTGCTGTGTAGTGTACACTGGGGAGGTCACATAAATTAGTGTGTGATGATGAGGTGACTGTGCTGTGTAGTGTACACTGGGGAGGTCACATAGATTAGTGTGTGATGATGATGAGGAGGCTGTGCTGTGTAGTGTACACTGGGGAGGTCACATAGATTAGTGTGTGATGATGAGGTGACTGTGCTGTGTAGTGTACACTGGGGAGGTCACATAGATTAGTGTGTGATGATGAGGAGGAGGCTGTGTAGTGTAGTGTACACTGGGGAGGTCACATAGATTAGTGTGTGATGATGATGAGGAGGCTGTGCTGTGTAGTGTACACTGGGGAGGTCACATAGATTAGTGTGTGATGATGAGGAGGCTGTGTAGTGTAGTGTACACTGGGGAGGTCACATAGATTAGTGTGTGGTGATGATGAGGAGGCTGTGTAGTGTACACTGGGGAGGTCACATAGATTAGTGTGTGATGATGAGGAGGCTGTGTAGTGTACACTGGGGAAGTCACATAGATTAGTGTGTGATGATGATGAGGAGGCTGTGTAGTGTACACTGGGGAGGTCACATAGATTAGTGTGATGATGATGAGGAGGCTGTGTAGTGTACACTGGGGAGGTCACATAGATTAGTGTGTGATGATGATGAGGTGGCTGTGTAGTGTACACTGGGGAGGTCACATACATTAGTATGATGATGATGAGGAGGCTGTGCTGTGTAGTGTACACTGGGTAGGTCACATAGATTAGTGTGTGATGATGAGGAGGCTGTGTAGTGTAGTGTACACTGGGGAGGTCACATAGATTAGTGTGTGATGATGATGAGGAGGCTGTGTAGTGTAGTGTACACTGGGGAGGTCACATAGATTAGTGTGTGGTGATGATGAGGAGGCAGTGTAGTGTACACTGGGGAGGTCACATAGATTAGTGTGTGATGATGAGGAGGCTGTGTAGTGTACACTGGGGAAGTCACATAGATTAGTGTGTGATGATGATTAGGAGGCTGTGTAGTGTAGTGTACACTGGGGAGGTCACATAGATTAGTGTGTGACGATGATGAGGAGGCTGTGTAGTGTAGGGTACACTGGGGAGGTCACATAGATTAGTGTGTAATGCTGATGAGGAGGCTGTCCTGTGTAGTGTACACTGGGGAGGTCACATCGATTAGTGTGTGATGATGATGAGGAGGTGTGTAGTGTAGTGTACACTGGGGAGGTTACATAGATTAGTGTGTGATGATGAGGAGGCTGTGTAGTGTAGGGTACACTGGGGAGGTCACATAGATTAGTGTGTGATGATGAGAAGGCTGTGCTGTGTAGTGTACACTGGGGAGGTCACATAGATTAGTGTGTGATGATGATGAGGAGGCTGTGCTGTGTAGTGTACACTGGGGAGGTCACATAGATTAGTGTGTGATGATGAGGAGGCTGTGCTGTGTAGTGTACACTGGGGAGGTCACATAGATTAGTGTGTGATGATGATGAGGAGGCTGTGCTGTGTAGTGTACACTGGGGAGGTCACATAGATTAGTGTGTGATGATGAGGAGGCTGTGCTGTGTAGTGTACACTGGGGAGGTCACATAGATTAGTGTGTGATGATGATGATGATGATGAGGGGGCTGTGCTGTGTAGTGTACACTGGGGAGGTCACATAGATTAGTGTGATGATGATGAGGAGGCTGTGCTGTGTAGTGTACACTGGGGAGGTCACATAGATTAGTGTGTGATGATGATGAGGAGGCTGTGCTGTGTAGTGTACACTGGGGAGGTCACATAGATTAGTGTGTGATGATGAGGAGGAGGCAGTGTAGTGTAGGGTACACTGGGGAGGTCACATAGATTACTGTGTGATGATGAGGAGGCTGTGCTGTGTAGTGTACACTGGGGAGGTCACATAGATTAGTGTGATGATGATGATGAGGAGGCTGTGCTGTGTAGTGTACACTGGGGAGGTCACATAGATTAGTGTGTGATGATGAGGAGGCTGTGTAGTGTAGTGTACACTGGGGAGGTCACATAGATTAGTGTGTGATGATGATGATGATGAGGAGGAGGTTGTGCTGTGTAGTGTACACTGGGGAGGTCACATAGATTAGTGTGTGATGATGATGAGGAGGCTGTGCTGTGTAGTGTACACTGGGGAGGTCACATAGATTAGTGTGGGATGATGATGAGGAGGCTGTGTAGTGTAGTGTACACTGGGGAGGTCACATAGATTAGTGTGTGATGCTGATGAGGAGGCTGTGCTGTGTAGTGTACACTGGGGAGGTCACATAGATTAGTGTGTGATGATGAGGAGGAGGCAGTGTAGTGTAGGGTACACTGGGGAGGTCACATAGATTAGTGTGATGATGAGGAGGCTGTGCTGTGTAGTGTACACTGGGGAGGTCACATAGATTAGTGTGTGATGATGATGAGGAGGCTGTGTAGTGTAGTGTACACTGGGGAGGTCACATAGATTAGTGTGTGATGATGATGAGGAGGCTGTGCTGTGTAGTGTACACTGGGGAGGTCACATAGATTAGTGTGTGACGATGAGGAGGCTGTGCTGTGTAGTGTACACTGGGGAGGTCACATAGATTAGTGTGTGATGATGATGAGGAGGCTGTGCTGTGTAGTGTACACTGGGGAGGTCACATAGATTAGTGTGTGATGATGATGCTGATGAGGAGGCTGTGCTGTGTAGTGTACACTGGGGAGGTCACATAGATTAGTGTGATGATGAGGAGGCAGTGTAGTGTATACTGGGGAGGTCACATAGATTAGTGTGTGATGATGAGGAGGCTGTGCTGTGTAGTGTACACTGGGGAGGTCACATAGATTAGTGTGTGATGATGATGAGGAGGCTGTGTAGTGTAGTGCACACTGGGGAGGTCACATAGATTAGTGTGATGATGATGATGAGGAGGCTGTGCTGTGTAGTGTACACTGGGGAGGTCACATAGATTAGTGTGATGATGATGAGGAGGAGGCTGTGCTGTGTAGTGTACACTGGGGAGGTCACATAGATTAGTGTGTGATGATGAGGTGACTGTGCTGTGTAGTGTACACTGGGGAGGTCACATAGATTAGTGTGTGATGATGAGGTGACTGTGCTGTGTAGTGTACACTGGGGAGGTCACATAGATTAGTGTGATGATGATGATGAGGAGGCTGTGTAATGTAGTGTAGTGTACACTGGGGAGGTGACATAGATTAGTGTGTGATGATGATGAGGAGGATGTGTAGTGTAGTGTACACTGGGGAGGTCACAGATTAGTGTGTGATGATGAGGTGACTGTGCTGTGTAGTGTACACTGGGGAGTTCACATAGATTAGTATGATGATGATGAGGAGGCTGTGCTGTGTAGTGTACACTGGGTAGGTCACATAGATTAGTGTGTGATGATGATGAGGAGGCTGTGTAGTGTAGTGTACACTGGGGAGGTCACATAGATTAGTGTGTGGTGATGATGAGGAGGCTGTGTAGTGTAGTGTACACTGGGGAGGTCACATAGATTAGTGTGTGGTGATGATGAGGAGGCTGTGCTGTGTAGTGTACACTGGGGAGGTCACATAGATTAGTGTGTGATGATGAGGAGGCTGTGCTGTGTAGTGTACACTGGGGAGGTCACATAGATTAGTGTGTGATGATGAGGAGGCTGTGTAGTGTACACTGGGGAAGTCACATAGATTAGTGTGTGATGATGATTAGGAGGCTGTGTAGTGTAGTGTACACTGGGGAGGTCACATAGATTAGTGTGATGATGATGAGGAGGCTGTGTAGTGTACACTGGGGAGGTCACATAGATTAGTGTGTGATGATGATGAGGAGGCTGTGTAGTGTAGTGTACACTGGGGAGGTCACATAGACTAGTGTGATGATGATGAGGTGGCTGTGTAGTGTACACTGGGGAGGTCACATAGATTAGTATGATGATGATGAGGAGGCTGTGCTGTGTAGTGTACACTGGGTAGGTCACATAGATTAGTGTGTGATGATGATGAGGAGGCTGTATAGTGTAGTGTACACTGGGGAGGTCACATAGATTAGTGTGTGATGATGATGAGGAGGCTGTGTAGTGTAGTGTACACTGGGGAGGTCACATAGATTAGTGTGTGGTGATGATGAGGAGGCAGTGTAGTGTACACTGGGGAGGTCACATAGATTAGTGTGTGATGATGATGAGGAGGCTGTGTAGTGTAGTGTACACTGGGGAGGTCACATAGATTAGTGTGTGGTGATGATGAGGAGGCAGTGTAGTGTACACTGGGGAAGTCACATAGATTAGTGTGTGATGATGATTAGGAGGCTGTGTAGTGTAGTGTACACTGGGGAGGTCACATAGATTAGTGTGATGATGATGATGAGGAGGCTGTGCTGTGTAGTGTACACTGGGGAGGTCACATAGATTAGTGTGTGACGATGATGAGGAGGCTGTGTAGTGTAGGGTACACTGGGGAGGTCACATAGATTAGTGTGTGATGCTGATGAGGAGGCTGTGCTGTGTAGTGTACACTGGGGAGGTCACATCGATTAGTGTGTGATGATGATGAGGAGGTGTGTAGTGTAGTGTACACTGGGGAGGTTACATAGATTAGTGTGTGATGATGAGGAGGCTGTGTAGTGTAGGGTACACTGGGGAGGTCACATAGATTAGTGTGTGATGATGAGAAGGCTGTGCTGTGTAGTGTACACTGGGGAGGTCACATAGATTAGTGTGTGATGATGAGGAGGAGGCTGTGCTGTGTAGTGTACACTGGGGAGGTCACATAGATTAGTGTGTGATGATGATGAGGAGGCTGTGCTGTGTAGTGTACACTGGGGAGGTCACATAGATTAGTGTGTGATGATGATGAGGAGGCTGTGTAGTGTAGTGTACACTGGGGAGGTCACATAGATTAGTGTGTGATGATGAGGTGACTGTGCTGTGTAGTGTACACTGGGGAGGTCACATAGATTAGTGTGTGATGATGATGAGGAGGCTGTGCTGTGTAGTGTACACTGGGGAGGTCACATAGATTAGTGTGATGATGATGAGGAGGCTGTGTAGTGTAGTGTACACTGGGGAGGTCACATAGATTAGTGTGTGATGCTGATGAGGAGGAGGCTGTGCTGTGTAGTGTACACTGGGGAGGTCACATAGATTAGTGTGTGATGCTGATGAGGAGGCTGTGTAGTGTAGTGTACACTGGGGAGGTCACATAGATTAGTGTGTGATGATGATGAGGAGGCTGTGCTGTGTAGTGTACACTGGGGAGGTCACATAGATTAGTGTGTGATGATGATGAGGAGGCTGTGCTGTGTAGTGTACACTGGGGAGGTCACATAGATTAGTGTGTGATGATGATGAGGAGGCTGTGCTGTGTAGTGTACACTGGGGAGGTCACATAGATTAGTGTGTGATGATGATGAGGAGGCTGTGCTGTGTAGTGTACACTGGGGAGGTCACATAGATTAGTGTGATGATGATGATGAGGAGGCTGTGCTGTGTAGTGTACACTGGGGAGGTCACAGATTAGTGTGTGATGATGTGGAGGAGGAGGCTGTGCTGTGTAGTGTACACTGGGGAGGTCACATAGATTAGTGTGTGAGGCTGATGAGGAGGCTGTGTAGTGTAGTGTACACTGGGGAGGTCACATAGATTAGTGTGTGATGCTGATGAGGAGGCTGTGTAGTGTACACTGGGGAGGTCACATACATTAGTGTGTGATGATGATGAGGAGGTTGTGCTGTGTAGTGTATACTGGGGAGGTCACAGATTAGTATGATGATGATGAGGAGGCTGTGCTGTGTAGTGTACACTGGGGAGGTCACATAGATTAGTGTGTGATGATGAGGAGGAGCCTGTGCTGTGTAGTGTACACTTAGGAGGTCACATAGATTAGTGTGTGATGATGAGGAGGCTGTGTAGTGTACACTGGGGAGGTCACATAGATTAGTGTGTGATGATGAGGTGACTGTGCTGTGTAGTGTACACTTAGGAGGTCACATAGATTAGTGTGTGATGATGAGGAGGCTGTGTAGTGTACACTGGGGAGGTCACATAGATTAGTGTGTGATGATGATGATGAGGAGGATGTGCTGTGTAGTGTACACTGGGGAGGTCACATAGATTAGTGTGTGATGATGAGGAGGAGGCTGTGCTGTGTAGTGTACACTTAGGAGGTCACATAGATTAGTGTGTGATGATGATGAGGAGGCTGTGTAGTGTAGTGTACACTGGGGAGGTCACATAGATTAGTGTGTGATGATGATGATGAGGAGGCTGTGTAGTGTAGTGTACACTGGGGAGGTCACATAGATTAGTGTGATGATGATGAGGAGGCTGTGTAGTGTACACTGGGGAGGTCACATAGATTAGTGTGTGATGATGATGATGAGGAGGCTGTGTAGTGTAGTGTACACTGGGGAGGTCACATAGATTAGTGTGATGATGATGAGGTGGCTGTGTAGTGTAGTGTACACTGGGGAGGTCACATAGATTAGTGTGATGATGAGGAGGCTGTGTAGTGTATACTGGGGAGGTCACATAGATTAGTGTGTGATGATGATGAGGAGACTGTGCTGTGTAGTGTACACTGGGGAGGTCACATATATTAGTGTGTGATGATGATGAGGAGGCTGTGCTGTGTAGTGTACACTGGGGAGGTCACATAGATTAGTGTGATGATGATGATGAGGAGGCTGTGTAATGTAGTGTAGTGTACACTGGGGAGGTGACATAGATTAGTGTGTGATGATGATGAGGTGGCTGTGTAGTGTAGTGTACACTGGGGAGGTCACATAGATTAGTGTGATGATGATGAGGAGGCTGTGCTGTGTAGTGTACACTGGGGAGGTCACATAGATTAGTGTGTGATGATGATGAGGAGGCTGTGTAGTGTACTCTGGGGAGGTCACATAGATTAGTGTGTGATGATGATGAGGAGGCTGTGTAGTGTAGTGTACACTGGGGAGGTCACATAGATTAGTGTGTGATGATGATGAGGAGGCTGTGTAGTGTACACTGGGGAGGTCACATAGATTAGTGTGTGATGATGATGAGGAGGCTGTGCTGTGTAGTGTACTCTGGGGAGGTCACATAGATTAGTGTGTGATGATGATGAGGAGGCTGTGCTGTGTAGTGTACACTGGGGAGGTCACATAGATTAGTGTGTGATGATGAGGAGGCTGTGTAGTGTACACTGGGGAGGTCACATAGATTAGTGTGTGATGATGATGAGGAGGCTGTGCTGTGTAGTGTACACTGGGGAGGTCACATAGATTAGTGTGTGATGATGATGAGGAGGCTGTGTAGTGTAGTGTACACTGGGGAGGTCACATAGATTAGTGTGATGATGATGAGGAGGCTGTGTAGTATAGTGTACACTGGGGAGGTCACATAGATTAGTGTGTGATGATGATGAGGAGGCTGTGTAGTGTACACTGGGGAGGTCACGTAGATTAGTGTGATGATGAAGAGGAGGCTGTGCTGTGTAGTGTACATTGGGGAGGTCACATAGATTAGTGTGATGATGATGAGGAGGCTGTGCTGTGTAGTGTACACTGGGGAGGTCACATAGATTAGTGTGTGATGATGAGGAGGCTGTGCTGTGTAGTGTACACTGGGGAGGTCACATAGATTAGTGTGTGATGATGAGGAGGCTGTGCTGTGTAGTGTACACTGGGGAGGTCACATAGATTAGTGTGTGATGATGAGGAGGCTGTGCTGTGTAGTGTACACTGGGGAGGTCACATAGATTAGTGTGTGATGATGAGGAGGCTGTGCTGTGTAGTGTAGTGTAGTGTACACTGGGGAGGTGACATAGACACTGGCCTGTATACTAACATGACATGGGATAGAGCTCCTGTATCTGCTGTCTGTGTAATACTCGATGGGAGAGAATGGAGCTGTGTGAGTGACACTTAGTAATAAATGTACATTGTCTGATGCCAGCTCAGTCATAGCCAGTTATTATCGCTAGTGTTATTGATCGGAGACTGTGTCCTGCTTTTGTCTTGCAGGTTTCCCAGGTTCCAAACTATCCTTCTTCATACAGGTATGTTTATAGGAACGCTGGTTATACCAAGGGTCTGGGGAATAAGTAGCTTATATTTGTCTGTACACTATTAAACTGTGGAGAAACTGTCACTATTGTGTAACATGAGCGAGATTTGCACGTTTTATTCTTGTGATTAACAAACCACGTCACAGACGCCTTTCATCCCTTCTTCTCTAATTGAGCAAATTCTCTGTCTCTTGCTTTGTAATTACAATCTTGCTTTGTGATATAGTTACTGGTTTAATGAGTAGCGTCAGTAAGTCTATTACAGCTGCACTCATAACTATTGCGCTAAACTGTTAGCCATACAGGTGTACCTCTATAGCGGCCGTACAGGTGTACCTCTATAGCGGCCGTACAGGTGTACCTCTATAGCGGCCGTACAGGTGTACCTCTATAGCGGCCGTACAGGTGTACCTCTATAGCGGCCGTACAGGTGTACCTCTATAGCGGCCGTACAGGTGTACCTCTATAGCGGCCGTACAGGTGTACCTCTATAGCGGCCGTACAGGTGTACCTCTATAGCGGCCGTACAGGTGTACCTCTATAGCGGCCGTACAGGTGTACCTCTATAGCGGCCGTACAGGTGTACCTCTATAGCGGCCGTACAGGTGTACCTCTATAGCGGCCGTACAGGTGTACCTCTATAGTGGCTGTACAGGTGTACCTCTATAGTGGCTGTACAGGTGTACCTCTATAGCGGCCGTACAGGTGTACCTCTATAGCGGCCGTACAGGTGTACCTCTATAGCAGGCGAATGTTTGCTTTCTCCGTGTATATAGCGTTCCCCTGTAAGTGTATATGCGGAAGCACATGATTTTCTAGTAACACTACAATGAGCGTATTTATCGACCCAGTTCACAAGCGCGGATCATGGATGTCCTGACTGGTGTCTACTGCAAGAAACCAGGCGCTTCTATTTTATTGAGCATTTTAACCAGGACCCAGCTATAAAGGAACCTTGAGCCAGAAGAGTGTGTACAAAACATATATTGGTGTAACTAAGAGCCACACATTCACTATGATGTCCCTGTTCTGTGTGGGGGGGGGTGTGTGTAGCGTTAGGGGGGCGTAGCGTTAGGGGGGCACATCTGGATGGTGTAAAGATTGAGCATGTGCAGAGTAATCCTCCTTTCTGCCCTCATGTAGGAACCAATCAGCCCCAAAGCTGCCGATCTGTTCTCTTTACAAATCGATTCATCTCTTTATTGTCCCTTTTCTTTGAAGTCTGACAATTCTCCACAGGGTTCTCCAGCTGCTGAAATCCTCTGTACAGACTGTGACCCAAACTGCCGACTGTTTTATAAGATGTGGGGAACTGTTAAATCTGTGCTGATTACTTACCCGTTACCTCTGTTCTTGTCACAGGAATTTTTAGATCACTTTAATGCCTATCTCGGTACCCCCCAAACCTCCTGGAAGGTGCATGATGAGCGCACGGCCAGTCCGAGACCTCAGATAATGATAACTCAGAGTCCTGTTACTTCTCGTCTATGTCCTTATACCCGCGCTGTATGCAGCCATTAATACTGCAATGTCTCCTGATCACCATCACCCAGATTGTACATATTCACAGCCAATTACAGTCATCACAAGCGATTTACCTAATCAATCCAATGCTCTGACCATTTGTATTTAAAGCAAATTCCCCTGATCTTTGTTTAAAGAGAAATTGATCACTGAGCTTATACTATTCAGCTTCCAGAGGGCCATTGATTAGTACATTAATCCCTCTGCCTCATACACCATATGCGATATCCTTTTATCATTTATTAACTCATTTTAGAGTGATTAATTACAATGTGGTTTATGGGAAGGGAGCGCCTCAATCATTCATTGTCTCTAAATTATGTATATTTTGAAAATACAAACTTACACATTTCTTGATAAAAACAATAGAAATCTAAGCGAACTTGTCTATATATGAATAATACAACTCAGCATTATTTACAATAAAAAATATTTTTAAATGTGTGTTTTCCTGGTGTTCTTTGTAACACTATAACACAAATGTATCATTACTGTAGTTCCTGTACTTTCCATGATTCACACATAGGAGTAAGAGAGTAACTTTACACGTTCCCCTGCAGTCAGCGCAGAGGCGCTAAGGCGGACTATTTACCATACGGGGGATATCCACAAAATGACAGTATCCCCTGAATGCATCTAGTTGTGGACTTCTGATATCCACGGCTATCCTCTGTTTTCAGGGGATATTTACCAAGCTGCCATCGTAGCCTATGTACTACTTACCGTAAATCCGTAGGATACATCCCCATTAATGAGCAGCAGCGCAGTCGGAACCTTAAAAATAAAGGTAAGTTATCCCATTAGCATCACACATTGCAGGAAAAGGCTCCGTCCTGAGCCCCCGTCTCTGGATGTGTCTGTAGCTACATTTGGGAATTCTTTAATTTCTTATTGCCATGAAATTATAATTATAGGGTTTAATACACAATAATTAATAAATCTGGCCCTAGAGTTGGAAATTGATGTACTGTATGCTACCTCTTCAGTGTGTAATAAGCTGCCCAGCATGTACACATAATACATGTATGTGCCCCCTGCAGTGTAATAATACATGTATGTGCCCCCTGCAGTGTAATAATACATGTATGTGCCCCCTGCAGTGTAATAATACATGTATGTGCCCCCTGCAGTGTAATAATACATGTATGTGCCCCCTGCAGTGTAATAATACATGTATGTGCCCCCTGCAGTGTAATAATACATGTATGTGCCCCCTGCAGTGTAATAATAAAGCTGTACAGCATGTATGTGATACATACAGAGCAGCCAGTAATTACCCTGTATACACATAATACATGTATGTGCCCCTGCAGTGTAATAATAAAGCTGTACAGCATGTGTGTAATACATACAGTAATTACCCAGCATGCACACATAATACATGTATGTGCCCCCTGCAGAGTAATAATAAAGCTGTACAGCATGTGTGTGATACATACAGAGCAGCCAGTAATTACCCTGTATACACATAATACATGTATGTGCCCCCTGCAGTGTAATAATAAAGCTGCCCAGCATGTGTGTGATACATACAGTAATTACCCAGCATGCACACATAATACATGTATGTGCCCCCTGCAGAGTAATAATAAAGCTGTACAGCATGTGTGTGATACATACAGAGCAGCCAGTAATTACCCTGTATACACACATAATACATGTATGTGCCCCCTGCAGTGTAATAATAAAGCTGCCCAGCATGTGTGTGATACATACAGTAATTACCCAGCATGCACACATAATACATGTATGTGCCCCCTGCAGTGTAATAATAAAGCTGTACAGCATGTGTGTGATACATACAGTAATTACCCAGCATGCACACATAATACATGTATGTGCCCCCTGCAGTGTAATAATAAAGCTGTACAGCATGTGTGTGATACATACAGAGCAGCCAGTAATTACCCTGCATGCTCACATAATACATGTATGTGCCCCCTGCAGTGTAATAATAAAGCTGCCCAGCATGTGTGTGATACATACAGTAATTACCCAGCATGCACACATAATACATGTATGTGCCCCCTGCAGTGTAATAATAAAGCTGTACAGCATGTGTGTGATACATACAGTAATTACCCAGCATGCACACATAATACATGTATGTGCCCCCTGCAGTGTAATAATAAAGCTGTACAGAATGTGTGGGATACATACAGAGCAGCCAGTAATTACCCTGTATACACATAATACATGTATGTGCCCCCTGCAGTGTAATAATAAAACTGTACACCATGTGTGGGATACATACAGAGCAGCCAGTAATTACCCTGCATGTACACATAATACATGTATGTGCCCCCTGCAGTGTAATAATAAAGCTGTACAGCATGTGTGGGATACATACAGAGCAGCCAGTAATTACCCTGCATGTACACATAATACATGTATGTGCCCCCTGCAGTATAATAATAAAGCTGCCCAGCATGTGTGTGATACATACAGAGCAGCCAGTAATTACCCTGTATGTACACATAATTCATGTATGTGCTCCCTGCAGTGTAATAATAAAGCTGTACAGCATGTGTGTGATACATACAGAAGGAGCCAGTAATTACCCTGCATGTACACATAATACATGTATGTGCCCCCTGCAGTGTAATAATAAAGCTGTACAGCATGTGTGGGATACATACAGAGCAGCCAGTAATTACCCTGTATGTACACATAATACATGTATGTGCCCCCTGCAGTGTAATAATAAAGCTGTACAGCATGTGTGGGATACATACAGAGCAGCCAGTAATTACCCTGTATACACATAATACATGTATGTGCCCCCTGCAGTGTAATAATAAAGCTGTACAGCATGTGTGTGATACATACAGAGCAGCCAGTAATTACCCTGCATGTACACATAATACATGTATGTGCCCCCTGCAGTGTAATAATAAAGCTGTACAGCATGTGTGTGATACATACAGAAGGAGCCAGTAATTACCCTGCATGTACACATAATACATGTATGTGCCCCCTGCAGTGTAATAATAAAGCTGTACACCATGTGTGTGATACATACAGAGCAGCCAGTAATTACCCAGCATGCACACATAATACATGTATGTGCCCCCTGCAGTGTAATAATAAAGCTGTACAGCATGTGTGTGATACATACAGAAGGAGCCAGTAATTACCCTGTATACACATAATACATGTATGTACCCCCTGCAGTGTAATAATAAAGCTGTCCAGCATGTGTGTGATACATACAGAGCAGCCAGTAATTACCCTGCATGTACACATAATACATGTATGTGCCCCCTGCAGTGTAATAATAACGCTGTACAGCATGTGTGTGATACATACAGAGCAGCCAGTAATTACCCTGCATGTACACATAATACATGTATGTGCCCCCTGCAGTGTAATAATAAAGCTGTACAGCATGTGTGTGATACATACAGTAATTACCCAGCATGCACACATAATACATGTATGTGCCCCCTGCAGTGTAATAATAAAGCTGTACAGCATGTGTGTGATACATACAGAAGGAGCCAGTAATTACCCTGTATACACATAATACATGTATGTACCCCCTGCAGTGTAATAATAAAGCTGTACAGCATGTGTGTGATACATACAGAGCAGCCAGTAATTACCCTGCATGTACACATAATACATGTATGTGCCCCCTGCAGTGTAATAATAAAGCTGTACAGCATGTGTGTGATACATACAGAGCAGCCAGTAATTACCCTGTATGTACACAATACATGTATGTGCCCCCTGCAGTGTAATAATAAAGCTGTACAGCATGTGTGTGATACATACAGAGCAGCCAGTAATTACCCTGTATGTACACATAATACATGTATGTGCCCCCTGCAGTGTAATAATAAAGCTGTACAGCATGTGTGTGATACATACAGAGCAGCCAGTAATTACCCTGTATACACATAATACATGTATGTGCCCCCTGCAGTGTAATAATAAAGCTGTACAGCATGTGTGTGATACATACAGAGCAGCCAGTAATTACCCTGCATGTACACATAATACATGTATGTGCCCCCTGCAGTGTAATAATAACGCTGTACAGCATGTGTGTGATACATACAGAGCAGCCAGTAATTACCCTGTATGTACACAATACATGTATGTGCCCCCTGCAGTGTAATAATAAAGCTGTACAGCATGTGTGTGATACATACAGAGCAGCCAGTAATTACCCTGCATGTACACATAATACATGTATGTGCCCCCTGCAGTGTAATAATAAAGCTGTACAGCATGTGTGTGATACATACAGAGCAGCCAGTAATTACCCTGCATGTACACATAATACATGTATGTGCCCCCTGCAGTGTAATAATAACGCTTTACAGCATGTGTGTGATACATACAGAGCAGCCAGTAATTACCCTGTATACACATAATACATGTATGTGCCCCCTGCAGTGTAATAATAAAGCTGTACAGCATGTGTGTAATACATACAGAAGGAGCCAGTAATTACCCTGTATACACATAATACATGTATGTGCCCCCTGCAGTGTAATAATAAAGCTGTACAGCATGTGTGTGATACATACAGAAGGAGCCAGTAATTACCCAGTATGTACACATAATACATGTATGTGCCCCCTGCAGTGTAATAATAAAGCTGTACAGCATGTGATACATACAGACCAGCCAGTAATTACCCTGTATGTACACATAATACATGTATGTGCCCCCTGCAGTGTAATAATAAAGCTGTACAGCATGTGTGTGATACATACAGAGCAGCCAGTAATTACCCTGTATACACATAATACATGTATGTGCCCCCTGCAGTGTAATAATAAAGCTGTACAGCATGTGTGGGATACATACAGAGCAGCCAGTAATTACCCTGCATGTACACATAATACATGTATGTGCCCCCTGCAGTGTAATAATAACGCTGTACAGCATGTGTGTGATACATACAGAGCAGCCAGTAATTACCCTGTATGTACACAATACATGTATGTGCCCCCTGCAGTGTAATAATAAAGCTGTACAGCATGTGTGTGATACATACAGAGCAGCCAGTAATTACCCTGTATGTACACATAATACATGTATGTGCCCCCTGCAGTGTAATAATAAAGCTGTACAGCATGTGTGTGATACATACAGAGCAGCCAGTAATTACCCTGTATACACATAATACATGTATGTGCCCCCTGCAGTGTAATAATAAAGCTGTACAGCATGTGTGTGATACATACAGAGCAGCCAGTAATTACCCTGCATGTACACATAATACATGTATGTGCCCCCTGCAGTGTAATAATAACGCTGTACAGCATGTGTGTGATACATACAGAGCAGCCAGTAATTACCCTGTATGTACACATAATACATGTATGTGCCCCCTGCAGTGTAATAATAAAGCTGTACAGCATGTGTGTGATACATACAGAGCAGCCAGTAATTACCCTGCATGTACACATAATACATGTATGTGCCCCCTGCAGTGTAATAATAAAGCTGTACAGCATGTGTGTGATACATACAGAGCAGCCAGTAATTACCCTGCATGTACACATAATACATGTATGTGCCCCCTGCAGTGTAATAATAACGCTTTACAGCATGTGTGTGATACATACAGAGCAGCCAGTAATTACCCTGTATACACATAATACATGTATGTGCCCCCTGCAGTGTAATAATAAAGCTGTACAGCATGTGTGTGATACATACAGAGCAGCCAGTAATTACCCTGTATGTACACATAATACATGTATGTGCCCCCTGCAGTGTAATAATAAAGCTGTACAGCATGTGATACATACAGACCAGCCAGTAATTACCCTGTATGTACACATAATACATGTATGTGCCCCCTGCAGTGTAATAATAAAGCTGTACAGCATGTGTGGGATACATACAGAGCAGCCAGTAATTACCCTGTATGTACACATAATACATGTATGTGCCCCCTGCAGTGTAATAATAAAGCTGTACAGCATGTGTGTGATACATACAGAGCAGCCAGTAATTACCCTGTATACACACAATACATGTATGTGCCCCCTGCAGTGTAATAATAACGCTGTACAGCATGTGTGGGATACATACAGAGCAGCCAGTAATTACCCTGTATACACACATAATACATGTATGTGCCCCCTGCAGTGTAATAATAAAGCTGTCCAGCATGTGTGGGATACATACAGAGCAGCCAGTAATTACCCTGTATACACACATAATACATGTATGTGCCCCCTGCAGTGTAATAATAAAGCTGTACAGCATGTGTGTGATACATACAGAGCAGCCAGTAATTACCCTGTATACACACAATACATGTATGTGCCCCCTGCAGTGTAATAATAAAGCTGTACAGCATGTGTGTAATACATACAGAAGGAGCCAGTAATTACCCTGTATACACATAATACATGTATGTGCCCCCTGCAGTGTAATAATAAAGCTGTACAGCATGTGTGTGATACATACAGAAGGAGCCAGTAATTACCCAGTATGTACACATAATACATGTATGTGCCCCCTGCAGTGTAATAATAAAGCTGTACAGCATGTGATACATACAGACCAGCCAGTAATTACCCTGTATGTACACATAATACATGTATGTGCCCCCTGCAGTGTAATAATAAAGCTGTACAGCATGTGTGTGATACATACAGAGCAGCCAGTAATTACCCTGTATACACATAATACATGTATGTGCCCCCTGCAGTGTAATAATAAAGCTGTACAGCATGTGTGGGATACATACAGAGCAGCCAGTAATTACCCTGCATGTACACATAATACATGTATGTGCCCCCTGCAGTGTAATAATAACGCTGTACAGCATGTGTGTGATACATACAGAGCAGCCAGTAATTACCCTGTATGTACACAATACATGTATGTGCCCCCTGCAGTGTAATAATAAAGCTGTACAGCATGTGTGTGATACATACAGAGCAGCCAGTAATTACCCTGTATGTACACATAATACATGTATGTGCCCCCTGCAGTGTAATAATAAAGCTGTACAGCATGTGTGTGATACATACAGAGCAGCCAGTAATTACCCTGTATACACATAATACATGTATGTGCCCCCTGCAGTGTAATAATAAAGCTGTACAGCATGTGTGTGATACATACAGAGCAGCCAGTAATTACCCTGCATGTACACATAATACATGTATGTGCCCCCTGCAGTGTAATAATAACGCTGTACAGCATGTGTGTGATACATACAGAGCAGCCAGTAATTACCCTGTATGTACACAATACATGTATGTGCCCCCTGCAGTGTAATAATAAAGCTGTACAGCATGTGTGTGATACATACAGAGCAGCCAGTAATTACCCTGCATGTACACATAATACATGTATGTGCCCCCTGCAGTGTAATAATAAAGCTGTACAGCATGTGTGTGATACATACAGAGCAGCCAGTAATTACCCTGCATGTACACATAATACATGTATGTGCCCCCTGCAGTGTAATAATAACGCTTTACAGCATGTGTGTGATACATACAGAGCAGCCAGTAATTACCCTGTATACACATAATACATGTATGTGCCCCCTGCAGTGTAATAATAAAGCTGTACAGCATGTGTGTGATACATACAGAGCAGCCAGTAATTACCCTGTATGTACACATAATACATGTATGTGCCCCCTGCAGTGTAATAATAAAGCTGTACAGCATGTGATACATACAGACCAGCCAGTAATTACCCTGTATGTACACATAATACATGTATGTGCCCCCTGCAGTGTAATAATAAAGCTGTACAGCATGTGTGGGATACATACAGAGCAGCCAGTAATTACCCTGTATGTACACATAATACATGTATGTGCCCCCTGCAGTGTAATAATAAAGCTGTACAGCATGTGTGTGATACATACAGAGCAGCCAGTAATTACCCTGTATACACACAATACATGTATGTGCCCCCTGCAGTGTAATAATAAAGCTGTACAGCATGTGTGGGATACATACAGAGGCAGCCAGTAATTACCCTGCATGTACACATAATACATGTATGTGCCCCCTGCAGTGTAATAATAAAGCTGTACAGCATGTGTGGGATACATACAGAGCAGCCAGTAATTACCCTGTATGTACACAATACATGTATGTGCCCCCTGCAGTGTAATAATAAAGCTGTACAGCATGTGTGTGATACATACAGAGCAGCCAGTAATTACCCTGTATACACACATAATACATGTATGTGCCCCCTGCAGTGTAATAATAAAGCTGTCCAGCATGTGTGGGATACATACAGAGCAGCCAGTAATTACCCTGTATACACACATAATACATGTATGTGCCCCCTGCAGTGTAATAATAAAGCTGTCCAGCATGTGTGGGATACATACAGAGCAGCCAGTAATTACCCTGTATACACACATAATACATGTATGTGCCCCCTGCAGTGGAATAATAAAGCTGTACAGCATGTGTGGGATACATACAGAGCAGCCAGTAATTACCCTGTATATACACATAATACATGTATGTGCCCCCTGCAGTGTAATAATAAAGCTGTACAGCATGTGTGGGATACATACAGAGCAGCCAGTAATTACCCTGTATGTACACATAATACATGTATGTGATTGCAGTGTAATAATAAAGCTGTACAGCATGTGTGGGATACATACAGAGCAGCCAGTAATTACCCTGTATATACACATAATACATGTATGTGCCCCCTGCAGTGTAATAATAAAGCTGTACAGCATGTGTGGGATACATACAGACTAGCCAGTAATTACCCTGTATGTACACATAATACATGTATGTGATTGCAGTGTAATAATAAAGCTGTACAGCATGTGTGGGATACATACAGAGCAGCCAGTAATTACCCTGTATACACATAATACATGTATGTGATTGCAGTGTAATAATAAAGCTGTACAGCATGTGTGGGATACATACAGAGCAGCTAGTAATTACCCTGTATACACATAATACATGTATGTGATTGCAGTGTAATAATAAAGCTGTACAGCATGTGTGGGCTACATACAGAGCAGCCAGTAATTACCCTGCATGTACACATAATACATGTATGTGCCCCCTGCAGTGTAATAATAACGCTGTACAGCATGTGTGTGATACATACAGAGCAGCCAGTAATTACCCTGTATGTACACAATACATGTATGTGCCCCCTGCAGTGTAATAATAAAGCTGTACAGCATGTGTGTGATACATACAGAGCAGCCAGTAATTACCCTGCATGTACACATAATACATGTATGTGCCCCCTGCAGTGTAATAATAAAGCTGTACAGCATGTGTGTGATACATACAGAGCAGCCAGTAATTACCCTGCATGTACACATAATACATGTATGTGCCCCCTGCAGTGTAATAATAACGCTTTACAGCATGTGTGTGATACATACAGAGCAGCCAGTAATTACCCTGTATACACATAATACATGTATGTGATTGCAGTGTAATAATAAAGCTGTACAGCATGTGTGGGATACATACAGAGCAGCCAGTAATTACCCTGTATATACACATAATACATGTATGTGCCCCCTGCAGTGTAATAATAAAGCTGTACAGCATGTGTGGGATACATACAGAGCAGCCAGTAATTACCCTGTATATACACATAATACATGTATGTGCCCCCTGCAGTGTAATAATAAAGCTGTACAGCATGTGTGTGATACATACAGAGCAGCCAGTAATTACCCTGCATGTACACATAATACATGTATGTGCCCCCTGCAGTGTAATAATAACGCTGTACAGCATGTGTGTGATACATACAGAGCAGCCAGTAATTACCCTGTATGTACACAATACATGTATGTGCCCCCTGCAGTGTAATAATAACGCTGTACAGCATGTGTGTGATACATACAGAGCAGCCAGTAATTACCCTGCATGTACACATAATACATGTATGTGCCCCCTGCAGTGTAATAATAAAGCTGTACAGCATGTGTGTGATACATACAGAGCAGCCAGTAATTACCCTGCATGTACACATAATACATGTATGTGCCCCCTGCAGTGTAATAATAAAGCTGTACAGCATGTGTGGGATACATACAGACTAGCCAGTAATTACCCTGTATGTACACATAATACATGTATGTGATTGCAGTGTAATAATAAAGCTGTACAGCATGTGTGGGATACATACAGAGCAGCCAGTAATTACCCTGTATACACATAATACATGTATGTGATTGCAGTGTAATAATAAAGCTGTACAGCATGTGTGGGATACATACAGAGCAGCCAGTAATTACCCTGTATACACATAATACATGTATGTGATTGCAGTGTAATAATAAAGCTGTACAGCATGTGTGGGATACATACAGAGCAGCCAGTACTTACCCTGTATACACATAATACATGTATGTGATTGCAGTGTAATAATAAAGCTGTACAGCATGTGTGGGCTACATACAGAGCAGCCAGTAATTACCCTGTATACACATAATACATGTATGTGATTGCAGTGTAATAATAAAGCTGTACAGCATGTGTGGGCTACATACAGAGCAGCCAGTAATTACCCAGCATGTACACCAGGTGCTTCCAATGCAATCTTTTTCTATTCGCCAGCTTGTCTGACCAAAATGAGTGATTTCAGGTAAACTTTATTTACTACAGCACAATAATTGGTGACTGTTTTCTTCCAAAAATCACATGTAAAAAGTCTGCTGTGGTTCTGGACCACTGACTAACCACAGAAAGGACCAATGTGTCCACGTCTACAGAAATGTTTGTACTAACCACACAGCTGGATGTCATACCTCAAATGTTTCCCATATATTTGTGTAATACAATCAAGAGATAAATGTTATTTTGTTACATTGTTGAGCTTTTATCCAAATGAGGTTGGATTATAGGCGTCGGTATATAGACGCCTATCTTTAGTCCCATGCTGGGCTTTCAGTGTCGGATTCTGGCGGTCGGCATTTTGACCGCCGGTATCCTGACTATATACCGTATTTTGGGCTGTCTCATAGCCACAGATAATGTCTGGGGCTCTGTATGAGATGTAGGACAGCTTTGTTGGTAGCGATGGAGGAGGTGACAGTCTCCGGTTCCTGATTTCTATGCGCGCAGTCTACTGATGGAGGTGAGATAATGCAAAGGAGAACGAGGATCTGAGTATCGGGATTGCAGCAGATTCACTTCCAGGTTCTTCTAATAAAAGAACAATTCTGAGATGGGCTGAGGAGCTTTTCTGCAGCTGACATTGTTATGAAAGGTTTGGGAGACTTGTAGAAGCTAAATGATAATGTCACATCTCGTTAGAGGTTTCCTGTAGGAGAATATAGGATCTATAAACACTGTACCCTCTACCAGCTGTAATAAATGTGTAGACTCGCAGTACTGGCCTGCCCTTACCTGGATAGACCATCTTGCATTAGCCATGAACATTGTAGTGGAGAGAATCGGTTTTCCAGCTTTCTTAAACATGGCAAATCTTTTTTATTATTCAATGAATATTGTGTCATTTTAATCTGACTGCATTGTGTAATGAACCAATACTGTTACTTTCCACTAATCATGGTGATCATGAAATCTGACTATATAATAAGCCTGGAACAATAATAGTCTTTTTTGGACAGAAGACACTTTGTACTATTGGTCTGATGGGAACTGTGCAACACATATTTATGAAGCTCTGAGATATTACATCTGGTGTAAGCATATGCCCATGCTGTGTATATACAGTAATTGTGCCAGCCTTTATGTTATCTGTTGGCACGGCCCACTTAAGAAGTGATAGAAAACCCAGTTGGTGCACAGTGGAGCCATTCCCATGGATAGATCCCGGACATTCCATGTATCTCTATCGCATCTTGTATCTGTATTGATATTTCTGTACAATTTCCTAATGTGTTCTAGGACCAGTGATAGACTACCCACACGAAGTGCTGCAGGTTCACTGAGAAGACCAAAGCCATTTATCCTAAATACCCCTCACTTGTATGTGTTCTTTCTACAATAGGAAACCTGAGGCAGAAAGCAAAGCCAACAAATATGCCATATGCAAGTACGACTTTGTGGCCAGGAATCTCAACGAGCTGTCCGTCCTGAAAGATGACATTGTGGAGGTAATGGCTGAGCTCTGGGTGCCTGGAAGGCAGGAGAGAGAGTGGCTGATTTTAGGAAGGGTTGATTGTGAAGTTATAGTCCTATTGGTGCTTATAGGATCCAGGACCCCTGCCTTTGCCCAGAACATGAGGATATCCGGGCTGTCCTGTCTGAGGCG
The DNA here is from genome assembly GCA_031769625.1 of Taudactylus pleione. Lineage (NCBI taxonomy): Eukaryota > Metazoa > Chordata > Amphibia > Anura > Myobatrachidae > Taudactylus > Taudactylus pleione. The sequence continues at coordinate 213,913 of JAUIMM010001059.1, forward strand.
CCTCCCCAGATAAAAGCAGCTTCTTAGTATGACAAAGCGTTTGAATTAAGGGCCGGTATCACAGCCAAAGTTTTTATATAATTTTGTCACTAAGATGATCGATCAAAATTGGCTTCAGATAAAGAAAATCTTGCAGTATAAGGACAATTGTTTCCTTCTAGATAGAGGAAGTCACTGAATGGTTTAACACCATTTTTTAGGACCATTCTAGTATCTTTGCAGTCTGTAAATGAAAGTTGGTCCTTTTGGCTTTCTTGCAGGTCCTTTTTTTTTTGCATTCTTTTATCTAATTGATTGTAAATGATGACGTGTGAAGCTGTTCGTATATATGTCTGATTTAGGTTGTGGATGACCAGAAACAGTGGTGGAAGGTTCGGAATTCCAGCGGATCTTCTGGTTTTGTGCCAAACAATATCCTTGGAGTAATGAAAGCTGAGGATCGCTCAGAACCCGTTTATAGCCAGACAATTCAGGTATACGCCCATCTTATTCAATACTCTGCAACAATAAATACATTACACTAAATTGTAATTTGTACTATTTTATCTCTACAATGTGTCATTTTATTAAAGGGCGTTTGGTTTGTGGCAAATAGTTATTTATGGTTTAACTCCTTAATTTGTTATCTAAATGATGCTGTACTTTAACCTCCTGCATTCCTGCCATTCCCATCCCTGCCTGCTGTAATGGGGCACACATCATTCCTGCCATTCCCAGCCCTGCTTGCTGTAATGGGGCACACATCGTTCCTGCCATTACTAGCCCTGCCTGCTGTAATGGGGCACACATCATTCCTGCCATTCCCAGCCCTGCTTGCTGTAATGGGGCACACATCATTCCTGCCATTACTAGCCCTGCCTGCTGTAATGGGGCACACATCATTCCTGCCATTCCCAGCCCTGCTTGCTGTAATGGGGCACACATCATTCCTGCCTTTCCCATCCCTGCCTGCTGTAATGGGGCACACATCATTCCTTCCATTCCCAGCCTTGCCTGCTGTAATGGGGCACACATCATTCCTGCCATTCCCAGCCTTGCCTGCTGTAATGGGACACACATCATTCCTGCCATTCCCAGCCTTGCCTGCTGTAATGGGACACACATCATTCCTGCCATTCCCAGCCCAGCCTGCTGTAATGGGGCACACATCATTCCTGCCATTCCCAGCACTGCTGGGATGGAACTGTGCACATGTTGGCTGTGTCTCTGTACATTGCCCATAACTAGTAGGCTGAGAGCCACCTCCGCTGGGTCTCTATGTACTGCCTGTAGCTAGTAGATCACTGAACAACGGCTAGATCTCTGTTGTCTCTGTATATGCAGACATGGCACCTCACATGGTGTGTCAGACATATATAGCCCGGGCCACATCACGTGTGCCCATGTTCAGTCATACAGATGGATAATTAGCAATTTTGATTCCGGGTAACTGGATAGAACTGTTTTTTTAGAAGCAAAAACCTGACTTAATGTCCTAATTATTTCTTTAAAACTGAACTTGACAGATCCTTATTCCGTTCATTGGAATGGCCTAAATCCCCAGTGTACTGTTTCTGTATGTGCTACTACAATATTAGGCTTTTATGTAGTTATACAGTGAATAACTTGTTAGTGCAGCTGCTGTATCCTGAGTGAGACCATTACACACGACTGAAGATTTACTCTCTATACATTTGTCATGTGGCAGCTTTTGATGCCAAAGAAGGAATTTGAAATCTTCAAGGTACAGTATGGTTGCTGTGTGCCGCTCGATTGGCGGGTTCCAGACCTCTCTGCATGTACTAGAGTGAGTGGAGGTGACTGCTCTTAGTTTGTGTGTCGCTCCTGTGGTCTGTAGTGAGATAAAGGAGATTCTTACAATGCCCAAGTCATTAATGATGCCCCTTGTGGTCCTTACATTAAGAATAGTGAGGGGTTCGGTACAATAGGTTGACAGTGACCATGTTGACATGAGAATGTAGACAAACATGCTCATGTTGACACTGATGAAATGTCAACAAACCATTTAGGTATGCCTTTTGCTATTCAAAGTAACGTGGACATAAATTTTTGACTTTCTGTTGTTGACATTATGACTGCACCATATAGTCATCTGTAAGTCACTGCTAGCCCATCATCTACCATTATCTAAGTATTGTTCTATCATCCCCTGCTCCCTCTCATTACCCATCCAATATGTGATACCCAACAGAAGTGTAATTACATGACTGCACCATATAGTCATCTGTAAGTCACTGCTAGCCCATCATCTACCATTATCTAAGCATTGTTATATCATCCCCTGCTCCCTCTCATTACCCATCCAATATGTGATACCCAACAGAAGTGTAATTACATGACTGCACCATATAGTCATCTGTAAGTCGCTGCTAGCCCATCATCTACCATTATCTAAGTATTGTTATATCATCCCCTGCTCCCTCTCTTATTACCCATCCAATCTGTGATACCCAACAGAAGTGTAATTACATGACTGCACCGTAAATCACCTAACACTGGGCGCATTGCAGGTTTTGCTCAGTTGACACTGTATACTTCTCAGTGACATAATGCAGTAATGGAGCAAAGGGACATCTCCATTTATAATTTACGATGATGGTACTGCCCCTGTGGGTATATTGTACCCATATGATAGAGCCGCTCGCTAGGACTGACACTTGGATATACTGTACCTATTTGATGACAGTGCCCCTACCTGTATCCATATGATGGTACAGAACTTCAGCCCGCTTATGGATGAGAAAAGCCTGGGAAGAGTGGGTGGTGGAGGCAGGGTCCCAGGGAGAAGGCCGAGTGATTTTGAGACTGAGCATGAACAGGGTTGGCGAGAGGGATAAGACCCCATAGAAGTGGTTGGGGATATGCCTACACAGTACAGAGAGGGACCCAAAGCCAAGCTGCTGAACTTTGTCCACTCCTAGAGAATGTTTGTACATTTATTTTTGCTCCATTTGGTGGATAATAAGGTTGTATAGAAAATGCTATCGGTTTGGTTGTCCTCATCCAGCTATGAGAGACCGTTTGTATTACATATATGGATTTGCAGTATCATTGGGTTTGGAAATGTATTCATGTTCTGGGCTTGGATAAGTGGTAGATAGGGGCTCCAGGCTGAGTTACTAGAAGTAGAGGGGGATGAGCAAATCACCCCTGTCTGTAAAATGCAGCTTCTCATGCACTTTTTAACCCTTTCCTGCTTGGTGACTGTGTGCTGTGTCATCGTGTTATAATATAAAGTATACAATGGCTTATTATGTGTCTTTGCTTTACTAACAGCAATTGCTGGGAGAGCTGTCGGAGGTAACTGCATGTTCTTACTCTGCATGGTGTATGTGAATGAGGGACGGTTACTTCCGGTTTCCTAACTCTTATTATTTTCCTATAAGTGAAAGACTTTGTTGTTTCTTTAGTGATGGGACCATACAATGGAAGAGGCCTCTGCTCTTATGTAGGGCGTTATGTCATCCGTCCCCACTGGTGCTGGCTCCTTTCCACATTTCCCCTCTTATCTCTACTTAGAAAATGCTGAGTGCGGAGTCTCTGTGTTGGCGTTACTAATGGAAGGGCGGCCATTTAAGTGCGCTAATTACATTCAGACGCATTTCTGTGGTAATCTTTTAGATCAGCCAAACCCATTAGATTAAGGATCAAGCCCAGGAATTTAGAATTTTTGGCTGTATTGTAAACTCTGCCCCCATATTTATGGCGGCTATAACTCCATGTACAGCAGAGAGACCTCCCACCATTTTATTTCAGCAATGTTTGAATGAAAGTTTATTATACTTTGAAAATTATTTTCAAAAACTTTCTTTTAGAATGGATCCTCTTCCTTCATGTTGAACAACTTTTTCTCCTGTCAGTGTGTCCTTGTTTCTTTGTTCTAAATTAAACATGCAACCATGGTACTCTCCTATGTGTAATGGCCTCATCTCAATTAATATGCTCAAATCAGTGAGACTGGCAGCTGTGTACGGCTCCTGTAGAGACCAGTAGCTGATGATACTGTATATGGAGACTGAGCCAGGATAATGGGATGATTAGGACCAGATATATAACCGGTGAGACTGGCAGCTGTGTACGGCTCCTGTAGAGACCAGTAGCTGATGATACTGTATATGGAGACTGAGCCAGGATAATGGGGTGATTAGGACCAGAGATATAACCGGTGAGACTGGCAGCTGTGTACGGCTCCTGTAGAGACCAGTAGCTGATGATACTGTATATGGAGACTGAGCCAGGATAATGGGATGATTAGGACCAGAGATATAACCGGTGAGACTGGCAGCTGTGTACGGCTCCTGTAGATACCAGTAGCTGATGATATTGTATATGGGGACTGAGCCAGGATAATGGGATGATTAGGACCAGATATATAACCGGTGAGACTGGCAGCTGTGTACGGCTCCTGTAGAGACCAGTAGCTGATGATACTGTATATGGGGACTGAGCCAGGATAATGGGATGATTAGGACCAGATATATAACCGGTGAGACTGGTAGCTGTGTACGGCTCCTGTAGAGACCAGTAGCTGATGATACTGTATATGGAGACTGAGCCAGGATAATGGGATGATTAGGACCAGATATATAACCGGTGAGACTGGCAGCTGTGTACGGCTCCTGTAGAGACCAGTAGCTGATGATACTGTATATGGAGACTGTGCCAGGATAATGGGGTGATTAGGACCAGAGATATAACCGGTGAGACTGGCAGCTGTGTACGGCTCCTGTAGAGACCAGTAGCTGATGATACTGTATATGGAGACTGAGCCAGGATAATGGGGTGATTAGGACCAGAGATATAACCGGTGAGACTGGCAGCTGTGTACGGCTCCTGTAGAGACCAGTAGCTGATGATACTGTATATGGAGACTGAGCCAGGATAATGGGATGATTAGGACCAGAGATATAACCGGTGAGACTGGCAGCTGTGTACGGCTCCTGTAGATACCAGTAGCTGATGATACTGTATATGGAGACTGAGCCAGGATAATGGGGTGATTAGGACCAGAGATATAACCGGAGAGACTGGCAGCTGTGTACGGCTCCTGTAGATACCAGTAGCTGATGATACTGTATATGGAGACTGAGCCAGGATAATGGGATGATTAGGACCAGATATATAACCGGTGAGACTGGCAGCTGTGTACGGCTCCTGTAGAGACCAGTAGCTGATGATACTGTATATGGAGACTGAGCCAGGATAATGGGGTGATTAGGAGCAGAGATATAACCGGTGAGACTGGCAGCTGTGTACGGCTCCTGTAGAGACCAGTAGCTGATGATACTGTATATGGAGACTGAGCCAGGATAATGGGGTGATTAGGAGCAGAGATATAACCGGTGAGACTGGTAGCTGTGTACGGCTCCTGTAGAGACCAGTAGCTGATGATACTGTATATGGAGTCTGTGCCAGGATAATGGGGTGATTAGGAGCAGAGATATAACCGGTGAGACTGGCAGCTGTGTACGGCTCCTGTAGATACCAGTAGCTGATGATACTGTATATGGAGACTGAGCCAGGATAATGGGATGATTAGGACCAGAGATATAACTGGTGAGACTGGCAGCTGTGTACGGCTCCTGTAGAGACCAATAGCTGATGATACTGTATATGGAGACTGAGCCAGGATAATGGGATGATTAGGACCAGAGATCTAACCGGTGAGACTGGCAGCTGTGTACGGCTCCTGTAGAGACCAGTAGCTGATGATACTGTATATGGAGACTGAGCCAGGATAATGGGGTGATTAGGAGCAGAGATATAACTGGTGAGACTGGCAGCTGTGTACGGCTCCTGTAGAGACCAGTAGCTGATGATACTGTATATGGAGACTGTGCCAGGATAATGGGATGATTAGGACCAGATATATAACCGGTGAGACTGGTAGCTGTGTACGGCTCCTGTAGAGACCAGTAGCTGATGATACTGTATATGGAGACTGAGCCAGGATAATGGGGTGATTAGGACCAGAGATATAACCGGTGAGACTGGTAGCTGTGTACGGCTCGTGTAGAGACCAGTAGCTGATGATACTGTATATGGAGACTGAGCCAGGATAATGGGATGATTAGGACCAGAGATATAACTGGTGAGACTGGCAGCTGTGTACGGCTCCTGTAGAGACTAGTAGCTGATGATACTGTATATGGAGACTGAGCCAGGATAATGGGATGATTAGGACCAGAGATCTAACCGGTGAGACTGGCAGCTGTGTACGGCTCCTGTAGAGACCAGTAGCTGATGATACTGTATATGGAGACTGAGCCAGGATAATGGGGTGATTAGGAGCAGAGATATAACCGGTGAGACTGGCAGCTGTGTACAGCTCCTGTAGAGACCAGTAGCTGATGATACTGTATATGGAGACTGAGCCAGGATAATGGGGTGATTAGGACCAGAGATATAACCGGTGAGACTGGCAGTAGCTGATGATACTGTATATGGAGACTGTGCCTGGATAATGGGGTGATTAGGAGCAGAGATATAACCGGTGAGACTGGCAGCTGTGTACGGCTCCTGTAGAGACCAGTAGCTGATGATATTGTATATGGGGACTGAACCAGGATAATGGGATGATTAGGACCAGATATATAACCGGTGAGACTGGTAGCTGTGTACGGCTCCTGTAGAGACCATGGAGACTGATATTTGTAATGTCAACAATCACCAAACATCTAACAGAGGTCTGACTGCAGCGTGGATTTTATTATTTCAGTATCTCATCATTATCTATCATATTAACAAGCTTCGTCTCTTTCTTTAGTCTCTGCCTAAACCAGATGGAGTATTGAGATAACATTTGTAGAATTATGCACATTGTCTAATACAATAATTTCTTCCTTTCTAGAAACAAAAATCAGAGTCAACCCCAAAGCACATAGTTCCCAGCCCTCCTCTGAACCCTATGCCTGCCCCCCCTGTAATCTCAATACCCATTTCTAAGTCGTATCCATCAGGAAACCTGGTCAGTCGCCAGAGCAGCACGTCCAGTGACAGCGGGGGCAGTTGTGTGCGAGACCACCAGGGAACCAAACCTACTGACCGTGAGTGGTTACTGGAAGTTATGTTATAGCTGTCGATAATCATGTGATGTGGATCTACCTGGCTCCTAATGATCTCTGATTTCAGCAAGGACAAATCTGATGCAAGTTCAGCTGATAGTGATGACAGCTACTATCACAGGCGGGTGGGTAGGGCTGGTGCAGCCGAATATGGACAAAGATTTATTTCCCAGCACGCAATGCAGCTGTCCTGTAAATGCAATTTCAAATCGTCCACAAAGTGTGAACAAATAATTCAGTAGAATCTCAGGTGGTAGAGTCTGAATGCATCACCAGTTCCACTTAGGGGTGCCCCTACTGGTCACCAGTTGTTCTTAGGGGTGCACTTACTGGTCACCAATTCCTCTTAGGGGTGCACTCAATGTCACCGATTTTTCTTGGGTACTCTTACTGGTCATCGATTCCTCTTAGGGGGGTGCTCTTGTCACCAGTTCCTGTTCCTCTTCTGGGTGCACTTACTGGTCACCAGTTCCTGCCTCTCATAAGGGTGCACGTACTGGTCACCATTTCCACTTAGGGGTACACTTACTGGTCACCAGTTCCTCTTAGGGGTGCTCTTACTGGTCACCTGTTCCTATTACTCTTCTAGGTGCTCTTACTGGTCACTGATTCCACTTAGTGGTGCTCTTACTCGTCAGGGATTGCTCTTGGTAGTGCACATACAGGTCACCGGTTACTCTTAGGGGTGCACTTACTGGTCTCCAGTTCCTCTTATGGGTGCACGTACTGGTCACCAGTTTTTCTTAGGGGTACTCTTACTGGTCGCCAGTTCCTGTTCCTCTTAGGGGTGTACATACAGGTCACCGGTTCCTCTTAGGGGTGCACATACAGGTCCACCGGTTCCTCTTAGGGGTGCACATACAGGTCCACCGGTTCCTCTTAGGGGTGCACATACAGGTCACCGGTTCCTCTTAGGGGTGCACATACAGGTCACCGGTTCCTCTTAGGGGTGCACATACAGGTCACCGGTTCCTCTTAGGGGTGCACATACAGGTCACCGGTTCCTCTTAGGGGTGCACATACAGGTCACCGGTTCCTCTTAGGGGTGCACATACAGATCACCGGTTCCTCTTATGGTTGCTCTTACTGCTCACCAATTCCTTTTAGGGGTGCACTTACTGGTCACCTGTTCCTATTACTCTTCTAGGTGCTCTTATTGGTCACTGATTCCACTTAGTGGTGCTCTTACTCGTCAGGGATTGCTCTTGGTAGTGCACATACAGGTCACCGGTTACTCTTAGGGGTGCACTTACTGGTCTCCAGTTCCTCTTATGGGTGCACGTACTGGTCACCAGTTTTTCTTAGGGGTACTCTTACTGGTCGCCAGTTCCTGTTCCTCTTAGGGGTGTACATACAGGTCACCGGTTCCTCTTAGGGGTGCACATACAGGTCCACCGGTTCCTCTTAGGGGTGCACATACAGGTCCACCGGTTCCTCTTAGGGGTGCACATACAGGTCACCGGTTCCTCTTAGGGGTGCACATACAGGTCACCGGTTCCTCTTAGGGGTGCACATACAGGTCACCGTTTCCTCTTAGGGGTGCACATACAGGTCACCGGTTCCTCTTAGGGGTGCACATACAGGTCACCGGTTCCTCTTAGGGGTGCACATACAGGTCACCGGTTCCTCTTAGGGGTGCACATACAGATCACCGGTTCCTCTTATGGTTGCTCTTACTGCTCACCAATTCCTTTTAGGGGTGCACTTACTGGTCTCCAGTTCCTGTTCCTCTTAGGGGTGCACATGCTGGTCACAGGTTCCTTTTAGGGATGCACGTACTGGTCACAGGTTCCTCTTAGGGGTTGTCGAAGCCGGATAATTGGCTGAGACAGAATCGGTTTAAAATTAAATCTGCACTACGCCATTTTGCGAATGGCAATGAGACGCCATTTTGTGAATGGCCGCCCGGCGCCATTTTAGCGAATCTCGCTTATTATAAGTACATACGGTGATGCTATTATTTAGCGTCGTTCGATTCCCACGCATTAGAAAGATGTTAAAAGTCCTCATTAAATACAGACTGTCACTAAAACATATAAAATGATCAACCCTGCAAAACACGTACCATGGTGTACTCCACAAACACGTAGTCGCACAACGCTAACTAGCGTCTTTTCTCAATACCCCAATACTTACACACTGCACACTTACATAAAAAGGTTTCCTAGCATTAAAGTGTAATATTCAAGGTTTATTCATTATCAGTAATGTTGTGAAATGAATGTAATTTGATATCTAACGTTTAGTACATGGTAAGCAGACAGTGTTTGGTGTTGTACTGATCCACTGTGTCTTTGCAGATTTCCGGTACCATCGGTGAGAAGATCGCAACATGTGTCTGCAAACTATGGACCATAGAGAGTTAGACATTAAAATGTACTCTGTAATGTAGCCAGCTTAGATTTATTATGCAGCGGGAAACAGGACACAAAGAGCTGTTGAAGGCTGGATTGTGTCTATACGAACTGACCTATGAACTATACTGTAACAGAAGAACCAGGAAGAACCACCAATGGAATCATGCCAACATGTTCTATTGTGTTGCCTATCTCTGCTAGAGTATATATGCATGCTCTCTGAAACTGGATCTCAGTCTTCTTGTTTTGCTGTTGACGGAGATTTCTTCTTTGATGCCGGGATCTGGATCCAGAGCTCATGCGTATGTAACGACTGTACCTTGGGTCTGTATAATTTATTTGCGCTAATTGTATTTAGATCACAGCGTGTTACTATATGTTTTATGTTGAATAATAACTTTGTGTACTTTGGAACCACAATCAAAGTCTGAAGGCAATTATTTCTTGTGCGACTCATAACGCTAAACAGCGACAATTATTTTAGAGTGTTTAGGTAGGTAGGAATCGATAGGTAGGAATCGATAGGGTGCACGTACTGGTCACAGGTTCCTTTTAGGGGTGAATCAATAGGTAGGAATCGATAGTTGGGGGCTCGCAGTGTGAAATCACGCTACCAGTCATACTGTAACACTCGATCAGTGATCTCTCAGCAAAAGGGTGGAGGCGCCATACGCAGGAAAGAACGCATTGTGCCTTCGAAAATCTGCTACCACTTTGTTGCTGAGAGCCCGCTACCCGTTATTGTGTGAGTTCAAGGAGCGCTGATTAGAATCCAGGGACAAGGGAGGAAAAAGTTTGTTTTCCTTCGTTGATAGAATTTTATGTTAAAAGGGGAAGTCGCACAATATTGTAAGGGTAATAATAAGTTGTGTGTAGCAGTCGCATTATTGTGTATGCGACAAGTCGCACAATAGCGTATACGTATTTCCTGTATTGCTGCCACGTGTTTCAAACAAAGGCGTTGAGATTGCATTGTGATATTAATAGATAGCATTGTTGTAAATATCTTGATCAGTGTTGCCAGAGTCTGGGAAAACGTGTATTTTTCTGCGCAGGAAAAGGGTGTGTACCAGTGAACATTTGTTGGTAGGGGTAACATGTTCCCTAGTTAAGGGTATCGTAGGACCCTTAAGTGCTAGGCGCCTGGTGTCGGCCTAGTGGCTCGGTAGTAGATACGCAGTCTATACACATAATCAGGTGTAGTTGTTGTAGTTTCGCCTCTCAGTGTGATTGCAGTATTCAGTGATCAGTTAGGGTTATTTGAGTATTGTAATTGAACCGCACAGTTGTGGCAAATTGTGATTGTGAACTGAGCAGAGGGTGGACAAAATCATTGAAAAGGGTGTTATTGGAATGCCTACATGCTAGCAGTTGAAAGTCAAAAAGGGATTAGGTGCGTGGAAGCAGCCTGGTTATTCTTCCATAGGTGTGTGGGTGCATCCTGTTACTATCGTCCACAGGTAAGTGAGAGTATCTTGATTGTCTTCCACCAGTCTAAATCTCCATTGAAAAGCTTAGGGTTCTCCCAGAATGGGGGCCAAGCAAACGGTAGAGATGTTAGATGATGTGCTGCTGTTGGAAGCGCCGCTTGGGTCGGCGAGGCATATTATGCATACTAAGTACGGTGCTTATGCAACTAGGTACTGTGATGTATGGTTTAAAATGACAATGAAGAGTGCCAGACCTTTCCCCAGAATTGGCAGCTGTGATAAGAATGTATTGAACAATGTCCGAGATCACATCTGTATGGTGCATTCTCCAATGAAAAAGGTAAAATATAACAAGTGTTTAAGGTTGTGGCAGCGTGAGGGGGATGCGTTTCTTAAAGGTGTGCACGCGACGCAAACTAGCGTCACGAGCACGTTACAGCAGAGTGCACACGCAGCGCTAAACTGCGGTGCATGCGTGCCGCGAAATAGCGTGCACATGCAGCAAGGTAGCGTTGCGTAAGGTACTGCCAGTGGTTCACGCGCACCACCACCGTCCTATGGAGGTGTAGGTACAGTCGATGTAAAAACCCATAAAACTGTAACAAGTGACATGTACCCTCTCTGAGTAATCACAAAGAAAATGTTTATGATGTGGATGATGAACCTGTTGTTATGTCTGCCATTTCCCATGCTGTACACATGTTAGATGCTCCATCACAACAAGCACAAGTGGTGGCCCCATCTTCATCAGTGATAGTACAGGAAGTGTTAACATCCACTGCACCCGTAGAGGAAGTTGTTAACCACATACGTAGCAGTAATAGACTAAATCCCCAGCCAGGTAACAAGGTCCAAAGGTCATCCGGACAATAACTGTTCCAAATGGGAATGCGGATAAACGGTGTAGTGCCCACAAGGGAGGTAGCAATGCATTGTCCTTGGACAAAAGCTGAGCTAAATTCCATAATGAATGAATTCCCTGACGCTGAAAAGGAATTAGCGAAATGCCAAAGATTTTTGAAAAATTTGGGTAATGCTCATGAGCCAGCCAATAAAGATTGGTGAGTGGTGTTAAGGGCTTGTCTTCCACACAATACCGATGTGAAAAAGTTTGTCCCGGATTGCGTATTGGATGGAGATGGTCCCTTAACAGACGAGGGTAACCAAGGTAACATTACCCACATAATAACTCAATTGGGTGTATATTTTCCAGTAGTAGTTAACTGGAGTAAAATTTTCACCACAAAACAAAAAGAGAGTTAATCTGCAGAGGATTACTGTAACCGAGCTCTGCAGGCTATCACCCAGGACACTGGGTTAGAGGATATTAAAGATAGCACTCACCACAGGGGAATGATTGTCACTGTACTTATGGATGGTCTAAAAGACAATCTAAAGACCCCGGTCCAGACCTCACTACCTGGCTAGAGAGGAGTTACTGTAGACACACTCATGGAATCCGCTGTTGAACGTGATAAAAACATCCTCAAAAAGAGAGAGACCCAGAGCGAGAAGCAAATGGCTGTTAGTATTCAAGCTCTAGAAGGAATGACTGTAACATCACAGCCACCAGGCACACATGTACCTGCACAGCTACATGTCCTCTCCAACCCTGCACCACCACAAACACAGCCCTACCCCACTTTTCACACACAGCCACAGAACCCATACTATCCACAGACACCATATTACCCTCAAAATTCCTATCCACACCCACAATCTTTCCCTACCGCTCAATCCACACAGCAACCCTTTCACCCACCCCACTCACGAAGGTGCTTTAACTGCAACCAAGTGGGACATGTAAGTAGGAACTGCAAGGTGAAGAAGGTAGGACCCCCTAACCAGGGAGTACCTGGATATCCACATAAGGGATATACACAGAGTACAGGAAATTTCCAACAGTCACCAGCTCCAATTGTAGCCTTAAATGCTGTATTGGAGAGTGACAGTCAATGCTAGGGGTTAGGTCATACCTGTAGTCTACAGATAGTCAGGTTAACGGGAAGTACTAGGGAAGAACCGGTGATGATAGTTGATGTAGCTGGTACTAAATATCCTTTTCTTGTAGACACAGGGGCGACCAGATCAGTGATAAAATCTCCCTATAATTTACAGGTGACCAGCGAAACAGTACCAGCAATGGGTGTAACGGGTAAAGTGCAACATTATCCTTTAACCAAATCCACAGAGGTCACTATCGGGCCATTGCATACCAGGCATTTTTTCTTCCTGGCAGCAGCGACTCCTACTAACCTGCTGGGCAGAGACTTGTTATGTAAGATGGGATGTGTCATATATTGTATCCCTGATGGTGAATTTCTTGATATCCCAGAGAAAGTTGCGCATGAGGTGAGGGATATATTGGACACTCCCCAAAGGATAATGTATCACTCTACCGGTTCACGTAAAAATCCATCTCGGGTAGATCAAATGTTATCCCAAATTCCAGATTCACTTTGGACCAAGGATGGACAGGACACCGGATTAATGGCAAATGTAGCTCCCGTAATGGTAAATCTAAAAAGCGGTAGGCAAGCTCCAAAAATTCCCCAGTACCCATTAAAACAGGAGGTAGAGTTATGGGTTTATACCATAATTGAGCGGTTATTACAGCAGGGAATTTTAGTCCGTACAGCAAGTGTAGCCAACAGTCCCATCTTTCCTGTGAAGAAGAGTGGTGGGAGGGGTTATAGGCTGGTAGAAGACCTTAGAGGAGTTAATAAGGCAGTAGAGAGCCAATTTCCCGTAGTGCCAAATCCAGCTGTCATTCTTATGCAGATCCCACCAAATGCCACCCATTTCACTGTCATTGACCTCCATTCTGCTTTCTTCTCTGTACCTCCTCATCCTGACTGTCAGTACCTATTCGCTTTTACATATAGGGGTGTACAATACACATGGACACAATTACCCCAGGGTTTCATAGACAGCCCCAGTATCTTCTCCCAGGCCCTGCACGACTGTTTACAATCTTTCCAACCTGCCAATGGATCTGTTCTAATACAATATGTGGACGATTTATTGTTATGTTCTGATTCATTTGTCATGTTTAAATGATACTAAACTTTATTGCTTCATCTCTCGCAAACAGTACACAAGGTGGCTAAGGACAAACTACAACCATGCCAGTCCAGGGTTAAATACTTGGGACATTGCCTAACCCAGGGGTTACGACATCTGACAAATGACAGATGTCACTCAAGCCATAAAGACCATGACACTGCAGAAGCAACAGCAAATTCGTACCTTCTTAGGAATGTGTGGATCCTGCAGAATGTGGACCCAAGGTTTTCCTATTTTGGCCTTGCCATTACAGGACTTAGGACCTCATTCAGAGTCTGTCGTAAGTGGCCGCTCGGTCGTACACATCCGATGTTTCCAAACCACGCATGCTTACGGTTAGTTGTGCGCATGTGCATACGAGACTTTGCGATCCAAAATGTTGTTGATCTTACGGCTTACGAGCAGGAAGTGGCTTCCGAGAGTTGATTGACATGAAAGGCCGTTTGTGGGTGTTGACGTGGGTGGTGGTCTGAAAACGCAGGCGTTCCTCACTGTTTTCATTGCGTTTTAGGGGCGTACATAAATTACCTGCTACGACCGACATAGAAGGCCGGAAGTAGTAAAATGTCACTCTGCGAGCAGGTTAGAGGCCTGGCTGATCATACAGCTTGAGGTTGGGTACGTGCTCTCTCAGGCCCCAGAGTACAATCGATACTATCGAATGTTACTGATGTTAGGAGTGATGTTTCCATTTTGAGCCACACAATGCAAGCAGCTAATAATCGTTTGTTGTAGCTAATAACACTGCTAATTGGCTTGTAATTGATTCAGCTGCGTTTGCATTAGCGAATAATAAGAATAAATATATTTCATGGGGACGGCTTATTCTATGCATTTTTTTGTTAATTTTTGGTGTAAATTTCTCACAACAAAAGCGGCCACAACCATCAGAAGAAAATTAACATACAGCGACTGACAATGACTGACAACGATTGACTCGATCGCTAGCTGCTATAACTCGCTAGCTAGAGGAAGTGCATTGTTCACGTATGGGCGTCACTTTGGTTGCAACCGACTGGCCGTGCAATTACTTCCTTTTTCAGTTTCGTGGTCATTAGGCATACGACCGAGCGGCCGCTTACGACCGACTCTGAATAAGGTCCTTAGTCTCTTCATCAAAGCCCGATCGTGTCATACACACAGAGGAATCAGAGCAGGCTTTCCTTAATCTTAAGGATAGTCTGACAAGAGCACCTGCATTGGGAATACCTGATTATAAAAAACCTTTTGTTTTGTATTGTACGGAAGCTGATGGTTGTGCAGCAGGTGTCCTTACACAAAAACATGGTGATACCAGTAGACCCCTAGCATACTACAGTGCACAATTGGACACTGTGGCAAGATCACTCCCAACGTATTTAAGAAGTGTAGCAGCAACTGCTCTATTGGTCAGTAAGAGTGAGGATGTAGTATTAGGCCATGATATGATTGTTTATACACCACATGCTGTATCTGCTTTGCTAAACTCTGCCCAAACCAGACATGTCTCCTCAGCTAGGTTCACAAAATGGGAACTAGCCTTAATAGCACCTGCAAACATCACCATAAAAGGTGCAGTACGTTAAACCCAGCTACGTATTTACCATATGTGCAACATGATGCACAAAGGGTGGAGAGAGGTGAGTCGCTAGCGGAAGATGAGTTCTGCAGGTATATTGATGCACATGATTGTATGGAATATCTGAATCAAACCTTTACTGCAAGACCTGACATACGGGATACACCTTTAGAAAATGTAGATGTGACATTTTACACGGATGGGAGTTGTCATAGACAAACTGACACTGGAGAATTATGTGCAGGTTATGCTGTGGTAAATGAGGACGTTAGAGAAGCCAAACTTTTAGGCCCACCACACTCTGTTCAAGTGACGGAAATGGTGGCACTAAAGAGAGCATGTGAATTAGCGGAAGGTAAATCTGCTAATATCTACACTGACTCTAGGTACGCCTTCAGGGTAGTATACGATTTCGGCGCTGTATGGCGTCTGAGAAAATTTATGACAGCAGCAGGCACACCAATTGCACATTCCAGACATATAAAAGGACTACTGACAGCAATCCAATTGCCTAAGACAGTGGCAGTAATTAAGTGTAAAGCCCATACATGTGAGGATGATCTGGTGTCACTGGGCAACAACAGAGTAGATGAAGCTGCAAAATAGGGAGCAGGGTTAAAAATGAATGTACCAACTGAACTAATGATGACTTTCAAACAATTGACATGCTGAAATTAATTGAGATGCAAAATTTGTGTTCCATTCAGGAAAAGGCAGTCTGGAGGTCCAAGGGATGTGGGCAAGAGTCTTCTGGACTCTGGAGAGATGGACAAGGTAAGCCAGTGGCCCCCAAGGCGTACTACCCAAGCCTGGCTGAGGCAGCGCACGGTCTGACTCACTTGGTAAAGCAAGGTATGTGCAAATTGGTGAGAGCATACTGGTGCACACCGGGATTTTCTTCTCAAACGGAAAAGACAGCAATGTCCTGTCTGACCTGCTTGAGCAAAAACATTGGGAAAACAATCCCTACCGAACCATCCCACATTCCTCCGACCGACAGACCTTTTCAGGTAATACAAATTGATTTCATCCAATTACTACCCTGCAGGAATCTCAAGTATGTATTAGTGTGCACTGATGTGTTTTGTAATTGGGTTGAGGCATACCCAGCTGCCACTAATACTGCTGCGTTTACTGCCAAGAAAATTGTTCAGGAGTTTGTATGCAGATTCGGTATCCCTAAAATTATTGAGAATGATAGGGGTACTCATTTCACAGGTGATATTTTCCAGAATATGTGTAAGCTGATGGGTATTAATAGTAGACTTCATACCCCCTACCGACCGCAGGCCAGTGCCAAGGTGGAGAGGATGAACGGGACTATTAAAAACAAATTAAGTAAAATCAGGTCGGACACTGGACTGGGTTGACCAGAAGCACTACCACTTGTACTTCATAGTATCAGGACAACCCCTAGACCCCCTCTCAATCTGTCCCCCTTTGAAATACTGTTTTGTAGACAACCTCATTTGATTATAAGCCCACAGGAAGACTTGAAAAGTAACAATGATGTAACTGTAAGGTATCTTATAACAATGAGTAAACAGTTAAAACAGCAACAGCAGAAACTGAAATTGTTGTCACATGATATGCCTGAAACAAACTGTCATGATGTTGAACCTGGAGAATTTGTTATGATCAGAAATTTCTTGCATTCAGGTTGTTTGACTGATTGGTGGGAAGGTCCCTATCAGGTGCTGATGAGTACAACTTCATTGAAGGTGGCGGAGAGAGATACCTGGGTCCATTCCACTCACTGTAAGAAGGTCAACCAACCGGTGGAGAAACAAGGTGGAATCGAGACAGATAACGTACCTGTCAACTGCAAGTCTGTTCTGGGAAGGTTAAAGGTTACAGTGAGATACATGAGCTAAAGAAATTTGTAGATCTGTGTTTTCAGCAATGGATTGGTCTGCTGTGTTTATCTTCGTGTTTTCTCCCAGAGTCCTCATCTTTGGTTGTTTCAGGATCTCTGGTTTCTGTGAAAGGCAGAGGGGAGCTGATGGTGATATCAATGAAATGGAGTCTGGAGAAGGAGTGCTAAACCTACCGGGAGAGTATCTGACCAAACCCAGTACAGTAATTGTTAAGAGATCTGTTATTCTGGATACTTGGAGACAGTGTGAAGGTCTATCTTCTGAGGATTATTGTATGTGTGGGTCCGTAGTCAATGAGATATGCATCCAACAGTGCCAACCTAAGTATAACCAGTATTGGGATGGGTATCCTTCAGAGGATTATCATACCATGGTGGGCAAAATTTTAAACCAAACCGACTGTTGGGTGTGCCTCCACGTGCCCCAAGGACAGCATAATGTAGGGTTAGTGCCATTTCCTTTAAATGTCTCTGAAATTTCAGAATTACAATAATGGAAGAGACTGGATGGAAATTTTTTTAACACCAAACCACGCCATTTTAAACTCCACCAGTACCAGGTAGATAAAACACTTTTATGTTTAAACATCACCAACTCCAATGAACCAGGAAGTTGGGAGGTGACTGGGAATATCCAGATGATGACCATCTCACTAAGAGCTGATCGTGAGCCTATGAATTATGAACTGTTACACACAATTAGGTCAGGTGGAAGACACTTCCAGTATAAATATACACTAAGTAACACCAAATAAATGGTTGGCAGAATACCAGAAGGGTACTGTGCCAGGGTGATACAACTAGAAACGTGTATTAGCCAGATGGGAGAACCTGAGATAGGATCATTTGTGAGGGAAATGTGTTGGATGATCATGATGCATTCTATACCTTATGTTCTCCCCGATGATGTATATTTTATATGTGGAAGGAAAGCGTACAAGTGGCTCTCTCCGAGTTCCGAAGGTTTGTGTTATTTGGGAAGAGTACCTCCAGAGGTGATGACCCTTACACATGGTGAAATGCTTGGTATTCATAAAGACACACCATCACCATATCGTCATACACAGTATGAACACAGAGACAAAAGAAATATGATACCTGGTGACGTGCATAAAGCCACACAGTTAATTAGTGAGACAACTGCCTTTCAAGCTTTGGTAGCATTAGATCCCACCAGGATCGCTCGGGGTACACTTTTTTTTTAGCGAATCTCGCCCATTATAAGTACATACGGTGATGCTATTATTTAGTGTCGTGCGATTCCCACGCAATAGAAAGATTTTAAAAGTCCTCCTTATATAAATACAGACAGTTACTAAAACATATAAAATGATCAACCCTGCACGTACCATGGTGTACTCCACAAACACCTAGTCGCACAACGCTAACTAGCGTCTTTTCTCAATACCCCAATACTTATACACTGCACACTTACATAAAAAGGTTCTCTAGCATTAAAGTGTAATATTCAAGGTTTATTCAGTATTCGTAATGTTGTGAAATAAATGTTATTTGATATCTAAGGTTTAGTAAGGTAAGCAGACCATGTTTGGTGTCGTTCTGATCCACTGTGTCTTTGCAGATTTCCGGTATCATCGGTGAGGAGATCGCAACATGTGTCTGCAAACTATGGACTATAGAGAGTTAAACATTAAAATGTACTCTGTAATGTAGCCAGCTTAGATTTATTATGCAGCAGGAAACAGGACACAAAGAGCTGTTGGAGGCTGGATTGTGTCTATACGAACTGACCTATGAACTATACTGTAACAGAAGAACCAGGAATAAGAACCAATGGAATCATGCCAACCTGCTCTATTGTGTTGCCTATCTCTTCTAGAGTATATATGCATGCTCTCTGAAACTGGATCTCAGTCTTCTTGTTTTGCTGTTGACGGAGATTTCTTCTTTGATGCCGGGATCTGGATCCAGAGCTCATGCGTATGTAACGACTGTACCTTGCGTCTGTATAATTTATTTGCGCTAATTGTATTTAGATTACAGCGTGTTACTATATGTTTTATGCTGAATAATAACTTTGTGTACTTTGGAACCACAATCAAAGTCTGAAGGCAATTATTTCTTGTGCGACTCATAACGCTAAACAGCGACAATTATTTTAGAGTGTATAGGTAGGAATCGATAGGGTGCACGTACTGGTCACAGGTTCCTCTTAGGGGTGCACATACTGGTGACAGGTTCCTTTTATGGGTGCACGTACTGGTAACATGTTCCCCTTAGGGGTGCACGTACTGGTCACTAGATCCTCTTAGGGGTGCACGTACTGGTGACAGGTTCCTCTTAGGGGTGCACCTACTGGTCACAGGTTCCTCTTAGGGGTGCACCTACTGGTCACAGGTTCCTCTTAGGGGTGCACCTACTGGTCACAGGTTCCTCTTAGGGGTGCACGTACTGGTCACTAGATCCTCTTAGGGGTGCACCTACTGGTCACAGGTTCCTCTTAGGGGTGCACGTACTGGTCACAGGTTCCTCTTAGGGGTGCACGTACTGGTAACAGGTTCCTCTTAGGGGTGTACGTACTGGTCATCTGTTCCTCTTAGGGGTGCACGTCCTGGTCACAGATTCCTCTTAGGGGTGCACGTACTGGTCACATGTTCCTCTTAGCGGTGCAGGTACTGGTCACATGTTCCTCATAGGGGTGCACATACTGGTCACATGTTCCTCTTAGGGGTGCACGTACTGGTCATCTGTTCCTCTTAGGGGTGCACGTACTGGTCACAGGTTCCTCTTAGCGGTGCACATACTGGTCACAGATTCCTCTTAGGGGTGGACATACTGGTCACGTGTTCCTCTTAGGGGTGCACGTACTGGTCATCTGTTCCTCTTAGGGGTGCACATACTCGTTACATGTTCCTCTTAGGGGTGCACGTACTGGTCACAGGTTCCTCTTAGGGGTGCACGTACTGATCACAGGTTCCTCTTAGGGGTGCACGTACTGGTCACAGGTTCCTCTTAGGGGTGCACGTACTGGTCACAGGTTCCTCTTAGGGATGCACGTACTGGTCACTAGATCCTCTTAGGGGTGCACGTACTGGTCACTAGATCCTCTTAGGGGTGCACGTACTGGTCACTAGATCCTCTTAGGGGTGCACGTACTGGTCACATGTTCCTCTTAGTGGTGCACGTACTGGTCACATGTTCCTCCTAGGGGTGCACGTACTGGTCACAGATTCCTCTTTGGGGTGCACGTACTGGTCATCTGTTCCTCTTAGGGGTGCACGTACTGGTAACAGGTTCCTCTTAGGGGTGTACGTACTAGTCATCTGTTCCTCTTAGGGGTGCACGTCCTGGTCACAGGTTCCTCTTAGGGGTGCACGTACTGGTCACATGTTCCTCTTAGGGGTGCACGTACTGGTCACAGGTTCCTCTTCGGGATAGTGGTGACCAGTACGTGCACCCCTAAGAGGAACCTGTGACCAGTACGTGCACCCCTAAGAGGAACATGTGACCAGTACGTGCACCCCTAAGAGGAACCTGTGACCAGGACGTGCACCCCTAAGAGGAACAGATGACCAGTACGTGCACCCCTGTGAATATTTCCCTGTAATTTGCAGGTCAGTTTCGTACATAAGGTATTATAGGGTTCTCGGTCGGAGCCATTACAGTGTAGATATGTATATATTTTGTTTTGTATTGTGGGTACATTGTGCCTCTGGCTGTAGATTTAATGATCAGGTATTGTCATATTGCTGAACATTATTCTTCTGTTTCCAGGCAGGAAATCTCAGATGGAAGAAGTTCAGGATGAATTAGTTCATAGACTCACTATCGGCCGTAGCACAGCTCAGAGGAAATTCACAGTACCGCGACAAAACGCGCCAATGGTCAATATCTCGTACAGCTCGTCCACAGAGGATGTGAAAACATGGCTGCAAGCAAAGGGATTCAATTCTGAGTAATTGTAGTAATTCATTTTCTCTATCACTGGCGTCTTTCATTCATATCAAGAATGAGTATTATTCAGTGTATGGTGTTAGTGACCTCACAGTACTTTGTATACTGGAGCAACATTCTGCCCTAAGCGCTTATTGTAATGTTATTACTTCTTCAGGGTCCATAGGGTCCACAGGATCTACCTTGGGATATGTAGTGGAAACGATCCATTGCACCAAACTGTTTACAGCTCCCAGCATGCACTGGTCCTCCTCCCTATATACCCTGCCCACAGGCATTTAGTTTTTTTATTTGGTGCGCGGCAGGTATCCAGACGCACCTGTTATACAGCGGCACTGCCTAGGCACTCCCAGTCCCAGGTGCCGGTAAAGATGCAGGTACCACGACTCCTACTACCTCCACGACTTCTACTACCTCCGCCGGGGCCGAAAACAGTAATTGTTAAGAGATCTGCTATTCTGGATACTTGGAGACAGTGTGAAGGTCTATCTTCTGAGGATTATTGTATGTGTGGGTCCGTAGTCAATGAGAGATGCATCCAACACTGGATGGAATTTTTTTTTAACACCAAACCGCGCCATTTTAAACTCCACCGGTACCAGGTAGATAAAACACTTTTATGTTTAAACATCACCAACTCCAATGAAGCAGGAAGTTGGGAGGTGACTGGGAATATCCAGATGATGACCTTCTCACTAAGAGCTGATCGTGAACCTATGAATTATGAACTGTTACATACAATTAGATCAGGTGGAAGACACTTCCAGTATAAATATACACTAAGTAACACCAAAGAAATGGTTGGCAGAATACCAGAAGGGTACTGTGCCAGGGTGATACAACTAGAAACGTGTATTAGCCAGATGGGAGAACCTGAGATAGGATCATTTGTATATGCCCTGAGGTTCTCGGCATGCGTGGCTCCACTAGCGCCTGTGCAGGTCTGGCACGGAGATGTCAGGTAAGTGTGCGGCAGTCCTAGCATCCGGTGTAGGAGATGCTTCGGTGCAGCTGTCATACGTGCACGCAGGGGGGTGGGGGGTTCCGAGAACCCAGGAACCCTCCCTGCACGCCACTCCATCGCAGCACAGTGCAGCTTAAAATTATTATTATTTTTTTTTTTAAAGAACCTGAACGGTCGCTGGCTGAGCTGGCTGTAGGGGGAGGTGCAGCGGCAGTTCCCATGGTGTCCCGGCATTGTGGGAGAGATCGGAGCCTGCTGGGTGAGTCAGTGACCAGCGTTCTCTCCCAGAGCCGCGCCGCAGGTGGGTGTAATGTATTACATGTGGGGGCGGACAGGTGATCTATAAGTAGCCATGCCAGAGCTGTATTTACAGTATATGGCTGAATTTGTTTTATTAAGTGAGATGTGTGTTTGTGTCAGTGTGTGTGTCGGCTTTGTTAATGTGTGTATATACTTTCAGTGTATGTGTGTCGGCTTTGTCAGTGCGAATGTGTAGGCTTTATTAGTGTGTGTCTGTGTCAGTGTGTGTGTCAATGTGTGTGTGTGTATAGGCTTTGTGTGTATAGGCTTTGTTAGTGTGTGTGTATATACTTTGTCAGTGCAGTGTGTGTGTGTCTGTGTGTGTGTATAGACTTTTAAGTGAAGTGTGTGTATCTTTGTCCGTGTGTGTGTATATGGGCTTTATCACTGTAGTGTGTGTGTATATGGGCTTTATCACTGCAGTTTGTGTGTCTGTCAGTGTCTGTGTGTATGGGCTTTGTCAGTGCAGTGTGTGACTGTGTCAATGTGTGTGTATAGGCTTTGTCAGTGTGTGTGTGTGTATAGGCTTTGTCAGTGTGTGTCTGTCAGTGTGTGTGTGTATAGGCTTTGTCAGTGTGTGTCTGTCAGTGTGTGTGTGTATGGGCTTTGTCAGTGCAGTGTGTGACTGTGTCAATGTGTGTGTATAGGCTTTGTCAGTGTGTGTGTGTGTATAGGCTTTGTCAGTGTGTGTGTGTGTATAGGCTTTGTCAGTGTGTGTCTGTCAGTGTGTGTGTGTATAGGCTTTGTCAGTGTGTGTGTGTATAGGCTTTGTCAGTGTGTGTCTGTCAGTGTGTGTGTGTGTATAGGCTTTGTCAGTGTGTGTGTGTATAGGCTTTGTCAGTGTGTGTGTGTGTATAGGCTTTGTCAGTGTGTGTGTGTGTATAGGCTTTGTCAGTGTGTGTCTGTCAGTGTGTGTGTGTATAGGCTTTGTCAGTGTGTGTGTGTATAGGCTTTGTCAGTGTGTGTCTGTCAGTGTGTGTGTGTATAGGCTTTGTCAGTGTGTGTGTGTATAGGCTTTGTCAGTGTGTGTCTGTCAGTGTGTGTGTGTATAGGCTTTGTCAGTGTGTGTGTGTATAGGCTTTGTCAGTGTGTGTCTGTCAGTGTGTGTGTGTATAGGCTTTGTCAGTGTGTGTGTGTATAGGCTTTGTCAGTGTGTGTGTGTGTAGGCTTTATTAGTGTGTGTCAGTGTGTATATGTCACTGTGTATGTTTGCAGTGCTGGCTTTTTATTTCTTGGAGAATCTGAAAAGCTCCATATAAATATAGTCAAGTAGACTCCAAATAAAAATCTCAGCAGCCGGGGTGCAGATGCTAAACACTAAGCAGACGGCTCAGTCTTGTACATACAATCAGATACAGGCGTCGCTGCTCGGGTACTCAGTAATCCAAGCTTGTTACTCCATTACTGGGCAACCTTTCACATGCAATTATTAGATATTTCGTCATTGATGAAATATTTAATAAATTAATCTGAAACGTTGCTCAGTAATGGAGTAACAAGCTTGGATTATTGAGTTACCGATTACTAGTGCTGCCTGTATCCGGTGAGATTTTTTTGCCATTGGTTTTGTACCCAAGTATTGGAAACCCCCCTGTCAAAATCCTGCATTTGCCACTGGCTGTGGGTGAAGGCCTCGTGTGACGTGTCCTCACTAAGGCGGCCGGGTCCTTATCGCCTGTCGCCGGGGATGGGTAGTGGACGCACTAGTTAGCGTCTACTACTATAAGGCCAGTGTACCCATGCCGTCAAATCGCAGCTTAGGGGAGATAAGGCGCTTCCCTGGCCGCTCCTCCCCCCCAAACCAGATTCAACTTGCGGTACGGAGTTCAACGCCTGGTTTGCTATACTTGATCCACCTCGTGGTGAGACGCTTGCAGATCGCGTTTGTGTGTGTGTACTACTGTAACGGTTGTTCTCTGAGGTGGTCTGTCTCCCTGTATACCTCTCCCTTGGGCACTCTATGGGGGTCATTCAGACCCACTCGCAAGCGGGTCGATGTTCCCCACTGCGCATGCGCACGACGGAGGGAGCTCCGTCGTGCGCATGCTCGAGACCCGGACAGCAACAGCCAAGCTGTCACTCCGGGTCTCGCACCAAAGAGGGTGTGCTGTCGATGGTGACTGACAGCATGCCCCCTTTGGTGGGCGTGCCGGGGGCGTGGTGGCCAGACAGAGGCGTTCCCTTGGGAACGCCTACCGTCTGAAGCCGGCCCCACTGACATCACTAGTGATGTCAGTGGGAGTGATTTTGGCTCTGATAGAGCCAAAATCACTCCAGGGCTTGTGGCTGGGAAACCCTACCGCAGGGTTTCCATCGCAAGTCCGATGGTCGCGATGGTCAAGACCATCGCGACCATCTTTTTGAACGCTCGTATATGCTGTGTATTGTGACCCACAGCTATACGAGCATCCAGGAGGACGCTCCATTTTAATGGAGGAGGGCCCTGATTCAGAGCGAGCGCTCTGGTTAGAGCGTCTGGCTCTGAATCAGGGCCTATATCCCTACCATTACCCCTCTGGGGCGGGCTAGTTGAGTCAGAGTACCATTTGAATGGTGAGAGTAGCAAATTTGCTACAAGATACAAAAATTCACTGTGATCGAACTGTTGCTATTAATTTGCTACAAATTGAATCAATATTTCCAGCTGAATAAAGACACTATACGGCCCTAACAAACTAAGTGATGTTCAACCAGTAAGCGTGCAGACTTCATATTTGATCAATAGTACCTACCAAGACAGGAATAGACTCATCTGAGTGCTTAACAATTAGCTGCACCTGTAGAGATAAAGAACTACTCTTGGATTTGTTGAATTCATAAATTGTGCATTTAATACTTTATGAATGTAGACTAGATTTAATCACCAGCATATAAGTGTTAAAATATTGGTTATTATATTACTCAGAAAAGAATTACATGTAATAATTTTTAAAAGTGCCGGCCGATCATTTAATGTGATTATTTTTATGTGTTTTTTGTTCTGATTTAATCAGCGCCTCTATATCGATGTATTTTTGAGTCTTTGTTGTGGGGATTGGTCAAGTAGAGATTATCAGGAAATATTGGTGTATAAGTGCAGCGCCTGCCGTGTGTATGTATATATATATATATATATATATATATATATATCTCTGTTGTAAACAGCTACCTGTTCTATCCAGTACATCTACAGCTCCAGCGCTAGAACCACCCGGGTGGTATCAGGTTTTGTCGCACTTAGTGGCTGCGCTATTTCCCCATGCTATGGGGTATTCTCAGCAGTTGTATCCTTCTGTGTATATGCTACAAAGCTGTAAGCTGTTTGGTGCAATGGATCATTTCCACTACATACCCCAAGGTAGATTCTGTGGACCCTATGGACCTGGAAGAAAAGGAGTTATCTAAGCTATGTTATACCATAAGTCTGATATTCTGGGACGTGTGTGATATGAAGCTCGGTTACTCTCTCATCAGTGATACTGAGAGCAATGCAATGTCCATATTATGCAGTTGAGCGATTATCGGTAATCTGAGCATGTGACAAGTCTACTCTTCATTATCGCTCACAGTGAGGATTTATTAGCAAAGTGATTAACAGGCAGGGGTTGCAACGAGGGCGGGGTTTCACGACTCAAACGCAGCTTTTTTTAGGGTGTGTCTAACCCTGCAACTGCGATCCCCTTCACAGTAAAAATTGCTCCGGTGTCTCGTTCCCATGTCTGTTCTGCACGACCATAGAGTTACTCATAAGCCCGATAATCAAGTGATCCACAAGCAATGTAACGTCTTCGTGCACAGCCACTGCGTACAAAATGTCCAGCTGCTGCGACATTAACGCACTTCTCTGAATCAGACCCTCTTAGTAATCTAGCAGCCATCTTGGTGCACCCAGGTGAAGCCACAGTGATTACACCTGCTGGAGGCACCTACAGAGGCTGCGCAACATGTTGAAGCTTCCTATCTGTATAATGGCGCATTCGTGAGGTAATAGTTTAAAAACTGTAACTTTCTAATTTACCTGAACCCCAAAAGCACCTAACCTGGAACAATAGCTACCTAATAAAACAAACCCCAAGTCTAAATTCTCCCCCTACCCTGACTTATGCCTTCCCAAAAATCCCCCATAGAGAACAGCAGAAAAGTGGTCCTAATTCAGAGTGTCAGTAAAATGTGACCGTTGGAACTTTAGATTACTCCCAAATCCTAGCGACAGTTCTACCCGTCCATGCCAATTTCAGCTCGCTACTTAAAATAGCTTTTGAGGTGTAGCCTCTTAAACACCATGACCCCCCCCCCTGTCGGGAGTTCTCTGTGGGAAAATTACGTCGTTTGTCCCCTGTATTTAGCGCAACCAGCACCGGTGCTGGTTGTGCTTAGGGGAATGTCATTATTTTTTATATTACACATTCATTTTTTAACAGATGCATAGATGGATCTCACTGACACGTCCATGCATCTGTGTCGTATTGATTTTATGTTCTCGGGTGCATGCCCAGCGCCAGTGAGGCCCTCTGTCGCCCGCTGATGCTCCTGTGCATGGCCCTGTTGCTGCCACTGCCCCTCACACCCGCTGCTGCCACTGCCCCACACACCCGCTGCTGCCACTGCCCCACACACCTGCAACGCCCCCACAGCCGTCTCTCCCTCTGCACCCCCAATACACCTCCTGTGTGCTGTCCACTCCTCCACCCATGTTAGTGTAACGATTTGTTGTCCTTCTGACCTGCAGGTTGGCCGGTTTGCTCCTTAAAACCCTGATGGTTAATAAATTATAAAAACGCAATGAAATTCCATAGAGAAAAAACACACTTTACGGTTTCACATGTCCCATTAAGGCTTCTTAGACATGATCTGACATTTCTGCCATTCAGACTTAGAACACAACTTAGAAATGGTGCTGTTACTTGCCATCTTATGAAGTGTGATCTGTGTGACAGAAAACCAGTTTATCATCAGATAATGTAACGTAATAACATCCATTTAACTGTGTTTCCAGAACAATCACTAGTCTGGGGGTGTTATCCGGGGCCCAGCTCTTCTCTCTCACGAAGAATGAATTAATGACTGTCTGTCCCGAGGGGCCGAGAGTCTACAATCAGGTGACTGTTCAAAAAGCCACTTTGGAGGTAATATTTATTATGTCTTTATACATATTATACAGGGTGATAAACGATCCTTACGCCAGAAGTTTTCCAATAAAGTTCACTGTATTCAGTTTAGATGAGAAACTTTTGGATGGGTAAATCTTCCCATAGGAATGTCAGTGTTGCTCCACAGAAACCTAGAAATGGTGCCGACATCTTTATACTTTATAGCTGATGGAATAGGTCATGTTGGAGGATCTGTGATTACCTCACCATCCTTGTGGGCGTACATAGGCAAATTCTCTGTGGAATTTGGCAGGTCAGTCTGCTATTGAAGATCTGTCTATATGGCAGTATCACCTGGCAGAGGCACAAATAAATATAACCTACAACTAGACACAGAGAATGAGAGAAGAGCTGTGATACATCACATAAGTCATGTCGGCACCGTCCATGTCGGCACCATTCATGTCTTCAGAAGCAAGGAAAAGAAACCTTTATCTGTTTCAGCACATTCATCTCAGTAAGCCTTTGTGTGAGCGTCCTATATTTTGCTATTCCACACGGTTGTGGGTAAAGAAACCTCGATGTGATTCACCCCCACTGATCACAGGTAGCATCAATGTGAGCATTTGTTGTTATTGTGGGGTGTAAAGATTTCTGCTTGATACATAAGGATCATTGTTGTAGGGTCTCCTATATGGTTTCCTTTTCTGGGTCTATTTTGCATGTCATATGATTTATATCGTATCCTAATACAGAATTTTATATATTTTTGCTTCTATGTTTCTGTGGAGCAACACTGACATTCCTATGGGAAGATTTGCCCATCCAAACATTCTCATCTAAACTGAATATAG
Source organism: Taudactylus pleione (assembly GCA_031769625.1). Lineage (NCBI taxonomy): Eukaryota > Metazoa > Chordata > Amphibia > Anura > Myobatrachidae > Taudactylus > Taudactylus pleione. Next base: position 242,366 of record JAUIMM010001059.1, read on the forward strand.
TGAACTTTATTGGAAAACTTGTGGCGTAAGGATTGTTTGTTTGTTTTCATATGTACCATACAAGTTAGGGTGACTTGTTTTATGTGACATTCCCATGGTGCCAGGTTTAGTTACGCTTTGGTAAAGTTGTCTATTCTCTTTGATATTTATATTATACAGGGTGTTTCACTTCCTATTGGTCCCAAAGTTTTTCTTATAACTTTTAAAGTAATTGAGGTAATTTAGTGACATGTGACACAGACAGTCCTTGGTCTATGGGAAACATGAGAGAGTCATAGCAAGTGTATATAGCCTTGGGCAGCACTATGGGATGGGCATGGAATGCCAGTGCTCGGGATCCCGACCAGGTTAGAATGCTGACGCCCCCAGATAAGCTAACCCCTAACCCTCCCTTCCCGGTGCCTAAACCTAACCTCCCTCCCTAGTGCCTAAACCTAACTCCCCCGAAGCCTAACCCTCCCTCCAGCCCCAGTACTTACCTTCAGGATTCCAGCGTCTGCATTATGACTCACAGAATCCCATCGGTCGGCATTCTGACCACATCCCCTGTGGTATACACCCACCAGCCATCACAATAAAACCACTGACAGGTGCAGCAAATAACAGATTATCTTGTTACAAGGGCTGGGATATATTAGGCAGCAAGTGAACACTCAGTTCTTGATGTTAATGAAAACAGGATTTTGGTACTTACCGATAAACCCCTCTCTCCGATTCCACAGGGGACACTGGAGTCTCAGTACAGTGGGGTATAGATGTGGGATAACCGGGAGCTGGCACTTGAATAAATCTGAATAGTAGCTAGCTCCTCCCCCTCTATACCCCCCTACAGGTCAGTCTTCAGAAACTGTGCCCGAGGAGAGCTGGAAAATATAATAGAGGAGAAGAGAAGCTAGAACATACATGAACAAACAAGCAAATCAAGCAGACTGAAGAAAAACGACTGTCCAAACCAGGAAGAACAATAACAAATGCAGGTGAAACAGCGCCGGGTGGGCGTCCAGTGTCCCCTGTGGAATCGGAGAAAGGGATTTATCGGTAAGTACCAAAATCCTGTTTTCTCATCCACTAGGGGACACTGGAGGCTCAGTATAGTGGAGACGTCCCAGAGCTCACATCCCAGGCGGGAGAGCGCTGAGAACCCTGCAAAACAGCACAGCCATACTGTGAAGCAAATCCCGCAAACGTGTCCAAACGGTAAACTTTGCAAAAAGTATGCCGGCCTCACCAAGTAGCCGCCCGACAAAGCTAGGTCAGGGACACACACTGCGGGCAGCCGCCCATGAAGTACCCACCGAGCGCGTAGAATGCGCTGTGATTGAAGGAGGTTGTTTTGATGCAGCCAGATAGGCCTGTCTAATAGTCAGACAAATCCAACTAGAAATAGTTGCCTTAGAAGCCGGCCCGCCCGGACGCGCCATATCATATCGAACAAACAGTGTATCCGACTTCCGGAGGGATTCTGACCTATCAACATAAATCAGAAGAGCCCGGACAACATCTAGGGAACTGGAAGCCGAAGAATCGTCTTTAAACACCGGAACCATGATCGGTTGGTTGATGTGAAATGCAGACACTACCTTAGGCAAAAAGAATAACTGTGTACGTAGCTCAGCCCTATCCTCATGAAAAATTAGGTAAGGCGGACGACAAGAAAGCGCCCCTAGCTCAGACACACGCCTAGCAGAGGCGAGCGCCAAAAGGAGAACCACTTTCCATGATAAAAATTTTAATTCCACAGTCTGTAAAGGTTCAAATTGGGAAGACTGGAGAAAAGAGAGGACCAAATCCCATGGGGCCGTAGGAGGTACAAACGGAGGTTGTAACCTGACTACCCCTTGTAGAAATGTTTGGACATCCGGTAATAATGCTAGTTTCTGCTGAAAGAAAATAGACAGAGACGATATTTGAACTTTCAAAGATCCCAGACGAAGACCTGCTGATAAACCAGCCTGTAGAAAAAGAAGCAGCCTGGCTAAGTTGAATTCTGATGGTGGCGCACCCTTGCGTTCACACCAAGAGACATACGCCTTCCATATACGATGATAGTGCTTTGAGGTAACTTCCTTTCTAGTCCTTAACATGGAAGGGATACCCTTTCTTCTTAATAGAGCCCTTTCAGCAGCCATGCCGTCAAACGAAGCCACTTTAAGTCCCGATAGATAAACGGACCTTGTTGCAGTAGATCTTCCTGCAGAGGAAGAGGCCATGGGTTGTCTATCAGTAGAAAACGTAGGTTGGAATACCACGCCCGTCTGGAGCCACCAACAGAACCTTTACCCTTTCTCGTTTGATTCTTTGAAGCAGACGAGGAAGAAGTGGGAGTGGTGGAAACAGGTAAACAGACTGAAACCACCAAGGAGTTGTTAGAGTATCCACTGCCACCGCCTGTAGATCTCTTGTCCGTGAGCAGTAAAGTGGCAGTTGATGGTTCAACCTCGACGCCAAGAGATCTACCTGAGGGAGACCCCAATGCTGAATCAGTTGTTGAATGACCTGTGGATTGAGCATCCATTCTCCCGGATGAATGTCTTGTCGACTGAGGTAGTCGGCCTCCCAATTTTCTACTCCTGGGATGAAAATTGCTGATATCGCTACAGCAAATTCCTCTGCCCAGAGAAGTATGCGGCTTACCTCCCTAATGGCTGGCCGACTCTTGGTGTCGCCTCTGTTGATGTACACCACAGCCGTGGCGTTGTCGGACTGCACTCTGATGGCACGGCCCTTCAACAGAGGATGTGCTATCTCAAGAGCGTAGAACACGGCCCTTAGCTCCAGAATGTTTATGGGCAGTACCGCCTCAAGTCGAGTCCAGCGGCAATGAAAGTGTCTTCCCTGAGTCACTGCCCCCCCATCCTCTCAGACTGGCGTCTGTGGTGAGGAGAATCCATTCCCACATTGCAAACCGCTTGCCTGCCAATAGGTGAGAGGAATTCAGCCACCAAAGGAGAGATGTTCGAGTCCTGGGTGACAGTTGAACTCGCTGGTGAAGAAAAAGGTGGGACTCTGAACACTGAGAGAGGAGGTCCAGTTGGAATGGATGGGCATGGAACCTCCCGTATTGGATGGACTCGAAGGTCACAACCATCTTCCCCAGAAGATGAATACACAGGTGTACTGACACCCTGCGATGACGCAGCATCAATCGCATCATGTGTTGGATGGAGGTGACCTTTTCCTGCGGAAGAAATACCTTCTGCTCCACCGTGTCCAAAATCATCCCTAGGAAAGGCAGACTCTGAGTAGACTGTAGATGAGATTTCTGGTAATTCAGGATCCATTCGTATTGTAACAGAAGACTCTGTGTTACCCGGATGTCCTGCAGTAATTGAGTGACTGACGGAGCCTTGAGAAGCAGGTTGTCCAAGTACTCGACGATAGTAACCCCTTGAATCCGAAGAAGGGCCATCATTACTGCCATGACCTTCGTGAACACTCTTGGTGCTGATGAAGGACCGAAAGGTAAGGCCTGAAATTGTAAGTGAGAGGCCCGCACTGTGACCTGAAGGAATGCCTGATGAGGCCAAATGGGAATGTGAAGATACAGTAGGCATCCTGTATGTCCAAGGATATGAGAAACTCGTCCCTCTAATGACAGACTGCAAGGACTCCATTTTGAACTTGAAGGTCCGCAAATAAGGATTGAGATGTTTCAAGTTCAGAATGGGTCTCACTGAGCCATCCGGCTTGGGAACTACAAACAAGCTGGAATAAAAGCCTTGACTGTGCTGATGGATAGGGACATGCACTATTACTCGAGAAGACCGTAGCTTTTCTATTGCTTCCTGTATTACAACCCATTTGTCCGCTGATGCCGGCAAACCGGTTGTGAAAAAATGAGGAGGAGGTTGGATCTGAAAAGACTTGATCCAAACTTCTTTGAAATTGTGATGGCGAGCTCCCACCCTGGGGTCCCCTAGGAGAGAAGGGAGCGCGTCATGCTGGAGGCTTAACTGAAGACTTATCCTACTTGGAGGAGGATGCAGTGGTTCTACCCCTGCCTCGGGAGATAGCATCCGCCTGCCATTGTCTTAGCCCACACAGCCCTGTGGCTGAGACCGCCAAAGCCGAGGATCTAGAGGAAAGACTACAAATATACAAATATCTTTTGAAGTCTCTCCAAGAAAAGAAGCAGACTCTGCAATCTGTTCCGCTAGAGGAACCAGATCCTCTGCCAGAACACCAGTCTTAAGGCCCTCAGCAAGCTGCATATCCCATGCTTCCACTGCCTTGTTGACCCAACAGCTGACTAAAGCTGGTTGAAGGGACACCCAGCTACAGTGTACGTAGGGCCTGATTCAAACTCGCTCGCAAGCGGGTCGATGGTCAGCCAGTGCACACGCGCGAGCCCCGGAGTGAGTGAGAACTTCACTCGCTTCGGGGCTCGCTACAAAACGGGCCGGCTGTCGATGTTGATCGACAGCTCACCCCGTTTTGTAGGCGGGGAGGGGGGGTTGCTGGACAAATGGAGGCGTTCCCGAATGAACGCCTTCCGTTTGTGGGCGGCCCTACTGACATCATTCGTGATGTCAGTAGTGAACTTCCTGCTCTACTAGAGCAGGAAGTTCACTCGGGCTTGCGGGAGCCAAGACCCTACCACAAGGGTCTCGTTGCAAGCCCGATGGTCGCGATTATCGCGACCATCGCCAGGCCACTTGCAAAGCTGTGGGTGGTCACCCACAGCTATGCGCGGCCTGGAGGCGGATTTTTTTTTTTAAATAAAAAATCCGCCCTGATTCAGAGCGAGCCCTCGCAAATAGCGACACCTCTGAATCAGGCCCGTAGCCTTTAAGGTAGTTTCTAACTTCCTGTCAGAAGACTCCTTTAAAGAAACTGCTCCTGGAACAGGGAGCACCATCTTTTTAGACAGACGTGACACTGAAATGTCCACTGAAGTAGGTGTTTTGCATAATTTCCTGCTCTAGGGATAGTAGAATAAAAGTTTACGTGGGTTCTGAAACTTTTTATCAGGGTGTTTCCACGCTGAGGTAAGGATCTCGTCCAATTCCTCAGGCACTGGAAAGGAGGCTGCTAGTCTGTTTCTTATTAAAGATAGATGGCCTAACCTCTTCAGGATCCTTGTCCTAAAACAAGTAACACCTGGCGTATTGCTGCAATCAGCGCCTCTACACCCCGATATACAGGCTCTGCTTTTTCTGGCGTCTGTTCCTATATAGGGTCCTGTACCTTCCCTTCCTCTGTATCAGGCATGTCGTCCTCTTCCGGATCATCCCACATAAGGGGATTCGGTACTAGTTTCCTAGCAGGGACACTAGAGGACGATGCCACGGGAGGAACCTGGGCTGACATAACCCTTGTGAGCCCTTCTACAGACCGTGCCCAGTCTGGTTCAGAGAAGGCAGACCTCTGAGATCTTTCAACCTCTCTCTCTGCAAGAAGCTTCCAGCTCTGCAGGCATTTGAGACATGACTGATGTAATTTGATCAGCCCAAATAGGGTGTTGTGGGGATGCTGCAGTCTGTTTCTGAAACACACTTCTCACACAACAGGGAACTAGATGATAGTCCCTGTGTAACCTTCTCTGCACAATTATTACACATACCTGCCGACTTTCTGGTTGCTCCTTCCGGGAGGGAGCAGCCAGATCGGCAGGACGGGGGGGCGTGGCTGGGCGGGTGACATGCACTTCTGGGTGTGGCGAGGGTGGGGCCACATGATTGCATCAGTTTGGCCCCGCCCCCACTACACAATGCCGATAATATAGGCATTGTGAAGCAGGGGGCGGGGGCAAAATTACGCAAATCGCGTCAACGCCCCCGCTACGGGGGTTGCAGGGGTTATTGCGGGGGTATAGGAGGGGTGGGCAGCAGCCGGGAGGATTGCCTTCCTTACCAGGAGGTTGGGAGCGGCACCCAATTTTCTGGAGGGTAGGCAAGTATGTTCTTGCAGGAGAAAGCTTTTAGTGCAGCCTTAGACCCCTTTGAAGTCATGTTACCAATTCACTGTTCACACACACACAGAGAAAAGGTAGTGAGAGAAAAGGTAGTGATACACACACACCACACACACAGAGAAAAGGTAGTGATACACACACACACACACACACACACACACACACACACACACAGAGAAAAGGTAGTGATACACACACACAGAGAAAAGGTAGTGATACACACACACACACACACAGAAAAGGTAGTGATACACACACACACACGCACACAGAGAAAAGGTAGTGATACACACACACACACGCACACAGAGAAAAGGTAGTGATACACACACACAGAGAAAAGGTAGTGATACACACACACACACACACAGAAAAGGTAGTGATACACACACACACACGCACACAGAGAAAAGGTAGTGATACACACACACACACACACACACACACACACAGAAAAGGTAGTGATACACACACACACACGCACACAGAGAAAAGGTAGTGATACACACACACACACACACACACAGAAAAGGTAGTGATACACACACACACACGGAGAAAAGGTAGTGATACACACACACACACACACACACACACACACACACACACACACACAGAGAAAAGGTAGTGATACACACACACACACACACACACACACACACACACAGAAAAGGTAGTGATACACACACACACACACACAGAGAAAAGGTAGTGATACACACACACACACACACACAGAGAAAAGGTAGTGATACACACAAACACACAGAGAAAAGGTAGTGATACACACAAACACACAGAGAAAAGGTAGTGATACACACACACACAGAGAAAAGGTAGTGATACACACACACACAGAGAAAAGGTAGTGATACACACACACACACACACGCACACACAGAGAGAAGGTAGTGATACACACAAACGCACACGCACACACAGAGAAAAGGTAGTGAGAGAAAAGGTAGTGATACACACACACCACACACACAGAGAAAAGGTAGTGATACACACACACACACACACACACACACACACAGAGAAAAGGTAGTGATACACACACACAGAGAAAAGGTAGTGATACACACACACACACACACACACACACAGAAAAGGTAGTGATACACACACACACACGCACACAGAGAAAAGGTAGTGATACACACACACACACACACACACACAGAAAAGGTAGTGATACACACACACACACGGAGAAAAGGTAGTGATGCACACACACACACACACACACACACACACACACACAGAGAAAAGGTAGTGATACACACACACACACACACACACACAGAAAAGGTAGTGATACACACACACACACACAGAGAAAAGGTAGTGATACACACACACACACACACACAGAGAAAAGGTAGTGATACACACAAACACACAGAGAAAAGGTAGTGATACACACAAACACACAGAGAAAAGGTAGTGATACACACACACACACAGAGAAAAGGTAGTGATACACACACACACAGAGAAAAGGTAGTGATACACACACACACACACGCACACACAGAGAAAAGGTAGTGATACACACAAACGCACACGCACACACAGAGAAAAGGTAGTGATACACACAAACGCACAGAGAAAAGGTAGTGATACACACACCCACACACAGAGAAAAGGTAGTGATACACACACCCACACACAGAGAAAAGGTAGTGATACACACACACACACAGAGAAAAGGTAGTAATACACACACACACACACACACAGAGAAAAGGTAGTGATACACACAAACACACAGAGAAAAGGTAGTGATACACACAAACACACAGAGAAAAGGTAGTGATACACAAACACACAGAGAAAAGGTAGTGATACACACAAACACACACACAGACACACACACACAGAGAAAAGGTAGTGATACACACACACACACACACACACACACAGACACACACAGAGAAAAGGTAGTGATACACACACACACAGAGAAAAGGTAGTGATACACACACACACACACACACACACACACACACACACAGAGAAAAGGTAGTGATACACACAAACACACACAGGGAGACTGTTTATAAAGAAGAGATTGAGGGCATAGAGGTAGATTATGCTATTATCCCAGCCCAACCAGCCCTGATGCAGAGACCAGTGCGGTGTAACACAAAATAATGTTGAGTAATCGCTGTGTAAACACAGTCTAACCTTCTCTTCACAAGTCTAACCCCACTGTGCAGTCACAATCTGGGCAGACAGGTCTCCCTTCTGCGTTTGTCTGCAGCCTGTGTCTTCTAAAATCACCAACAGCCTCCTTCTGGGAGCACTGGGGCAGCTGGGAGGCAGGAGCAGAACTGTGTCTTAGGGCAGCTGGGAGGCAGTAGCAGAACTGTGTCTTAGGGCAGCTGGGAGGCAGGAGCAGAACTGTGTCTTAGGGCAGCTGGGAGGCAGGAGCAGAACTGTGTCTTAGGGCAGCTGGGAAGCAGGAGCAGAACTGTGTCTTAGGGCAGCTGGGAGGCAGGAGCAGAACTGTGTCTTAGGGCAGCTGGGAGGCAGGAGCAGAACTGTGTCTTAGGGCAGCTGGGAGGCAGGAGCAGAACTGTGTCTTAGGGCAGCTGGGAGGCAGGAGCAGAACTGTGTCTTAGGGCAGCTGGGAGGCAGGAGCAGAACTGTGTCTTAGGGCAGCTGGGAGGCAGGAGCAGAACTGTGTCTTAGGGCAGCTGGGAGGCAGGAGCAGAACTGTGTCTTAGGGCAGCTGGGAAGCAGGAGCAGAACTGTGTCTTAGGGCAGCTGGGAGGCAGGAGCAGAACTGTGTCTTAGGGCAGCTGGGAGGCAGGAGCAGAACTGTGTCTTAGGGCAGCTGGGAGGCAGGAGCAGAACTGTGTCTTAGGGCAGCTGGGAAGCAGGAGCAGAACTGTGTCTTAGGGCAGCTGGGAAGCAGGAGCAGAACTGTGTCTTAGGGCAGCTGGGAGGCAGTAGCAGAACTGTGTTTTAGGGCAGCTGGGAGGCAGGAGCAGAACTGTGTCTTAGGGCAGCTGGGAGGCAGGAGCAGAACTGTATCTTAGGCTCCCCCCCCCTCCGTTCTTGCACCTTTCAGCGCTGTATCAGTTGCTGATTCTTAGTGCCCGCCTGTCATTTTCTCCTGGCCACCCTGCTACTTGGGGTGCCAGGAGTCACTAACCACCTTGCTGCCAAATGCTGCCGGCAGCGGGCTGAGCTAATGGGGGACCGCGACAAGCGCTGCACGCAGCGCATCTGGGTACCTCCCAGGGACAGTGGACTCTGTAGCTGAAGACCCCAGCGCACGCCGCAAGCAGCGGCGGTGAGGTCTCCCCTGCAGCTTCAACAAAGCAGACAGGCAGGGACAGTGAGCTGCCTGTCTGATCCTCTTGCTGATCGAGGATCCTTGATTTTTAGCAGAGAGCTCTTTGTATGTGACCAGCTCCCTTGGCATGAAATTAAGACTGACCTGTAGGAGGTTATAGAGGGGGAGGAGTTAGCTACTATTCAGATTTATTAAAGTGCCAGCTCCCGGTTATCCCACATCTATACCCCTCTGTACTGAGACTCCAGTGTCCCCTAATGGATGAAGGAGAAATGTTGGAAGCAGGAAAATTGGTGCGAGCATAAGGATCTGACGCCTGGGTCATATCACCTCCACAACGGCAGGTCTTGTGGGGTGTTCCCGGTAGGAGGTGGTTAGTACCTACCAAAAGTGGTCTAAAACAGGCCAACAAGTAAAGCAGATGACAGGGTCATGTGCCTCCAAGGCTCACTGATGTGCGTGGGGAGTGAAAGCTGGTCTGGTCCGACCCTACAGAAGAGCTACTGTAGTACAACTTGCTGAAACAGTAAATGCTGGCTATGATAAAAATGTGTCAGAACACAGTGCATCCTAGCTTGCTGAGTAGCTACAGACCGGTCACAGAGCCCATGCTGACCCCTGACCACCCATGAAGGCACCTACAATGAACATGTGAGCATCAGAACTGGACCATAGAGCAATGGAAGAATGTGGCCTAGTCTGATGAATCACGTTTCCTTTTACACCTTGTGGACAGCCAGGAGGGTTGTTTAGTTGGGGAAGAGATAGCAGCAGGATTCACTATGAGAACAAGGCAGTGTGATGCTTTGGGCATGTTCTGCTGGGTAACGCTGGATCCTTGCATTCATGTAGATGTTACTTTGACACATACAGTACCTATAGTATCTAACCATTGTTGCAGACAACTAGATTCAAATAAAATATTTCACTGCTCAAATATTTCAGAGCATCAAGAAGATCAAAGGTGTCATCAAACCTCACATTTTTGAAACAATAATTGGAGGAAATCTTTGCTTCATTATTGCTCAAGATTTTGTCATATAAACAGATGTTTAAGTTATCCCTAAAGTGCTAATTGTTTCCCTTTTCTTTAAGGTACGGTATCTTAGCGTCAGTAGCCAGTTATCATGTTTTCAGTTTATATCCTCCCCAATATAACACAGAGGTATAACTCAAAACAATAAAGAAACTGATAAGTGCATTACCTCATTGTATGTTTTGTATGGTAAATAAAGGTAAGTATTCTGCATACCAAATGAAAAGATAAAAAACACTTATCTGAATTATAGCCTGAAGCAAGGTCCCAGCCACCTTCACAGCAAACTTCCAGTTGTTATAAGTTACAGGACTTAAAGGATCTGCTGCTAACGTCTTGGTGCCAGATACCACAGGACACCTTCAGAGGTCTTGTGGAGTCCAGGCCTCAATGTGTCAGAGCTGTTTTGGCGGCACGAGAGGGACCTTCACAATATTAGGCCGGGGGTTTTAATCTTATGGTTGGATGTATACACATGGACACACACAGCGCAGAGTACTATGTAGGTACTATACATAACTTAAAAAATGACTGTTAAACTTTATTTATTGACCATTATTTATATAGCGCACGCATATTCTGCAGCGCTGTACAGAGAACATTTTCGTCATTCACATCAGTCCCTGATTACATGGACATACCCAATATCACATGGACGTACCCACTATCACATGGACGTACCCACTATCACATGGACGTACCCACTATCACATGGACGTACCCACTGTCACATGGGCATACCCAATATCACATGGACATGCAGTACACACTATCACATGGACATGCAGTACCCACTATCACATGGACGTACCCACTGTCACATGGGCATGCACACTATCACATGGACATGCACACTATCACATGGACATACCCACTATCACATGGACGTACCCACTGTCACATGGGCATGCAGTAAGTACACACTATCACATGGACATGCAGTACACACTATCACATGGACATGCAGTACACACTATCACATGGCCATGCAGTACACACTATCACATGGCCATGCAGTACACACTATCACATGGCCATGCACACTGTCACATGGCCATGCCCACTATCATATGGCCGTACCCACTATCATATGGCCGTACCCACTGTCACATGGACGTACCCACTGTCACATGGACGTACCCACTGTCACATGGGCATGCACACTATCACATGGCCATGCACACTGTCACATGGGCATACCCACTATCACATGGCCATGCAGTACACACTATCACATGGCCATGCAGTACACACTATCACATGGCCATGCACACTGTCACATGGGCATACCCACTATCACATGGCCATGCAGTACACACTATCACATGGACATGCAGTACACACTATCACATGGACATGCAGTACACACTATCACATGGACATGCAGTACACACTATCACATGGCCATACCCACTAATTAATTTTTACTAAATTGTTTTATTATTTATTTTTTTCGTCATAAGCCAAATAACGTACCTGTATGTGTTGGGATTGTGGGAGGAAACATGGAGAAAACATAGAAACTCCCCAGTAATGGAACCCTGGTTGGAATCAAATCCATGACCCCAGTGTTGAGGCAGCAACACTAACCACTGCACCACCATGCTGTAATCCAACTTCTGTGAAATCCTAATTGTAAAGCACAGTTCTTAATACAAACAATGGAAATAAGTGCGCTGTTGGAAATTGCTGTACATATATATAAAATAAATCTTTATTTTATAACAGTATCTAGAATCAGTAGATTATAAACCTATGAAACCAGCCATAGGCTGTCACCTAAGAGATAAACAATAATATCATAAAAAAAATAACCTGTGGCCACAGGACGTAGAGACACATACATTATATCATATGTTATACTTATACTGTAACACATCAAACTCCAGGTGACATATCATGGGATATTGCTGGGAATAGCAGTCTCTCGTGTTTAAAAAGTCTTTTAAAAGCAAAACTGCTTATAAGAAAGCCAAATGGAATGGTTAATAAGCAAAGTCACTGTTAGTAAATAGCCATATAAATAGCCATATAAATAGCCATATAAATAGCAGCAAACTACATTGGTTAATGCAAAGGCAACATTCACTGATTAGTAAGCAGCCATATGGAATTAGTCTCATGCAGTCACATATATATATGTTGTATGGTTACTCACACCCCCTTCGTGGGAACAACCAGATGATTACATGTGAGTATCCAAATATTCCAGATAGTGGTGTAATATATGCCGGCTCTCTGTGCCTCTATAACCAGTGTTGATGGAGCTGAAGCCGTAGGGAGCCGTAGTGTACACCACCTATTACTGAATAGAAGTGACCAGATGTCGCATCACTGGACGGCCGCTAGTGGCTGTCAGATGTTGTCTTTGCTGCTTCGTTTCCACTGTGCCTGGTGCGGGATGCAGGGGGCATCTGATGTACGGCTACCTTGTTGCTATTCCAACAGCATGCCACTGTGCCTGGTGCGGGATGCAGGGGGCATCTGATGTACGGCTACCTTGCTGCTATTCCCACAGCATGCCACTGTGCCTGGTGCGGGATGCAGGGGGCATCTGATGTACAGCTACCTTGCTGCTATTCCCACGGCATGCCACTGTGCCTGGTGCGGGATGCAGGGGGCATCTGATGTACGGCTACCTTGCTGCTATTCCCACAGCATGCCACTGTGCCTGGTGCGGGATGCAGGGGGCATCTGATGTACGGCTACCTTGCTGCTATTCCCACAGCATGCCACTGTGCCTGGTGCGGGATGCAGGGGGCATCTGATGTACGGCTACCTTGCTGCTATTCCCACGGCATGCCACTGTGCCTGGTGCGGGATCCAGGGGGCATCTGATGTACGGCTACCCTGCTGCTATTCCCACAGCATGCCACTGGGGATGTGAACTAATTTATTATTTTTATTAAAACGCATTTGTTTTTTAAGCCTTTTTCCCTTCCACTTAAATAAGCTGTTGGTGAGATCAGAATTTCTTGTGACACTGACCCCATGTGATCAGCCAGAGCCAATACGCTTGAGAGCTGACTGTCTAATGATGTCACTGGCTGTTTCTCAGTGGTCATGCTCCTACCAGTACATGGGTTTTTGTCACCCTCATTCATACTCATCTGCCCAGAAAAAGGGATAACTTCATGTAAAATGGTGAATATAGCTGGAAGGATGCAGATGTATTACGTAGTAATGTAGGCGCAGTCTGTGCGGTTATCGCTGCTGATCTGCTCCAAGCCTATAGTTTGGGAGGGGAAAGAGAAGCTGGAATGAGCTAATTGCCGTCACTAATGTGCAGTAAAACTCTCATCCTCCTCTTATGTCTTCCAGGAGATAAATGGAAGCGCAGAACTGCTGGAAATCATGAAAAAACGTCAAGAGAAAATTAACGCCGCTGCCAGCGATTCTGGGGTTGAGTCTTTTGATGAAGGAAATAATCGCTGATTATTTATTTATTTTTTATAAATAAGTTTCAGGAAGATTTAATATTTCATTAATTCGCCAAATTTTATTTCAGAGCTTTTTTTCTGCCTTTCTCAGCATTCTGTCTGTATTGTAGGTTTGATCCTGATATTGACTATTCCTATTGCTTTGTACACACCTGGATCAAATACAGCATTTGGGATAAATGGAAAATCCTTAAATAAAGGCTGAAGTGGGGGAAAGCTCAGGTCAGGGCGATTTCTGTGCATTACCTCTTCCTGCCCCAGTATTAAGTGTTCTGGTGAGGTGACGCCCAGGACTGTGTCTGTTACTCTCTGTAATCGCAGGAACTGGATTCTTATATGTTGGCTTTCACGTTTGCTAACTGCCAATCATATAGATTGTTACATGGATGCATTTCTGATAGATTTGTCTTCAATAAATAAAAGTTTAGTAACTTAATGTGGAAGTAATAAACATGGATAAATTATTTTACAGAGGATCTTGGAAATGACCAGTAAAGTGTTTTTACAGAAATGATTTCTATATGTTCTGACTCTTGTGTTACCACGTCTAAATTTCACTCACAAGGTAATCATTTCCTATTTAGTCATATGTTTGTGTGATATGCTATAAGGACCTACATTATAATATGCCTCTGAAAGATAATTATGCTATTTAACATTATACATGATTTAGTGTTCATCTAGGATTTTTAGGGCAATTTTGGATGTATACCTAAAGCTAATGTATACATCAGTAATATAACATTAATGCAATCAATGTGACATTATACAGTATGTGCGGTAATATAATCCCCTCAATTTGTTATGCCACACATAGTGCCCAAATTCATATATTGCCACACAATATTGGCAATTCACATTATGGCACAGCATTGCCACTTAAACACATTATGTCACACACTAGTGACCCTTGTACACATTATGCCACACAGTAGTGCCCCTTGAACATATTATACCACACAGTTATGCCCCTTGTTCACATTATGCTATACAACAGTGCCCCTTATATGCATTATGCCACACAGTAGTGCCCTTATTTGCATTATGCCACACAGTAGACTCCCTTATTCACTTTATGCCACACAGGTGGTGGCTCTCATTCACATTATGCCATTGTTGCCACAGTTCATGTTATGCCACACAATAGTGCCCACATTTCACATTATGCCACACAGTAGTGTCCACAGTTCATTATGCCACACAGTAGTGCCCCTTTCACTTTTCACTTCAAAGGCTTCCCTTTGTTTCCCCTACTCCTGCTCTGCTCTTCCTGTCTGGCTGGCATCTCAGCTGATCGCACAAATAAGCTGACCGGAGATCACAGAAGAAGCCCATCGATCCATGGGTGCAGCATGCTGGTATGTTATAATATAAAATAAAACTATTTTCATTCTCTGTGATCAGCCTGTGGTCTATTCAGATACACAGGCTGATCACAGAAGTTGGCTCTGGGTGCAAGGGCATTGAGGCCGTCACATGCACAGACACATTCTCAGGGTATTTTTTGTGAAAAAATACTGATAAGTGTGTATAAGAGTTTTGCCGAGACAGAGCTTTCGGTGGTGCCATGCTCCACCTCCACGGAAGTGCAAGGTGCATATCGCCACTTGCAAACAAGGGCATATTTGAATATTTACAAAATGGGCGTTGTGTGGCACCCCGCAAAAATAGACTAGCATGAACACTGATTATTAAAATGATAGTAATAGGGATTCCTACTGCTTTGGTTAAAGTTATGGATAAAATCGCCAGTCAGAGAGGGCAGCTCTAGACTGTAAGCTCCTCTCTACCCTATGGGGTTTATTTACTAAATAGCTGCGTTTTATACCTGTAGAATTTAAAACAAAAATACACAGCAGGATACACCTGGTTTTACACTTAATAGTGCTGCGGTTTTAAAGTCTGCTCGTAAAAACGCTGATAATCGGTGGCTTTGAAAAGACGCCGTTTATACCCCTTTCACACAGAAATTGTTAAAAATCCCAGCTTTTACCCGGCATTTGAGTCTTTTTGCTGGTTTTAGCCTGACCCCCCTTTCACACAGAAAACAAAATTACCGGGTAATGCACTTTTACCCGGTAATTGGCTGATCAACACGGGTATTTTTTCTGTGTGAAAAGGTCAACCTGGGTCAAAATTGCAGAGTCTCCAACCCTGGTAAAAACCAGGGTTGAAGTCCCGGGAATTATATCGTGCTTTACCCGGTAATTTAGTTTTCTGCGTGAAAGGGGGTATTCGTGAACAAACACATGTCTATCTACATTGTTTTCCTGTTATATCCTACACTGAAATCTTTGTGTGACCAAGGTGTAGATTGTTATTTATACACATACAAGTTGTACTTTGTGCTACCCGTATTTGTATATCTCATATTTGTATATCTCATATTGCACTATACATATGCTTAATTGTATTTATTATTATACTTCTGTGTATTTCATGTATTATTTACATTGTGTCACAAACTCACAGATGGATAGTGGATACTTGTCTGTACTTTGGGATTGAATAGACCCAGTACAGAGGTACGGAGTCTAACACGCCGGCGGTATTCACCAGGGACCCCCGCAAGGAGGTTTGGACTTAGCTGCGACCGACACTCAGGTTACGGCCCTCTGACTAGGTTCCCTAGTACAGGTGCTGGTGTACACTGGAGAGCAGTGAAATACATTGTAAGGTACAGTATACAAACCTTGGTTAACAAGCCGGGTCAGAACCAGACGGATGATATGGTACCAAGGATCAGATGAAAACAGGTCAGGTATGAAGCCAAGGTCAGGAACGAGAAGTAGCAATCACTAGAAGTGGGAGCACTGGAGTAAGGTTTGGGAGCCTATGTTCTGGCAAGGGAGTACTCCCAGGGACTTCCATCATAGGAGGAGTTTTCATTGGACGTCCAGGTGAGCTCCTATTTTGGTGCACTTGGCCCTTTAAATCCTGCACAGAGCTGCCTGTGCAGGCCAGCAGGAAACCACGTGCTGCAGCCGAGGAAGAGGGAGAATGCCGACGACCCTGCAGCAGATGTAGTCAGTTGTACTAGTACTACTACTGTAGTTACTGCTGTAGGTGCTGAGAATCTCCCGCCCGCTGCCATGCCAGAGTCCCTGGAGACAAGCGCTTCCGGACCTGGTAAGCAGATGCTGAGATCTGGCTCGCTGTGACATTACCCCCTCCTCTAGGGGTGGGCACCGAACGCCCCACAAATGGCTTGTTAGGGAACTTCTGGTGAAATTTCCAGGGGAGTTGAGCATGAATATCCGAGGCCTTTACCCAACAACATTCTTCAGGACCATATCCATTCCAGTCTACTAGGGAGCGAACTGAGCCTTGAGAAGTTCTTGAGTCCAGAATTTGTTTTACCTCATATTCCTCTTTGCAACCCTCCTTCGGCTACTCTAGTAGACTGCAAAGTGTTGAATACTGGTTGATAACCAGGGGTTTGAGGAGGGAGACGTGGAACACATTAGGTATCTTGAGTGCTTCAGACAGTATGCCACTGGATCAATTACATGAAGGACCTGGAAGGGACCAATGAATCTGGGAACAAACGTCATGGTAGGTACCCTCAGGCACAGATGCTTAGTTGATAACCAAACTTTACCAGGCTTCAAAAAGGAACCTTCTTTCTCCCTTTATCTGCAAAATTTTTGTACTGTGACAAAGCTTTGCATAGGTTCTTCTTCACCTCTCTCCAGATTTTGAGGAGTTGGTCCATGGTACCAAAAAACAGCTGGAGGTGATATCGACTGGCAACTGTGGTAACGCAGGATGCAGACTGTAGTGAATGAAGAACAATGACCAGACGTCTCATGGAACAGATTATTGTGGGTGAATTCGACTCATGGTAACACGGAAACCCAGTCTTGATTGTCCGAAACGTAAATCCAATTAAATGATTAATTTGCTCCGTCTCTCCATTACTTTGAGGGTGATAGGTTGAAGAGAAACTCAGGCTGACACCAAAGTATTTACATAACGCTCTCCAGAATTTAGAGAGGAACTGTACCTCTTGATCAGAAACAAATTCCTTAGGGAATCCAAGCTACCTGAGTATTTCTTTTATAAATGCTTCTGCCAACTTTGGAGCTGATGGTAGGCCCTTTAACGGAGAAAAGTGACCTACTTTGGAAAATCCATCCACCACCTCCCAGATAGTATTAAAGCCTTGCCAGGACGGCAGTTCCATAGTAAAGTCCAAGGAGATGTGGGTCCAAGGACGATTGGGTATCAGTAATGAAAGCATGGAACCAGAGAATGTGGTGTAAGCTTGTGTTGGGCGCAGATACAACAAGATGCCACAAAGTCTTTGACATCTGGACGAACAGTTGGCCACCAGTAATCCCTGAGGATTAGCTCCAAAATTCTTTTCACCCCAGTGTGACTGGTGAAATGTGATGAATGCGCCCATTGAAGTAGCTTTGCATGAAGTCCTACAAATGTTTTCACTGAAGGAATCTTGACCTTGTTGGTTACAGCTACAAAGCAAGCAGGGTTCAGAATGGGCTTATGCTCTTGAACATTGTCCCCTCTGCAGAATTGAATGCCCTAGATAAGTCATCAGCCTTAATGTTTTTGCTAACTGGGAGGTAGGTGATAACCTGATTACATTGATCGGAAAATAATGACCATCTGGATTGATGGTAATTCAAACAATGAGCTGTTTTGAGGTATGTTAGATTCCTTTGGTCGGTGTAAACTGTAAAATTTTGCCCCTCCAGTAGGCATCACCATTCCTGCAGGGCTAACTTGATGGCTAGTAACTCTTTATCACCGACAGCATAATTATTTTCTTTGTGGTAGAAGAAGCCATAGGCGTACCATTTCCCTTCTTCATCTTTTTAAGTAAAAGTACCGCCCCAACTCCAACTGTAGAGGCATCAACCTCCAGAAAGAAGGGTTGGGCACAATTGGGTTGTCTCAAAATAGGTGCTGAGATGAAACTGTGATTTAGCTGAGAGAACGCTTTTTCCACCACCGGAGCCCACACTTTGGTTTCTCTGCCTTTCTTGGTGACTGCGGTGATGGGAGCCACAAAAGAGGAATAGTTCCAGATAAACTGACAGTAGAAATTGTAGAACCCCAGGAAGCATTGTATCGCCTTCAATCTAGTTTGTTGAGGCCACTTGACAATAGCAGGGAGTTTCTCTGGGTCCATCAGGAGATCAGCACCCGAAATAATGTATCCGATGAACACCAGTTCCTTTTGCTTGAATAAACAGTTCTCTAATTTGCAGTAGAGCTGATTAACTTGGTGTTGAGACAGCGCTTGGCATGCATGCTTGCAATGACTTGCCACATCCTCAGAAAATATCAAGATGTCTTTCAAGGACACTACCAACTTCTGTCTCCGAAGATGTTATTCATGTACTTTTGGAAAACAGTGGGTGCGTTGCCTAATCCAAAAGGCATGACCAGGTACTCATAGTGACCATCACGAGTATTGAAGGCAGTCTTCCACTCGTCCTCCGACCAGATCCTAATTAGTTAGTAAGTTCCACGCAGATCTAATGTAGAAAAAATCATTACTCCTTTTATTCGATCAAAGAGTTCAGAGATCAGCGGTAGAGGTATTAGACTTCCATCTTTTTTTTATTTTTTTTTATAACGACGAATATACCGCGGGTGACTTGGACTCTCTAATGAACCCATGATATAAGTTCTCCATGATGAATTCAGTCCCCGCCTGGGTTTAGGGAATACTCTACCATGAAGAGGCATTATCACAGGTAACAGATCAATAGAGCAGTCCCATTCCCTGGCTAGTAACATCTCAGGGGCTATCATGCTGAACACATCTGTGAAGGACCAATACGGAACTGGCAGAGAGTCATCTGGAGAGAGAGTCGAATTTTGAATGACTCGATGTGGATGTTTGATTGTTGCCAAACATCTGAGATGGCACTGAGAACCCCACGACAAAATTTGGGGTTCATTCCAGTTTATGTGGAACCACAGAAGTCCCAGGATAATAGGACTTTCAGCTGATGGATGTATATAGAAGGAAGTTAACTCCCTATGAAGAGCACTAACTTGCATGGCAACTTCTGTAGTCTGAGAGCAGATGGTAGCCATAGGGAGTTTGTTTCCCATCCCCTCCAATGATGAGAAATTTGCAGAGGCACGCTAGGAATTTCTAGCTCTTGGACTTTCTTGGCTGTGATGAAGTTCCTATCGGTGTCGGAATCCAAATAGGCCTTGAGAGTTTGAGGATTTCTCGAGTAGCGCGGTCACATCGAGTGGGAACTAGTTACAGAGAATTTTTTTCTGGATTCAGTATGATTTACCGCCAGTCGCATGGTCATCCCGATCGTCGAAAGGTAAGTATTGACTAACCTATTCTACCCCCCCTTAGGGGTGCCTAACCCTAATCCCCCCTCTGAGTGCTTAAACCTAACCTCCCCTTTCCCACTGCCTAAACCTAAGTCCCCTGGGGGGGGAGGGTGCCTAACCCTAACCTTACCTTTCCCTAGCCTAAACCTAACCTCCCCCTCCCACGGCTGTCTGCGCCTAGCTTACCTTCGATCGGTAAGCCGGGTGTTAGGCTCCCGGCATAGGGAAAATGACAGGCATCGGGATTTCGATGCCTGTCATTTAACCCTTGCCGGGATTAGACAGTTGGGAAGCTGAAAGTCGTGATTCCGTCCATCGGCTTCCCAAATGCTTCCCTTTTTTCTGGGGTGTGCTGAAATGCACCTATTCTGACCAACCTTTTGATCAGTTAGGCCCTCTAGTTTCCCGGGCATTTAGGACAGCCAGTAAGAAGGTGACCTGATTCACCACAGTACAGGCATAGCTTATTTTTGAACCTACTTTCCCTTTCTGCAGGAGGGAGACATGACTTCCCGTCCTGCATGGGTTCTTCAGGAGGATCAACTGGAGCCATGAAACGAGGAGCGAATTTGAAGCTGAAGCGCCGTGACTGTTCCTTCTCCCATGCCCTTTCTCTATATCAGGTCATCATGCCGGCGGTATTCACCAGGGCCCCCCTCAAGGATATTTGGACTGAGCTGCGTCCGACACACAGGTCACGGCCCTCTGACTTTGTGTCCTAGGTCAGGTGTTGGTGTACACTGGAGTGCAGTGAAGTACATCAAACCTTAGTTGATAAACCGGTTCAGAACCAGACTGACAATATGGTACCAAGGATCAGATGGAAACAGGTCAGGAATGAAGTAGCAATCACTAGAAGTGGGAATGCTGGTGTAAGGTTTGGGAGCCTATACTATGACAAGGGAGTACTCCCAGGAACTTTCTTAATAGGAGTTTCCATTGGGTGCCCAGGTGAGCTCCTATATTGGCGTAGATAGTGTTTGTCCTAATTTGGCGTGCCTGGCCCTTTAAATCCTGCACAGAGCGGCACACGTCCTTATGGGAGTCGCCTGTGCAGACCAGCAGGAAACAGTATGCTGCAGCCGGGGGAGTGGGAGAACACCGGTGACCCCGTGACTCGCAGTGGGCGCGGAGAAACTCCCGCCCACTGCCTTGCCAGAGTCCTTGGAGTCCAGCGCCAGCGGAACCAGTTAGTGGATTCTGGGATCCGGTGCTGTGGGTTACTGTGATTCCTCACTCGCGTGTCATGACTGTATGCATGCTGTGCGCCCTGGGCAAACTGTGCTCATGATACTATGGGCAGGATTCAATTGTCTCGCTCCCCTACGTATCCAATTCAATTGATGCTCCTGTAGGGTGCGATCAGCTGCCGGTACACCATTTCAGCTCATACCCCCTGACGATGAGCGAAAAGTGACCTGTTTGGATGCCCAAACGGCACTTTTCGCGAACTAAAACAATTTAATACCACCCTATGTGTAATAGCCCAGCCGTGACCCTGATGTGAATTATTATAATTCTCCCAAAATGTCTATTTCATGAATATCTGTTTAGTATGATTTGCTAGTTTCAAAACTGTCTGCATTGCGTAAACTACCTTAACTTAACTAGGTGTTAAGTTAAGGCGCACACAGGCTCCCTTGGGCGTTAATACACCCTTAGTTTGATCCCCCTTAACTTCCATCATTTATGTGTTTAAAAAAAAAAAAAAAAAAAAGTTATATTCAGTGGGTGCGCGTGCTGATAAAATCGGCATGGTCACATGGCACAAAGGGGCGTGGTCACTGGTAAATGGGGCGTGGTCACATGACATCACCATTTCTTGTCACTCTGGAAACATTCCTTTCCATTCTATATGCACCTTAATGCCCCAAGTAGTAGTGCCCCTTATACAGTGCCGCTAGTAGTGGTCACCCCTATGCAGTGCTCCAGTAGTGGTCCCACCTATGCCATGCTCCCAGTAGTGCCCCTTATACAGAGACCCTAGTAGTGGACCCCCCCCTATGCAGTGCCGCTTATACAGTGCCCCAGTAGTGGGCCCCTCTCTGCAGTGCTCCTTATATTGTGCCCCGAGTAGTGTACCCTTATACAGTGCCCTCAGTAATGCGCGCTTATAGAGTTCCTTATGCAATGCCCCTAGTCGTGGTCCTTCCTATGCAGTGCCCCTTATATAGTACCCCCAGTAGTCCCACCTATGCAGTTCCACCAGTTGTGGTCCCCTATGTAGTGCCCTTTATATAATGCCCCCAGTAGTAGTCCTCCTATCCCCCCCCCCAATGCAGTGCCCCTACCCGGCGGCGGTGTTTTATGTTTTACTGTGTAGTTCGGACACTACACTGACCAGTGCCCTGCCCGGCAGTGCCCCCTGTGCCGCTGGTCCGATTGCATCCAGGGCATGACTCCTCTTTGCGCTCTCCACCACCCCCCCCTGTTACGCCACTGGTTGTAGTAACCTAGGCCCAGTACCCACCACTGCCCCTAGACAGGTGCCTACATTGCATGATGGAAAGGTAGTTAAAATCCAGACAAACGTTCTACGGACAACCATAAAATAGCTGTCTATGCGGATTATAATGTGCTGCCTATCACACAGACCCCGAGTCCCCCTGGAGCTATCTGACAATCAGCGTTCCTCTGTAGTATTTAATTTCCAAATAAATGTGACCTAGACTGAGATATTGGACTCTTTCACACATGACACTTAGGGGTAGATTTACTAATGCTTCTAAAACAGACAAGTGGTGATGTTGCCCATAGCAACCAATCAGATTCTAGTTATTTCTCTTTTGCAGTCTAGAAAATGATACACAGAATCTAATTGGTTGCTATGGGCAACATCAGCACTTGTCTGTTTTAGAAGCCTTAGTAAATAATAATATACCCCTTAAACATTTACTGGAACATAGGGGCATATTCAATAAACCCCACGGCTAATTGTTGCGTTGGCGGGATTCAATTAGCGGGGATTCCACGCGCGGGTGTCCCTGAGACCCCGCGCGCGAGTCCCCGCTGTATGACTTTACCTCGCACCTCATGTAGGTGCGAGGTAAAATCAGCGTGAGGCTGCCCTATTCGGCCTCACGCGAGCGGGTAAAACACACTGATTCCGCAGTTCTCGCGGAATCAGTGTGTTCTCGCGCGAGAGTCCCGGTGTAATGACGAGGGGATATAGCTATTTTAATTGAGGAGTAGATTGGGGGTAGTCTAGACCCAGAAATGAGTGTGAATAAAAGGGGGGGGGGGGATTTATTAAAGGGCCTGTTTGCTGGAATTTTGTCCTCCAAGCCGCCAACTTACAATTCAGTCATTTGGAGAGAAAAAACGCGGTTGACGTGCGGCAAACCACAATAAAGTACTGTATGTGGCCAATCAGCAGAGGAGGAGGCTGAATACATTTATCAGGAATGAAATCATTATGTATCAAATAAGAGGACAAAAAAACATGAATTATTTTCTTATTAGGGAATTATTACTTAATATATTAGGGCTCCTAATTAATGTTGTTTAGATTAGTTAAAGCAATATTATTGTATCAAGTTGGAAATTTTTATTTATTTCTCATGGGTCAAAAAATTATTTCTGATGGGGAAACAATTGCGATTTTAGGATGTCTGCACCATTTAGAGTGGCAAAAAATAATAATTGTTGCCCCCATCATATTTTGGCCCAATTAACAAAAGTTCTGAGAATGACACAAGTATTGGTTTTCACAAAGTTTGCTGCTTCAGTGTTATTAGACTTTTTTGTCCGATGTTACTATGGTATACTGAGGTAACATTACATAAGTGTCAGATGTTACTATGGTATACTGAGGTAACATTACAGCATTACATAAGTGTCAGATGTTACTATGGTATACTGAGGTAACATTACAGCATTACATAAGTGTCAGATGTTACTATGGTATACTGAGGTAACATTACAGCATGACATAAGGGTCAGATGTTACTATGGTATACTGAGGTAACATTACAGCATGACATAAGGGTCAGATGTTACTATGGTATACTGAGGTAACATTACAGCATTACATAAGTGTCAGATGTTACTATGGTATACTGAGGTAACATTACAGCATTACATAAGTGTCAGATGTTACTATGGTATACTGAGGTAACTTTACATAAGTGTCAGATGTTACTATGGTATACTGAGGCAACATCACAGAATTACATAAGTGTCAGATGTTACTATGGTATACTGAGGTAACATTACAGCATTACATAAGTGTCAGATGTTACTATGGGATACTGAAGTGACATTACAACATTTCATATGTGTCAAAGGCTTTTATTGACAATTACATAAAGTTTATGCAAAGAGTGAATATTTGCAGTTTTGACCCTTCTTTTTCAAGACCTCTGCAATTGGCCCTGGCATGCTGTCACTCACCTTCTGGGCCACATACTGACTGATGGCCGCCCATTCTTGTCTAATCAATGCTTGGAGTTTGTCAGAATTTGTGGGTTTTTGTTTGTCCATCCGCCTCTTGAAGATTTACCACAAGTTCTCAATGGGATTAAGGTCTGGGGAATTTCCTGGCCATGGACCAAAATTTTTAAGTTTTGTTACCCGAGTCACTTAGTTATCACTTTTGCCTTATGGCAAGGTGCTCCATCATGCTGGAAAAGGCATTGTTCCTCACCAAACTGTTCTTGGATGGTTGGGAGAAGTTGCTCTTGGAGGATGTTTTGGTACCATTCTTTATTCATGGCTGTGTTCTTAGGCAAAATTGTGAGTGAGCCCACTCCCTTGGTGGAGAAGCAACCCCACACATGATTGGTCTCAGGATGCTTTACTGTTGGCATGACACAGGACGAAGACTTTTGGAAGATGGCCTGGTGTCAAGAAGGGTAGCAAAGAAGCCACTTCTCTCCAGGAAAAACATCAGGGACAGACTGATATTCTGCAAAAGGTACAGGGATTGGACTGCTGAGGACTAGGGTAAAGTTATTTTCTCTGATGAAACCCTTTTCAGATTGTTTGGGGCATCTGGAAATATGATCTGTGTCCTGTGTCATGCCAACAGTAACGCATCCTGAGACCATTCATGTGTGGGGTTGCTTCTCCACCAAGGGAGTGGGCTCACTCAGAATTTTGCCTAATAACACAGCCATGAATAAAGAATGGTACCATAACAGCCTCCAAGAGTAACTTCTCCCAACCATCCAAGAACAGTTTGGTGAGGAACAATGCCTTTTCCAGGATGATAGTTATCACGTTTGCCTCATGGCAAGGTGCTCAAAGTGCCATTGACACTTATGTCATGCTGTAATGTTACCTCAGTATACCATAGTAACATCTGACACTTATGTCATGCTGTAATGTTACCTCAGTATACCATAGTAACATCTGACAAAAAGGTCTAAAAACACTGAAGCAGCAAACTTTGAGAAAACCAATACTTGTCATTCTCAAAACTTTTGGCCATGGCTGTACATTGAACAGGATTGTAAGTTTAGTGAGGATAGGGTACTATGGCCCATATTCATATAGAGGTGAAAAGCCATGATCGGCGAAAAGTTTTCGCCGATGTGCAGTTTTCGCCTGTTTCCGAAGTATCTCTATTCAATTCCAGGACTTTTTGGCCTTGGTGAAAACTCCATAGGCAAAAGAGTTTCTCCACCCAAAGGCAGGAGAAAAGACGTACAAAATCCATATTTGGGGTACAAATATGGGAACTTGGTTCAGAACCCTTTGGACACCCTCCCTAATGACTAATTAGGCAAAAAAAAAATTATCTTAATTCACCCCCCAAAAAATGTCATTTTTGAGACAAAAAAAGTGTTGGTAAATGGGTCTAAAAGTACTGCGACAGGTATTATGGGGGGCTGTATGGATGGGACAGGTGTTTGGGGGGTTGTATGGATGAGACAGGTATTTTTAGGATTGCAGGAGGTTTTTAAAAAAAACTTTTTAATCTGTACTTTATAGTTACAAAAATATACTAGTACCCATTTTAATGTACTTCCAATTCAACTACAGCAATTATTTTTTCCCAAAAGAGATTGCTTTCCGCCATTTTTCCACACTTATGCATATAACAGCCCTTTGACTAATTACTTGTATTAGGGTTATTAATACACTTTTATATTGCTTGCCTGTGTCTGCTGTGCTTTTTAGGGGGTACAGACTGATTTCCTTTTTGCTGCATTCGCACATATGCATTTTCATCTATTTTGCAATTGAATAGGGCGAGAAGCGGGGACGCGCATTGTGAAAGCACACGAAAACTTTGCTTGAAAACAGGCGAAAACATTGCGCTATTCTTTGATCTCAGCTGTTTGCGGCTAATTCAATC
This sequence comes from Taudactylus pleione, assembly GCA_031769625.1. Lineage (NCBI taxonomy): Eukaryota > Metazoa > Chordata > Amphibia > Anura > Myobatrachidae > Taudactylus > Taudactylus pleione. Next base: position 268,697 of record JAUIMM010001059.1, read on the forward strand.
TGGCCCTATATTGGTATGATATGATTGGATAGGCTGGGGCAGTGTGGTGGCAGATAGATAGAATCCAGAGATCGGTCAGGGCACAGCGATATGATTGGATAGGCTGGGGCTGTGTGGTGGCAGATAGAATCCAGAGATCGGTCAGGGCACAGCGATATGATTGGATAGGCTGGGGCAGTGTGGTGGCAGATAGAATCCAGAGATCGGTCAGGGCACAGCGATATGATTGGATAGGCTGGGGCAGTGTGGTGGCAGATAGAATCCAGAGATCGGTCAGGGCACAGCGATATGATTGGATAGGCTGGGGCAGTGTGGTGGCAGATAGAATCCAGAGATTGGTCAGGGCACAGCGATATGATTGGATAGGCTGGGGCAGTGTGGTGGCAGATAGAATCCAAAGATCGGTCAGGGCATGGTCATAACAATCCAGGGAGCAAAGTGAGCCAGCAATGAGGAATCCTTATTACTGATAATGCAAGTTCTGATTACACCGGCACTGATACACGAGATACTGCAGAACAGCTATATAAGCTAACCCTAGCCAATAGGATGTAAGTTAGTGTCCTAATTATCTCTAAGGGGTCTATTCATCATCACTTAATTTTTACTGAAGTAGATACAAATGTTAATTTTCACCTGCTTTTGTAGAAATGAAGGATCGGGGCCATTCATTATAAAGGTAATGCAGGAGAGATCACTGATCTTGCCTGCTTACCTTTCAGCCCTAATCTGACCCTATACACTGGTATGGGGACATAAATGCATCAAGATCCAAATACTATATATTTTCGGAGCTTGACTGCAGGCGCATTTGCCATTTTTAGATGACGTTTGCTCTCTCGCCTTCCCAATGGGAAGGAGTCCTGGGTTGCGAAGAGGGTTACTTTCATATCCCTGTGCCCCTGTCCGGCTCCTTCCAACAGGCTCCGGGGCTTTGTGCACCTGTGTGATGACAGTGCTAATGCACCTGTGTGAACTGGGCGAGTCATAGATGCAGTGCAAGGTGTCACGACTACGGAAGTAGCGGTGAATGGGGATCACGGAGACAGATTATTTTCGGATCAGCTGTCTCTGCATCGGAGCAATGTTGAATTGCTCCAGTGATTTTGTATCCACCGCTGATACATCTACACACAGCCAGTTGGATACTTAATTGTCTCTTAATTTGCACTCACGGTACCGGAGAGAGCACGGAGATCTGGGAGCCTATCTGATATCTTCAGGAGAACTGCCCGAAAAGCAGCTGTGTAATCACTAAGCCTTGTCCATTACTAATCAATGGATGTATGTGACCGGAGAAGCCACAGATACTAATGGCAACAGATGGAAGGACACCTTTAAGACATAGCTTTGTGTCTGGACCAAGGAAGGTGCGTGCAAGTTTTCCTTTCATTGGATTAGGATTCCCTTAGAGCTACATGCAATCGGCTTGTGCTGCTCACAGTTGGGCCCATGTTACTTATGTGGGTGACATGACCAAAAACCATGTATGTTGTTCTTCCATGATAGAAACAATAAAGCCCCTCTGTCATCACTTGCTGGATTCTCACATTGGCCAAGCACTGCAACAACCTAACATATAACAGAGAGACCCAACTACTGCAGATTACTGCAGCAATCGCTCTACTCATTGATACCATGCCACGTGGTTGTATAAACGATGATCTAACCTATAAGGAGCTGATTGCACTTGACTCCTGGACTTTGGTGACAGTAACAGGTCCCCTTTGCTTGGGTGGTACAGAACACAGATGTTCACAGCAGTAGAACTTTTCTTGATGTCACAGAAGGTATACACTTTCACAGCATGCAGGCTGGGGCAAGTCTGCCCTGTAGTTTTTAGCCAATCAAGTTAAGTGCATGTGCCTGGCATGCACAAGGAATGCTCACCTTTAACATTGTCCCTAATGGACAGTGGGGAGTGGTCACTTCTCTGTGCCTGAGCCCACCTGCCATGCTAATTATTGCCCTGGTGCCAACACATTTGGATTGGGGGGGGGACGTTTCCTTCAAAACGTACTTACAGGATTCTGCTAGGTGGACTTATCTACCTCCTCTACACGAATCTGGGCTCCAGGACAAGGCCCACAAGATCCCCAGCCAGCATTCTCCTGGTCACAGAGGGGAAGCTATTTAGAGCTCCCTGAAACTAATTAGTTGGCTGCAGTAGCCAGCTCCCAATGCACCTCCTCATACTGCTTTCAGGCATGAGGCTACATGGGAGGACAGTTTGTTTTCTTGGAAGGGGTCTGGGGGTTCCAGCAGCCCACAGAGAGCTTTGGATTGTGGGTCCAGGGCACATCAAAACTATTAAAATACTGTACATTTTCCTAAACAAAGTGTTTATTAAAATTTAGTAAATCCATTCTTTATTTGAGTCTAAGCTGAAGTTCAGTTTTACTTCAGATTCTTGGCTGTTAGGATATAACGTTTTTTGCCATATAAATCATATTAATAGTAATGATATTAATAAGAGTAGTAATTCTAATAGTAATGATGATGATAATTTACTTATTATATTATATACTTTTTTTCAGCCACTAAGAAAACTCATTCTCCATTTAGATGTAACAAATAAAACCCTGGTTACTTCTCTCCACCCAACCATACTCCCACTGACTCACTCAGACCCACAACCATGCACCTACTGGTCTCCAAATACATCCACCAACAACCAACTACCCACACACTCCCTTCATGTACATCCACAAAACCACACACTAGACATCCTAAATATACCTTCACTAAACATACAAACAGACCTCCTCATCATACATTCATCAATGCCCAACCACCTAATGACTTCATCTATGCACACCATCCCAACCACTGACCCACTCCAGGTCCACACAACCACACACACTGACCTCTTATACATTAATTAACACCCAACCACACACTCATCCAATTAACCACTCCCGCATGTATACCCACCCAACTACAAACCTACCAAGCCACTCAACCACACCCACACACACCTACTCCCTCCATGTATAGTACACCCACCAGCCTCCTCCACATACATCCACCAACACCTAACCAGACAACTCCCTCCATGTACACCCACACATCCACCCACTCCCTCCCTGTCCACACATGGAGCTCCTCAGCATACATCCATTAACACCAAACCACTCAAACACTGGCCCCCTCCACACCCACTCAACAGACTCACCACAAACCCACTCACTGACCCACTCTAGACTTACACAACCACACACCCATCGGCCTCCTACACATACATCCACCAACCCAAACACACACCCACCAGCTCCCTCCGTGTACACACTCTACCAAGCTCCTTTATGCACATCCACCAACACCAAACCACTCCACACCCACTCAACAGTCCCCTCCATGCCCACTGGCTCCCTTTGCATACATCCACCAACACCCAACCACTTACCCACTGACCTGCTCCTTCCATGTACACCCACCAGCCACCTCCACACCCACCTCCACACTCCACAGTAGGTATGTGTGCGTGCACACATACCTACTAAGCTCTTCCACATACATCCACCACCACCAAACCTCTCCACTCCACCTCCACTCAACACCACAGTCACCAGCCCCCTCCACTGGCCCTCTTTACATACATCCACCAAAACGCAATCACACAAACACCCACCCACTCCCTCCCTCCATGTACACCCACCTCCACCATTATCCAAATCACACACCCACTCCATGTACACACACACCAAACTCCTCCGGATACATTCACCACCACCAAGCCACTCAACCACTGCCTCTTCCACTCAACACCACACTCACCAGCCGGCATTACAATCCCATTCCCCTCCTACATGTATACCAACCCAATAGCACACGCGCCAGCCTCCTCCACATAACACATCCACCAAACCACACACACCTACTCCCTCCACACCCACTTGCACTCTTTGCATACATCCACCAACACCCAACCACACACCCACTATTCTCTCTATGTATACCCACCCAACCACACACCCACCGGCCAACACAACCACAAACCCATCGGCCTCTGCGCATAATTCCACTCAATCAAACCCACACACCAACTCCCTCCATGATGTGCACCCAACCAACCACAGACCCACCAGCCTCGTCCACAAAACACCTAGCTTCACACCCACTCAATCCATGTAAACCCACACAAACACATATCCACACAATCACCAGCCTCCTACTCATACTTCTGCTAAACCACACAGTACCTCCTACAGGATGTAGTTAAGTGACCGGCGGCTGCAAGGCCGTCTGTCCCAATCCTGACGGCAGAATGCCAGCTAGGGAGGTTTAGGGTTAGGCACCCCCCCCAGGAGTTAGGTGCGGGGAGGGGGGGATAGGTTTAGGCACCCCTAGAGGGAGGTTAGGCACTAGGAGGGGAGGTTAGGCACCCCTAAGAGAGGGTTTTGGGGGCGGGAGAGGGGAGGGTTAGCTTTACTTACCTCCGCTGTCGGCTTTTCATCCTTTGGGGCTCACGTGGTCAGGATTTGAACCCCCCGGCATTACAATCCCATTCCCCTCCTACATGTATAACCACCCAATAGCACTTGCCAGCCTCCTCCACATACCACATCCACCAAACCACCCACTTCCTTCCTCTGTACAAACCCACCCACCAAGCTCCTCCACATTCATCCCCCAACAACAAACCACTCAACCACTGCCCCCGCCACACCCACTCAACACATTCACCAGCCCCCTCCACACCCAATGGCCCTCTTCACATATATCCACCAAGCCCTAACCACCCACCCGCTCCCCCCATGTACACTCATAAAATCACACATCCACTGGCCTCATACACATACAGTACTTCCACTCAACCACACACCCACTCGCTTCCTCCAGCCTGCTTAATGTACACCCACCCAGCAACAAACTCATCGGCCTCCTCCACATACATCCATCAACACCGACCCCCTCCATACCCACTCACCGTCCCCCTCCACACACACTAACCGTCACCCTCCACACACACTCAACAACCCACTCACCGGCCCCTTCCACACCCACTGGCCTTATTCACAACCACCTACCTGCCCCATGGAGCAAACCATTTATTTCCCTTACAGGCTGCAATCGTAATGTCGCATGTAGATTAGCTAATGGACGTCATGGCCCTAGGGAAATCCTCTAAGTAAATAATTATTTGTATTATTTGAAAGTTTGAAATACCACGGGATTAGGGTTTACATGGTCTATATAAACATATTAAATGCTTCAGGTTTCTTATTTAAATATCTTAAATATTTTATTTAATGTGCAATTTATCTCACTGTTTTACAGTTTTCCCATTCCAGTGACACTGAACAAACCCACTGCCCATGTAACCAATCTTAATCTGTGTCAAACAAATATTACACTCAAATACCACAAATAAAACTTAACTGAATAGATGAAAGTGTCTCCAGTGACATTAAACACATGAACAATAGGGGTCCTTACTGTGAGGGTCTTCATCAGTAAAGACACCACAACCGTTTCCACTCTCCAAACTGGTCATGTGTTTGGCCAGACTGTTGTCCATGTGCGCCATATACTGTATTTTCAATTGCCACAGAGAGTCCTTACCTTCAGAACGCATGGAATATAAATGACACTTGCTCCCTACTTTCTTTCTACAGCATCAGCTGAAAAACCTCCGACAGTCTGTGTTACTACTATGCACAGAGAGAAGACACGTCTGGTTCTCCTTACTCCATTGTAGCACACACAAATCCTCCTAACCTGTATATAATGAGGTAACTAGTGACACTAAGACAGCTCACATTATTCACTAAACACTCAAGGAATTGTCACATCATTGCTAAGAACTGAGAACATCCCACCATGAAGTTCATTATAGAACATTCCACCATTCTTTGACAATGTCTTTTTCTTATAATTATACCATAATGTTATGTTCCAATAAAAATAAAAAAAATAAAAAGAACATTCCACCATGAAGCTCATTATAGAACAATTCCACCATGAAGCTCATTATAGAACAATTCCACCATGAAGCTCATTATAGAACAATTCCACCATGAAGCTCATTATAGAACAATTCCACCATGAAGCTCATTGCCGCTTTTCCACATCCAGTTTAATGTTTTTATTTTGTTATGTTTAAATTTGGTCCAGTATTAAAAAAAGTTTATGAAGGAAAGGTCCAAAAGACACATCAGGTTTTAAGGCTGGGTCTTCCCGGTGTTCATCCACCACTTGCCGGACAGCGGTTGTGATTCAGAAAAGAAAGCCTGAAACTAGGGAAGATGATTGTACTCTTCATATCTGAAAGAAATGTAAGGCATCAGTTTGGTCATAGAAAGAGCAGTAATGTGCATTTCACTTATATTGTTAGGGAGAGCACGTTGATGCCTGATATAATGTAAGACTCGTATAGTGTAAAAAACATTCATGTCCCCCAGCCTGCCAGATTCAGCAAGGAGATATTCAGTCTGCCCCGAAGACACTGGGAGAGATACTCTGAGTACAGCTGCCTCCGTGTCACTGGGGGAGATACTCTGTGTACAGCTGCCTCTGTGTCACTGGGAGAGATACTCTGTGTACAGCTGCCTCCGTGTCACTGGGAGAGATACTCTGTGTACAGCTGCCTCCGTGTCACTGGGAGAGATACTCTGTGTACACAGCTGCCTCCGTGTCACTGGGAGAGATACTCTACATCCAGCTGCCTCCGTGTCACTGGGAGAGATACTCTACATCCAGCTGCCTCCGTGTCACTGGGAGAGATACTCTGTGTACACAGCTGCCTCTGTGTCACTGGGAGAGATACTCTGAGTACAGCTGCCTCCGTGTCACTGGGGGAGATACTCTGTGTACAGCTGCCTCCGTGTCACTGGGAGAGATACTCTACATCCAGCTGCCTCCGTGTCACTGGGGGAGATACTCTGTGTACAGCTGCCTCCGTGTCACTGGGGGAGATACTCTGTGTACAGCTGCCTCCGTGTCACTGGGAGAGATACTCTGTGTACACAGCTGCCTCCGTGTCACTGGGAGAGATACTCTGTGTACACAGCTGCCTCCGTGTCACTGGGAGAGATACTCTACATCCAGCTGCCTCCGTGTCACTGGGAGAGATACTCTGTGTACACAGCTGCCTCTGTGTCACTGGGAGAGATACTCTGAGTACAGCTGCCTCCGTGTCACTGGGGGAGATACTCTGTGTACAGCTGCCTCCGTGTCACTGGGAGAGATACTCTACATCCAGCTGCCTCCGTGTCACTGGGGGAGATACTCTGTGTACAGCTGCCTCCGTGTCACTGGGGGAGATACTCTGTGTACAGCTGCCTCCGTGTCACTGGGAGAGATACTCTGTGTACACAGCTGCCTCCGTGTCACTGGGAGAGATACTCTGTGTACACAGCTGCCTCCGTGTCACTGGGAGAGATACTCTACATCCAGCTGCCTCCGTGTCACTGGGAGAGATACTCTGTGTACACAGCTGCCTCTGTGTCACTGGGAGAGATACTCTGTGTACAGCTGCCTCCGTGTCACTGGGAGAGATACTCTGTGTACAGCTGCCTCTGTGTCACTGGGGGAGATGCTCTGTGTACAGCTGCCTCCGTGTCACTGGGAGAGATACTCTGTGTACACAGCTGCCTCCGTGTCACTGGGAGAGATACTCTACATCCAGCTGCCTCCGTGTCACTGGGAGAGATACTCTGTGTACAGCTGCCTCCGTGTCACTGGGAGAGATACTCTGTGTACACAGCTGCCTCTGTGTCACTGGGAGAGATACTCTGTGTACACAGCTGCCTCCGTGTCACTGGGAGAGATACTCTGTGTACACAGCTGCCTCCGTGTCACTGGGAGAGATACTCTGTGTACACAGCTGCCTCCGTGTCACTGGGAGAGATACTCTGTGTACAGCTGCCTCCGTGTCACTGGGAGAGATACTCTGTGTACAGCTGCCTCCGTGTCACTGGGAGAGATACTCTGTGTACAGCTGCCTCCGTGTCACTGGGGGAGATACTCTGTGTACAGCTGCCTCCGTGTCACTGGGGGAGATACTCTACATCCAGCTGCCTCTGTGTCACTGGGAGAGATACTCTGTGTACACAGCTGCCTCTGTGTCACTGGGAGAGATACTCTGTGTACAGCTGCCTCCGTGTCACTGGGAGAGATACTCTGTGTACAGCTGCCTCTGTGTCACTGGGGGAGATGCTCTGTGTACAGCTGCCTCCGTGTCACTGGGGGAGATACTCTGTGTACAGCTGCCTCCGTGTCACTGGGGGAGATACTCTACATCCAGCTGCCTCCGTGTCACTGGGAGAGATACTCTGTGTACAGCTGCCTCTGTGTCACTGGGAGAGATACTCTACATCCAGCTGCCTCCGTGTCACTGGGAGAGATACTCTGTGTACAGCTGCCTCCGTGTCACTGGGAGAGATACTCTGTGTACAGCTGCCTCCGTGTCACTGGGGGAGATACTCTGTGTACAGCTGCCTCCGTGTCACTGGGGGAGATACTCTACATCCAGCTGCCTCCGTGTCACTGGGAGAGATACTCTGTATACAGCTGCCTCCGTGTCACTGGGAGAGATACTCTGTGTACAGCTGCCTGGAGGTAGTTGTATGCAGAGTATCGCTTAGTGTCACCATGTAGCTGTAGTCAGAGTATCTCTCCCAGGGTCACTAGGCAGCTGTACTGAGTACAGCTGCCTCCATGTCACTGAGGGGCCTATTCATCATACCTAAACATTCTCAGGAGGTAATTAGGTTTAGGGAGTTCTACCTAACTACCAGAGGAATTCATCATTCCTCCTCCCCCTAACTATCTATTCCGGTACCTGTAATTTTTGCGATGACAGCTTTTCGGGAAATAGATAGCGTAGATAGAGATAACTAACTTACCGCAGCTGGAATCCGTGCTGCACATGCGCTGTTACATTCGTTAACCCAGCACATGCGCAGCACTGCCTACAGTTGCGGTCATTTTGTGTGTCCTCCCTCCGCTCACCTCCCCCCCGTCCCCGACTTACCTGCTCGCACAGAAGCCTCCGGCTCCGTCTGCTATGCTGACATGTGTTCTCCCAGCAGAACTCAGTAGTTTAGAAAAAAAAAAAAAAAACCTTTTCTTTTTTCTTCTAAACTTTGTGTTCTGCTGGGAGAACACATGTCAGCATAGCAGACGGAGCCAGAGGAGAGACCAGAGCGATGGAGGGAGACGCCGGGGGACGTGGAAGCAGGTAAGTGTTACCTACTATACGCCACCTCACAGTGGCGTATGGTAACACCATCAAATTCCGAAAATACATAATTTTCGGAATTTGATGAATACCATAATTTCCATATCCCCGTACTAATGTACTAATGTCCCCATACTAATGTATGGGGAGTGTGGAAATTAATGCAGGGGGACTTAGCAAGGAGATATCAGTGATATCTCCTGTGTTAATTAACGTTATTTTATTATTCATGAAGATACTTAAGGAAAATGTCCTTAAAAACCTTATTTTAGTGTGGATGAATAGGCCCCTGTGAGAGAGATTCTGAGTACAGCTGCATGGTGATGCTAGGAGAGATACTCTGAGTACAGCTGCATGGTGACGCTAGGAGAGATACTCTGAGTACAGCTGCATGGTGACGCTAGGAGAGATACTCTGAGTAAAGCTGCCACAGTAATACTGTCTCAGATCGGTAATGGTTACTCTTTCCCAGGCGTGCGCAAGCATGAGATGATTGTAACATTTTGATGTTCAGTTCCGCTGCTTCAATTTTTTTTAAAAAGTAACAATTATTAAATTTTTAAAAAAATGAAAAACCTTCGATATTAAAATAAGATTTCTTTAAAGAAAAAACATTTTGTTAATGTTATTGTCATCACGAGAACTGTGGAAATTCTTTTGTCAGACAAAATGTCTTAGTGGTGGCACTTTCTTTAATTGGCTCCTTAAAAAGCATTTTCAGAGCAGGGGCAATTGACAAACTCCTGACTGTATCTCAGTAAGCTGTGGGAAACTATCACTGGGCGAGCGATTGGGACAAATCAGAGAATTACAGTGTATTTCACGGACGAGTTGGTGTCCTATATGCACAGACCTAAGTGATCTAAAGAGGATCAACATAATCCCACACCAAGGTCTTTACAATATTCTATAGAAATTCCCCGAAGTGAGAAGGAGACAGTTGCTGAATACGTCCCCCCCCTCTGATTTACATGAAATGTCCTTATATGGAATTGAATGGTATTTACCCGTAAGTTTACTTCATGCACAATACTTACAGGATAGAATTCGCTCTATGACTTGCTGACATTTTCATAAATTACGTCGCTGATCCGAAACTGCTGTTGTTTTTTTTTCCACATTAACTGAACACATTGATGGATAAAAATAAATTGTTCCTGGGGGAAGAAAAAAAAAAAGAGAAATGTATTTATTTATTACCAGTTATTTATATAGCACACGCAGCAACAAATAGACTGAAAGAGATGTGATAGTACGTTCTGGGGTCTCATTCAGATCCTTTGTACATGAATCTGAATTAGTTTGTTTCCTTGGTAATAACACAAGTAATTTAATTTCCCCATTTCTAATAAAGCCCATTGGTCATCTCAGGAACTGTGGAATTTTATATAACATCATTGGGAGTCCGTCCCGCGCTGCTGGATCCCACTGTACATACTGTAGTGATGAGGAGTCGCCACCTGAAGTATCTACTATGGGGTCACCACCTGATGTAAGCTTTGGGGGGAGGAGAGGGGAAGAGGCAGGCAGGTGCAGGAGATAAAAAAAAATTATATATATATCTATATAGGCTGCACCCACATTGTACCCAACGCGTTTCCTCCCTATGGACTTCATCAGGGGTACAAATTTGGCATTGTGTTGTAATAAATCCATTATTGTAATCGATTATGACAATGGCACAAACGTGTGAACCACCAGCATCCCAGTCTGACGCTTGGATATTTTGGTTTAACGATCCATGTGTTAGTGGGGAGGCACCTGCTGAACAACTTGTATACCCTGAAGGGTGAATAACAGGGTACAGCCATCCTGCCCCCACTCTATGACAATGGAATGTGGAATGAAATTGATGTAAGAAAATAATTTTATCATGTGAAAATGATGTGCTAATTAGCATTTATATATATTTTTTAATAAAAAGAAATTTTCAAAAGAAAATATATCTAATGATTGGCCTTTGGGCCCCTTTTGGGTATTTTCTTTATTGAGAGGGTCTTATTTAGTATTATTTGGAACAATCCAGTATTAACATCAAAACGAACAGAGGATCCGGAGAGAAAAATATCAAGTTCACTACAGGAGTTATATTAAGGACTCTGGGCAATTTACGCCAATGTTCAAAGCCAATAGAGCCAGACTGATGAGGTTTCCTTCAACATGGACCCTTATAGGGTTTCATACTAAATTGCACCCTTGAAGTATTTTTTTGTATGTTTTCTTTTTGATTCTTACTAACAGGGAATCTACTATAAGGTGCAGCATTTGTATTGTAGGGTATTATTATATATATATTAAATATTTCAAGTGCAAGATGTGCAAAAAACGGTAAAGTGCCAAATGCTTAATATGTCTACTATGAGATTTCTCTTTTAAATATCTGAATTCTTGATATATGTATGTTTTTATGTCTTCTCCATTTCAATTTTATTTTTAGCTTAAATAACATTTTTGTAATTTTCTGTGTGTATATATAAGGTATTTGCCTTTTCAATTTTAAAATAAGGTTCATGCTCAGTACATACATGGAGGTGTAGGTTTCACAGCATTAATTTGCACAATTGCACTGACAGTTTATCAATATTTCATATTTACATCACGGTTGTATATTATATAATTTATTAATTGCACAGATAATATTTTCTATTTTTTTTTTATTTTTCTTGGACACTGTTTTTACTTATTTATTGATTAGATGTGTATATATAGCAAATCAATCAAACACCTATTAATTATATAACTTACATTTAAGCACTGCTGTCGCTATATACCAAGTCTACTTTCATATATATATCTATATACACACACACACACACACTGTATATATATATATATATATATATATATATATATATATATATATAGAGTAGAGTAGCACAGGCCCGGCACTCAAATTCCAAATATAAAGTAGGTGCCCTCCGCAATGGTATCAAAATAAAGTCATGAGGGAGCGGCGGCACTCAGCAATAACAAGCACAATAAAGAAGGGTTACATAAACCTCTGTATTCAGTGAATACAGAGGTTTATGTAACCCTTCTTTATTGTGCTTGTTATTGCTGAGTGCCGCCGCTCCCTCATGACTTTATATATATATATATATATATATAAAATTAGTAGAAATATATTACTGCACTCACATCCAAAGATAAGTGGGTGCTCCACTAAGGAGATAAACAGAAGGTGCTCCAATTAAATATCCATAGTTTAGGCTTATTACAGCCAAAGAGGGCACTCGCCGCAATTAATGAAAAATAGTCCAAAAGATATTTTAATGTAAAAAGTACACATCACCAAATCCATGTAGTAGTCAATGTTTCGACCCCTTGAGGGTCTTTGTCAAGACAGGTCACCATGTGTCAACCATCCAGCTTGCTGATCATGCCCTGGTCAGCAAGCTCTTTGCGGTGAGTGCCCTCTTTGGCTGTAATAAGCCTAAACTATGGATATATATATATATATATATATATATATATATATATTTTAAAATAAAAAACAAAAGGCGCATCCTAGTGCAATAAAATTCAACAATCACCAGTTTTGACACAATGTGTAAGGTAAAAAAATAAAGTATATTTATAATTATATATAATTCCAGATTTCATTTAAGAGATCCCAGTGACAAGGTTACTTATCTTTTAATTATGGCTCCATAAAACATCACATGAAAAACAAACAATAGCACATAGTGTAAATCAGGCTTACAAATATTAACTAGTAAACATATGATAAGCATATATAGCTTTAAAAATTGTATAAGCATTATCTGAAAAATAACCCTGAGTAAGTCTGATGGATAAGACGGCTCTCTCTAGACAAAACGCATTGGGTATATGCTGGTTGGCCATCTCAATTTTTCAGATAAGCACCTATTTCATAAAAAATTATGTTTACTAGTTAATATTTGTACATTGATTTACACTATCTGCTATTGTTTGTTTTTCATATAGAGATGTTGTATGGAGCCATAATTAAAAGACAAATATTCTTGTCGCTGGGATCTTTTGTGGGATTATTCTGGATGGTCAGATAAGCCGTAATAACTTATTTTGTGGTACAGGTTCACTTTACACATTTTTTCACTATTGGTGATTATTGAATATTAGTGCACCAGGAGGTGCCTTTATTTATTGTGTTTTTCAGAATTTTAGGAGTTGATGTGATTTCTAACTAGGAGGTTACACATGGATTATCCTGTGCACTTAATTTAATTTACTTTTTTGGACACTGTTTTTAATAAATTTTATTAATAAATGTGGGTTTAATATACATTAATTGATCACTAAATAGTTATACATTATATATATATATATATATATACATACATACATACACATACACGCATATATACTATATATACACACACACGCACATATTTTTGCAAATGACAGCCGCATTCACATCCTCAATTTGCTCCATAGAGGTGCTCCACTAAAAACAAAAACAATACAATAAACAATCCTTGCGCCGACACTTTTCCAATGGACTGTTCGAATAATTTCCAATGAAGGACAAAAACTTGGAAGTAACCAAATCTTCTTATCAATACGTGTGTTGAAATTCCATTAGCACATGCAAATGAAACACATGATATTGGGTATTAGCAATCATTCAAATAAACTGCTTATAGATGACACCTCTGAACAGAAACCATATAGGAAACCCCTCAAACCGATATCCTCAGGTGTCAGATGGAAAAATTCACACCTCATGTATTGTGAGAATATATAGATGTGAGTGCTCACATTAGTGTTACCTAAAAGAAATATAGGTGAATCCCTTCAAGGTTTCTTTGACCCATATGAATAGATGGAATCAGGCAAAGTGCTTACATAAAAGCTTACTTGAGGCAAATATATGATGGACCTATAAAGGTTTCTTTCTCCCTTTTCAAGGATGCCCACATGAAAAAAGAAGAAACTGGGTGGGGGATGCTGTTCAGTGATGCCTAGTTATTGTGCTCCACTAAGTTAACCAAATATTGGTTCCAAATAATATCCAGTGGCTATAATATATATATATATATATATATATATATCACAAATAGATACTTGAGGGCGCTAATACATAATAAAGTAATCCAACTCAATTAGATTTGCATATGAAATAATCCTTAGTATAACGATCAAGATTCATTCATTAGAAGTTATATAATTTCTTTATTCAGTTCGTAAATTTTTCTTCAAAATCTCGAAATGGAATGTCATGTAAATACACTCGCTCACGAGAAAGTCACCCAAGAAAAAATGGCCAAATGGCCTCTCATTAGTACATTCAAAAAATATACATCTATATCGATAAAATACATATATTTGCACAATTGCTTACATTTAATACATGATGTCAAAAATCCCACCTTTATATAGAGCAGATGTTTTCCATCAACACCCTTACGGATATGAGCTCACTGGTGGTAAGCCCCACAGATAGCAGAAGGGACGATATCACTACCCTACGTGTTTCATCCCATAGATTGAACTTCCTCAGGGGTACAATCAAACATCAAAAGGTTTTGACAATTGAAGGCAAAAAAAAAATTTGCGGGTGTATTTTCAGGACATTACATTTCGAGATTTGTCTAATATAATTTCTCCATTCAGTTCGTAAATGTTTCTTTATAACTTCTAATGAATCATCTTGATCGTTGTACTAAGGATTATTTCATATGCAAATCTAATTAAGGGAGCTAATACATAATAAAGTAATCTAGCTCAAGTATCTTTTTGTGTCATTGTATTTTTTGGAATCCACTAACAGGGATTTCATTAGAGGTGCTGCTTCCACTTTTTAGTGCAAGACAAAGGATAATTTGTTTTGTGTATATACATATATATATATATATATATATAATTTATTTTTAGAAGAGAAACAAGGGGCACCACTCATATTGCATTAACTGTGGAATTGCTAATATACAAAGAAACCATTCTGCTGTTTGTACTAGAAATCTGTGTAATAAGTGCCCATAAATAAATCAGTGTATTCTTTTACTGTCTCTTAAGGCGTATATCCACTACACCAGTGTAGAAAGACTGTAGGATTAAAACATCATAATCGTTCATCATACTGTGCAGTGGATAATGTGCCCATACTGAGCGATATGTCATTCAGTGCAGGCTCTCTCCCTCATCCCCGAGCATGCACAACCTGGCGATCTCGTTAGGGTGGCCTGCATGTCCAGGCGATGGCAGATGCCGACAACGACCAGTGGGAGTGCGCATCGCTAATCGTTGCTGACATAATTACTGCACAATTAATGAACAATTGATGATGTCCTCATCGTTCAACAGTTAATTTTAATCATGTAGTGGATATGCTCCTATATTTCTGATACAATCTACAGTGATACCTTAAAAATGTAAATGATAAAATAAATTGTTCATGTAGTTTGAACATTCTAATAATGTCTGTACTGCCTCGTCTGTGCCACCAATCGCAATAGGACACCTTCTCTTTCTAGGTTTATGAGAATATGAGGCAGCAACAACAACAAAAATAAATCAGTAAAAAAAATGATTCCCTTGGGACAATCCTACACCTACACCAATGTCAGAAGAATAACCAGACAGGAACACTAGAGACCAGACATTAAGCCTAATACTCTGGCAACCATCTCTTACCAGAAGCCAGTTTAAATAGGTACAGTGATTCAAAACTTACTGCCCCTATGATGTCACATTACTGCAAGCATAAGGTACAGGTCGAGCTACACATCCACAGCTACAGGTGGACACCGACCAGGTGACCCAGCAGATGGTGGGGACAAATAGGAAGAGCCAGTGGACCATAGACCTAGGAGATAACTGCTCTGAACCTGCTATAGACTTGCCAGACATCATGAAAACTGCATGGCCTTGAATGTCAAGACCATCTTCAGCAGGACCTTAAAACAGAACCGAAAAGACATCCATCTGCAAGCCAATAGACACCTTACCAGACTATTACATTTGGGCCCTTCTATGGGAGAAAAACACCCTCTGCTGGGTATCAAGCAACAGTGCCAGAAGGACCCATCTCTACTTTTGAAACAGAATAAAATTCTAATAATTGCTAATCTACTGGTGGCACTCTACTATCTGAGCTTGGAAAAGATTTGGGACTGTGACTTGATCAAGAGATCATCACAGTAGGTTGATGACCATTACTCTTTGGAACCTCAGCAATGACAGCCATACTCTTTGTCAATAGCTGATGAGCTGTCACCAAACTTAAAAGCACAAAACTGGAATTAAAGGAACCAAGCCACAAATCTGGGAGGACATTGGTGACCCCCAAGATTGAAACATGCAATAATGCATCCTTCACATTCTTGGATGCCATAATTTTCCCTGTTACATGCTGTTGAGGACATCTCAACTATTCAATCTTGTACTTGTCCATCCTCATCAGGTATAAAATATAATTTCTTTAGCTTCTGGAACAAAAATAGGTTGGAACAAAATCCCTGTACTACTCTCACAAGAACTTGGAGAGGGAAGTCACTTACCTGACGCTATTGCACCAGATGGTGTGGTAGCAATGCAGGAGCCCCATCACAACTTTCACTATTATTAAAGGGCTTCCCCACCCACCTTGAAAAGCTTTCCAATGTTGGGAGGAGGAAGCGCAAAGGGGAGGTTCCGAGAACAGTGCCTACACAGGTTAGTAGATAGCCTAGCAAGGCTTTTTGTTTCCAAGTGACCATCGCAGTGGTAAATTCAGAAGGGAGAAAATGACTGAAATTACAAGATGGCTAGATACTAGCAGGAAAGCACCCTGGTCCTGTGTGTACGCTCAGAAAACAGAGTTCTAGGATGGGGATGTAGAAGAGGGAGGGAGTCCTAATGGCTAATGGATACTCTGTATTCTCTCTGTCCAGTATCCCTCAAATGGATGAATGAGAAATAGTATACGACAGTCACATGCAGCCATTGTACCCCTGAATTACCAGCCGTCCTCATCTACACTGAAAGCTCATTCACAGCAATTTGCACATTCCAAGGGATATAAATCTATTTACTAATCACATCACTGATTGCCCGAGACATCTTTCTTGGTGCATACATTGAATGTTAGCATGTTATGGATACTTTGTACAGTAGGTCTCAGTTGTTGGCCTGAAACACTGATCCTGAAATAAACTCATTAATCTTCTGCCAGTTCTTCTCCTGGATATTTGTGCACCAGACGTTTCCGTTCATTGAGTGTGTGACTCCCATATTAGGCTTTGTGTTGAAAAACATAATTACATTTCAGTAAATATTAAATGTTTTAAAGTAGCCCAGATCCCAGGTCAGCCTGCCAGTTGTACTTGTGGTTCTGCTTCCTTTATAACATCCGAGAGGCTAACAATCAGTGGACAAGAATTCGGGTGTGTGTGATTAGTGACAGCTGTATCTATAATAGTATAGAAAACAAATATTTTACCCTAATACAATTGTATAATGAACATACATGGTATACTCACCTCTGTCTGTACCATAGACATCCTGTAAGAGCGGAGTTCACCCACAAGACCTAAAACATCTACATATTCATGATCGCGAATGTGCTGCATCAGCCGATCCAGAGCTATAAAGGTTCCAGTCCGCCCAACACCAGCACTGAAACACACAAAGGCAAAGTATGATCAATGTCTTGCAGTCAGCACTCTCAGGGGTATATTTAGGAAGCGGTCATGTTCAGAAGACATTAATGTCCAGCAGTCAGCACTCTCAGGGGTATATTTAGGAAGCGGTCATGTTCAGAAGACATTAATGTCCAGCAGTCAGCACTCTCAGGGGTATATTTAGGAAGCGGTCATGTTCAGAAGACATTAATGTCCTGCAGTCAGCACTCTCAGGGGTATATTTAGGAAGCGGTCATGTTCAGAAGACATTAATGTCCAGCAGTCAGCACTCTCAGGGGTATATTTAGGAAGCGGTCATGTTCAGAAGACATTAATGTCCAGCAGTCAGCACTCTCAGGGGTATATTTAGGAAGCGGTCATGTTCAGAAGACATTAATGTCCTGCAGTCAGCACTCTCAGGGGTATATTTAGGAAGAGGCCATGTTAAGAAGACATTAATGTCCTGCAGTCAGCACTCTCAGGGGTATATTTAGGAAGAGGCCATGTTCGGAAGACAATGTCCTGCAGTCAGCAATCTCAGGGGTATATTTAGGAAGCGGTCATGTTCAGAAGACATTAATGTCCTGCAGTCAGCAATCTCAGGGGTATATTTAGGAAGAGGCCATGTTCAGAAGACATTAATGTCCTGCAGGTCAGCAATCTCAGGGGTATATTTAGGAAGCGGCCATGTTCGGAAGACAATGTCCTGCAGTCAGCAATCTCAGGGGTATATTTAGGAAGCGGTCATGTTCAGAAGACATTAATGTCCTGCAGTCAGCACTCTCAGGGGTATATTTAGGAAGAGGCCATGTTAAGAAGACATTAATGTCCTGCAGTCAGCACTCTCAGGGGTATATTTAGGAAGCAGCCATGTTCGGAAGACAATGTCCTGCAGTCAGTAATCTCAGGGGTATATTTAGGAAGCGGTCATGTTCAGAAGACATTAATGTCCTGCAGTCAGCAATCTCAGGGGTATATTTAGGAAGAGGCCATGTTCAGAAGACATTAATGTCCTGCAGTCAGCAATCTCAGGGGTATATTTAGGAAGCAGCCATGTTCGGAAGACAATGTCCTGCAGTCAGCAATCTCAGGGGTATATTTAGGAAGCGGTCATGTTCAGAAGACATTAATGTCCTGCAGTCAGCAATCTCAGGGGTATATTTAGGAAGAGGCCATGTTCGGAAGACATTAATGTCCTGCAGTCAGCACTCTCAGGGGTATATTTAGGAAGCAGCCATGTTCAGAAGACAATGTCCTGCAGTCAGCAATCTCAGGGGTATATTTAGGAAGAGGCCATGTTTGGAAGACATTAATGTCCTGCAGTCAGCAATCTCAGGGGTATATTTAGGAAGCGGTCATGTTCAGAAGACAATGTCCTGCAGTCAGCACTCTCTGGGGTATATTTAGGAAGCGGTCATGTTCGGAAGACTCAGCTTCCCAGTTGCTTTACACTTAGTATTCTTTTTCTTTAAAATTTTCAGGATTAACCCACGAGAAGCTTCCGCTTAATAAATATACTATTTAGGTGTCTATTTACTAAACCTTGGATGGAGATAAATTACCAGCCAATCAGCTCCCAACTGCCATGTCACAGACTATGTTTGAAAAATGACAGGAGTTGGTTGGTTGGTACTTTATCTCCATCCAAGGCTTAGTAAATGACCTCTTAGTCTCAGTAATCCAAATAATGGACAATGTAAGAGGTGAATCTTAAGGGGGAATTCAATTAGCCATGATAACCCATTTACAGGGGAGTTTTAAGAGAGGAGGGGGCCTGTGTGCAGCCTCCGGGCGGGCCCCCTCCTCTCTGGCAAGCAGTAGACACTGGCTTTGTTCCCAGACCACACCAATCTTTTGTTCATCTTGAACAGGTAGGATGGTCTCCAGCATTTCTTATTTCTCCTTTACTTATCCTGTGCAAGCTCCAAGAAATACTTTTGTGTTTGTTCCCAGGGGGACAGGATTACTGCGCAGGAGCAAATCACCTGGAAAATGGCAGCACCAGCCAACGCGGACCCCGGAGAGGTGAGTATAATAATATAATAGGTGCAGGGTGTACGGTGTGGGCCCTCCCTGACCCAGCTGCCCGTGTGCACCGTACACCCTGCACCCATTATAGATACACAGGACCCCGGAGAGGTGAGACAGGTGAATGGGGGTGCTGTATGGATGGGACAGGTATATGGGGGTGCTGTGTGGATGGGACAGGTATATGGGGGAGCTGTATGGATGGGACAGGTATATGGGGGTGCTGTATGGATGGGACAGGTATATGGGGGTGCTGTATGGATGGGACAGGTATATAGGGGTGCTGTATGGATGGGACAGGTATATGGGGGTGCTGTATGGATGGAACAGGTATATGGGGGAGCTGTATGGATGGGACAGGTATATGGGGGAGCTGTATGGATGGGACAGGTATATGGGGGAGCTGTATGGATGGGACAGGTATATGGGGGTGCTGTATGGATGGGACAGGTATATGGGGGGTGCTTTATGGATGGGACAGGTATATGGGGGGTGCTGTATGGATGGGACAGGTATATGAGGTGCTGTATGGATGGGACAGGTATATCAGGTGCTGTATGCATGGGAAAGGTATATGGGGGTGCTGTATGCATGGGACAGGTATATGGGGGCGCTGTATGGATGGGACAGGTATATGGGGGCGCTGTATGGATGGGAGAGGTATATGGGGGTGCTGTATGGATGGGACAGGTATATGGGGGAGCTGTATGGATGGGACAGGTATATGGGGGAGCTGTATGGATGGGACAGGTATATGGGGGTGCTGTATGCATGGGACAGGTATAAGGGGGTGCTGTATGGATGGGACAGGTATATGGGGGTGCTTTATGGATGGGACAGGTATATGGGGGGTGCTGTATGGATGGGACAGGTATATGAGGTGCTGTATGCATGGGACAGGTATATGGGGGCGCTGTATGCATGGGACAGGTATATGGGGGCGCTGTATGGATGGGACAGGTATATGAGGGGTGCTGTATGGATGGGACAGGTATATGAGGGGTGCTGTATGGATGGGACAGGTATATGGGGGCGCTGTATGCATGGGACAGGTATATGGGGGTGCTGTATGCATGGGACAGGTATATGGGGGCGCTGTATGCATGGGACAGGTATATGGGGGTGCTGTATGCATGGGACAGGTATATGGGGGCGCTGTATGCATGGGACAGGTATATGGGGGCGCTGTATGCATGGGACAGGTATATGGGGGTGCTGTATGCATGGGACAGGTATATGGGGGTGCTGTATGCATGGGACAGGTGTTTATAGGCTTGCAGGTGGGCATTACAGATTTTTTTTAAATGTTTAAAAGTGACAAAATCCAAATCGAATTATTGGCATTACTATGCATCTATATTTAGCTAGAGCATTCATTTGCTGAAAAACACTTTTTTCTATTATTTTTTCAAAATGCAAAAATCAGCCATTTGACATCTTCTAAGAGCCAAAAATACACTTCTATAATCTTATCCCAAAAAACTTTTACATTTTTTGGGGTACTGGCTGATTTCTCATTTTTCCACACACAACGCAGCTAACATCATATAAAATGACTGCGTGACCACTGCGATACGGCACTGCTGCGATACGTCACCGCTGGGATACGGCACCAGTGCGATACGGCACCGCTGCGATAAGTCACTAGTGCGATACGGCACCGCTGGGATAAGTCACTAGTGCGATACGGCACCACTGCGATACGTATTTCAGAACTGAATTGCACATTATACGCATAGACGCGATAAGTGGTTTGATTCAAGCCACAGTAAACAAAGATTTTACCTAGGCTAAATTGAATTTGCCCCTTTCTATGTACAAAATTAAAAGTAAAATTGTCTATGGACCATTTAGTGGTAAATGTATATATTTTTCCTATATACAGTATATGGCTGTATACATTATATACAGCGTAAAAAGAAACAAATACAAAGATTCCACCTAAAAAATATTTAATCGGAACATTCTATTTTTAACACACAGATTGTACAATTACTCTCATCGCCTAGAAGGTATATAAAGAGGATACCGAACTAATAATCAGCTCTTTTGCCCATTCAATGTCTGCTGGTCTCCCGGGGGTGCCTAATGTGACCACTGAGTGAACACTGTACCACCGTGATTTAGAAATTACTAGACATATATATAGGAAAATCACACAGGCATTTAAATACAAATAAGTAACTACTAACTAACAACATAGAAACACCCTATTATAAAGGGGCTATAGGTACCATTTCTCAGGAGCGCCTCGAGGCCATCAAGTTCACTCCTCTACCAGCCACCATACTCTGCTGATTATGTGCTGTGACCAGAGACTCACAAGTGACTGTGCAGGTAATGTGACTGTATATAGGGGACACACTGCACGCTGATGTATGCTGCACTATACTCTGCTGATTATGTGCTGTGACCAGAGACTCACAAGTGACTGTGCTGGTAATGTGACTGTGTATAGGGACACACTGCACACTGATGTATGCTGCACTATACTCTGCTGATTATGTGCTGTATCCAGAGACTCACAAGTGACTGTGCAGGTAATGTGACTGTGTATAGGGGGCACACTGCACGCTGATGTATGCTGCACTATACTCTGCTGATTATGTGCTGTATCCAGAGACTCACAAGTGACTGTGCTGGTAATGTGACTGTGTATAGGGGGCACACTGCACGCTGATGTATGCTGCACTATACTCTGCTGATTATGTGCTGTGACCAGAGACTCACAAGTGGCTGTGCTGGTAATGTGACTGTGTATAGGGACACACTGCACACTGATGTATGCTGCACTATACTCTGCTGATTATGTGCTGTATCCAGAGACTCACAAGTGACTGTGCAGGTAATGTGACTGTGTATAGGGGGCACACTGCACGCTGATGTATGCTGCACTATACTCTGCTGATTATGTGCTGTGACCAGAGACTCACAAGTGGCTGTGCTGGTAATGTGACTGTGTATAGGGACACACTGCACACTGATGTATGCTGCACTATACTCTGCTGATTATGTGCTGAGACCAGAGACTCACAAGTGACTGTGCAGGTAATGTGACTGTATATAGGGGACACACTACACGCTGATGTATGCTGCACTATACTCTGCTGATTACAGTGACTGTGTCCAGAGACTCACAAGTGACTGTGCTGGTAATGTGACTGTGTATAGGGGACACACTGCACGCTGATGTATGCTGCACTATACTCTGCTGATTATGTGCTGTATCCAGAGACTCACAAGTGACTGTGCAGGTAATGTGACTGTGTATAGGGGGCACACTGCACGCTGATGTATGCTGCACTATACTCTGCTGATTATGTGCTGTGACCAGAGACTCACAAGTGGCTGTGCTGGTAATGTGACTGTGTATAGGGACACACTGCACACTGATGTATGCTGCACTATACTCTGCTGATTATGTGCTGAGACCAGAGACTCACAAGTGACTGTGCAGGTAATGTGACTGTATATAGGGGACACACTACACGCTGATGTATGCTGCACTATACTCTGCTGATTACAGTGACTGTGTCCAGAGACTCACAAGTGGCTGTGCTGGTAATGTGACTGTATATAGGGGACACACTACACGCTGATGTATGCTGCGCTATACTATGCTGATTACAGTGACTGTGTCCAGAGACTCACAAGTGGCTGTGCTGGTAATGTGACTGTGTATAGGGGGCACACTGCACGCTGATGTATGCTGCACTATACTCTGCTGATTAAGTGGCTGTGTGTAAAAAAAATGACAACTTATCTTTCGGTGCTGTACCCCACTTTGTATACAGACACCGTGACTGCTTGGGCTGTACCCCAGTGCGTATACAAGTACTGTGATTCTGCAGGCCATAGTCCACTGTGTATACAAACACCATGGTTCCTTACGCCTTAGCCTTCTGTGTATACAAGCACCGTGACTCCTTGGGCCTTAGCCCTGTGTATACAAACACCATGACTCATTGGGCCTTAACCCTGTGTATACAAGCACCATGGTTCCTTGGGCATTAGCCCTCTGTGTATACAAGCACCGTGACTCCTTGGGCATTAGCCCTCTGTGTATACAAGCACTGTGACTCCTTGGGCCTTAGCCTTCTGTGTATACAAGCACCGTGACTCCTTGGGCCTTAGCCTTCTGTGTATACAAGCACCGTGACTCCTTGGGCCTTAGCCTTCTGTGTATACAAGCACCGTGACTCC
Source organism: Taudactylus pleione (assembly GCA_031769625.1). Lineage (NCBI taxonomy): Eukaryota > Metazoa > Chordata > Amphibia > Anura > Myobatrachidae > Taudactylus > Taudactylus pleione. The sequence goes on from JAUIMM010001059.1 coordinate 292,697, forward strand.
TTGGGCATTAGCCTTCTGTGTATACAAACACAGTGACTCCTTGGGCATTAGCCTTCTGTGTATACAAGCACCGTGACTCCTTGGGCCTTAGCCTTCTGTGTATACAAGCACCGTGACTCCTTGGGCATTAGCCTTCTGTGTATACAAACACAGTGACTCCTTGGGCATTAGCCTTCTGTGTATACAAGCACCGTGACTCCTTGGGCCTTAGCCCTGTGTATACAAGCACCGTGACTCCTTGGGCATTAGCCTTCTGTGTATACAAACACCATGACTCATTGGGCCTTAACCCTGTGTATACAAGCACCATGGTTCCTTGGGCATTAGCCCTCTGTGTATACAAGCACCGTGACTCCTTGGGCCTTAGCCTTCTGTGTATACAAGCAGGGTTGCAACCAGGGGGGCTAGAGGTGCACGTGCACCGGATTTGCGGGGGTGCCGAAGGGCTGACTCAGCCCCCGCAGTGGCTTGGGGGCACAGAGGCATGTGGGCTGCAGATTCCATGCGGACTAGCCATCCGCATGGAATCTGCTGAAATCAGCCCTCAAAAATGTCCGCCGCTGCCTAGAAGGAGACAGATGCTAGAGTTCTACTGGACCTCTAGTGTTTGTTAGGCCAGCACATAGCATTCCCGGAAGTGCTGGCGCTGCCGGGAGAAGAAGCAGAAAGCTGCATCTCTCCCGTGAAACCCCAAACAACAAGCGTAAAACCCCTGGCAACGAGATTGGAACACCTGACAACAAGCGTGGAACCCCTGCCAACGAGTGTGGAACCCCTGCCAACGAGTGTGGAACCCAGAGCATGACACCCCTGGCAACGAGCAGGTAATTTAAGTCTTACTGTGGGGCAAAAAATAGTGTCAGGGGCAAATATGTAAGTGGCACTTTGGTAATAGGCATTACAGTGTGTGGCATAATGTGTAATGGGCATTATGATGTGTGGAATAATGTAAGTCACTATACCATGGACGTCTGACTAGTGCACTGCCTTATGGAGGAGCAAGGACAAAATCCAGGTACACAAAGGGACAGGGCACAAAATTACTGCCTTGCCCCGGGTGATAGATATCCTAGTTTTGGCCCTGATGCAAGCACTGTAACTCATTGGGCCGTACCCCACTGTGTATACAAACACCATGACTCATTGGGCCTTAGCCCTGTGTATACAAGCACCGTGACTCCTTGGGCCTTAGCCCTGTGTATACAAGCACCGTGACTCCTTGGGCCTTAGCCCTGTGTATACAAGCACCGTGACTCCTTGGGCCTTAGCCCTGTGTATACAAGCACCGTGACTCCTTGGGCCTTAGCCCTGTGTATACAAGCACAGTGACTCCTTGGGCCTTAGCCCTGTGTATACAAGCACCGTGACTCTTGGGCATTAGCCCTGTGTATACAAGCACCATGGTTCCTTGGGCCGTAGCCCTGTGTATACAAGCACCCTGACTCCTTGGGCCTTAGCCCTGTGTATACAAGCACCGTGACTCCTTCGGCCTTAGCCCTGTGTATACAAGCACGGTGACTCCTTGGGCCTTAGCCCTGTGTATACAAGCCCCATGACTCCTTGGGCCGTAGCCCACTGTGTATACAAGTACTGTGACTCTGCTGGCCGTACCCCACTGGATGGGTGGGAGGGCCCAAGGACAAATCCATCTAGCACTACTTTTCATTTATGTCACTGCTGTGTGGCAATGTTTCATAGCTGTGCTTTAAACTGAAGTGTCTGTGCCACTGCTCTGTCGCTTAGGGGTCTATTTACTAAGCAGTGCTAGGAGCCAGTTGAGAGCTGATTGGCTGGTACCTGATCACTTTTCACTCTGTCTCCTAACACTGCTTATTAAATAGACCCCTTAGTAACCAGCCAGCTCACTGCAGCCTTTGGCCAATAATGATGAAAACAATATTGTGAGCTGTGAAGTCTAAATTGACTGTAAATTAATGTTATTGAGGTTAATAAATCCAAAACAAGTCATGGCAGTTTGGAAAATCCAAAGCCGGACAACGAATCAGAGCCAAATCCCCCCCCCCAAAAAAATGGTCCGGCGCATCATTCCTAATAAAAATATTGTTACTGCACAGTCTCCATTATATCCATTGGGGGCTGCAGGAACAGAATGGAGAAATCTGTTATATCCTCCGCACTTTTCACTTTACTAAATGAAGAGAAACAATATTTTAGGCTTCTCCAGCTAAAGTGTTGCAGAAAATCCATATTTTAATTTATTAAATACACCCCTCAGTATCAGGCTCATAAAATGCAGACTGGAGAATCCGGCCTGGGCACAAGACCATGTCCAATAACCTACTACATCAATCTGCTAGCCTGGGTACAAAAACATGTCCAATAACCTACTACATCAATCTGCTAGCCAGGGTACAAGGACATGTCCAATAAGCTACTACATCAATCTGCTAGCCAGGGTACAAAAACATGTCCAATAACCTACTACATCGCTCTGCTAGCCAGGGTACAAAAACATGTCCAATAACCTACTACATCAATCTGCTAGCCAGGGTACAAGGACATGTCCAATAAGCTACTACATCAATCTGCTAGCCAGGGTACAAGGACATGTCCAATAACCTACTACGTCAATCTGCTAGCCCGGGTACAAGGACATGTCCAATAACCTACTACATCGCTCTGCTAGCCAGGGTACAAGGACATGTCCAATAACCTACTACATCAATCTGCTAGCCCGGGAAGAAGGACATGTCCAATAACCTACCACATTAACCTGCTAGCCCGGGAACAAGGACATGTCCAATAACCTACCACATTAATCTGCTAGCCCGGGTACAAGGACATGTCCAATAACCTACTACATCGCTCTGCTAGCCAGGGTACAAGGACATGTCCAATTACCTACTACATCAATCTGCTAGCCCGGGAACAAGGACATGTCCAATAACCTACCACATTAACCTGCTAGCCCGGGAACAAGGACATGTCCAATAACCTACCACATTAATCTGCTAGCCCGGGTACAAGGACATGTCCAATAACCTACTACATCGCTCTGCTAGCCAGGGTACAAGGACATGTCCAATTACCTACTACATCAATCTGCTAGCCCGGGTACAAGGACATTTCCAATAACCTACTCCATAAATCTTCTGGCACAAGTACAAGAACATGTCCAATAACCTACATAAATCTGCTAGCCCGGGTACAAGGACATGTCCAATAACCTACTACATCGCTCTGCTAGCCAGGGTACAAGGACATGTCCAATAACCTACTCCATAAATCTTCTGGCACAAGTACAAGGACATGTCAAATAACCTACATAAATCTGCTAGCCCAAGGACATGTCCAATAACCTACTAAATCAATCTGCTAGCCCGGGTACAAAAACATGTCCAATAACCTACTACATCGCTCTGCTAGCCCGGGTACAAGGACATGTCCAATAACCTACTACATCAATCTGCTAGCCCGGGAACAAGGACATGTCCAATAACCTACCACATTAACCTGCTAGCCCGGGAACAAGGACATGTCCAATAACCTACCACATTAATCTGCTAGCCCGGGTACAAGGACATGTCCAATAACCTACTACATCGCTCTGCTAGCCAGGGTACAAGGACATGTCCAATTACCTACTACATCAATCTGCTAGCCCGGGTACAAGGACATTTCCAATAACCTACTCCATAAATCTTCTGGCCCAGGTACAAGAACATGTCCAATAACCTACATAAATCTGCTAGCCCGGGTACAAGGACATGTCCAATAACCTACTACATTAATCTGCTGGCCCAGGTACAAGGACATGTCCAATAACCTACTACATCGCTCTGCTAGCCAGGGTACAAGGACATGTCCAATAACCTACTCCATAAATCTTCTGGCACAAGTACAAGGACATGTCAAATAACCTACATAAATCTGCTAGCCCGGGTACAAGGACATATCCAATTACCTACTACATCAATCTGCTAGCCCGGGTACAAGGACATGTCCAATAATCTACTACAGTGGTTCTCAAACTCGGTCCTCAGGACCCAACACAGGTCACGTTTTCCAGGTCACCTAGCAGGTGCACAGGTGTGTTCATTACTCACTGACACATTTTAAAAGAGCAACAGGTGGAGATAATTATTTCACTTGTGATTCTGTGTGACCTGCAAAACATGCACTGTTTGGGGTCCTGAGGACCGAGTTTGAGAATCTGTGACCTACTACATCGCTCTGCTAGCCAGGGTACAAGGACATGTCCAATAACCTACTACATAAATCTGCTGGCATAAGTACAAGGACATGTCCAATAACCTACTACATCAATCTGCTAGCCAGGGTACAAGGACATGTCCAATAACCTACTACATCGCTCTGCTAGCCAGGGTACAAGGACATGTCCAATAACCTACTACATCGCTCTGCTAGCCTGGGTACAAGGACATGTCCAATAACATACTACATCAATCTGCTAGCCCGGGAACAAGGACATGTCCAATAACCTACTACATCAATCTGCTAGCCCGGGTACAAGGACATGTCCAATTACCTACTACATCAATCTGCTAGCCCGGGTACAAGGACATGTCCAATAATCTACTACAGTGGTTCTCAAACTCGGTCCTCAGGACCCCACACAGGTCACGTTTTCCAGGTCACCTAGCAGGTGCACAGGTGTGTTCATTACTCACTGACACATTTTAAAAGAGCAACAGGTGGAGATAATTATTTCACTTGTGATTCTGTGTGACCTGCAAAACATGCACTGTTTGGGGTCCTGAGGACCGAGTTTGAGAATCTGTGACCTACTACATCGCTCTGCTAGCCAGGGTACAAGGACATGTCCAATAACCTACTACATAAATCTGCTGGCATAAGTACAAGGACATGTCCAATAACCTACTACATCAATCTGCTAGCCAGGGTACAAGGACATGTCCAATAACCTACTACATCGCTCTGCTAGCCAGGGTACAAGGACATGTCCAATAACCTACTACATCGCTCTGCTAGCCAGGGTACAAGGACATGTCCAATAACCTACTACATCGCTCTGCTAGCCTGGGTACAAGGACATGTCCAATAACATACTACATCAATCTGCTAGCCCGGGAACAAGGACATGTCCAATAACCTACTACATCAATCTGCTAGCCCGGGTACAAGGGCATGTCCAATAACATACTACATTTATTTATTATTTATTTATTACCAGTTATTTATATAGCGCACACATATTCCGCAGCGCTTTACAGAGAATATTCGGCCATTCACATCTGTCCCTGCCCAGTGGAGCTTACAATCTATATTCCCTACCACATGCGCACACACACACATACACACACTAGGGGTAATTTTTGTTAGGAGCCAATTAACCTACCAGTATATTTTTGGAGTGTGGGAGGAAACCGGAGTACCCGGAGGAAACCCACGCAAGCACAGGGAGAATATACAAACTCCACACAGTTAGGGCCGTAGTGGGTATCGAACCAACGACCTCAGTGCTGTGAGGCAGTAATGCTACCATTACACCGTCTGTGCTGCCCCATCAATCTGCTAGCCTGGGTACAAGGACATGTCCAATAACCTACTACATCGCTCTGCTAGCCCGTGTACAAGGACATGTAAAATAACATACTACATAAATCTGCCCTTGTACCTGTTCCAGCAAATTGATGTAGGTTATTGGATATGTTCTTGTAGCCGGGCTAGCAGATTGATGTAGGTTATTGGACATGTCTTGTACCGACTGATGTAGTAGGTTATTGGACATGTTCTTTTACCCATGCCAGCAGATTGATGTAGGTTATTGGACATGTTTTTGTACCTGGGCCAGCAGATTGATGTAGGTTATTGGACATGTCCTTGTATCCGGGCTAGCAATAACCTACAGCCATGGCCAAAAGTTTTGAGACTGACAAAAATATTGGTTTTCAAAGTCTGCTGCTTCAGTTTTTATGATTGCAATTTGCATATACTCCAGAATGTCATGAAGAGTGATCAGATGAACTGCAATTAAATTACAAATTCCCTCTTTGCTATGACAATGAAATTAATCCCAAGAAAACAACATTTCCACTGCATTTCAGCCCTGCCACAAAAGGACCAGCTGACATCATGTCAGTGATTCTCTCATTAACACAGGGGAGAGTATTGACAAAGGATTCTTTAAAAGGAGGGTGGAGCTTGAAAATATTGTTCTTCCTCTGTTAACCAAAGTTGATTCAGCTGCGGGATCGTGGCACCAACAGTGCAGAGCTTTCTCAGGAATGGCAGCAGGCAGGTGTAAGTACATCTTCACGCACAGTGAGGAGAACACTTTTGGAGGATGGCCTGGGGTCAAGAAGGGCATCAAAGAACCCACTTCTCTCCAGGAAAAACATCAAGGACAGACTGATATTCTGCAAAAGGTACAGGGATTGGACTGCTGAGGACTAGGGTAAAGCTATTTTCTCTGATGAAACCCCTTTCAGATTGTTTGGGGTATCTGGAAATACGCTTATCCAGAGAAGGAAAGGTGAGCACTACCATCAGTCCTGTGTCATGCCAACAGTAACGCATCCTGAGACCATTCATGTGTGGGGTTGCTTCTCAGCCAAGGGAGTGGGATCACTCACAATTTTGCCTAACACCACAGCCATGAATAAAGAATGGTACCTAAACATCCTCCAAGAGCAACTTCTCCCAACCATCCAAGAACAGTTTGGTGATGAACAATGCCTTTTCCAGCATGATGGAGCACCTTACCATATGGCAAAAGTGATAACTAAGTGACTCGGGTAACAAAACATCAAAATTTTGGGTCCGTGGCCAGGAAACTCCCCAGACCTTAATCCCATTGAGAACTTGTGGTCAATACTCAAGAGGTGAGTGGACAAACACAAACCCACAAATTCTGATACACTCCAAGCATTGATTAGGCAAGAATGGGCGGCCATCAGTCAGTATGTGGCCCAGAAGGTGAGTGACAGCATGCCAGGGCAAATTGCAGAGGGCTTGAAAAAGAAAGGTCAGCACTGCAAATATTCACTCTCTACATAAACTTAATGTAATTGTCAATAAAAGCCTTTGACACTTATGTAATGCTGTAATTATACATCAGTATACCATAGTAACATCTGACATTTATGTAATGCTGTAATGTTACCTCAGTATACCATAGTAACATCTGACACTTATGTAATGCTGTAATGTTACCTCAGTATACCATAGTAACATCTGACACTTATGTAATGTTACCTCAGTATACCATAGTAACATCTGACACTTATGTAATGCTGTAATGTTACCTCAGTATACCATAGTAACATCTGACCCTTATGTAATACTGTAATGTTACCTCAGTATATCATAGTAACATCTGACACTTATGTAATGCTGTAATGTTACCTCAGTATACCATAGTAACATCTGACACTTATGTAATGCTGTAATATTACCTCAGTATACCATAGTAACATCTGACACTTATGTAATGCTGTAATGTTACCTCAGTATACCATAGTAACATCTGACACTTATGTAATGCTGTAATGTTTTCCTCAGTATACCATAGTAACATCTGACACTTATATAATGCTGTAATGTTACCTCAGTATACCATAGTAACATCTGACACTTATGTAATGCTACCTCAGTATACCATAGTAACATCTGACACTGATGTAATGCTGTAATATTACCTCAGTATACCATAGTAACATCTGACACTTATGTAATGCTGTAATGTTACCTCAGTATACCATAGTAACATCTGACACTTATGTAATGTTACCTCAGTATACCATAGTAACATGTGACAGTGATGTAATGCTGTAATGTTACCTCAGTTTACCATAGTAACATCTGACACTTATGTAATGCTGTAACGTTACCTCAGTATACCATAGTAACATCTGACACTTATGTAATGCTGTAATGTTACCTCAGTATACCATAGTAACATCTGACACTTATGTAATGCTGTAATGTTATCTCAGTATACCATAGTAACATCTGACACAAAGGTCTAATAACACTGAAGCAGCAAACTTTGTGAAAACCAATACTTGTGTCACTCATAACTTTCGGCCATGGCTGTACATAAAATGACATTACTGGGCGAGAAGAGATGCCAGACGGGCATAAGACATTACTGGGCGAGAAGAGATGCCAGACGGGCATAACCTTTTTTTTCAGTATGCTCGGCATCCTGCTCTTGTCACATTGGGATAGTTTCTGTTTCATTCACTAATTACTAACAAACATACTCCAAGAATAAGCGAGAAGACGTCGTGCTGGTGGTTACCTGCAATGCACCGTTATTGGCCCTTTGGTTTTGGAAGCTTTCTGTCTCACCATATACACAAACTGGAGTATGCTTTCCGCTGCGCTGGCAGCTGGGACTCCGTGGTCCGGCCACGCTGTAAAGTTGAAATGCATAATATGTTGCACGTCGTCAGCCTGATTGAAGAAAGACGTAGAATTTTAGTTAAGTCACAAAACTTCATAACAAAGCCCAGATAAAATATCTTTCCTTGTCCCCCCCCAGAAATTATACAACTAACGATAGGTCACAAAGTGGATATAAATAGTCTTTAAAATAGCAGTAAATTAATTCCACATACAATAACTTACTTCTCGTTTAGGATTTATTTTTCTTCATTGTACAATGAGCTAATATTTTTTATGTATTTTGATCACTTTATCTCCACTTTGGATTAAGCGATTCAGCAGTGGACGGAATTACAGAGCCGCACACAAGGGCCACACACAAGGGCCAAACACACAAGGGGCCGTACACAAGGGGCCGCACACAAGGGCCACACACACAAGAGGCGTTGCAATTCTGTCCTGCTAAAATTCTAATGCTGCAGGAGGCATCTGAAGTGAAGAGGCGCCTCCTGTCAGCACCTGCGATCCCAGCGCTGCGACCGAGATTACAGCCAGGGATCACCATAGCGCCCATCGGTGTTGGGCAGCAACGGCCTCAGCTTACACAGGCTGTCCGGGTGGATACTGACCCTGGCCTCATCCCTCCCAGGAACACAGGCCTTCCCCGTCCCACCTCACAAATGCCTCCGTCACACAGGCATTTGAGGTATATTCCCTGAAAACTGGTTACCCACAAATATTTAGAACCCCCCGGATGTATGAAGGAGGGACCACACCAGATATCTCTCCATTCCCACAGGCAGACGCATCCCCCATCCCCCGCAGCTAACGCCAGAGAGACACGGATGGGGAAAAGCTGGAAAGTAAACGGCAAAGATATAGATTATGTTGAATTTGAAGTTTGGTTAAGGTGCGTACACACGGTATGATATTAATAATAATATAGTTATCATTCATACCGTTCAATATTGTTCCATGTGTATGCATGACATCATTAATGATGCACGCTCCCGCGGATCGTTAAAGATGTCTGCCATCGCCTGAACAAGCAGGCCAACATGACGATATGGTCAGGCCCTGCATGTTCGGGGACTGTGGCCGGTGACGTCACTGAACGATATTGAGAATGACATTGAGCCCGGCAGGTGAGGGGACAACACTCGCTCATAGAGCAGATCGTTCCGCGTCTACCCGGCTTTAGTGTGAATTTCGAGAGGGAAATTGTTACTTTCTTATTCTGTTATGATCACGTTTCTGTAAATGTTTATTTATTCTTTATTATTTTATGTACATTTTTTATGGGAATATTTCATGTAAACTGGCTACAAACATCTGAAGATGGCGTTAGCCGCAGTAACCTATGGGCTACATCGTGCATAATTATCCGGCGGAGGGTTCCCCTGAGCCCTCCCCGGCAATGGCGGCCATGCATGTGCAGTCAGCGTGACTGCGCATGCACAGCAGCCCCGGTAGCTCTCTGGATACATCGCAATTTCGGAGCCCGTGTCCCTGTGTGTCTCTGGATGATACATCTGGGCGCCATGATGACATATTGCAATATACGATCATAAGCGGTAATATCTTGCCCTGATCGCATTACAATAGCGATCATTAATAAATAGGGGACAAAATCAACTTGAAATGACAGATTTCTGCATCCGGGTATGTAACAACAGCGTAATCAGTCCTGTACACGGCAGTGTGATCGCTCCCCCCCACAGGCAAAGGAGACTGCTGCAGCTCAGCGTGTGCTGGGCTCCTGTCATTGTAGACAGAGGGGAGGGGGCGGTGACGGACCCAGGCCACCCGCCGGGCCCCTCCCCCAGCCAGGGTCTGGGTAATTAGTATCCCCCTCTCAGCGCCTCTGCAACCCATACTATATCCGACCCGCACTGTACCCGACCCGCAGGTACGGAACAGTTTTTATGGTTGGGGAGATTTGGGGGGTTTTCCCAACCAAGGCTGATTGATCTGGGCTTTACATGGGCACAGTGCCAGTCATCGGAGGCCTAGCACCCCCAGGAGGGAACTACAGATTGGGCACTGAGAATAGGCATGTGTGCTTGTGTAGGGGGCATTCATGTCTGCTGTCGCTAGTTACACATGGTTTAGGAGTTTTTTGTTTGCGGCCTGTTTCCTATGACTACTTGTTTTGAGCAAGGATATTCCACGTACGATTCTTAGTACATTTCTGTGTTGTATTGTTCTCTATTGAACGTACTTGTGAGTCAGTGTGATTGGTTACTGCTAATACATTACTCATTTGCAAAACATTTGTATACAGGAATAATTGCCGTGTGCTGGTGCCGCTGCTCTGCTGCTTAGTGTAGCCGGCCAGCCTTTGGCCTATGTTGGTGAACAATACTGTGAGCTGTGAGGTGGTCAAAATTGACTAAAAATGACTGGAAATTAATGTTAATGAGGTTAATAATACCGTAGGAACAAAAAAGGCCCAAATTATGTGATTTTAGCTGATTTTGGTAGACGAAAGCGGATTATGCTTGAGAACAGGTAAGAATCCTAGTTTTTTGCCGATTAGCAGGACAAGTTTGTTGCTGGGTAGTTTAGTTTAATTTAGGAGTCACCTGGTTCACTTTTGGCCAGTGCTTTGCTCAGGGGAGTGTTTAGGAATTCTGGTGTATTAAGGATGTTCTGGGTAGAGACAGAGGAGTAGCGTGGAACCATGGCGCCCGGAGAAAGTGGCAAACGCAGGATTTCTAGAGGGGGGTTTCCAAATGCTTGATTTAAGAGTGAGTGTGGCCTGTCCAGAAGAGGACATAATTACCACTTATCCAGCTTTAATATGCATCATACATAGTGTATTGTGTGTCATAATTCCAGCATATACAGGAGCAGCGATCACAGTAACCCATTATATGTGTCATACATAGTGTATTGTGTGTCATAATTCCAGCATATACAGGACCAGCAATCACAGTAACCCATTATATGTGTCATACATAGTGTATTGTGTGTCATAATTCCAGCATATACAGGACCAGCAATCACAGTAACCCATTATGTGTGTCATACATAGTGTATTGTGTGTCATAATTCCAGCATATACAGGACCAGTGATCACAGTAACCCATTATATGTGTCATACATAGTGTATTGTGTGTCATATATCCAGCATATACAGGACCAGCGATCACAGTAACCCATTATATGTGTCATACATAGTGTATTGTGTGTCATAATTCCAGCATATACAGGACCAGTGATCACAGTAACAAATTATATGTGTCATACATAGTGTATTGTGTGTCATAATTCCAGCATATACAGGACCAGTGATCATAGTAACCATTATATGTGTCATACATAGTGTATTGTGTGTCATAATTCCAGCATATACAGGACCAGCGATCACAGTAACCCATTATATGTGTCATACATAATGTATTGTGTGTCATAATTCCAGCATATACAGGACCAGTGATCACAGTAACCCATTATATGTGTCATACGTAGTGTATTGTGTGTCATAATTCCAGCATATACAGGACCAGTGATCACAGTAACCCATTATATGTGTCATACATAGTGTATTGTGTGTCATAATTCCAGCATATACAGGACCAGCGATCACAGTAAGCCATTATATGTGTCATACATAGTGTATTATGTGTGATAGATATATATATATATATATATATATATATATACACAGTGCACCTATATTACTGCCCCGAGCAGCTGTCACTGGAGTGGGGACACCTATGGGAAGCTCCATTCTCAGCTATGCTCCTACATCACATATATACATTGCACCTATATTACTGCAATTACTGCCCAAGCAGCTGTCACTGGAGGGGGGACACCTATGGGAAGCTCCATTCTCAGCTATGCTCCTACATCACATATATACATTACACCTATATTACTGCCCCGAGCAGCTGTCACTGGAGTGGGGACACCTATGGGAAGCTCCATTCTCAGCTATGCTCCTACATCACATATATACATTGCACCTATATTACTGCAATTACTGCCCCCCAGCAGCTGTCACTGGAGGGGGGACACCTATGGGAAGCTCCATTCTCAGCTATGCTCCTACATCACATATATACATTACACCTATATTACTGCCCCGAGCAGCTGTCACTGGAGTGGGGACACCTATGGGAAGCTCCATTCTCAGCTATGCTCCTACATCGCATATATACATTACACCTATATTACTGCCCCGAGCAGCTGTCACTGGAGGGTGACACCTATGGGAAGCTCCATTCTCAGCTATGCTCCTACATCGCATATATACATTGCACCTATATTACTGCAATTACTGCCCCGAGCAGCTGTCACTGGAGTGGGGACACCTATGGGAAAGCTCCATTCTCAGCTATGCTCCTACATCACATATATACATTGCACCTATTTTACTGCCATTACTGCCCCGAGCAGCTGTCACTGGAGTGGGGACACCTATGGGAAAGCTCCTTTCTCAGCTATGCTCCTTCTTCATATATATATATACACATTACACCTATATCACTGTAATTACCGTCCCCCAGCAGCTGTCACTGGAGTGGTGACACCTATGGGAAAGCTCCTTTCTCAGCTATGCTCCTACATCATATATATACATTGCACCTATATTACTGCAATTACTGCCCGAGAAGCTGTCACTGGAGTGGGGACACCTATGGGAAGCTCCATTCTCAGCTATGCTCCTACATCACATATATACACTGCACCTATATTACTGCCATTACTGCCCCGAGCAGCTGTCACTGGAGTGGGGACACCTATGGGAAGCTCCATTCTCAGCTATGCTCCTACATCACATATATACACTGCACCTATATCACTGTAATTACCGTCCCCCAGCAGCTGTCACTGGAGTGGGGACACCTATGGGAAGCTCCATTCTCAGCTATGCTCCTACTTCATATATACATTGCACCTATATTACTGCAATTACTGCCCCGAGCAGCAGTCACTGGAGTGAGACACCTATGGGAAGCTCCATTCTCAGCTTTGCTCCTACATCACATATATACATGGCACCTATATTAATGCCCCGAGCAGCTGTCACTGGAGTGGGGACACCTATGGGAAGCTACATTCTCAGCTATGCTCCTACATCACATATATACATTGCACCTATATTACTGCATTTACTGCCCCGAGCAGCTGTCACTGGAGTGGGGACACCTATGGGAAGCTCCATTCTCAGCTATGCTCCTACATCACATATATACATTGCACCTATATTACTGCCCCGAGCAGCTGTCACTGGAGTGGGGACACCTATGGGAAGGTCCATTCTCAGCTATTCTCCTACTACACATATATACATTGCACCTATATTACTGCCCCGAGCAGCTGTCACTGGAGTGGGGACACCTATGGGAAGCTCCATTCTCAGCTATGCTCCTTCTTCATATATATACATTGCACCTATATTACTGCAATTACTGCCCCGAGCAGCTGTCACTGGAGTGGGGACACCTATGGGAAGCTCCATTCTCAGCTATGCTCCTACATCACATATATACATTGCACCTATATTACTGCAATTACTGCCCCGCAGCAGCTGTCACTGGAGTGGGAACACCTATGGGAAGCTCCATTCTCAGCTATGCTCCTACATCACATATATACATTGCACCTATATTACTGTAATTACTGCCCCGAGCAGCTGTCACTGGAGGGGGGACACCTATGGGAAGCTCCATTCTCAGCTATGCTCCTACTTCATATATATACATTGTACCTTAATTACTGCAATTACTGCCCCAAGCAGCTGTAACTGGAGGGGGGACACCTATGGGAAGCTCCATTCTCACCTATGCTACTACATCACATATATACATTGCACCTATATTACTGCCCCGAGTAGCTGTCACTGGAGTGGGGACACCTATGGGAAGCTCCATTCTCACCTATGCTCCTACATCACATATATACATTGCACCTATATTACTGCCCCGAGTAGCTGTCATTGGAGTGGGGGCACCTATGGGAAGCTCCATTCTCAGCTATGCTCCTACTTCATATATATGCACTGCACCTATATTACTGTAATTACTGCCCCCAGCAGCTGTCACTGGAGTGGGGACACCTATGGGAAGCTCCATTCTCAGCTATGCTCCTACATCGCATATATACATTGTACCTATATTACTGCAATTACTGCCCCCAGCAGCTGTCACTGGAGTGGGGACACCTATGGGAAGCTCCATTCTCAGCTATGCTCCTTCTTCATATATATACTTTGCACCTATATTACTGCAATTACTGCCCCGAGCAGCTGTCACTGGAGTGGGGATACCTATGGGAAGCTCCATTCTCAGCTATTCTCCTACATCACATATATACATTACACCTATATTACTGCAAATACTGCCCCGAGCAGCTGTCACTGGATGGGGAACACCTATGGGAAGCTCCATTCTCAGCTATGCTCCTACATCACATATATACATTATACCTATATTACTGCTGTCACTGGAGAGGGGACACCTATGGGAAGCTCCATTCTCAGCTATGCTCCTACATCACATATATACATTACACCTATATTACTGCAATTACTGCCCCGAGCAGCTGTCACTGGAGTGGGGACACCTATGGGAAGCTCCATTCTCAGCTATGCTCCTTCTTGATATATATACTTTGCACCTATATTACTGCAATTACTGCCCCGAGCAGCTGTCACTGGAGTGGGGATACCTATGGGAAGCTCCATTCTCAGCTATGCTCCTACATCACATATATACATTACACCTATATTACTGCCCGAAGCAGATGTCACTGGAGTGGGGATACCTATGGGAAGCTCCATTCTCAGCTATTCTCCTACATCACATATATACATTGCAACTATATTACTGCCCCAAGCAGCTGTCACTGGAGTGGGGACACCTATGGGAAGCTCCATTCTCAGCTATGCTCCTACATCTATATATACACTGCACCTATATTACTGCCCCGAGCAGCTGTCACTGGAGTGGGGATACCTATGGGAAGCTCCATTCTCAGCTATTCTCCTACATCACATATATACATTACACCTATATTACTGCAATTACTGCCACGAGCAGTTGTCACTGGAGTGGGGACACCTATGGGAAGCTCCATTCTCAGCTATGCTCCTACATCACATATATACACTGCACCTATATTACTGTCCCGAGCAGCTGTCACTGGAGTGGGGACACCTATGGGAAGCTCCATTCTCAGCTATGCTCCTACATCACATATATACATTGCACCTATATTACTGTGATTACTGTCCCGAGCAGCTGTCACTGGAGTGGGGACACCTATGGGAAGCTCCATTCTCAGCTATGCTCCTACATCACATATATACACTGCACCTATATTACTGTCCCGAGCAGCTGTCACTGGAGTGGGGACACCTATGGGAAGCTCCATTCTCAGCTATGCTCCTACATAACATATATACATTACACCTATATTAAAGCCCGAGCAGCTGTCACTGGAGTGGGACACCTATGGGAAGCTCCATTCTCAGCTATTCTCCTACATCACATACATACATTACACCTATATTACTGCCCCGAGCAGCTGTCACTGGAGTGGGGATAACTATGGGAAGCTCCATTCTCAGCTATACTCCTACATCACATATATACACTGCACCTATATTACTGTGATTACTGCCCCGAGCAGCTGTCACTGGAGTGGGGATACCTATGGGAAGCTCCATTCTCAGCTATGCTCCTACATCACATATATACATTACACCTATATTACTGCCCGAGCAGCTGTCACTGGAGTGGGACACCTATGGGAAGCTCCATTCTCAGCTATGCTCCTACATCATATATATACATTACACCTATATTACTTCCCCGAGCAGCTGTCACTGGAGTGGGGACACCTATGGGAAGCTCCATTCTCAGCTATGCTCCTACATCACATATATACATTACATCTATATTACTGCCCCGAGCAGCTGTCACTGGAGTGGGGACACCTATGGGAAGCTCCATTCTCAGCTATGCTCCTACATCATATATATACACTGCACCTATATTACTGCCCCGAGCAGCTGTCACTGGAGTGGGGATACCTATGGGAAGCTCCATTCTCAGCTATTCTCCTACATCACATATATACATTACACCTATATTACTGCAATTACTGCCATGAGCAGCTGTCACTGGAGAGGGGACACCTATGGGAAGCTCCATTCTCAGCTATGCTCCTACATCACATATATACACTGCACCTATATTACTGTCCCGAGCAGCTGTCACTGGAGTGGGGACACCTATGGGAAGCTCCATTCTCAGCTATGCTCCTACATCACATATCTACATTACACCTATATTACTGCCCGAGCAGCTGTCACTGGAGTGGGACACCTATGGGAAGCTCCATTCTCAGCTATTCTCCTACATCACATACATACATTGCACCTATATTACTGCCCCGAGCAGCTGTCACTGGAGTGGGGACACCTACGGGAAGCTCCATTCTCAGCTATGCTCCTACATCATATATATACATTGCACCTATATTACTGCCCCAAGCAGCTGTCACTGGAGTGGGACACCTACGGGAAGCTCCATTCTCAGCTATGCTCCTACATCATATATATACATTGCACCTATATTACTGTAATTACTGCCCCCCAGCAACTGTCACTGGAGTGGGGACACCTATGGGAAGCTCCATTCTCAGCTATGCTCCTACATCACATATATACATTGCACCTATATTACTGCCCCGAGTAGCTGTCACTGGAGTGGGGACACCTATGGGAAGCTCCATTCTCACCTATGCTCCTACATCACATATATACATTGCACCTATATTACTGCCCCGAGTAGCTGTCATTGGAGTGGGGGCACCTATGGGAAGCTCCATTCTCAGCTATGCTCCTACTTCATATATATGCACTGCACCTATATTACTGTAATTACTGCCCCCAGCAGCTGTCACTGGAGTGGGGACACCTATGGGAAGCTCCATTCTCAGCTATGCTCCTACATCGCATATATACATTGTACCTATATTACTGCAATTACTGCCCCCAGCAGCTGTCACTGGAGTGGGGACACCTATGGGAAGCTCCATTCTCAGCTATGCTCCTTCTTCATATATATACTTTGCACCTATATTACTGCAATTACTGCCCCGAGCAGCTGTCACTGGAGTGGGGATACCTATGGGAAGCTCCATTCTCAGCTATTCTCCTACATCACATATATACATTACACCTATATTACTGCAAATACTGCCCCGAGCAGCTGTCACTGGATGGGGAACACCTATGGGAAGCTCCATTCTCAGCTATGCTCCTACATCACATATATACATTATACCTATATTACTGCTGTCACTGGAGAGGGGACACCTATGGGAAGCTCCATTCTCAGCTATGCTCCTACATCACATATATACATTACACCTATATTACTGCAATTACTGCCCCGAGCAGCTGTCACTGGAGTGGGGACACCTATGGGAAGCTCCATTCTCAGCTATGCTCCTTCTTGATATATATACTTTGCACCTATATTACTGCAATTACTGCCCCGAGCAGCTGTCACTGGAGTGGGGATACCTATGGGAAGCTCCATTCTCAGCTATGCTCCTACATCACATATATACATTACACCTATATTACTGCCCGAAGCAGATGTCACTGGAATGGGGATACCTATGGGAAGCTCCATTCTCAGCTATTCTCCTACATCACATATATACATTGCAACTATATTACTGCCCCAAGCAGCTGTCACTGGAGTGGGGACACCTATGGGAAGCTCCATTCTCAGCTATGCTCCTACATCTATATATACACTGCACCTATATTACTGCCCCGAGCAGCTGTCACTGGAGTGGGGATACCTATGGGAAGCTCCATTCTCAGCTATTCTCCTACATCACATATATACATTACACCTATATTACTGCAATTACTGCCACGAGCAGTTGTCACTGGAGTGGGGACACCTATGGGAAGCTCCATTCTCAGCTATGCTCCTACATCACATATATACACTGCACCTATATTACTGTCCCGAGCAGCTGTCACTGGAGTGGGGACACCTATGGGAAGCTCCATTCTCAGCTATGCTCCTACATCACATATATACACTGCACATATATTACTGTGATTACTGCCCCGAGCAGCTGTCACTGGAGTGGGGATACCTATGGGAAGCTCCATTCTCAGCTATGCTCCTACATCACATATATACATTACACCTATATTACTGCCCGAGCAGCTGTCACTGGAGTGGGACACCTATGGGAAGCTCCATTCTCAGCTATGCTCCTACATCATATATATACATTACACCTATATTACTTCCCCGAGCAGCTGTCACTGGAGTGGGGACACCTATGGGAAGCTCCATTCTCAGCTATGCTCCTACATCACATATATACATTACATCTATATTACTGCCCCGAGCAGCTGTCACTGGAGTGGGGACACCTATGGGAAGCTCCATTCTCAGCTATGCTCCTACATCATATATATACACTGCACCTATATTACTGCCCCGAGCAGCTGTCACTGGAGTGGGGATACCTATGGGAAGCTCCATTCTCAGCTATTCTCCTACATCACATATATACATTACACCTATATTACTGCAATTACTGCCATGAGCAGCTGTCACTGGAGAGGGGACACCTATGGGAAGCTCCATTCTCAGCTATGCTCCTACATCACATATATACACTGCACCTATATTACTGTCCCGAGCAGCTGTCACTGGAGTGG
Organism: Taudactylus pleione; assembly: GCA_031769625.1. NCBI lineage: Eukaryota > Metazoa > Chordata > Amphibia > Anura > Myobatrachidae > Taudactylus > Taudactylus pleione. The sequence goes on from JAUIMM010001059.1 coordinate 311,748, forward strand.
GGACACCTATGGGAAGCTCCATTCTCAGCTATGCTCCTACATCACATATCTACATTACACCTATATTACTGCCCGAGCAGCTGTCACTGGAGTGGGACACCTATGGGAAGCTCCATTCTCAGCTATTCTCCTACATCACATACATACATTGCACCTATATTACTGCCCCGAGCAGCTGTCACTGGAGTGGGGACACCTACGGGAAGCTCCATTCTCAGCTATGCTCCTACATCATATATATACATTGCACCTATATTACTGCCCCAAGCAGCTGTCACTGGAGTGGGACACCTACGGGAAGCTCCATTCTCAGCTATGCTCCAACATCATATATATACATTGCACCTATATTACTGTAATTACTGCCCCCCAGCAACTGTCACTGGAGTGGGGACACCTATGGGAAGCTCCATTCTCAGCTATGCTCCTACATCACATATATACATTGCACCTATATTACTGCCCCGAGTAGCTGTCACTGGAGTGGGGACACCTATGGGAAGCTCCATTCTCACCTATGCTCCTACATCACATATATACATTGCACCTATATTACTGCCCCGAGTAGCTGTCATTGGAGTGGGGGCACCTATGGGAAGCTCCATTCTCAGCTATGCTCCTACTTCATATATATGCACTGCACCTATATTACTGTAATTACTGCCCCCAGCAGCTGTCACTGGAGTGGGGACACCTATGGGAAGCTCCATTCTCAGCTATGCTCCTACATCGCATATATACATTGTACCTATATTACTGCAATTACTGCCCCCAGCAGCTGTCACTGGAGTGGGGACACCTATGGGAAGCTCCATTCTCAGCTATGCTCCTTCTTCATATATATACTTTGCACCTATATTACTGCAATTACTGCCCCGAGCAGCTGTCACTGGAGTGGGGATACCTATGGGAAGCTCCATTCTCAGCTATTCTCCTACATCACATATATACATTACACCTATATTACTGCAAATACTGCCCCGAGCAGCTGTCACTGGATGGGGAACACCTATGGGAAGCTCCATTCTCAGCTATGCTCCTACATCACATATATACATTATACCTATATTACTGCTGTCACTGGAGAGGGGACACCTATGGGAAGCTCCATTCTCAGCTATGCTCCTACATCACATATATACATTACACCTATATTACTGCAATTACTGCCCCGAGCAGCTGTCACTGGAGTGGGGACACCTATGGGAAGCTCCATTCTCAGCTATGCTCCTTCTTGATATATATACTTTGCACCTATATTACTGCAATTACTGCCCCGAGCAGCTGTCACTGGAGTGGGGATACCTATGGGAAGCTCCATTCTCAGCTATGCTCCTACATCACATATATACATTACACCTATATTACTGCCCGAAGCAGATGTCACTGGAGTGGGGATACCTATGGGAAGCTCCATTCTCAGCTATTCTCCTACATCACATATATACATTGCAACTATATTACTGCCCCAAGCAGCTGTCACTGGAGTGGGGACACCTATGGGAAGCTCCATTCTCAGCTATGCTCCTACATCTATATATACACTGCACCTATATTACTGCCCCGAGCAGCTGTCACTGGAGTGGGGATACCTATGGGAAGCTCCATTCTCAGCTATTCTCCTACATCACATATATACATTACACCTATATTACTGCAATTACTGCCACGAGCAGTTGTCACTGGAGTGGGGACACCTATGGGAAGCTCCATTCTCAGCTATGCTCCTACATCACATATATACACTGCACCTATATTACTGTCCCGAGCAGCTGTCACTGGAGTGGGGACACCTATGGGAAGCTCCATTCTCAGCTATGCTCCTACATCACATATATACATTGCACCTATATTACTGTGATTACTGTCCCGAGCAGCTGTCACTGGAGTGGGGACACCTATGGGAAGCTCCATTCTCAGCTATGCTCCTACATCACATATATACACTGCACCTATATTACTGTCCCGAGCAGCTGTCACTGGAGTGGGGACACCTATGGGAAGCTCCATTCTCAGCTATGCTCCTACATAACATATATACATTACACCTATATTAAAGCCCGAGCAGCTGTCACTGGAGTGGGACACCTATGGGAAGCTCCATTCTCAGCTATTCTCCTACATCACATACATACATTACACCTATATTACTGCCCCGAGCAGCTGTCACTGGAGTGGGGATAACTATGGGAAGCTCCATTCTCAGCTATACTCCTACATCACATATATACACTGCACCTATATTACTGTGATTACTGCCCCGAGCAGCTGTCACTGGAGTGGGGATACCTATGGGAAGCTCCATTCTCAGCTATGCTCCTACATCACATATATACATTACACCTATATTACTGCCCGAGCAGCTGTCACTGGAGTGGGACACCTATGGGAAGCTCCATTCTCAGCTATGCTCCTACATCATATATATACATTACACCTATATTACTTCCCCGAGCAGCTGTCACTGGAGTGGGGACACCTATGGGAAGCTCCATTCTCAGCTATGCTCCTACATCACATATATACATTACATCTATATTACTGCCCCGAGCAGCTGTCACTGGAGTGGGGACACCTATGGGAAGCTCCATTCTCAGCTATGCTCCTACATCATATATATACACTGCACCTATATTACTGCCCCGAGCAGCTGTCACTGGAGTGGGGATACCTATGGGAAGCTCCATTCTCAGCTATTCTCCTACATCACATATATACATTACACCTATATTACTGCAATTACTGCCATGAGCAGCTGTCACTGGAGAGGGGACACCTATGGGAAGCTCCATTCTCAGCTATGCTCCTACATCACATATATACACTGCACCTATATTACTGTCCCGAGCAGCTGTCACTGGAGTGGGGACACCTATGGGAAGCTCCATTCTCAGCTATGCTCCTACATCACATATCTACATTACACCTATATTACTGCCCGAGCAGCTGTCACTGGAGTGGGACACCTATGGGAAGCTCCATTCTCAGCTATTCTCCTACATCACATACATACATTGCACCTATATTACTGCCCCGAGCAGCTGTCACTGGAGTGGGGACACCTACGGGAAGCTCCATTCTCAGCTATGCTCCTACATCATATATATACATTGCACCTATATTACTGCCCCAAGCAGCTGTCACTGGAGTGGGACACCTACGGGAAGCTCCATTCTCAGCTATGCTCCTACATCATATATATACATTGCACCTATATTACTGTAATTACTGCCCCCCAGCAACTGTCACTGGAGTGGGGACACCTATGGGAAGCTCCATTCTCAGCTATGCTCCTACATCACATATATACACTGCACCTATATTACTGTCCCGAGCAGCTGTCACTGGAGTGGGGACACCTATGGGAAGCTCCATTCTCAGCTATGCTCCTACATCACATATATACACTGCACCTATATTACTGTCCCGAGCAGCTGTCACTGGAGTGGGGACACCTATGGGAAGCTCCATTCGCAGCTATGCTCCTACATCACATATATACATTGCACCTATATTACTGTAATTACTGCCCCGAGCAGCTGTCACTGGAGTGGGGACACCTATGGGAAGCTCCATTCTCAGCTATGCTCCTACATCGCATATATACATTGCACCTATATTACTGTAATTACTGCAACGAGCAGCTGTCACTGGAAGGGGAACACCTATGGGAAGCTCTATTCTCAGCTATGCTCCTACTTCATATATAAACACTGCACCTATATTACTGTAATTACTGCCCCGAGCAGCTGTCACTGGAGTGGGGACACCTATGGGAAGCTCCATTCTCAGCTATGCTCCTACATCACATATATACACTGCACCTATATTACTGCAATTACTGCCCCGAGCAGCTGTCAATGGAGTGGGGACACCTATGGTAAGCTCCATTCTCACCAATGCTCCTAAATCACATATATACACTGCACCTATATTACTGTAATTACTGTCCCGACCAGCTGTCACTGGAGTGGGGACACCTATGGGAAGCTCCATTCTCAGCTATGCTCCTACATCATATATATACATTACACCTATATTACTGCAATTACTGTCCCGAGCAGCTGTCACTGGAGTGGGGACACCTATGGGAAGCTCCATTCTCAGCTATGCTCCTACACCACATATATACATTACACCTATATTACTGCCCCAAGCAGCTGTCACTGGAGTGGGACACCTACGGGAAGCTCCATTCTCAGCTATGCTCCTACATCATATATATACATTGCACCTATATTACTGTAATTACTGCCCCCCAGCAACTGTCACTGGAGTGGGGACACCTATGGGAAGCTCCATTCTCAGCTATGCTCCTACATCACATATATACACTGCACCTATATTACTGTCCCGAGCAGCTGTCACTGGAGTGGGGACACCTATGGGAAGCTCCATTCGCAGCTATGCTCCTACATCACATATATACATTGCACCTATATTACTGTAATTACTGCCCCGAGCAGCTGTCACTGGAGTGGGGACACCTATGGGAAGCTCCATTCTCAGCTATGCTCCTACATCGCATATATACATTGCACCTATATTACTGTAATTACTGCAACCAGCAGCTGTCACTGGAAGGGGAACACCTATGGGAAGCTCTATTCTCAGCTATGCTCCTACTTCATATATAAACACTGCACCTATATTACTGTAATTACTGCCCCGAGCAGCTGTCACTGGAGTGGGGACACCTATGGGAAGCTCCATTCTCAGCTATGCTCCTACATCACATATATACACTGCACCTATATTACTGCAATTACTGCCCCGAGCAGCTGTCACTGGAGTGGGGACACCTATGATAAGCTCCATTCTCACCAATGCTCCTAAATCATATATATACATTACACCTATATTACTGCAATTACTGTCCCGAGCAGCTGTCACTGGAGTGGGGACACCTATGGGAAGCTCCATTCTCAGCTATGCTCCTACACCACATATATACATTACACCTATAGCACTGCTCCCAGCAGCTGTCACTGGAGTGGGGACACCTATGGGAAGCACAATTCTCAGCTATGCTCCTACATCACATATATACATTACACCTATATCACTGCCCCGAGCAGCTGTCACTGGAGTGGGGACACCTATGGGAAGCTCCATTCTCACCTATGCTCTTACTTCATATATATACATTGCACCTATATTACTGCAATTACTGCCCCCCAGCAGCTGTCACTGGAGGGGGAACACCTATGGGAAGCTCCATTCTCAGCTATGCTCCTACATCACATATATACATTGCACCTATATTACTGTAATTACTGCCCCGAGCAGCTGTCACTGGAGAGGGGACACCTATGGGAAGCTCTATTCTCAGCTATGCTCCTACTTCATATATATACACTGCACCTATATTACTGTAATTACTGTCCCCAGCAGCTGTCACTGGAGGGGGACACCTATGGTAAGCTCCATTCTCAGCTATGCTTCTACATCACATATATATATACACATTACACCTATATTACTGCAATTACTGCCCCCAGCAGCTGTCACTGGAGTGGGGACACCTATGGGAAGCTCCATTCTCAGCTATGCTTCTACATCGCATATATACATTGCACCTATATTAGTGTAATTACTGCCCCGATCAGCTGTCACTGGAGTGGGGACACCTATGGGAAGCTCCACTCTCAGCTATGCTCCTAAATTACATATATACATTACACCTATATTACTGCCCCGAGCAGCTGTCACTGGAGTGGGGATACCTATGGGAAGCTCCATTCTCAGCTATGCTCCTACATCACTTATATACACTGCACCTATATTACTGTAATTACTGCCCCGAGCAGCTGTCACTGGAGAGGGAACACCTATGGGAAGCTCCATTCTCAGCTATGCTCCAACATCATATATATACATTGTACCTATATTACTGCCCCTAGCAGCTATCACTGGAGGGGGACACCTATGGGATGCTCCATTCTCAGCTATGCTCCTACATCATATATATACATTACACCTATATTACTGCAATTACTGCCCCCCAGCAGCTGTCACTGGAGTGGGGACACCTATGGGAAGCTCCATTCTCAGCTATGCTCCTACATCACATATATACATTACACCTATATCACTGCCCCGAGCAGCTGTCACTGCAGAGGGGACACCTATGGGAAGCTCCATTCTCAGCTATGCTCCTACATCACATATATACATTGCACCTATATTACTGTAACTACTGCCCCGAGCAGCTGTCACTGGAGTGGGACACCTATGGGAAGCTCTATTCTCAGCTATGCTCCTACTTCATATATATACACTGCACCTATATTACTGTAATTACTGCCCCCAGCAGCTGTCACTGGAGTGGGGACACCTATGGGAAGCTCCATTCTCAGCTATGCTCCTACATCGCATATATACATTGTACCTATATTACTGCAATTACTGCCCCTAGCAGCTGTCACTGGAGTGGGGACACCTATGGGAAGCTCCATTCTCAGCTATGCTCCTTCTTCATATATATACATTGCACCTATATTACTGCAATTACTGCCCCCCCAGCAGCTGTCACTGGAGTGGGGACACCTATGGGAAGCTCCATTCTCAGCTATGCTTCTACATCGCATATATACACTGCACCTATATTACTGGAATTACTGCCCCCAGCAGCTGTCACTGGAGTGGGGACACCTATGGGAAGCTCCATTCTCAGCTATGCTCCTACATCGCATATATACATTGCTCCTATATTACTGCAATTACTGGCCCGAGCAGCTGTCACTGGAGTGTGGACACCTATGGGAAAGCTCCATTCTTAGCTATGCTCCTACTTCACATATATACATTGCACTTATATTACTGTAATTACTGCCCCGAGCAGCTGTCACTGGAGGGGGACACCTATGGGAAGCTCCATTCTCAGCTATGCTCCTACATCACATATATACATTACACCTATATTACTGTAATTACTGCCCCGAGCAGCTGTCACTGGAGGGGGACACCTATGGGAAGCTCCATTCTCAGCTATGCTCCTACATCACATATATACACTGCACCTATATTACTGTAATTACTGCCCCGAGCAGCTGTCACTGGAGGGGGACACCTATGGGAAGCTCCATTCTCAGCAATGCTCCTACATCACATATATACATTGCACCTATATTACTGTCACGAGTAGCTGTCACTGGAGGGGGACACCTATGGGAAGCTCCATTCTCAGCTATGCTCCTACATCGCATATATACATTGCACCTATATTACTGTAATTACTGCAACGAGCAGCTGTCACTGGAAGGGGAACACCTATGGGAAGCTCTATTCTCAGCTATGCTCCTACTTCATATATAAACACTGCACCTATATTACTGTAATTACTGCCCCGAGCAGCTATCACTGGAGTGGGGACACCTATGGGAAGCTCCATTCTCAGCTATGCTCCTACATCACATATATACACTGCACCTATATTACTGCAATTACTGCCCCGAGCAGCTGTCACTGGAGTGGGGACACCTATGGTAAGCTCCATTCTCACCAATGCTCCTAAATCACATATATACACTGCACCTATATTACTGTAATTACTGTCCCGACCAGCTGTCACTGGAGTGGGGACACCTATGGGAAGCTCCATTCTCAGCTATGCTCCTACATCATATATATACATTACACCTATATTACTGCAATTACTGTCCCGAGCAGCTGTCACTGGAGTGGGGACACCTATGGGAAGCTCCATTCTCAGCTATGCTCCTACACCACATATATACATTACACCTATAGCACTGCTCCCAGCAGCTGTCACTGGAGTGGGGACACCTATGGGAAGCACCATTCTCAGCTATGCTCCTACATCACATATATACATTACACCTATATCACTGCCCCGAGCAGCTGTCACTGGAGTGGGGACACCTATGGGAAGCTCCATTCTCACCTATGCTCCTACTTCATATATATACATTGCACCTATATTACTGCAATTACTGCCCCCCAGCAGCTGTCACTGGAGGGGGAACACCTATGGGAAGCTCCATTCTCAGCTATGCTCCTACATCACATATATACACTGCACCTATATTACTGTAATTACTGTCCCCAGGAGCTGTCACTGGAGGGGGACACCTATGGGAAGCTCCATTCTCAGCTATGCTTCTACATCACATATATATATACACATTACACCTATATTACTGCAATTACTGCCCCCAGCAGCTGTCACTGGAGTGGGGACACCTATGGGAAGCTCCATTCTCAGCTATGCTTCTACATCGCATATATACATTGCACCTATATTAGTGTAATTACTGCCCCGAGCAGCTGTCACTGGAGTGGGGACACCTATGGGAAGCTCCACTCTCAGCTATGCTCCTAAATTACATATATACATTACACCTATATTACTGCCCCGAGCAGCTGTCACTGGAGTGGGGATACCTATGGGAAGCTCCATTCTCAGCTATGCTCCTACATCACTTATATACACTGCACCTATATTACTGTAATTACTGCCCCGAGCAGCTGTCACTGGAGTGGGGACACCTATGGGAAGCTCCATTCTCAGCTATGCTCCAACATCATATATATACATTGTACCTATATTACTGCCCCTAGCAGCTATCACTGGAGGGGGACACCTATGGGATGCTCCATTCTCAGCTATGCTCCTACATCATATATATACATTACACCTATATTACTGCAATTACTGCCCCCCAGCAGCTGTCACTGGAGTGGGGACACCTATGGGAAGCTCCATTCTCAGCTATGCTCCTACATCACATATATACATTACACCTATATCACTGCCCCGAGCAGCTGTCACTGCAGAGGGGACACCTATGGGAAGCTCCATTCTCAGCTATGCTCCTACATCACATATATACATTGCACCTATATTACTGTAACTACTGCCCCGAGCAGCTGTCACTGGAGTGGGACACCTATGGGAAGCTCTATTCTCAGCTATGCTCCTACTTCATATATATACACTGCACCTATATTACTGTAATTACTGCCCCCAGCAGCTGTCACTGGAGTGGGGACACCTATGGGAAGCTCCATTCTCAGCTATGCTCCTACATCGCATATATACATTGTACCTATATTACTGCAATTACTGCCCCCAGCAGCTGTCACTGGAGTGGGGACACCTATGGGAAGCTCCATTCTCAGCTATGCTCCTTCTTCATATATATACATTGCACCTATATTACTGTAATTACTGCCCCGAGCAGCTGTCACTGGAGGGGGACACCTATGGGAAGCTCCATTCTCAGCTATGCTCCTACATCACATATATACACTGCACCTATATTACTGTAATTACTGCCCCGAGCAGCTGTCACTGGAGGGGGACACCTATGGGAAGCTCCATTCTCAGCAATGCTCCTACATCACATATATACATTGCACCTATATTACTGTCACGAGTAGCTGTCACTGGAGGGGGACACCTATGGGAAGCTCCATTCTCAACTATTCTCCTACATCACATATATACTTTACACCTATATTACTGCAAGTACTGCCCAGAGCAGCTGTCACTGGAGTGGGGACACCTATGGGAAGCTCCATTCTCAGCTAGGCTCCTACATCACATATATACACTGCACCTATATTACTGTAATTACTGCCCCGAGCAGCTGTCACTGGAGGGGGACACCTATGGGCAGCTCCATTCTCAGCTATGCTCCTACATCACATATATACATTGCACCTATATTACTGTAATTACTGCCCCGAGCAGCTGTCACTGGAGTGGGGAAACCTATGGGAAGCTCCATTCTCAACTATGCTCCTACATCACATATATACAATGCACCTATATTACTGTCCCGAGCAGCTGTCACTGGAGTGGGGACACCTATGGGAAGCTCCATTCTCAACTATTCTCATACATCACATATATACATTACACCTATATTACTGCAATTACTGCCCCGAGCAGCTGTCACGGGAGCGAGGACACCTATGGGAAGCTCCATTCTCAGCTATGCTCCTACATCATATATATACATTGCATATATATTAATGCCCCGAGCAGCTGTCACTGGAGTGGGGACACCTATGGGAAGCTCCATTCTCAACTATTCTCCTACATCACATATATACATTACACCTATATTACTGCAATTACTGCCCCGAGCAGCTGTCACGGGAGCGAGGACACCTATGGGAAGCTCTATTCTCAGCTATGCTCCTACTTCATATATATACACTGCACCTACATTACTGTAATTACTGCCCCCAGCAGCTGTCACTGGAGTGGGGACACCTATGGGAAACTCCATTCTCAGCTATTCTCCTACATCACATATATACATTACACCTATATTACTGCCCCGAGCAGCTGTCACTGGAGGGGGGACACCTATGGGAAGCTCCATTCTCAACTATTCTCCTACATCACATATATACATTACACCGATATTACTGCAATTACTGCCCCGAGCAGCTGTCACGGGAGCGAGGACACCTATGGGAAGCTCCATTCTCAGCTATGCTCCTACATCGCATATATACATTGTACCTATATTACTGCAATTACTGCCCCGAGCAGCTGTCACTGGAGTGGGGACACCTATGGGAAGCTCCATTCTCAGCTATGCTCCTTCTTCATATATATACATTGCACCTATATTATTGTGATTACTGCCCCCCCAGCAGCTGTCACTGGAGTGGGGAAACCTATGGGAAGCTCCATTCTCAGCTATGCTTCTACATCACATATATATACACATTACACCTATATTACTGTAATTACTGCCCCCAGCAGATGTCACTGGAGGGGGGACACCTATGGGAAGCTCCATTCTCAGCTATGCTTCTACATCGCATATAAACATTGCACCTATATTACTGTAATTACTGCCCCCAGCAGCTGTCACTGGAGTGGGGACACCTATGGGAAGCTCCATTCTCAGCTATTCTCCTACATCACATATATACATTGTACCTATATTACTTCCCCGAACAGCTGTCACTGGAGTGGGGACACCTATGGGAAGCTCCATTCTCAGCTATGCTCCTACATCGCATATATACATTGCAACTATATTACTGCAATTACTGCCACGAGCAGCTGTCACTGGAGGGGGAACACCTATGGGAAGCTCCATTCTCAGCTATGCTCCTACTTCACATATATACATTGCATTTATATTACTGTAATTACTGCCCTGAGCAGCTGTCACTGGAGTGGGACACCTATGGGAAGCTCCATTCTCAGCTATGCTCCTACTTCATATATATACATTGCACCTATATTACTGCAATTACTGCCCCGAGCAGCTGTCACTGGGGTGGGGACACCTATGGGAAGCTCCATTCTCAGCTATGCTCCTACATCACATATATACATTACACCTATATTACTGCAATTACTGCCCCAAGCAGCTGTCACTGGAGTGGGGACACCTATGGGAAGCTCCATTCTCAGCTATGCTCCTACATCACATATATACATTACACCTATATTACTGCCCCGAGCAGCTGTCACTGGAGTGGGGACACCTATGGGAAAGCTCCATTCTCAGCTATGCTCCTACATCACATATATACATTACACCTATATCACTGCCCCGAGCAGCTGTCACTGGAGGGGGACACCTATGGGAAGCTCCATTCTCAGCTATGCTCCTACTTCATATATATACATTGAACCTATATTACTGCCCCGAGCAGCTGTCACTGGAGTGGGGACACCTATGGGAAGGTCCTTTCTCAGCTATGCTTCTACATCGCATATATACATTGCACCTATATTACTGCAATTACTGCCCCCAGCAGCTGTCACTGGAGTGGGGACACCTATGGGAAGCTCCATTCTCAGCTATGCTCCTTCTTCATATATATACATTGCACCTATATTACTGTAATTACTGCCCCCCAGCAGCTTTCACTGGAGTGGGGACACCTATGGGAAGCTCCATTCTCAGCTATGCTCCTACATCGCATATATACATTGCACCTATATTAATGGAATTACTGCCCCCAGCAGCTGTCACTGGAGTGGGGACACCTATGGGAAGCTCCATTCTCAGCTATGCTCCTACATCGCATATATACATTGCAACTATATTACTGCAATTACTGGCCCGAGCAGCTGTCACTTGAGTGGGACACCTATGGAAAGCTCCATTCTCAGCTATTCTCCTACATCACATATATACATTACACCTATATCACTGCCCCGAGCAGCTGTCACTGGAGGGGGACACCTATGGGAAGCTCCATTCTCAGCTATGCTCCTACTTCATATATATACATTGCACCTATATTACTGCCCCGAGCAGCTGTCCCTGGAGAGGGACACCTATGGGAAGCTCCATTCTCAGCTATGCTCCTACATCACATATATACATTACACCTATATCACTGCCCCGAGCAGCTGTCACTGGAGGGGGAACACCTATGGGAAGCTCCATTCTCAGCTATGCTTCTACATCGCATATATACATTGCATCTATATTACTGGAATTACTGCCCCCAGCAGCTGTCACTGGAGTGGGGACACCTATGGGAAGCTCCATTCTCAGCTATGCTCCTACATCGCATATATACATTGCACCTATATTACTGCAATTACTGGCCCGAGCAGCTGTCACTGGAGTGGGACACCTATGGGAAGCTCCATTCTCAGCTATGCTCCTACATCACATATATACATTACACATATATCACTGCCCCGAGCAGCTGTCACGGGAGGGGGAACACCTATGGGAAGCTCCATTCTCAGCTATGCTTCTACATCGCATATATACATTGCATCTATATTACTGGAATTACTGCCCCCAGCAGCTGTCACTGGAGTGGGGACACCTATGGGAAGCTCCATTCTCAGCTATGCTCCTACATCACATATATACATTACACCTATATCACTGCCCCGAGCAGCTGTCACTGGAGGGGGAACACCTATGGGAAGCTCCATTCTCAGCTATGCTTCTACATCGCATATATACATTGCATCTATATTACTGGAATTACTGCCCCCAGCAGCTGTCACTGGAGTGGGGACACCTATGGGAAGCTCCATTCTCAGCTATGCTCCTACATCGCATATATACATTGCACCTATATCACTGCAATTACTGCCCCGAGCAGCTGTCACTGAAGTGGGGACACCTATGGGAAGCTCCATTCTCAGCTATGCTTCTACATCGCATATATACATTGCACCTATATTACTGTCCCGAGTAGCTGTCACTGGATGGGGACACCTATGGGAAGCTCTATTCTCAACTATTCTCCTACATCACATATATACATTGCACCTATATCACTGCAATTACTGCCCCGAGCAGCTGTCACTGAAGTGGGGACACCTATGGGAAGCTCCATTCTCAGCTATGCTCCTACATCACATATATACACTGCACCTATATTACTGTAATTACTGCCCCGAGCAGCTGTCACTGGAGGGGGACACCTATGGGAAGCTCCATTCTCAGCTATGCTCCTACATCACATATATACATTGCACCTATATTACTGTCCCGAGCAGCTGTCACTGGAGTGGGGACACCTATGGGAAGCTCCATTCTCAACTATTCTCCTACATCACATATATACATTACACCTATATTACTGCAATTACTGCCCCGAGCAGCTGTCACGGGAGCGAGGACACCTATGGGAAGCTCCATTCTCAGCTATGCTCCTACATAATATATATATACATTGCATATATATTAATGCCCCGAGCAGCTGTCACTGGAGAGGGGACACCTATGGGAAGCTCCATTCTCAGCTATGCTCCTTCTTCATATATATACATTGCACCTATATTACTGTGATTACTGCCCCCCCAGCAGCTGTCACTGGAGTGGGGAAACCTATGGGAAGCTCCATTCTCAGCTATGCTTCTACATCACATATATATACACATTACACCTATATTACTGCAATTACTGCCCCCAGCAGCTGTCACTGGAGGGGGGACACCTATGGGAAGCTCCATTCTCAGCTATGCTTCTACATCGCATATAAACATTGCACCTATATTACTGTAATTACTGCCCCCAGCAGCTGTCACTGGAGTGGGGACACCTATGGGAAGCTCCATTCTCAGCTATGCTCCTACTTCATATATATATATACATTGTAGCTATATTACTGCAATTACTGCCCCGAGCAGCTGTCACTGGAGTGGGGACACCTATGGGAAGCTCCATTCTCACCTATGTTTCTACATCACATATATACATTGCACCTATATTACTGCCCCAAGCAGCTGTCACTGGAGTGGGGACACCTATGGGAAGCTCCATTCTCAGCTATGCTCCTACATCACATATATACACTTCACCTATATTACTGCAATTACTGCCCTGAGCAGCTGTCACTGGAGTGGGGACACCTATGGGAAGCTCCATTCTCAGCTATGCTCCTACATCACATATATACATTGCATCTATATTACTGCCCCGAGCAGCTGTCCCTGGAGTGGGGATACCTATGGGAAGCTCCATTCTCAGCTATGCTCCTACATCACATATATACATTGCACCTATATTACTGCCCCGAGCAGCTGTCACTGGAGGGGGAACACCCATGGGAAGCTGCATTCTCAGCTATGCTCCTACTTCATATATATACATTGCACCTATATTACTGTAATTACTGCCCCGAGCAGCTGTCACTGGAGTGGGGACACCTATGGGAAGCTCAATTCTCAGCTATTCTCCTACATCACATATATACATTGTACCTATATTTCTGCCCCGAGCAGCTGTCACTGGAGTGGGGACACCTATGGGAAGCTCCATTCTCAGCTATGCTCCTACATCACATATATACACTGCACCTATATTACTGCAATTACAGCCCCGAGCAGCTGTCACTGGAGGGGGAACACCTATGGGAAGCTCCATTCTCAGCTATGCTCCTACTTCACATATATACATTGCATTTAAATTACTGTAATTACTGCCCCGAGCAGCTGTCACTGGAGGGGGAACACCTATGGGAAGCTCCATTCTCAGCTATGCTCCTACTTCACATATATACATTGCACCTATATTACTGCAATTACAGCCCCGAGCAGCTGTCACTGGAGGGGGAACACCTATGGGAAGCTCCATTCTCAGCTATGCTTCTACATCACATATATACATTACACCTATATTACTGCCCCGAGCAGCTGTCACTGGAGTGGGGACACCTATGGGAAGCTCCATTCTCAGCTATGCTCCAACATCACATATATACATTACACCTATATTACTGCAATTACTGCCCCGAGCAGCTGTCACTGGAGTGGGGACACGTATGGGAAGCTCCATTCTCAGCTATGCTCCTACATCACATATATACATTACACCTATATTACTGCCCCGAGCAGCTGTCACTGGAGTGGGGACACCTATGGGAAAGCTCCATTCTCAGCTATGCTCCTACATCACATATATACATTGCACCTATATTACTGTAATTACTGCACCGAGCAGCTGTCACTGGAGTGGGGACACCTATGGGAAGCTCCATTCTCAGCTATGCTTCTACATCACATATATATACACATTACACCTATATTACTGCCCCGAGCAGCTGTCACTGGAGTGGGGACACCTATGGGAAGCTCCATTCTCAGCTATGCTCCAACATCATATATATACATTGCATCTATATTAATGCCCCGAGCAGCTGTCACTGGAGTGGGGACACCTATGGGAAGCTCCATTCTCAACTATTCTCCTACATCACATATATACATTACACCTATATTACTGCAATTACTGCCCCGAGCAGCTGTCAGTGGAGTAGGGACACCTATGGGAAGCTACATTCTCAGCTATGCTCCTTCATATATATACATTGCACCTATATTACTGTGATTACTGCCCCGAGCAGCTGTCACTGGAGTGGGGACACCTATGGGAAGCTCCATTCTCAGCTATGCTGCTTCTTCATATATATACATTGCACCTATATTACTGTGATTACTGACCCCCAGCAGCTGTCACTGGAGTGGGGACACCTATGGGAAGCTCCATTCTCAGCTATTCTCCTACATCACATATATACATTGTACCTATATTACTGCCCCGAGCAGCTGTCTCTGGAGTGGGGACACCTATGGGAAGCTCCATTCTCAGCTATGCTCCTACATTGCATATATACATTGCATCTATATTACTACAATTACTGCCCCGAACAGCTGTCACTGGAGGGGGAACACCTATGGGAAGCTCCATTCTCAGCTATGCTCCTACTTCACATATATACATTGCATTTATATTACTGTAATTACTACCCCGAGCAGCTGTCACTGGAGTGGGACACCTATGGGAAGCTCCATTCTCAGCTATGCTCCTACATCACATATATACACTGCACCTATATTACTGCAATTACTGCCCCGAGCAGCTGTCACTGGAGTGGGGACACCTATGGGAAGCTCCATTCTCAGCTATGCTCCTACATCACATATATACATTACACCTATATCACTGCCCCGAGCAGCTGTCACTGGAGTGGGGACACCTATGGGAAAGCTCCATTCTCAGCTATGCTCCTACATCACATATATACATTACACCTATATCACTGCCCCGAGCAGCTGTCACTGGAGGGGGAACACCTATGGGAAGCTCCATTCTCAGCTATGCTCCTACATCACATATATACATTACACCTATATCACTGCCCCGAGCAGCTGTCACTGGAGGGGGGACACCTATGGGAAGCTCCATTCTCAGCTATGCTCCTACATCACATATATACATTACACCTATATTACTGCCCCGAGCAGCTGTCACTGGAGTGGGGACACCTATGGGAAGCTCCATTCTCAGCTATGCTCCTACATCACATATATACATTGCACCTATATTACTGCCCCGAGCAGCTGTCACTGGAGTGGGGACACCCATGGGAAGCTCCATTCTCAGCTATGCTCCTACTTCATATATATACATTGCACCTATATTACTGTAATTACTGCCCTGAGCAGCTGTCACTGGAGTGGGGACACCTATGGGAAGCTCCATTCTCAGCTATTCTCCTACATCATATATATACACATTACACCTATATTACTGCCCCGAGCAGCTGTCACTGGAGTGGGGACACCTATGGGAAGCTCCATTCTCAGCTATGCTCCTACTACACATATATACATTGTACCTATATTACTGTAATTACTGCCCCCAGCTGCTGTCACTGGAGTGGGGATACCTATGGGAAGCTCCATTCTCACCTATGCTCTTACATCACATATATACATTGCACCTATATTACTGCAATTACTGCCCCGAGCAGCTGTCACTGGAGTGGGAACACCTATGGGAAGCTCCATTCTCAGCTTTGCTCCTACATCACATATATACATTGCACCTATATTACTGCAATTACTGCCCCGAGCAGCTGTCACTGGAGTGGGGACACCTATGGGAAGCTCCATTCTCAGCTATGCTCCTACTTCATATATATACATTGTACCTTAATTACTGCAATTACTGCCCCAAGCAGCTGTCACTGGAGGGGGGACACCTATGGGAAGCTCCATTCTCACCTATGCTCCTACATCACATATATACATTGCACCTATATTACTGCCCCGAGCAGCTGTCACTGGAGTGGGGGCACCTATGGGAAGCTCCATTCTCAGCTATGCTCCTACATCACATATATACATTGCACCTATATAACTGTGATTACTGTCCCAAGCAGCTGTCACTGGAGTGGGGACACCTATGGGAAGCTCCATTCTCAGCTATGCTCCTACATCACATATATACACTGCACCTATATTACTGTCCCGAGCAGCTGGCACTGGAGTGGGGACACCTATGGGAAGCTCCATTCTCAGCTATGCTCCTACTACACATATATACATTGTACCTATATTACTGTAATTAATGCCCCCAGCTGCTGTCACTGGAGTGGGGACACCTATGGGAAGCTCCATTCTCACCTATGCTCTTACATCACATATATACATTGCACCTATATTACTGCAATTACTGCCCCGAGCAGCTGTCACTGGAGTGGGAACACCTATGGGAAGCTCCATTCTCAGCTTTGCTCCTACATCACATATATACATTGCACCTATATTACTGCAATTACTGCCCCGAGCAGCTGTCACTGGAGTGGGAACACCTATGGGAAGCTCCATTCTCAGCTATGCTCCTACTTCATATATATATATATATACATTGTAGCTATATTACTGCAATTACTGCCCCGAGCAGCTGTCACTGGAGTGGGGACACCTATGGGAAGCTCCATTCTCACCTATGTTTCTACATCACATATATACATTGCACCTATATTACTGCCCCAAGCAGCTGTCACTGGAGTGGGGACACCTATGGGAAGCTCCATTCTCAGCTATTCTCCTACATCACATATATACATTACACCTATATTACTGCCCCGATCAGCTGTCACTGGAGGGGGAACACCTATGGGAAGCTCCATTCTCAGCTATGCTCCTACATCACATATATACACTGCACCTATATTACTGCAATTACTGCCCTGAGCAGCTGTCCCTGGAGTGGGGACACCTATGGGAAGCTCCATTCTCAGTTATGCTCCTACATCACATATATACATTGCACCTATATTACTGCCCCGAGCAGCTGTCACTGGAGGGGGAACACCCATGGGAAGCTCCATTCTCAGCTATGCTCCTACTTCATATATATACATTGCACCTATATTACTGTAATTACTGCCCCGAGCAGCTGTCACTGGAGTGGGGACACCTATGGGAAGCTCCATTCTCAGCTATTCTCCTACAACGCATTTATACATTGTACCTATATTACTGCAATTACTGCCCCGAGCAGCTGTCACTGGAGTGGGGACACCTATGGGAAGCTCCATTCTCAGCTTTGCTCCTACATCACATATAGACATTGCACCTATATTACTGCAATTACTGCCCCGAGCAGCTGTCACTGGAGTGGGAACACCTATGGGAAGCTCCATTCTCAGCTATGCTCCTACTTCATATATATATATACATTGTAGCTATATTACTGCAATTAATGCCCCGAGTAGCTGTCACTGGAGAGGGGACACCTATGGGAAGCTCCATTCTCACCTATGTTTCTACATCACATATATACATTGCACCTATATTACTGCCCCAAGCAGCTGTCACTGGAGGGGGAACACCTATGGGAAGCTCCATTCTCAGCTATTCTCCTACATCACATATATACATTACACCTATATTACTGCCCCGATCAGCTGTCACTGGAGGGGGAACACCTATGGGAAGCTCCATTCTCAGCTATGCTCCTACATCACATATATACACTGCACCTATATTACTGCAATTACTGCCCTGAGCAGCTGTCACTGGAGTAGGGACACCTATGGGAAGCTCCATTCTCAGCTATGCTCCTACATCACATATGTACATTACACCTATATTACTGCCCCGAGCAGCTGTCACTGGAGTGGGGACACCTATGGGAAGCTCCATTCTCAGCTATGCTCCTACATCACATATATACATTGCATCTATATTACTGCCCCAAGCAGCTGTCACTGGAGTGGGGACACCTATGGGAAGCTCCATTCTCAGCTATGCTCCTACATTATATACATACATTGCAGCTATATTACTGCCCCAAGCAGCTGTCACTGGAGTGGGGACACCTATGGGAAGCTCCATTCTCAGCTATGCTTCTACATCGCATATATAC
Source organism: Taudactylus pleione (assembly GCA_031769625.1). NCBI lineage: Eukaryota > Metazoa > Chordata > Amphibia > Anura > Myobatrachidae > Taudactylus > Taudactylus pleione. The sequence goes on from JAUIMM010001059.1 coordinate 331,388, forward strand.
ATTGCACCTATATTACTGCCCCAAGCAGCTGTCACTGGAGTGGGGACACCTGTGGGAAGCTCCCTTCTCAGCTATTCTCCTACATCACATATATACATTGCACCTATATTACTGCAATTACTGCCCCGAGCAGCTGTCACTGGAGTGGGGACACCTATGGGAAGCTCCATTCTCAGCTATGCTCCTACATCACATATATACATTGCACCTATATTACTGCCCCGAGTAGCTGTCACTGGAGTGGGGGCACCTATGGGAAGCTCCATTTTCAGCTATGCTCCTACATCACATATATACATTGCACCTATATTACTGCAATTACTGCCCCAAGCAGCTGTCACTGGAGTGGGGACACCTATGGGAAGCTCCATTCTCACCTATGCTCCTACATCACATATATACATTGCACCTATATTACTGCAATTACTGCCCCGAGCAGCTGTCACTGGAGGGGGAACACCTATGGGAAGCTCCATTCTCAGCTATGCTCCTACTTCATATATATACATTGTACCTATATTACTGTAATTACTGCCCCCCAGCAGCTGTCACTGGAGGGGGAACACCTATGGGAAGCTCCATTCTCAGCTATGCTCCTACTTCATATATATATATATATATACATTGTAGCTATATTACTGCAATTACTGCCCCGAGCAGCTGTCACTGGAGTGGTGACACCTATGGGAAGCTCCATTCTCAGATATGTTCCTACTTCACATATATACATTGTACCTATATTACTGTAATTACTGCACCGAGCAGCTGTCACTGGAGTGGGGACACCTATGGGAAGCTCCATTCTCAGCTATGCTCCTACATCGCATATATACATTGCACCTATATTACTGCCCCAAGCAGCTGTCACTGGAGGGGGGACACCTATGGGAAGCTCCATTCTCAGCTATGCTCCTACATCGCATATATACATTGCACCTATATTACTGCCCCAAGCAGCTGTCACTGGAGGGGGGACACCTATGGGAAGCTCCATTCTCAGCTATGCTCCTACATCGCATATATACATTGTACCTATATTACTGCCCCGAGCAGCTGTCACTGGAGTGGGGACACCTATGGGAAGCTCCATTCTCAGCTATGCTCCAACATCATATATATACATTGCATCTATATTAATACCCCAAGCAGCTGTCACTGGAGTGGGGACACCTATGGGAAGCTCCATTCTCAACTATTCTCCTACATCACATATATATATATTACACCTATATTACTGCAATTACTGCCCCGAGCAGCTGTCACGGGAGCGAGGACACCTATGGGAAGCTCCATTCTCAGCTATGCTCCTACATCATATATATATACATTACACCTATATTACTGCAATTACTGCCCCAAGCAGCTGTCACTGGAGTGGGGACACCTATGGGAAGCTCTATTCTCAGCTATGCTCCTACTTCATATATATACACTGCACCTACATTACTGTAATTACAGCCCCCAGCAGCTGTCACTGGAGTGGGGACACCTATGGGAAGCTCCATTCTCAGCTATGCTCCTACATCACATATATACATTACACCTATATTACTGCCCCGATCAGCTGTCACTGGAGTGGGGACACCTATGGGAAGCTCCATTCTCAGCTATGCTCCTACATCGCATATATACATTGTACCTATATTACTGCAATTACTGCCCCGAGCAGCTGTCACTGGAGTGGGGACACCTATGGGAAGCTCCATTCTCAGCTTTGCTCCTACATCACATATAGACATTGCACCTATATTACTGCAATTACTGCCCCGAGCAGCTGTCACTGGAGTGGGAACACCTATGGGAAGCTCCATTCTCAGCTATGCTCCTACTTCATATATATATATACATTGTAGCTATATTACTGCAATTACTGCCCCGAGTAGCTGTCACTGGAGAGGGGACACCTATGGGAAGCTCCATTCTCACCTATGTTTCTACATCACATATATACATTGCACCTATATTACTGCCCCAAGCAGCTGTCACTGGAGTGGGGACACCTATGGGAAGCTCCATTCTCAGCTATTCTCCTACATCACATATATACATTACACCTATATTACTGCCCCGATCAGCTGTCACTGGAGGGGGAACACCTATGGGAAGCTCCATTCTCAGCTATGCTCCTACATCACATATATACACTGCACCTATATTACTGCAATTACTGCCCTGAGCAGCTGTCACTGGAGTGGGGACACCTATGGGAAGCTCCATTCTCAGCTATTCTCCTACATCACATATATACATTACACCTATATTACTGCCCCGATCAGCTGTCACTGGAGGGGGAACACCTATGGGAAGCTCCATTCTCAGCTATGCTCCTACATCACATATGTACATTACACCTATATTACTGCCCCGAGCAGCTGTCACTGGAGTGGGGACACCTATGGGAAGCTCCATTCTCAGCTATGCTCCTACATTATATACATACATTGCAGCTATATTACTGCCCCAAGCAGCTGTCACTGGAGTGGGGACACCTATGGGAAGCTCCATTCTCAGCTATGCTTCTACATCGCATATATACATTGCACCTATATTACTGCCCCAAGCAGCTGTCACTGGAGTGGGGACACCTGTGGGAAGCTCCCTTCTCAGCTATTCTCCTACATCACATATATACATTGCACCTATATTACTGCAATTACTGCCCCGAGCAGCTGTCACTGGAGTGGGGACACCTATGGGAAGCTCCATTCTCAGCTATGCTCCTACATCACATATATACATTGCACCTATATTACTGCCCCGAGTAGCTGTCACTGGAGTGGGGGCACCTATGGGAAGCTCCATTTTCAGCTATGCTCCTACATCACATATATACATTGCACCTATATTACTGCAATTACTGCCCCAAGCAGCTGTCACTGGAGTGGGGACACCTATGGGAAGCTCCATTCTCACCTATGCTCCTACATCACATATATACATTGCACCTATATTACTGCAATTACTGCCCCGAGCAGCTGTCACTGGAGGGGGAACACCTATGGGAAGCTCCATTCTCAGCTATGCTCCTACTTCATATATATACATTGTACCTATATTACTGTAATTACTGCCCCCCAGCAGCTGTCACTGGAGGGGGAACACCTATGGGAAGCTCCATTCTCAGCTATGCTCCTACTTCATATATATATATATATACATTGTAGCTATATTACTGCAATTACTGCCCCGAGCAGCTGTCACTGGAGTGGTGACACCTATGGGAAGCTCCATTCTCAGATATGTTCCTACTTCACATATATACATTGTACCTATATTACTGTAATTACTGCACCGAGCAGCTGTCACTGGAGTGGGGACACCTATGGGAAGCTCCATTCTCAGCTATGCTCCTACATCGCATATATACATTGCACCTATATTACTGCCCCAAGCAGCTGTCACTGGAGGGGGGACACCTATGGGAAGCTCCATTCTCAGCTATGCTCCTACATCGCATATATACATTGCACCTATATTACTGCCCCAAGCAGCTGTCACTGGAGGGGGGACACCTATGGGAAGCTCCATTCTCAGCTATGCTCCTACATCGCATATATACATTGTACCTATATTACTGCCCCGAGCAGCTGTCACTGGAGTGGGGACACCTATGGGAAGCTCCATTCTCAACTATTCTCCTACATCACATATATACATTACACCTATATTACTGCAATTACTGCCCCGAGCAGCTGTCACGGGAGCGAGGACACCTATGGGAAGCTCCATTCTCAGCTATGCTCCTACATCATATATATATACATTACACCTATATTACTGCAATTACTGCCCCAAGCAGCTGTCACTGGAGTGGGGACACCTATGGGAAGCTCTATTCTCAGCTATGCTCCTACTTCATATATATACACTGCACCTACATTACTGTAATTACAGCCCCCAGCAGCTGTCACTGGAGTGGGGACACCTATGGGAAGCTCCATTCTCAGCTATGCTCCTACATCACATATATACATTACACCTATATTACTGCCCCGATCAGCTGTCACTGGAGTGGGGACACCTATGGGAAGCTCCATTCTCAGCTATGCTCCTACATCGCATATATACATTGTACCTATATTACTGCAATTACTGCCCCGAGCAGCTGTCACTGGAGTGGGGACACCTATGGGAAGCTCCATTCTCAGCTATGTTCCTTCTTCATATATATACATTGTACCTATATTACTGTGATTACTGCCCCCCCAGCAGCTGTCACTGGAGTGGGGAAACCTATGGGAAGCTCCATTCTCAGCTATGCTTCTACATCACATATATATACACATTACACCTATATTACTGTAATTACTGCCCCCAGCATCTCACTGGAGGGGGGACACCTATGGGAAGCTCCATTCTCAGCTATGCTTCTACATCGCATATAAACATTGCACCTATATTACTGTAATTACTGCCCCCAGCAGCTGTCACTGGAGTTGGGACACCTATGGGAAGCTCCATTCTCAGCTATTCTCCTACATCACATATATACATTGTACCTATATTACTGCCCCGAGCAGCTGTCACTGGAGTGGGGACACCTATGGGAAGCTCCATTCTCAGCTATGCTCCTACATTATATATATATACATTGCAGCTATATTACTGCCCCAAGCAGCTGTCACCTATGGGAAGCTCCATTCTCAGCTATGCTCCTACATCACATATATACATTGCACCTATATTACTGCCCCAAGCAGCTGTCACTGGAGTGGGGACACCTATGGGAAGCTCCATTCTCAGCTATGCTCCTACATCATATATATATACATTACACCTATATCACTGCCCCGAGCAGCTGTCACTGGAGTGGGGACACCTATGGGAAGCTCCATTCTCAGCTATGCTCCTACATCGCATATATACATTGCACCTATATTACTGCCCCAAGCAGCTGTCACTGGAGTGGGGACACCTGTGGGAAGCTCCCTTCTCAGCTATGCTCCTACATCGCATATATACATTGCACCTATATTACTGCAATTACTGCCCCGAGCAGCTGTCACTGGAGTGGGGACACCTATGGGAAGCTCCATTCTCAGCTATGCTCCTACATCACATATATACATTGCACCTATATTACTGCCCCGAGTAGCTGTCACTGGAGTGGGGGCACCTATGGGAAGCTCCATTTTCAGCTATGCTCCTACATCACATATATACATTACACCTATATTACTGCAATTACTGCCCCGAGCAGCTGTCACTGGAGTGGGGACACCTATGGGAAGCTCCATTCTCACCTATGCTCCTACATCACATATATACATTGCACCTATATTACTGCAATTACTGCCCCAAGCAGCTGTCACTGGAGTGGGGACACATATGGGAAGCTCCATTCTCACCTATGCTCCTACATCACATATATACATTGCACCTATATTACTGCAATTACTGCCCCGAGCAGCTGTCACTGGAGGGGGAACACCTATGGGAAGCTCCATTCTCAGCTATTCTCCTACATCACATATATACATTGTACCTATATTACTGTAATTACTGCCCCCCAGCAGCTGTCACTGGAGGGGGAACACCTATGGGAAGCTCCATTCTCAGATATGTTCCTACATCACATATGTACATTACACCTATATTACTGCCCCGAGCAGCTGTCACTGGAGTGGGGACACCTATGGGAAGCTCCATTCTCAGCTATGCTCCTACATCACATATATACATTGCATCTATATTACTGCCCCAAGCAGCTGTCACTGGAGTGGGGACACCTATGGGAAGCTCCATTCTCAGCTATGCTCCTACATTATATACATACATTGCAGCTATATTACTGTCCCAAGCAGCTGTCAATGGAGTGGGGACACCTATGGGAAGCTCCATTCTCAGCTATGCTTCTACATCGCATATATACATTGCACCTATATTACTGCCCCAAGCAGCTGTCACTGGAGTGGGGACACCTGTGGGAAGCTCCCTTCTCAGCTATTCTCCTACATCACATATATACATTGCACCTATATTACTGCAATTACTGCCCCGAGCAGCTGTCACTGGAGTGGGGACACCTATGGGAAGCTCCATTCTCAGCTATGCTCCTACATCACATATATACATTGCACCTATATTACTGCCCCGAGTAGCTGTCACTGGAGTGGGGGCACCTATGGGAAGCTCCATTTTCAGCTATGCTCCTACATCACATATATACATTGCACCTATATTACTGCAATTACTGCCCCAAGCAGCTGTCACTGGAGTGGGGACACCTATGGGAAGCTCCATTCTCACCTATGCTCCTACATCACATATATACATTGCACCTATATTACTGCAATTACTTCCCCGAGCAGCTGTCACTGGAGGGGGAACACCTATGGGAAGCTCCATTCTCAGCTATGCTCCTACTTCATATATATACATTGTACCTATATTACTGTAATTACTGCCCCCCAGCAGCTGTCACTGGAGGGGGAACACCTATGGGAAGCTCCATTCTCAGCTATGCTCCTACTTCATATATATATATATACATTGTAGCTATATTACTGCAATTACTGCCCCGAGCAGCTGTCACTGGAGTGGTGACACCTATGGGAAGCTCCATTCTCAGATATGTTCCTACTTCACATATATACATTGTACCTATATTACTGTAATTACTGCACCGAGCAGCTGTCACTGGAGTGGGGACACCTATGGGAAGCTCCTTTCTCAGCTATGCTCCTACATCGCATATATACATTGCACCTATATTACTGCCCCAAGCAGCTGTCACTGGAGGGGGGACACCTATGGGAAGCTCCATTCTCAGCTATGCTCCTACATCACATATATACATTACACCTATATTACTGCCCCGATCAGCTGTCACTGGAGTGGGGACACCTATGGGAAGCTCCATTCTCAGCTATGCTCCTACATCGCATATATACATTGTACCTATATTACTGCAATTACTGCCCCGAGCAGCTGTCACTGGAGTGGGGACACCTATGGGAAGCTCCATTCTCAGCTATGCTCCTTCTTCATATATATACATTGTACCTATATTACTGTGATTACTGCCCCCCCAGCAGCTGTCACTGGAGTGGGGAAACCTATGGGAAGCTCCATTCTCAGCTATGCTTCTACATCACATATATATACACATTACACCTATATTACTGTAATTACTGCCCCCAGCATCTCACTGGAGGGGGGACACCTATGGGAAGCTCCATTCTCAGCTGTGCTTCTACATCGCATATAAACATTGCACCTATATTACTGTAATTACTGCCCCCAGCAGCTGTCACTGGAGTTGGGACACCTATGGGAAGCTCCATTCTCAGCTATTCTCCTACATCACATATATACATTGTACCTATATTACTGCCCCGAGCAGCTGTCACTGGAGTGGGGACACCTATGGGAAGCTCCATTCTCAGCTATAATCCTACATCACATATATACATTGCATCTATATTACTGCCCCAAGCAGCTGTCACTGGAGTGGGGACACCTATGGGAAGCTCCATTCTCAGCTATGCTCCTACATTATATATATATACATTGCAGCTATATTACTGCCCCAAGCAGCTGTCACCTATGGGAAGCTCCATTCTCAGCTATGCTCCTACATCACATATATACATTGCACCTATATTACTGCCCCAAGCAGCTGTCACTGGAGTGGGGACACCTATGGGAAGCTCCATTCTCAGCTATGCTCCTACATCATATATATATACATTACACCTATATCACTGCCCCGTGCAGCTGTCACTGGAGTGGGGACACCTATGGGAAGCTCCATTCTCAGCTATGCTCCTACATCGCATATATACATTGCACCTATATTACTGCCCCAAGCAGCTGTCACTGGAGTGGGGACACCTGTGGGAAGCTCCCTTCTCAGCTATGCTCCTACATCGCATATATACATTGCACCTATATTACTGCAATTACTGCCCCGAGCAGCTGTCACTGGAGTGGGGACACCTATGGGAAGCTCCATTCTCAGCTATGCTCCTACATCACATATATACATTGCACCTATATTACTGCCCCGAGTAGCTGTCACTGGAGTGGGGGCACCTATGGGAAGCTCCATTTTCAGCTATGCTCCTACATCACATATATACATTGCACCTATATTACTGCAATTACTGCCCCGAGCAGCTGTCACTGGAGTGGGGACACCTATGGGAAGCTCCATTCTCACCTATGCTCCTACATCACATATATACATTGCACCTATATTACTGCAATTACTGCCCCAAGCAGCTGTCACTGGAGTGGGGACACATATGGGAAGCTCCATTCTCACCTATGCTCCTACATCACATATATACATTGCACCTATATTACTGCAATTACTGCCCCGAGCAGCTGTCACTGGAGGGGGAACACCTATGGGAAGCTCCATTCTCAGCTATTCTCCTACATCACATATATACATTGTACCTATATTACTGTAATTACTGCCCCCCAGCAGCTGTCACTGGAGGGGGAACACCTATGGGAAGCTCCATTCTCAGATATGCTCCTACTTCACATATATACATTGCACCTATATTACTGTAATTACTGCACCGAGCAGCTGTCACTGGAGTGGGGACACCTATGGGAAGCTCCATTCTCAGCTATGCTCCTACATCACATATATACATTGTACCTATATTACTGTAATTACTGCCCCCAGCAGCTGTCACTGGAGGGGGGACACCTATGGGAAGCACCATTCTCAGCTATTCTCCTACATCACATATATACATTGTACCTATATTACTGCCCCGAGCAGCTGTCACTGGAGTGGGGACACCTATGGGAAGCTCCATTCTCAGCTATGCTCCAACATCATATATATACATTGCATCTATATTAATACCCCGAGCAGCTGTCCCTGGAGTGGGGACACCTATGGGAAGCTCCATTCTCAACTATTCTCCTACATCACATATATACATTACACCTATATTACTGCAATTACTGCCCCGAGCAGCTGTCACGGGAGCGAGGACACCTATGGGAAGCTCCATTCTCAGCTATGCTCCAACATCATATATATACATTGCATCTATATTAATGCCCCGAGCAGTTGTCACTGGAGTGGGGACACCTATGGGAAGCTCCATTCTCAGCTATGCTCCTACATCACATATATACATTACACCTATATTACTGCCCCGAGCAGCTGTCACTGGAGGGGGGACACCTATGGGAAGCTCCATTCTCAACTATTCTCCTACATCACATATATACATTACACCGATATTACTGCAATTACTGCCCCGAGCAGCTGTCACGGGAGCGAGGACACCTATGGGAAGCTCCATTCTCAGCTATGCTCCTACATCATATATATACATTACACCTATATTACTGCAATTACTGCCCCGAGCAGCTGTCACTGGAGTGGGGACACCTATGGGAAGCTCTATTCTCAGCTATGCTCCTACTTCATATATATACACTGCACCTACATTACTGTAATTACTGCCCCCAGCAGCTGTCACTCGAGTGGGGACACCTAAGGGAAGCTCCATTCACAGCTATGCTCCTACATCGCATATATACATTGAAACTATATTACTGCAATTACTGCACGAGCAGCTGTCACTGGAGTGGGGACACCTATGGGAAGCTCCATTCTCAGCTAAGCTTCTACATCACATATATATACACATTACACCTATATTACTGTAATTACTGCCCCCAGCAGCTGTCACTGGAGGGGGGACACCTATGGGAAGCTCAATTCTCAGCTATTCTCCTACATCACATATATACATTGTACCTATATTACTGCCCCGAGCAGCTGTCACTGGAGTGGGGACACCTATGGGAAGCTCCATTCTCAGCTATGCTCCTACATCACATATATACACTGCACCTATATTACTGCAATTACAGCCCCGAGCAGCTGTCACTGGAGGGGGAACACCTATGGGAAGCTCCATTCTCAGCTATGCTCCTACTTCACATATATACATTGCATTTATATTACTGTAATTACAGCCCCGAGCAGCTGTCACTGGAGGGGGAACACCTATGGGAAGCTCCATTCTCAGCTATGCTTCTACATCACATATATACATTACACCTATATTACTGCCCCGAGCAGCTGTCACTGGAGTGGGGACACCTATGGGAAGCTCCATTCTCAGCTATGCTCCAACATCACATATATACATTACACCTATATTACTGCAATTACTGCCCCGAGCAGCTGTCACTGGAGTGGGGACACGTATGGGAAGCTCCATTCTCAGCTATGCTCCTACATCACATATATACATTACACCTATATTACTGCCCCGAGCAGCTGTCACTGGAGTGGGGACACCTATGGGAAGCTCCATTCTCAGCTATGCTCCTACATCACATATATACATTACACCTATATCACTGCCCCGAGCAACTGTCACTGGAGGGGGACACCTATGGGAAGTTCCATTCTCAGCTATGCTCCTACTTCATATATATACATTGCACCTATATTACTGCCCCGAGCAGCTGTCCCTGGAGTGGGACACCTATGGGAAGCTCCATTCTCAGCTATGCTCCTACATCACATATATACATTACACCTATATCACTGCCACGAGCAGCTGTCACTGAGTGGGGACATCTATGGGAAGCTCCATTCTCAGCTATGCTCCTACATCACATATATACATTGCACCTATATTACTGCCCAAGCAGCTGTCACTGGAGGGGGGACACCTATGGGAAGCTCCATTCTCAGCTATGCTCCTACATCACATATATACATTGCACCTAATATTACTGTAATTACTGCCCCCAGCTGCTGTCACTGGAGTGGGGATACTATGGGAAGCTCCATTCTCACCTATGCTCTTACATCACATATATACATTGCACCTATATTACTGCAATTACTGCCCCGAGCAGCTGTCACTGGAGTGGGAACACCTATGGGAAGCTCCATTCTCAGCTTTGCTCCTACATCACATATATACATTGCACCTATATTACTGCAATTACTGCCCGAGCAGCTGTCACTGGAGTGGGGACACCTATGGGAAGCTCCATTCTCAGCTATGCTCCTACTTCATATATATACATTGTACCTTAATTACTGCAATTACTGCCCCAAGCAGCTGTCACTGGAGGGGGGACACCTATGGGAAGCTCCATTCTCACCTATGCTCCTACATCACATATATACATTGCACCTATATTACTGCCCCGAGCAGCTGTCACTGGAGTGGGGGCACCTATGGGAAGCTCCATTCTCAGCTATGCTCCTACATCACATATATACATTGCACCTATATAACTGTGATTACTGTCCCAAGCAGCTGTCACTGGAGTGGGGACACCTATGGGAAGCTCCATTCTCAGCTATGCTCCTACATCACATATATACACTGCACCTATATTACTGTCCCGAGCAGCTGGCACTGGAGTGGGGACACCTATGGGAAGCTCCATTCTCAGCTATGCTCCTACTACACATATATACATTGTACCTATATTACTGTAATTAATGCCCCCAGCTGCTGTCACTGGAGTGGGGACACCTATGGGAAGCTCCATTCTCACCTATGCTCTTACATCACATATATACATTGCACCTATATTACTGCAATTACTGCCCCGAGCAGCTGTCACTGGAGTGGGAACACCTATGGGAAGCTCCATTCTCAGCTTTGCTCCTACATCACATATATACATTGCACCTATATTACTGCAATTACTGCCCCGAGCAGCTGTCACTGGAGTGGGAACACCTATGGGAAGCTCCATTCTCAGCTATGCTCCTACTTCATATATATATATATATACATTGTAGCTATATTACTGCAATTACTGCCCCGAGCAGCTGTCACTGGAGTGGGGACACCTATGGGAAGCTCCATTCTCACCTATGTTTCTACATCACATATATACATTGCACCTATATTACTGCCCCAAGCAGCTGTCACTGGAGTGGGGACACCTATGGGAAGCTCCATTCTCAGCTATTCTCCTACATCACATATATACATTACACCTATATTACTGCCCCGATCAGCTGTCACTGGAGGGGGAACACCTATGGGAAGCTCCATTCTCAGCTATGCTCCTACATCACATATATACACTGCACCTATATTACTGCAATTACTGCCCTGAGCAGCTGTCCCTGGAGTGGGGACACCTATGGGAAGCTCCATTCTCAGTTATGCTCCTACATCACATATATACATTGCACCTATATTACTGCCCCGAGCAGCTGTCACTGGAGGGGGAACACCCATGGGAAGCTCCATTCTCAGCTATGCTCCTACTTCATATATATACATTGCACCTATATTACTGTAATTACTGCCCCGAGCAGCTGTCACTGGAGTGGGGACACCTATGGGAAGCTCCATTCTCAGCTATTCTCCTACAACGCATTTATACATTGTACCTATATTACTGCAATTACTGCCCCGAGCAGCTGTCACTGGAGTGGGGACACCTATGGGAAGCTCCATTCTCAGCTTTGCTCCTACATCACATATAGACATTGCACCTATATTACTGCAATTACTGCCCCGAGCAGCTGTCACTGGAGTGGGAACACCTATGGGAAGCTCCATTCTCAGCTATGCTCCTACTTCATATATATATATACATTGTAGCTATATTACTGCAATTAATGCCCCGAGTAGCTGTCACTGGAGAGGGGACACCTATGGGAAGCTCCATTCTCACCTATGTTTCTACATCACATATATACATTGCACCTATATTACTGCCCCAAGCAGCTGTCACTGGAGGGGGAACACCTATGGGAAGCTCCATTCTCAGCTATTCTCCTACATCACATATATACATTACACCTATATTACTGCCCCGATCAGCTGTCACTGGAGGGGGAACACCTATGGGAAGCTCCATTCTCAGCTATGCTCCTACATCACATATATACACTGCACCTATATTACTGCAATTACTGCCCTGAGCAGCTGTCACTGGAGTAGGGACACCTATGGGAAGCTCCATTCTCAGCTATGCTCCTACATCACATATGTACATTACACCTATATTACTGCCCCGAGCAGCTGTCACTGGAGTGGGGACACCTATGGGAAGCTCCATTCTCAGCTATGCTCCTACATCACATATATACATTGCATCTATATTACTGCCCCAAGCAGCTGTCACTGGAGTGGGGACACCTATGGGAAGCTCCATTCTCAGCTATGCTCCTACATTATATACATACATTGCAGCTATATTACTGCCCCAAGCAGCTGTCACTGGAGTGGGGACACCTATGGGAAGCTCCATTCTCAGCTATGCTTCTACATCGCATATATACATTGCACCTATATTACTGCCCCAAGCAGCTGTCACTGGAGTGGGGACACCTGTGGGAAGCTCCCTTCTCAGCTATTCTCCTACATCACATATATACATTGCACCTATATTACTGCAATTACTGCCCCGAGCAGCTGTCACTGGAGTGGGGACACCTATGGGAAGCTCCATTCTCAGCTATGCTCCTACATCACATATATACATTGCACCTATATTACTGCCCCGAGTAGCTGTCACTGGAGTGGGGGCACCTATGGGAAGCTCCATTTTCAGCTATGCTCCTACATCACATATATACATTGCACCTATATTACTGCAATTACTGCCCCAAGCAGCTGTCACTGGAGTGGGGACACCTATGGGAAGCTCCATTCTCACCTATGCTCCTACATCACATATATACATTGCACCTATATTACTGCAATTACTGCCCCGAGCAGCTGTCACTGGAGGGGGAACACCTATGGGAAGCTCCATTCTCAGCTATGCTCCTACTTCATATATATACATTGTACCTATATTACTGTAATTACTGCCCCCCAGCAGCTGTCACTGGAGGGGGAACACCTATGGGAAGCTCCATTCTCAGCTATGCTCCTACTTCATATATATATATATATATACATTGTAGCTATATTACTGCAATTACTGCCCCGAGCAGCTGTCACTGGAGTGGTGACACCTATGGGAAGCTCCATTCTCAGATATGTTCCTACTTCACATATATACATTGTACCTATATTACTGTAATTACTGCACCGAGCAGCTGTCACTGGAGTGGGGACACCTATGGGAAGCTCCATTCTCAGCTATGCTCCTACATCGCATATATACATTGCACCTATATTACTGCCCCAAGCAGCTGTCACTGGAGGGGGGACACCTATGGGAAGCTCCATTCTCAGCTATGCTCCTACATCGCATATATACATTGCACCTATATTACTGCCCCAAGCAGCTGTCACTGGAGGGGGGACACCTATGGGAAGCTCCATTCTCAGCTATGCTCCTACATCGCATATATACATTGTACCTATATTACTGCCCCGAGCAGCTGTCACTGGAGTGGGGACACCTATGGGAAGCTCCATTCTCAGCTATGCTCCAACATCATATATATACATTGCATCTATATTAATACCCCAAGCAGCTGTCACTGGAGTGGGGACACCTATGGGAAGCTCCATTCTCAACTATTCTCCTACATCACATATATATATATTACACCTATATTACTGCAATTACTGCCCCGAGCAGCTGTCACGGGAGCGAGGACACCTATGGGAAGCTCCATTCTCAGCTATGCTCCTACATCATATATATATACATTACACCTATATTACTGCAATTACTGCCCCAAGCAGCTGTCACTGGAGTGGGGACACCTATGGGAAGCTCTATTCTCAGCTATGCTCCTACTTCATATATATACACTGCACCTACATTACTGTAATTACAGCCCCCAGCAGCTGTCACTGGAGTGGGGACACCTATGGGAAGCTCCATTCTCAGCTATGCTCCTACATCACATATATACATTACACCTATATTACTGCCCCGATCAGCTGTCACTGGAGTGGGGACACCTATGGGAAGCTCCATTCTCAGCTATGCTCCTACATCGCATATATACATTGTACCTATATTACTGCAATTACTGCCCCGAGCAGCTGTCACTGGAGTGGGGACACCTATGGGAAGCTCCATTCTCAGCTTTGCTCCTACATCACATATAGACATTGCACCTATATTACTGCAATTACTGCCCCGAGCAGCTGTCACTGGAGTGGGAACACCTATGGGAAGCTCCATTCTCAGCTATGCTCCTACTTCATATATATATATACATTGTAGCTATATTACTGCAATTACTGCCCCGAGTAGCTGTCACTGGAGAGGGGACACCTATGGGAAGCTCCATTCTCACCTATGTTTCTACATCACATATATACATTGCACCTATATTACTGCCCCAAGCAGCTGTCACTGGAGTGGGGACACCTATGGGAAGCTCCATTCTCAGCTATTCTCCTACATCACATATATACATTACACCTATATTACTGCCCCGATCAGCTGTCACTGGAGGGGGAACACCTATGGGAAGCTCCATTCTCAGCTATGCTCCTACATCACATATATACACTGCACCTATATTACTGCAATTACTGCCCTGAGCAGCTGTCACTGGAGTGGGGACACCTATGGGAAGCTCCATTCTCAGCTATTCTCCTACATCACATATATACATTACACCTATATTACTGCCCCGATCAGCTGTCACTGGAGTGGGGACACCTATGGGAAGCTCCATTCTCAGCTATTCTCCTACATCACATATATACATTACACCTATATTACTGCCCCGATCAGCTGTCACTGGAGGGGGAACACCTATGGGAAGCTCCATTCTCAGCTATGCTCCTACATCACATATGTACATTACACCTATATTACTGCCCCGAGCAGCTGTCACTGGAGTGGGGACACCTATGGGAAGCTCCATTCTCAGCTATGCTCCTACATTATATACATACATTGCAGCTATATTACTGCCCCAAGCAGCTGTCACTGGAGTGGGGACACCTATGGGAAGCTCCATTCTCAGCTATGCTTCTACATCGCATATATACATTGCACCTATATTACTGCCCCAAGCAGCTGTCACTGGAGTGGGGACACCTGTGGGAAGCTCCCTTCTCAGCTATTCTCCTACATCACATATATACATTGCACCTATATTACTGCAATTACTGCCCCGAGCAGCTGTCACTGGAGTGGGGACACCTATGGGAAGCTCCATTCTCAGCTATGCTCCTACATCACATATATACATTGCACCTATATTACTGCCCCGAGTAGCTGTCACTGGAGTGGGGGCACCTATGGGAAGCTCCATTTTCAGCTATGCTCCTACATCACATATATACATTGCACCTATATTACTGCAATTACTGCCCCAAGCAGCTGTCACTGGAGTGGGGACACCTATGGGAAGCTCCATTCTCACCTATGCTCCTACATCACATATATACATTGCACCTATATTACTGCAATTACTGCCCCGAGCAGCTGTCACTGGAGGGGGAACACCTATGGGAAGCTCCATTCTCAGCTATGCTCCTACTTCATATATATACATTGTACCTATATTACTGTAATTACTGCCCCCCAGCAGCTGTCACTGGAGGGGGAACACCTATGGGAAGCTCCATTCTCAGCTATGCTCCTACTTCATATATATATATATATACATTGTAGCTATATTACTGCAATTACTGCCCCGAGCAGCTGTCACTGGAGTGGTGACACCTATGGGAAGCTCCATTCTCAGATATGTTCCTACTTCACATATATACATTGTACCTATATTACTGTAATTACTGCACCGAGCAGCTGTCACTGGAGTGGGGACACCTATGGGAAGCTCCATTCTCAGCTATGCTCCTACATCGCATATATACATTGCACCTATATTACTGCCCCAAGCAGCTGTCACTGGAGGGGGGACACCTATGGGAAGCTCCATTCTCAGCTATGCTCCTACATCGCATATATACATTGCACCTATATTACTGCCCCAAGCAGCTGTCACTGGAGGGGGGACACCTATGGGAAGCTCCATTCTCAGCTATGCTCCTACATCGCATATATACATTGTACCTATATTACTGCCCCGAGCAGCTGTCACTGGAGTGGGGACACCTATGGGAAGCTCCATTCTCAACTATTCTCCTACATCACATATATACATTACACCTATATTACTGCAATTACTGCCCCGAGCAGCTGTCACGGGAGCGAGGACACCTATGGGAAGCTCCATTCTCAGCTATGCTCCTACATCATATATATATACATTACACCTATATTACTGCAATTACTGCCCCAAGCAGCTGTCACTGGAGTGGGGACACCTATGGGAAGCTCTATTCTCAGCTATGCTCCTACTTCATATATATACACTGCACCTACATTACTGTAATTACAGCCCCCAGCAGCTGTCACTGGAGTGGGGACACCTATGGGAAGCTCCATTCTCAGCTATGCTCCTACATCACATATATACATTACACCTATATTACTGCCCCGATCAGCTGTCACTGGAGTGGGGACACCTATGGGAAGCTCCATTCTCAGCTATGCTCCTACATCGCATATATACATTGTACCTATATTACTGCAATTACTGCCCCGAGCAGCTGTCACTGGAGTGGGGACACCTATGGGAAGCTCCATTCTCAGCTATGTTCCTTCTTCATATATATACATTGTACCTATATTACTGTGATTACTGCCCCCCCAGCAGCTGTCACTGGAGTGGGGAAACCTATGGGAAGCTCCATTCTCAGCTATGCTTCTACATCACATATATATACACATTACACCTATATTACTGTAATTACTGCCCCCAGCATCTCACTGGAGGGGGGACACCTATGGGAAGCTCCATTCTCAGCTATGCTTCTACATCGCATATAAACATTGCACCTATATTACTGTAATTACTGCCCCCAGCAGCTGTCACTGGAGTTGGGACACCTATGGGAAGCTCCATTCTCAGCTATTCTCCTACATCACATATATACATTGTACCTATATTACTGCCCCGAGCAGCTGTCACTGGAGTGGGGACACCTATGGGAAGCTCCATTCTCAGCTATGCTCCTACATTATATATATATACATTGCAGCTATATTACTGCCCCAAGCAGCTGTCACCTATGGGAAGCTCCATTCTCAGCTATGCTCCTACATCACATATATACATTGCACCTATATTACTGCCCCAAGCAGCTGTCACTGGAGTGGGGACACCTATGGGAAGCTCCATTCTCAGCTATGCTCCTACATCATATATATATACATTACACCTATATCACTGCCCCGAGCAGCTGTCACTGGAGTGGGGACACCTATGGGAAGCTCCATTCTCAGCTATGCTCCTACATCGCATATATACATTGCACCTATATTACTGCCCCAAGCAGCTGTCACTGGAGTGGGGACACCTGTGGGAAGCTCCCTTCTCAGCTATGCTCCTACATCGCATATATACATTGCACCTATATTACTGCAATTACTGCCCCGAGCAGCTGTCACTGGAGTGGGGACACCTATGGGAAGCTCCATTCTCAGCTATGCTCCTACATCACATATATACATTGCACCTATATTACTGCCCCGAGTAGCTGTCACTGGAGTGGGGGCACCTATGGGAAGCTCCATTTTCAGCTATGCTCCTACATCACATATATACATTACACCTATATTACTGCAATTACTGCCCCGAGCAGCTGTCACTGGAGTGGGGACACCTATGGGAAGCTCCATTCTCACCTATGCTCCTACATCACATATATACATTGCACCTATATTACTGCAATTACTGCCCCAAGCAGCTGTCACTGGAGTGGGGACACATATGGGAAGCTCCATTCTCACCTATGCTCCTACATCACATATATACATTGCACCTATATTACTGCAATTACTGCCCCGAGCAGCTGTCACTGGAGGGGGAACACCTATGGGAAGCTCCATTCTCAGCTATTCTCCTACATCACATATATACATTGTACCTATATTACTGTAATTACTGCCCCCCAGCAGCTGTCACTGGAGGGGGAACACCTATGGGAAGCTCCATTCTCAGATATGTTCCTACATCACATATGTACATTACACCTATATTACTGCCCCGAGCAGCTGTCACTGGAGTGGGGACACCTATGGGAAGCTCCATTCTCAGCTATGCTCCTACATCACATATATACATTGCATCTATATTACTGCCCCAAGCAGCTGTCACTGGAGTGGGGACACCTATGGGAAGCTCCATTCTCAGCTATGCTCCTACATTATATACATACATTGCAGCTATATTACTGTCCCAAGCAGCTGTCAATGGAGTGGGGACACCTATGGGAAGCTCCATTCTCAGCTATGCTTCTACATCGCATATATACATTGCACCTATATTACTGCCCCAAGCAGCTGTCACTGGAGTGGGGACACCTGTGGGAAGCTCCCTTCTCAGCTATTCTCCTACATCACATATATACATTGCACCTATATTACTGCAATTACTGCCCCGAGCAGCTGTCACTGGAGTGGGGACACCTATGGGAAGCTCCATTCTCAGCTATGCTCCTACATCACATATATACATTGCACCTATATTACTGCCCCGAGTAGCTGTCACTGGAGTGGGGGCACCTATGGGAAGCTCCATTTTCAGCTATGCTCCTACATCACATATATACATTGCACCTATATTACTGCAATTACTGCCCCAAGCAGCTGTCACTGGAGTGGGGACACCTATGGGAAGCTCCATTCTCACCTATGCTCCTACATCACATATATACATTGCACCTATATTACTGCAATTACTTCCCCGAGCAGCTGTCACTGGAGGGGGAACACCTATGGGAAGCTCCATTCTCAGCTATGCTCCTACTTCATATATATACATTGTACCTATATTACTGTAATTACTGCCCCCCAGCAGCTGTCACTGGAGGGGGAACACCTATGGGAAGCTCCATTCTCAGCTATGCTCCTACTTCATATATATATATATACATTGTAGCTATATTACTGCAATTACTGCCCCGAGCAGCTGTCACTGGAGTGGTGACACCTATGGGAAGCTCCATTCTCAGATATGTTCCTACTTCACATATATACATTGTACCTATATTACTGTAATTACTGCACCGAGCAGCTGTCACTGGAGTGGGGACACCTATGGGAAGCTCCTTTCTCAGCTATGCTCCTACATCGCATATATACATTGCACCTATATTACTGCCCCAAGCAGCTGTCACTGGAGGGGGGACACCTATGGGAAGCTCCATTCTCAGCTATGCTCCTACATCACATATATACATTACACCTATATTACTGCCCCGATCAGCTGTCACTGGAGTGGGGACACCTATGGGAAGCTCCATTCTCAGCTATGCTCCTACATCGCATATATACATTGTACCTATATTACTGCAATTACTGCCCCGAGCAGCTGTCACTGGAGTGGGGACACCTATGGGAAGCTCCATTCTCAGCTATGCTCCTTCTTCATATATATACATTGTACCTATATTACTGTGATTACTGCCCCCCCAGCAGCTGTCACTGGAGTGGGGAAACCTATGGGAAGCTCCATTCTCAGCTATGCTTCTACATCACATATATATACACATTACACCTATATTACTGTAATTACTGCCCCCAGCATCTCACTGGAGGGGGGACACCTATGGGAAGCTCCATTCTCAGCTGTGCTTCTACATCGCATATAAACATTGCACCTATATTACTGTAATTACTGCCCCCAGCAGCTGTCACTGGAGTTGGGACACCTATGGGAAGCTCCATTCTCAGCTATTCTCCTACATCACATATATACATTGTACCTATATTACTGCCCCGAGCAGCTGTCACTGGAGTGGGGACACCTATGGGAAGCTCCATTCTCAGCTATAATCCTACATCACATATATACATTGCATCTATATTACTGCCCCAAGCAGCTGTCACTGGAGTGGGGACACCTATGGGAAGCTCCATTCTCAGCTATGCTCCTACATTATATATATATACATTGCAGCTATATTACTGCCCCAAGCAGCTGTCACCTATGGGAAGCTCCATTCTCAGCTATGCTCCTACATCACATATATACATTGCACCTATATTACTGCCCCAAGCAGCTGTCACTGGAGTGGGGACACCTATGGGAAGCTCCATTCTCAGCTATGCTCCTACATCATATATATATACATTACACCTATATCACTGCCCCGTGCAGCTGTCACTGGAGTGGGGACACCTATGGGAAGCTCCATTCTCAGCTATGCTCCTACATCGCATATATACATTGCACCTATATTACTGCCCCAAGCAGCTGTCACTGGAGTGGGGACACCTGTGGGAAGCTCCCTTCTCAGCTATGCTCCTACATCGCATATATACATTGCACCTATATTACTGCAATTACTGCCCCGAGCAGCTGTCACTGGAGTGGGGACACCTATGGGAAGCTCCATTCTCAGCTATGCTCCTACATCACATATATACATTGCACCTATATTACTGCCCCGAGTAGCTGTCACTGGAGTGGGGGCACCTATGGGAAGCTCCATTTTCAGCTATGCTCCTACATCACATATATACATTGCACCTATATTACTGCAATTACTGCCCCGAGCAGCTGTCACTGGAGTGGGGACACCTATGGGAAGCTCCATTCTCACCTATGCTCCTACATCACATATATACATTGCACCTATATTACTGCAATTACTGCCCCAAGCAGCTGTCACTGGAGTGGGGACACATATGGGAAGCTCCATTCTCACCTATGCTCCTACATCACATATATACATTGCACCTATATTACTGCAATTACTGCCCCGAGCAGCTGTCACTGGAGGGGGAACACCTATGGGAAGCTCCATTCTCAGCTATTCTCCTACATCACATATATACATTGTACCTATATTACTGTAATTACTGCCCCCCAGCAGCTGTCACTGGAGGGGGAACACCTATGGGAAGCTCCATTCTCAGATATGCTCCTACTTCACATATATACATTGCACCTATATTACTGTAATTACTGCACCGAGCAGCTGTCACTGGAGTGGGGACACCTATGGGAAGCTCCATTCTCAGCTATGCTCCTACATCACATATATACATTGTACCTATATTACTGTAATTACTGCCCCCAGCAGCTGTCACTGGAGGGGGGACACCTATGGGAAGCACCATTCTCAGCTATTCTCCTACATCACATATATACATTGTACCTATATTACTGCCCCGAGCAGCTGTCACTGGAGTGGGGACACCTATGGGAAGCTCCATTCTCAGCTATGCTCCAACATCATATATATACATTGCATCTATATTAATACCCCGAGCAGCTGTCCCTGGAGTGGGGACACCTATGGGAAGCTCCATTCTCAACTATTCTCCTACATCACATATATACATTACACCTATATTACTGCAATTACTGCCCCGAGCAGCTGTCACGGGAGCGAGGACACCTATGGGAAGCTCCATTCTCAGCTATGCTCCAACATCATATATATACATTGCATCTATATTAATGCCCCGAGCAGTTGTCACTGGAGTGGGGACACCTATGGGAAGCTCCATTCTCAGCTATGCTCCTACATCACATATATACATTACACCTATATTACTGCCCCGAGCAGCTGTCACTGGAGGGGGGACACCTATGGGAAGCTCCATTCTCAACTATTCTCCTACATCACATATATACATTACACCGATATTACTGCAATTACTGCCCCGAGCAGCTGTCACGGGAGCGAGGACACCTATGGGAAGCTCCATTCTCAGCTATGCTCCTACATCATATATATACATTACACCTATATTACTGCAATTACTGCCCCGAGCAGCTGTCACTGGAGTGGGGACACCTATGGGAAGCTCTATTCTCAGCTATGCTCCTACTTCATATATATACACTGCACCTACATTACTGTAATTACTGCCCCCAGCAGCTGTCACTCGAGTGGGGACACCTAAGGGAAGCTCCATTCACAGCTATGCTCCTACATCGCATATATACATTGAAACTATATTACTGCAATTACTGCACGAGCAGCTGTCACTGGAGTGGGGACACCTATGGGAAGCTCCATTCTCAGCTAAGCTTCTACATCACATATATATACACATTACACCTATATTACTGTAATTACTGCCCCCAGCAGCTGTCACTGGAGGGGGGACACCTATGGGAAGCTCAATTCTCAGCTATTCTCCTACATCACATATATACATTGTACCTATATTACTGCCCCGAGCAGCTGTCACTGGAGTGGGGACACCTATGGGAAGCTCCATTCTCAGCTATGCTCCTACATCACATATATACACTGCACCTATATTACTGCAATTACAGCCCCGAGCAGCTGTCACTGGAGGGGGAACACCTATGGGAAGCTCCATTCTCAGCTATGCTCCTACTTCACATATATACATTGCATTTATATTACTGTAATTACAGCCCCGAGCAGCTGTTACTGGAGGGGGAACACCTATGGGAAGCTCCATTCTCAGCTATGCTTCTACATCACATATATACATTACACCTATATTACTGCCCCGAGCAGCTGTCACTGGAGTGGGGACACCTATGGGAAGCTCCATTCTCAGCTATGCTCCAACATCACATATATACATTACACCTATATTACTGCAATTACTGCCCCGAGCAGCTGTCACTGGAGTGGGGACACGTATGGGAAGCTCCATTCTCAGCTATGCTCCTACATCACATATATACATTACACCTATATTACTGCCCCGAGCAGCTGTCACTGGAGTGGGGACACCTATGGGAAGCTCCATTCTCAGCTATGCTCCTACATCACATATATACATTACACCTATATCACTGCCCCGAGCAACTGTCACTGGAGGGGGACACCTATGGGAAGTTCCATTCTCAGCTATGCTCCTACTTCATATATATACATTGCACCTATATTACTGCCCCGAGCAGCTGTCCCTGGAGTGGGACACCTATGGGAAGCTCCATTCTCAGCTATGCTCCTACATCACATATATACATTACACCTATATCACTGCCACGAGCAGCTGTCACTGGAGTGGGGACATCTATGGGAAGCTCCATTCTCAGCTATGCTCCTACATCACATATATACATTGCACCTATATTACTGCCCCAAGCAGCTGTCACTGGAGGGGGGACACCTATGGGAAGCTCCATTCTCAGCTATGCTCCTACATCACATATATACATTGCACCTATATTACTGTAATTACTGCCCCGAGCAGCTGTCACTGGAGTGGGGATACCTATGGGAAGCTCCATTCTCAGCTATGCTCCTACATCACATATATACATTACACCTATATTACTGCCCCGAGCAGCTGTCACTGGAGTGGGGACACCTATGGGAAGCTCCATTCTCAGCTATGCTCCAACATCATATATATACATTGCATCTATATTAATGCCCCGAGCAGCTGTCACTGGAGTGGGGACACCTATGGGAAGCTCCATTCTCAACTATTCTCCTACATCACATATATACATTACACCTATATTACTGCAATTACTGCCCCGAGCAGCTGTCACGGGAGCGAGGACACCTATGGGAAGCTCCATTCTCAGCTATGCTCCTACATCGCATATATACATTGTACCTATATTACTGCAATTACTGCCCCGAGCAGCTGTCAGTGGAGTGGGGACACCTATGGGAAGCTACATTCTCAGCTATGCTCCTTCTTCATATATATACATTGCACCTATATTACTGTGATTACTGCCCCGAGCAGCTGTCACTGGAGTGGGGACACCTATGGGAAGCTCCATTCTCAGCTATGCTGCTTCTTCATATATATACATTGCACCTATATTACTGCAATTACTGCCCCGAGCAGCTATCACAGGAGTGGGGACACCTATGGGAAGCTCCATTCTCAGCTATGCTCCTTCTTCATATATATACATTGCACCTATATTACTGTGATTACTGACCCCCAGCAGCTGTCACTGGAGTGGGGACACCTATGGGAAGCTCCATTCTCAGCTATTCTCCTACATCACATATATACATTGTACCTATATTACTGCCCCGAGCAGCTGTCTCTGGAGTGGGGACACCTATGGGAAGCTCCATTCTCAGCTATGCTCCTACATTGCATATATACATTGCATCTATATTACTACAATTACTGCCCCGAGCAGCTGTCACTGGAGGGGGAACACCTATGGGAAGCTCCATTCTCAGCTATGCTCCTACTTCACATATATACATTGCATCTATATTACTACAATTACTGCCCCGAGCAGCTGTCACTGGAGGGGGAACACCTATGGGAAGCTCCATTCTCAGCTATGCTCCTACATCACATATATACACTGCACCTATATTACTGCAATTACTGCCCCGAGCAGCTGTCACTGGAGTGGGGACACCTATGGGAAGCTCCATTCTCAGCTATGCTCATACATCACATATATACATTACACCTATATTACTGCCCCGAGCAGCTGTCACTGGAGTGGGGACACCTATGGGAAAGCTCCATTCTCAGCTATGCTCCTACATCACATATATACATTACACCTATATCACTGCCCCGAGCAGCTGTCACTGGAGGGGGAACACCTATGGGAAGCTCCATTCTCAGCTATGCTCCTACATCACATATATACATTACACCTATATCACTGCCCAGAGCAGCTGTCACTGGAGGGGGGACACCTATGGGAAGCTCCATTCACAGCTATGCTCCTACATCATATATATACATTGCACCTATATTACTGCCCCGAGCAGCTGTCACTGGAGTGGGGACACCTATGGGAAGCTCCATTCTCAGCTATGCTCCTACATCACATATATACATTGTACCTATATTACTGTAATTACTGCCCCGAGCAGCTGTCACTGGAGTGGGGACACCTATGGGAAGCTCCATTCTCAGCTATGCTCCTACATCACATATATACATTACACCTATATTACTGCCCCAAGCAGCTGTCACTGGAGTGGGGACACCTATGGGAAGCTCCATTCTCAGCTATGCTCCTACATCACATATATACATTACACCTATATTACTGCAATTACTGCCCCGAGCAGCTGTCACTGGAGGGGGGACACCTATGGGAAGCTCCATTCTCAGCTATGCTCCTACATCGCATACATACATTACACCTATATTACTGCCCCGAGCAGCTGTCACTGGAGTGGGGACACCTATGGGAAGCTCCATTCTCAGCTATGCTCCTACATCACATATATACATTGTACCTATATTACTGTAATTACTGCCCCGAGCAGCTGTCACTGGAGTGGGGACACCTATGGGAAGCTCCATTCTCAGCTATGCTCCTACATCACATATATACATTACACCTATATTACTGCCCCAAGCAGCTGTCACTGGAGTGGGGACACCTATGGGAAGCTCCATTCTCACCTATGTTTCTACATCACATATATACATTGCACCTATATTACTGTAATTACTGCCCCGAGCAGCTGTCACTGGAGTGGGGACACCTATGGGAAGCTCCATTCTCAGCTATGCTCCTACATCACATACATACATTACACCTATATTACTGCCCCGAGCAGCTGTCACTGGAGTGGGGACACCTATGGGAAGCTCCATTCTCAGCTATGCTCCTACATCACATATATACACTGCACCTATATTACTGCAATTACTGCCCCGAGCAGCTGTCACTGGAGGGGGGACACCTATGGGAAGCTCCATTCTCAGCTATGCTCCTACATCGCATATATACATTACACCTATATTACTGCCCCGAGCAGCTGTCACTGGAGTGGGGACACCTATGGGAAGCTCCATTCTCAGCTATGCTCCTACATCACATATAGACATTAAACCTATATTACTGTAATTACTGCCCCGAGCAGCTGTCACTGGAGTGGGGACACCTATGGGAAGCTCCATTCTCAGCTATGCTCCTACATCACATATATACATTACACCTATATTACTGCCCCAAGCAGCTGTCACTGGAGTGGGGACACCTATGGGAAGCTCCATTCTCAGCTATGCTCCTACATCACATATATACATTACACCTATATTACTGCCCCAAGCAGCTGTCACTGGAGGGGGAACACCCATGGGAAGCTCCATTCTCAGCTATGCTCCTACATCATATACATACACAGCACCGATATTACTGCAATTACTGCCCCGAGCAGCTGTCACTGGAGGGGGGACACCTATGGGAAGTTCCATTCTCAGCTATGCTCCTACATCACATATATACAATGTACCTATATTACTGTAATTACTGCCCCGAGCAGCTGTCACTGGAGTGGGGACACCTATGGGAAGCTCCATTCTCAGCTATGCTCCTACATCATATATATACACTGCACCGATATTACTGCAATTACTGCCCCGAGCAGCTGTCACTGGAGGGGGGACACCTATGGGAAGCTCCCTTCTCAGCTATGCTCCTACATTGCATATATACATTACACCTATATTACTGCCCCGAGCAGCTGTCACTGGAGTGGGGACACCTATGGGAAGCTCCATTCTCAGCTATGCTCCTACATCACATACATACATTACACCTATATTACTGCCCCGAGCAGCTGTCACTGGAGTGGGGACACCTATGGGAAGCTCCATTCTCAGCTATGCTCCTACATCACATATATACATTGCACCTATATTACTGCAATTACTGCCCCGAGCAGCTGTCACTGGAGTGGGGACACCTATGGGAAGCTCCATTCTCAGCTATGCTCCTACATCATATATATACATTACACCTATATCACTGCCCCGAGCAGCTGTCACTGGAGGGGGACACCTATGGGAAGCTCCATTCTCAGCTATGCTCCTACATCGCATATATACATTGCACCTATATTACTGCCCCAAGCAGCTGTCACTGGAGTGGGGACACCTATGGGAAGCTCCATTCTCAGCTATTCTCCTACTACACATATATACACTGCACCTATATTACTGCATTTACTGCCCCGAGCAGCTGTCACTGGAGGGTGACACCTATGGGAAGCTCCATTCTCAGCTATGCTCCTACATCGCATATATACATTGCACCTATATTACTGCAATTACTGCCCTCCAGCAGCTGTCACTGGAGGGGGGACACCTATGGGAAGCTCCATTCTCACCTATGTTTCTACATCACATATATACATTGCACCTATATTACTGTAATTACTGCCCCGAGCAGCTGTCACTGGAGTGGGGACACCTATGGGAAGCTCCATTCTCAGCTATGCTCCTACATCACATATATACATTGCACCTATATTACTGTAATTACTGCCCCGAGCAGCTGTCACTGGAGTGGGGACACCTATGGGAAGCTCCATTCTCAGCTATGCTCCTACATCATATATATACATTACACCTATATCACTGCCCCGAGCAGCTGTCACTGGAGTGGGGACACCTATGGGAAGCTCCATTCTCAGCTATGCTCCTACATCACATATATACATTACACCTATATCACTGCCCCGAGCAGCTGTCACTGGAGGGGGAACACCTATGGGAAGCTCCATTCTCAGCTATGCTCCTACATCACATACATACATTACACCTATATTACTGCCCCGAGCAGCTGTCACTGGAGTGGGGACACCTATGGGAAGCTCCATTCTCAGCTATGCTCCTACATCACATATATACATTGCACCTATATTACTGCAATTACTGCCCCGAGCAGCTGTCACTGGAGTGCGGACACCTATGGGAAGCTCCATTCTCAGCTATGCTCCTACATCATATATATACATTACACCTATATCACTGCCCCGAGCAGCTGTCACTGGAGGGGGACACCTATGGGAAGCTCCATTCTCAGCTATGCTCCTACATCGCATATATACATTGCACCTATATTACTGCCCCAAGCAGCTGTCACTGGAGTGGGGACACCTATGGGAAGCTCCATTCTCAGCTATTCTCCTACTACACATATATACACTGCACCTATATTACTGCATTTACTGCCCCGAGCAGCTGTCACTGGAGGGGGGACACCTATGGGAAGCTCCATTCTCAGCTATGCTCCTACATCACATATATACATTGTACCTATATTACTGTAATTACTGCCCCGAGCAGCTGTCACTGGAGTGGGGACACCTATGGGAAGCTCCATTCTCAGCTATTCTCCTACATCACATATATACATTACACCTATATTACTGCAATTACTGCCCCGAGCAGCTGTCACTGGAGGGGGGACACCTATGGGAAGCTCCATTCTCAGCTATGCTCCTACATCACATGTATACATTACACCTATATTACTGCCCCGAGCAGCTGTCACTGGAGTGGGGACACCTATGGGAAGCTCCATTCTCAGCTATGCTCCTACATCACATATATACATTACACCTATATTACTGCCCCGAGCAGCTGTCACTGGAGTGGGGACACCTATGGGAAGTTCCATTCTCAGCTATGCTCCTACATCACATATATACATTGTACCTATATTACTGTAATTACTGCCCCGAGCAGCTGTCACTGGAGTGGGGACACCTATGGGAAGCTCCATTCTCAGCTATGCTCCTACATCACATATATACATTACACCTATATTACTGCAATTACTGCCCCGAGCAGCTGTCACTGGAGGGGGGACACCTATGGGAAGCTCCATTCTCAGCTATGCTCCTACATCGCATATGTACATTACACCTATATTACTGCCCCGAGCAGCTGTCACTGGAGTGGGGACACCTATGGGAAGCTCCATTCTCAGCTATGCTCCTACATCACATATATACATTACACCTATATTACTGCAATTACTGCCCCGAGCAGCTGTCACTGGAGGGGGGACACCTATGGGAAGCTCCATTCTCAGCTATGCTCCTACATCGCATATATACATTACACCTATATTACTGTAATTACTGCCCCGAGCAGCTGTCACTGGAGTGGGGACACCTATGGGAAGCTCCATTCTCAGCTATGCTCCTACATCACATATATACATTGTACCTATATTACTGTAATTACTGCCCCGAGCAGCTGTCACTGGAGTGGGGACACCTATGGGAAGCTCCATTCTCAGCTATGCTCCTACATCACATATATACATTACACCTATATTACTGTGAGTACTACTAACCATTCCATGTTCTGTCTACCACCATTATTATTATTATTATTATTTCAGGTCTCCTAATAATAT
The DNA here is from genome assembly GCA_031769625.1 of Taudactylus pleione. NCBI lineage: Eukaryota > Metazoa > Chordata > Amphibia > Anura > Myobatrachidae > Taudactylus > Taudactylus pleione. The sequence continues at coordinate 361,413 of JAUIMM010001059.1, forward strand.
TTTTCTTAAATCCGTAACTTATTTAGGATATAGAGCAAACTAACACCTAAAAAATAAAGCTAACAGGCGGCCGTCATACTATGTAGCGCCCCATGAATTCTGGAACTCTGGATGGCGCCCTCTGTCCATTTTGGCGCCCGGAGCTCATGGTCCACTGGAGCCATCCTCGCTACTCCCCTGGGTGGAGACAGCCTCTTTACCATTTGGAATCTTCTGGTGGATGAGTATATGGTAATTTCATAGTGTCTTTCCGTGCTTTCCTGTTTTTTCTCTTACATCTTTTCCCCTTTGCTGCTATTCTTTCACTATGCCCCGTCCTCGTCGGAGTGCTCCCCCCCGCAGGCTGGCTGACTTTGCCCTCCCTCTTCATGGCGCGGCTGCCTCTGTCCGTGGGCACAGGACGTCTTTATCCATTCCGGCTCCACTCCTGTCCCATTGACTCTGAGGGTTCCTACCCTCCCCAAGACCACGGCTCCCGTCGGCGTCACAGTAGTCTCCGGTGGTGTGGCTGCGGGCGTCACCGCTAGCCGCGCCTTCTCCCCAGCCACGATGTCGGGCCCTTCGAGCTTAGACTCGGAGGGTCTGTTGGCCACTCTTCTTAGCGCCCCGGTCCCCGTTCGGTTTGGCTACGCTGGCTACCCCGGCGGCCATTACATCCATGGCGGACATTTTGGGGCCTACTATCTCAGGCTACCCATGCAGGTTCTTCAGCCTGCTCACACCCCTGCTGGTTATACTCATTTGGCCTCCCCTTACAGTGCTTAAGGTTTGCTGGCGCGCCCCCCCCCCCTCCTTCCTCTCAACAGCTCTTTTACAGAAATCTGCCTTTCCCCCTGGTGCGTTAATTGTCCCCTTATGGTTTCCAGTTGTGGTCTGCTCCTCACTGCTCTACCCCAGCTTCCTGGTCATTTGGTCCCCCCCCACCATTGTCCCAATGCGCCTCTCAGTTACTGGCCTTCCCGCCTCTGGTTCCTGTCACACCGCCCCCCTCTTCGGACTATGGCCTCGTCTATGCGGATTTTGTCTGGTCCCCCACCGCTTCCCAAGGTTTCTGAGCCCACCCCCCTACCAATACTTCCCTGTCCCCGGCTCCCATTCTGGCTACTCACATTTCTCCTATAGTTGCAGGCTTGCCATCTCCAGCGGGGGTTTCACAGGTCATCATGTTGGCTCATGCGGCTGCTGTTCCAGTGAGCATTGAGTTGGCCCCGGATGTCACTCTGGTGGCTCCTCCGCGTGAAGTGTCAGATGGTGCATTTCCTGGACCATGAATGGAGAGAATGGATTGCCAGATTCCATGTAGTCTTCTGATTGTAGTACCAGTTCACATTCTTCTAGGTCCCCTGGACGCCCGCGTAAGCTTGCAAGGTTGATTGCGCGGTGGCTGGCTAAAAAACAGGGTGCTGCGTGTGTCACAGTGCCAGCGTCTGTTCCTAAGGAACCTGAATCCGGTGTAGACTGTTCCCTGTGCCAACACAGCGATTCTTAGGAGTTTGCGTAAGAGTGTTAGGGATAAGATCCGCAAGACCACATTTGTTGACTTTTTATTCTCGCTCACTGATGAGATGAAGAAGGGTTTGACGCAAGCTAAGAGACAAAGAGACTTATTGTAACTATAATCTGTGGCTTAAGGGTATGCTTATTTTTGCCGCTTGCTATCTTGAGACACGTGCCGAGGAGCATGCTAATGTGCTTAGTGTATATATCATGTACCAGATAAATATACTTCAGTCCAGGGGCCTTGCTTGGTAAGAATGATTCACAGTTTAGAAGAAAGCAGGATGGTGAACTTATCATGCCGTTTGGAGTTAAGGATGTGGAGGTTTCACAGCAGCGAAGTTCAGCCCCAGATACAGTGAAGCCTCGCAGGACCCCGTTAGGTGCCAGGTCGGGTGCGTCTGGATTGGCGAAAGGGAAGTGTTTCGCTTTTAAATGACTCCCGGTGCCCCGGGGTGCGGCCGTTAGTTTTCGCCACTTCTCCCTGTGGAGGTGAACACCTGGCCAAGAATTGCCAGCGTAGCTTCGGGAGTGGTACCTCTGATATGGGAGATAGCTCTAAAACCACTAGCTAAGGTAAAGTCCCCAGTTTGTGTTGCAGGATTGTCCAAATGGCTGGATTGGTAACCCATCAGAGAAGATGCTGCCTTTTTGTTGCAAGGTTTTGTTTAGTTTATAGTTTTAGCCTGCCCAATGCTGGTCTGTTGAAGGTTAGGGCACCTCGTAATTTACATTCTGCATTGGAGTTTCCTGATATTTTGCAGTCTAAGGTGGATGCTGAGGTTTCGTTGGGAAGGATCGAGGGTCCTTTCCCTTTTCCTCCCCTTCGGGATCTTTGTATTTCTCCTTTGGGTGTGGTCCCTAAAAAGGGTCCTGGAAAGTACCGCCTTATCCAACATTTATCTTACCCCCATGGTAGGTCAGTGAATGATGCGCTGCCTGAGTCCGCATGCAGGGTTGTTTATCAATCTTTTGATGAGGCCTTAGAGATGGTGCGTGGTTTTGGTTCAGGTGCGTTGTTGGCGAAGCTCAATATTGAATCAGCCTTCCGCTTGTTTCCCTTGCACCCGGATGCCATGCAATATATGGGTTTTCGTTTGGGAGCGGAATTTTATGTTGATAAATTTTTACCCATGGGTTTTGCGGTATCCGTTCACGCTGGCACTGGACAGCCTCGGATTGCGCATTATTTGGACGATTTTCTCTTTATGGGTCCAGGTGATAGTTTGGTCTGAGGACCTCCTCTCTTCTGCTCAAGCATTGTATAAAGTGCTAGGTGTTCCTTTGGCTCATGACAAAACGGAGGGTTTTCAGGGTTGTCTTATTTGGGCATAGAAATTGACACAGTGACTGGTTGCCGTCTGTTACCACGGAGAAGGTTGAGAAATTGCTTCAGCAGATAGATACTTGTTTGGCGATGCATAGGGTCAAACTGCGCGCAGTTCAGTCTTTATAAGGTTCGTTTAATTTTTCTTGTCGTATCATTTCTATTGGCAGTTGTTTTGTAGGAAATTGGAGGGGGCTACGGCCGGAGCACGTTTGCCACATCATCACATGCGTTTAACTTCTGAGATTAAGGAGGACCTTCACATTTGGGCCAGGTTTCTGGTGCAGTTTAACGGTGAGTGCATTTGGCCGTCGCTTCCTGTGGCGAATGCTACTTTGCAGCTGTTCATTGATGCGGCCAGCTCATCCGGTTTTGGTGCCTTTTTCATTGGGGAATGGTGTCTGCACTCTGGCCGGTGGCGTGACATGTGGAGGGCCTTACGGGTAATTTATTATTGTTGGAGTTGCTCCCGATTGTTGTGGCAGTGGAACTTTGGAGTATTCAATTGTGAAATCAGCACGTGGTCTTCTGGTGCGACAATCTGGGAGTGGTCCATGCCATTAATAACCATAAGAATGTCCTGCTAGTGCCGATTCCCGCAGACCCATTGATTTGCATCTGCTTAAAGACTTGCTTGCTGTTATGGACAAGGTTGCTTCTGATGTTCTGGAAGCTTCTCTTTTCCATCTTGCTTTTGCTGTGGCTTTTTTGGGGGCGTTTCGAGTTAGTGAACTGGTTGCGTCCAGCAAGTCGTCACTTCTTTCCGGCTTGTTGTTGAAGGACATAGTTTTTAGGGACTTGGCAGTTTTGTGTAGGCTCCGTTTTTCAAAGACAAATCTGTTGAAGGAGGGCAGATGGAACACGCTGCCGCTACAGGTTGATCCCTTGGTTTGCCCTGTGAGTCCGGCATCTATTCACATGGGAGTCCGTCTGGAGGGGCTCAAAAGCTAGTGCATGCTAATTTAACCCCCCTCTCCAAATTCCAGTTTACAGCTATACTTAGGCAGGGACTTGCTGAGTTGCGTGTTAAGGTACCCATTCCTTTGCCATCGCCTGCTGATATTCAAGTTATTGGAAATCCTCTGCCTATAAGTCTTATGTGCGCAGAGGAGTAGCGTGCAATCATGGCACCCGGAGAAAGTGCATGTCATAGCGCCCTCCCCTGTACTGAACCGTGCCAGTGGGATATGGCCAGTCTGTAGGGGATACTGAAGTGAAGAGAAAAACAGCAAACAGTGGCAGTACTGCGCTGGGCGTAGAGGTCCCATTGGGGGAATAGAGGGGGTAGCTGCTTTGGCACTGCGTTATTATGTATAGCACTTAGGATATGACTTTTGTCCACGAATGATGATGTTCGTCCATGTAAGATGACGTTTAGCCTCTTTCTGAGTTCCGTTTTTTTGGAGGGAAAAATCCGAACTCAACGTGCAAACTCGAACCTATCCGAGCCTGCACATCCCTATTAATTACACTTACCTGCATGATCCGGGCCTCCAGTGATGTCCTCCATGCCTCCGATCAGGTGATCTCCCATACTGCACTGGGACCCGATCACCTGATGACCGGGCCGCAGTGCACTATGGGAGACCAGCTGATTGGAGGGGAGTCATCACCGGAGGCCCGATTACCATTTCCTGGAATCAGGTAAATAAAAAAAAAATTTCTAATTTTTTTTTTCTAATTTTTTACAGTAATCAGCTTGCGGTCTGTTTACACCACATAGCTGATTACTGGGACCGACTCCCGGCTCTGCTCTGCCCGTTAGAGCAGAGTAGGAGGCCGGTAACCGGGGGAGACCCTGGATAACGCCACCTCCAGGTGGCGTTATTATCACAGGGCTTTCCCCGGTATTTTTTTACAATTTATTTTTAGTAACTGTGGTCGGATCACATTTCCCATTACAATTATGGGAAATGCGATCTGCTTACTAAAAATAAGTGATACTTAGGGGTAGGAGGAGAATTTTACGAATTCTACTCCAATTGCTCTGTAATAACTGTAGGTAATACTAAAATAATGTGAAAAGGGTGTGACAACACAAAACAGCCTCTATCACTTTATTTTAGTAAAAATAATGTTAATAAATAGAGCCATAAATAAGCTTAAAGGAGTGCTGGTAACACCATTAACAGAATTATTCAACCAGTCACTAGCTACTGGAGTAATGCCAGAGGACTGGAAAAAAGCAAACGTCCCACTGCACAAAAGTGGAAGCAAGGAAGAGACCAGTGACTAGCGACCAGTGACTAGCGACCAGTGACTAGCGACCAGTGACTACCGACCAGTGACTAGCGACCAGTGACTACCGACCAGTGACTACCGACCAGTGACCTGACATCAGTAGTTGGGAAATTGATGGAAACACTCTTATAAGATTCGGAGATTATCTCAAATCCAGCAATTTGCAGGATCCCAAACAGCATGGATTTACTGGGGGGAGATCATGTCAAACTAATCTTATTGACTTTTTTGACTGGGCGACTAAGGAAATAGATAAAGGGGGGGGGCATAGATATAGCTTGTCTAGACTTTAGTAAGGCTTTTATCACTGTTCCACATCCAGGCTGTTAAATAAACTGGAAAGCATGGGATTAGATACAAAGATAGTTGAATGGATAAGATCATGGCTGCAGGATAGGAAACAGTTGTAGTAAATGGAGAGCAGTCTCAGGAGGGAAATGTTACCAGCGGAGAACCTCAGGGATCTGTACTTGGACCAGTGCATTTTAATATCTTTATTTGTGACATTGCAAATGGTATTGAAGGGAAACTATGCCTTTCTACAGATGACACAAAAGGTATGTAACAGGGCAGACACACCAGGAGGGGTAAAACAAATGATTGATGATCTAGGTAGACTAGAGGAATAGGCAAGAACGTGGCAACTACAGTTTAATGCCAAAAAATGCAAAATCATGCACTTGGGTCTCAAAAATCCAAAGGCTAAATATAGTATTAATGGCACTATACTGGAAAGTACTGAAGAGGAAAGGGATCTAGGAGTCACTATCTCAGGTGACATAAAGGCAAGCAAACATTGTAACAAAGCAATGAGGAAGGCAAGTCAGATGCTTGGTGCATAGGGAGAGGAATCAGTAGCAGAAAGAAAGAAGTGATAATACCACTGTATAGGTCATTGGTACGTCCTCATCTCCAATACTGTGTTAAATTCTGGAGGCCACATCTCCAGAAGGATATTAATACATTAGAGACTGTACAAAGAAGGGCAACTAAAATGGTGCAAGGTCTACACCACAAAACCTACCAGGAAAGACTAAAAGACCCTAATATGTATAGTTTGGAGCAGAGAAGGGAAAGGGGGGACATGATAGAAACGTTCAAATAACAAGGTAAAGGAAGGAGACATTCTTCAAAGAAAGAGAAGTATTAGAACAAGAGGACATATACTGACACTGGAGGGTGGTAGGTTTAGGGGAAATTTGAGGAAAAATGACTTCACAGAAAGGGTAGTGGACAAGTGGAATAGCACCCATCAGAGGTGGTAGAGGCTAAGACAGTAGAGCAATGTAAACATGCATGGAATAGACATAAGGATATCCTTCAGGAAAAGTAAGGATCAATAAGGGTTGAGGTAACAATATGTTTAAAAATGGGGCAGACTAGATGGGCCAAGTGGTTCTTATTTGCCATCAAATTCTATGTTTCTATGTAAGCAGCTGTCACTGGAGTGGGAACACCTACAGGTATAGGAAGCTCCCTTCTTAGCTATGCTCTGACTATGCAAATTTACATTGCACCTATATTAATGTACTACTAATCATGTTCTATCTACCACCATTATTATTATTTCAGGTCTCCTAATATTTTTTAAAAGACCTTTCAAATAACACTGTGTGGTCGTGCCTGGGAACACCTTCATTACTTTATATAGCAAAGCAGTGACTCTTTTTAAACTCATACCTTATAACTGAAGTTTAGGATTTTACCTCAGATGTGTAACTATTAAGTCCATTGAAGTACAATGAATGAATGAATGAAGAGTGAAGCGTGAGGGAGGGGATCAAAGAGTAGAGGGAAGAGGAAAGTGCCAATCAGAGAGGGGAGGTGACAGAGGCCAATATGAAAGGAGAGGAGAGGGGCAAAGCCAATCAGAGAGGGCCAGTGACAGAAGCCAATAAGAAAAGGAGAGGAGTGGTGACAGAAGCCAATAAGAAAGGAGAGGGGAAGGCCAAAGAGCCGATCACAGGGTAGAGAGGGGAGGGAATTAAAGAGGTGAGAAGTGAATGTAATCAATGTGACAGGGAAGAGGAGGTGACAGATGAGGGAGGGCCGGAGGGGAGACAATCTGGGCAGGTGAGGGAGCATGAAATGTAGAAATGGATCTCAGATCCGTAACTTATTTAGGATAAAGAGCAAACAAACCAAAATAAAGCTAACAGGTGGCCGTCATACTGTGCAGCGCACCATGAATTCCGGAAGCCTGGATGGCGCCCTTAGACCATTTTGGTGGAGCTCATGCTCCACTGGAACCACTCTCGCTACACCCCTGTATGTGCGTTGCGATAAGCTTTAGTGGCGCTCCTTCCGACAACCCAAACACGTTGCTTACCTGCCAGTTTTTGAATGACTAGCATTCAATAAGACGGGGTGTGAAGGGATTTTTTTTTATATTTTCTCCTGGGGACCTAGATCTGGCCTAATTTGTGTTCACAGGCGTTTTTTTAGGTTTTCTTCTCCGTTTTGGTCATCCACCCCCCCGGCTCGCCCGCAAAAGGGGGCATGCTGTCACTCAACATCGACAGCTCGCCCCCTTTGGTACGAGACCCGGAGTGACGGAGTGCCCGCCGCTATCCGGATCTCGCGCATGCACACTGGCCCACCATCAACCCAGTTGCGAGCGCACAGCGCTTGCGACCGGGTCAGAATCAGGCCCACAGTACCAGTATTTCTGTGTATTCTGGTTTAAAATAGTATCCAGACTTAAATATCACCTTTCATTAAATGATTAAGTTACTGCCTCTAGTACAATCCCCAATTCCAATAGGAACAACAATTTTTACCGATTCAGAAGATGCAGTATAATAAGTACTGATGGTGATTCTGTATAATTATGGAAGCTTGCTAGTTATGTTAATGTTGTATATGTATGTATGTATGTAAGTATGTATGTATGGATGGATGGATGGATGGATGGATGGATGGATATAAGCAATAAGTGTTTTTATTTTTTTAATTACGCACATCTGACTCCATCAACCTAATAGTGGTTGGTTTGCGCTACCTGATTTTTTTGTTTTTTCGTCTTTTATAAAGCGCCGTCCCTGTGTGTTATTGTACAGAAAAGCGCCGTCCCTGTGTGTTATTGTACAGAAAAGCGCCGTCCCTGTGTGTTATTGTACAGAAAAGCGCCGTCCCTGTGTTATTGTACAGAAAAGCGCCGCCCCTGTGTGTTATTGTACAGAAAAGCGCCGTCCCTGTGTGTTATTGTACAGAAAAGCGCCGTCCCTGTGTGTTATTGTACAGAAAAGCGCCGTCCCTGTGTGTTATTGTACAGAAAAGCGCCGTCCCTGTGTGTTATTGTACAGAAAAGCGCCGTCCCTGTGTGTTATTGTACAGAAAAGCGCCGCCCCTGTGTGTTATTGTACAGAAAAGCGCCGTCCCTGTGTGTTATTGTACAGAAAAGCGCCGTCCCTGTGTGTTATTGTACAGAAAAGCGCCGTCCCTGTGTGTTATTGTACAGAAAAGCGCTGTCCCTGTGTGTTATTGTACAGAAAAGCGCCGTCCCTGTGTGTTATTGTACAAAAAAGCGCCGCCCCTGTGTGTTATTGTACAGAAAAGCGCCGCCCCTGTGTGTTATTGTACAGAAAAGCGCCGTCCCTGTGTGTTATTGTACAGAAAAGCGCTGTCCCTGTGTGTTATTGTCCAGAACAGCGCTGTCCCTGTGTGTTACTGTACAGAAAAGCGCCGCCCCTGTGTGTTATTGTACAGAAAAGCGCCGTCCCTGTGTGTTATTCTACAGAAAAGCGCCGTCCCTGTGTGTTATTGTACAGAAAAGCGCCGTCCCTGTGTGTTATTGTACAGAAAAGCGCCGTCCCTGTGTGTTATTGTACAGAAAAGCGCCGTCCCTGTGTGTTATTGTACAGAAAAGCGCCGTCCCTGTGTGTTATTGTACAGAAAAGCGCCGTCCCTGTGTGTTATTGTACAGAAAAGCGCCGTCCCTGTGTGTTATTGTACAGAAAAGCGCCGCCCCTGTGTGTTATTGTACAGAAAAGCGCCGTCCCTGTGTGTTATTGTACAGAAAAGCGCCGTCCCTGTGTGTTATTGTACAGAAAAGCGCCGTCCCTGTGTGTTATTGTACAGAAAAGCGCCGTCCCTGTGTGTTATTGTACAGAAAAGCGCCGTCCCTGTGTGTTATTGTACAAAAAAGCGCCGCCCCTGTGTGTTATTGTACAGAAAAGCGCCGCCCCTGTGTGTTATTGTACAGAAAAGCGCCGTCCCTGTGTGTTATTGTACAGAAAAGCGCTGTCCCTGTGTGTTATTGTCCAGAACAGCGCTGTCCCTGTGTGTTACTGTACAGAAAAGCGCCGCCCCTGTGTGTTATTGTACAGAAAAGCGCCGTCCCTGTGTGTTATTCTACAGAAAAGCGCCGTCCCTGTGTGTTATTGTACAGAAAAGCGCCGTCCCTGTGTGTTATTGTACAGAAAAGCGCTGTCCCTGTGTGTTATTGTACAGAAAAGCGCCGTCCCTGTGTGTTATTGTACAAAAAAGCGCCGCCCCTGTGTGTTATTGTACAGAAAAGCGCCGCCCCTGTGTGTTATTGTACAGAAAAGCGCCGTCCCTGTGTGTTATTGTACAGAAAAGCGCTGTCCCTGTGTGTTATTGTCCAGAACAGCGCTGTCCCTGTGTGTTACTGTACAGAAAAGCGCCGCCCCTGTGTGTTATTGTACAGAAAAGCGCCGTCCCTGTGTGTTATTCTACAGAAAAGCGCCGTCCCTGTGTGTTATTGTACAGAAAAGCGCCGTCCCTGTGTGTTATTGTACAGAAAAGCGCCGTCCCTGTGTGTTATTGTACAGAAAAGCGCCGTCCCTGTGTGTTATTGTACAGAAAAGCGCCGTCCCTGTGTGTTATTGTACAGAAAAGCGCCGTCCCTGTGTGTTATTGTACAGAAAAGCGCCGTCCCTGTGTGTTATTGTACAGAAAAGCGCTGTCCCTGTGTGTTATTGTACAGAAAAGCGCCGTCCCTGTGTGTTATTGTACAAAAAAGCGCCGCCCCTGTGTGTTATTGTACAGAAAAGCGCCGCCCCTGTGTGTTATTGTACAGAAAAGCGCCGTCCCTGTGTGTTATTGTACAGAAAAGCGCTGTCCCTGTGTGTTATTGTCCAGAACAGCGCTGTCCCTGTGTGTTACTGTACAGAAAAGCGCCGCCCCTGTGTGTTATTGTACAGAAAAGCGCCGTCCCTGTGTGTTATTCTACAGAAAAGCGCCGTCCCTGTGTGTTATTGTACAGAAAAGCGCCGTCCCTGTGTGTTATTGTACAGAAAAGCGCTGTCCCTGTGTGTTATTGTACAGAAAAGCGCCGTCCCTGTGTGTTATTGTACAAAAAAGCGCCGCCCCTGTGTGTTATTGTACAGAAAAGCGCCGCCCCTGTGTGTTATTGTACAGAAAAGCGCCGTCCCTGTGTGTTATTGTACAGAAAAGCGCTGTCCCTGTGTGTTATTGTCCAGAACAGCGCTGTCCCTGTGTGTTACTGTACAGAAAAGCGCCGCCCCTGTGTGTTATTGTACAGAAAAGCGCCGTCCCTGTGTGTTATTCTACAGAAAAGCGCCGTCCCTGTGTGTTATTGTACAGAAAAGCGCCGTCCCTGTGTGTTATTGTACAGAAAAGCGCCGTCCCTGTGTGTTATTGTACAGAAAAGCGCCGTCCCTGTGTGTTATTGTACAGAAAAGCGCCGTCCCTGTGTGTTATTGTACAGAAAAGCGCCGTCCCTGTGTGTTATTGTACAGAAAAGCGCCGTCCCTGTGTGTTATTGTACAGAACAGCGCTGTCCCTGTGTGTTATTCTACAGATGATTGGGCTAAGTAACCTTTAAAGCTTGCAATCATTACCATTATAGTTATTGTCACTTTTAAATCATTCATTATTTTCATACAGTATTTAAAAAAAAGTGTTCACTCGTTGTTGTCCTGGATCCTGGGGGTTTATTTTTTATGTGCAATAAAATGTAGTTGAATTTGAGGTGTTTCATGGAAAGAGCAAAACTTAAAGGATTTATTACTAATACTTACATACGAGATACAGAATACTCGGAAAGCCCAATCTGGTTGTTCGTCCTCTGATACCATCTGTACTGTAATGTCTCCATAGCTGACGGGTTCTGTGGTAAATGGCCAATAATGGTCACATTTTATCTGTAATGGAAAGGATGAGCTATGGAAGTTGGTTACAGAATACAATAATACTGTAATATGCACTTTGTATATTTACGTGGTACAATGAGAGCCTGAGCAAGTTGGGTACTGGATGCCGACGCTCGCTATTCCGGAGGTGAGAATCTCAATGCAGACATCCCGACAGGGTGAGGATACCGACACTTGTCAGTCCTAACCATCCCCCTCTCCTAACCCCTAACCCCCCCTTCTAACCCTCCCCCCTCACCTAACCCCTAACCCTCCCCCTCTCCTAACCCCTAACCCCCCTTCTAACCCTCCCCCTCTCCTAACCCCTAACCCTCTCCTAACCCCTACCCCCCCTTCTAACCCTCCCCCTCTCCTAACCCCTAACCCCCCTTCTAACCCTCCCCCTCTCCTAACCCCTAACCCTCCCCCTCTCCTAACACTCCCCCTCTCCTAACCCATAACCCCCCCTTCTAACCCTCCCCCTCTCCTAACTCCTAACCCTCCCCCTCTCCTAACCCCTAACCCTCCCCCTAACCCTCCCCTTCTCCTAACTCCTAACCCTCCCCCTAACCCTCCCCTTCTCCTAACCCCTAACCCTCCCCCTCTCCTAACCCCTAACCCTCCCCCTAACCCTCCCCCTCTCCTAACCCCTAACCCTTCCCCTCCCCCTAACCCTCCCCCTCTCCTAACCCCTAACCCTCCCCCTCTCCTAACCCCTAACGCTCCCCCTAACCCCTAACCCCTAACCCTCCCCCTCTCCTAACCCCTAACGCTCCCCCCTAACCCTCCCCCCTCTCCTAACCCCTAACCCTCCCCCTCTCCTAACCCCTAACCCTCCCCCTAACCCTAACCCTCCCCCTCTCCTAACCCTCCCCCTCTCCTAACCCCTAACCCTCCCCCTCTCCTAACCCCTCACCTAACCCCTAACCCTCCCCCTCTCCTAACCCCTAACCCTACACCCTAACCCTAACCCTAACCCCTAACCCTAACCCTCTCCTAACCCTAACCCTACCCCTAACCCCGGTAACCCTAACCCTCTCTAACCCCTAACCCTCCCACTCCTAACCCCAACCCTCCACCTCTCCAAACCCTAACCCTAACCCTAACCCTAACCCCTAACCTACACCCCTAACCCCTAACCCTAACCCCTAACCTCACCTAACCCTAACCCGGTAACCCTAACCCTAACCCTCCCCCCTCTCCTAACCCTCTCCTAACCCCTAACCCTCCCCCTCTCCTAACCCTCCCCTTAACCCTCCCCCTCTCCTAACCCTACCCCTCTCCTAACCCCTAACCCTCCCCCTAACCCTCCCCCTCTCCTAACCCCTAACCCTCCCCCTAACCCTTAACCCTCCCCCTAACTCTCCCCCTCTCCTAACCCCTAACCCTCCCCCTCTCTTAACCCTCCCCCTCTCCTAACCCTCCCCCTCTCCTAACCCTAACCCTCCCCCTCTCCTAACCCTCCCCCTAACCCTAACCCTCCCCCTAACCCTAATCCATAACCCTCCCCCTAACCCTCCCTCTCTCCTAACCCCTAACTCTCCCCCAAAACCCTCCCCCCCCTCTCCTAACTCCTAACCCTCCCCCCTCTCCTAACTCCTAACCCTCCCCCTCTCCTAACCCCTAACCCTCCCCCTCTCCTAACCCTCCCCCTAACCCCTAACCCTCCCCCCTCTCCTAACCCCTAACCGCCGGTATGCCGGCGGCGGTATTCTGACAGGTGTCGGAATTCTGGCGCCGGCATTCTAAGTGCAGGCATCCCACTGAGTGGGTGTTCCCTCTTAGTGCAGACACACACATACACACAGCCTTAGTGCAGACACACACATACACACAACCTTAGTACAGACACACATACACACAACCTTAGTGCAGACACACACATACACACAACCTTAGTACAGACACACACATACACACAACCTCAGTATAGACACACACATACACACAACCTTAGTACAGACACACATACACACAACCTTAGTGCAGACACACACATACACACAACCTTAGTACAGACACACACATACACACAACCTCAGTACAGACACGCATACACACAACCTTAGTACAGACACACACAACCTTAGTACAGACACACATACACACAACCTTAGTACAGACACACACATACACACAACCTTAGTACAGACACACACACATACACACAACCTTAGTGGAGACACAGACACACACATACACACAACCTTAGTGCAGACACACACATACACACAACCTTAGTACAGATACACACACATACATACAACCTTAGTGCAGACACACACACATACACACAACCTTAGTGCAGACACACACACATAACCTTAGTACAGACACACACAACCTTAGTACAGACACACACACACACGCAACCTTAGTACAGACATACACATATTCACAACCTTAGTACAGACACACACAAATACACACAACCTTAGTGCAGACACACATACACGCAACCTTAGTACAGATACACACACACACACACACACACACACCCTTAGTGCAGATACACACATACACAAAACCTTAGTGCAGACACACACATACACACAACCTTAGTACAGACACACACATACACACAACCTTAGTACAGACACACACACATACACACAACCTTAGTGCAGACATACACACAACCTTAGTACAGACACACACATGCACACAGCCTCAGCACAGACACACACAACCTCGGCAAAGACACACACATACACACAACCTCAGTACAGACACACACACATACACACAACCTCAGTACAGACACACATACACACAACCTTAGTACAGATACACACATACACACAACCTTAGTACAGATACACACAACCTTAGTACAGACACACACATACTCACAACCTTAGTACAGACACACACACATACACACAACCTTAGTGGAGATACACACATACACACAACCTTAGTACAGACACACACACATACACACAACCTTAGTGGAGATACACACATACACACAACCTTAGTACAGACACACACACATACACACAACCTTAGTGGAGATACACACATACACACAACCTTAGTGCAGACACACACATACACACAACCTTAGTGCAGATACACACACATACACACAACCTTAGTGCAGACACACACACATAACCTTAGTACAGACAGACACAACCTTAGTACAGACACACACAACCTTAGTACAGACACACACATACTCACAACCTTAGTACAGACACACACAACCTTAGTACAGACACACACATACTCACAACCTTAGTACATTCACACACAACCTTAGTACAGACACACACACATACACACAACCTTAGTGCAGACACACACACATACACACAACCTTAGTGCAGACACACACACATACACACAACCTTAGTGCAGACACACACACATAACCTTAGTAGAGACACACACAACCTTAGTACAGACATACACATATTCACAACCTTAGTACAGACACACACACATACACACAACCTTAGTGCAGACACACATACACGCAACCTTAGTACAGATACACACACACACACACACACACACACCCCTTAGTGCAGACACACACATACACACAACCTTAGTACAGACACACACATACACACAACCTTAGTACAGACACACACAACCTTAGTACAGACACACACACATACAGACAACCTTAGTACAGACACACACACAACCTTAGTACAGATACACACATACTCACAACCTTAGTACAGACACACACAACCTTAGTGCAGACACACACACATACTCACAACCTTAGTACAGACACACACAACCTTAGTGCAGACACACACATACACACAACCTTAGTACAGACACACACACATACACACAACCTTAGTACAGACACATACACATACACACAACCTTAGTGCAGATACACATACTCACAACCTTAGTACAGACACACACATACTCACAACCTTAGTACAGACACACACAACCTTAGTGCAGACACACACATACACACAACCTTAGTACAGACACACACACATACACACAACCTTAGTGCAGACACACACATACACACAACCTTAGTACAGACACACACATACACACAACCTTAGTACAGACACACACAACCTTAGTACAGACACACACACATACAGACAACCTTAGTACAGACACACACACAACCTTAGTACAGATACACACATACTCACAACCTTAGTACAGACACACACAACCTTAGTGCAGACACACACACATACACACAACCTTAGTACAGACACACACACATACACACAACCTTAGTACAGACACACACACATACACACAACCTTAGTACAGACACATACACATACACACAACCTTAGTGCAGACACACATACTCACAACCTTAGTACAGACACACACACATACACACAACCTTAGTACAGACACATACACATACACACAACCTTAGTGCAGACACACATACTCACAACCTTAGTACAGACACACACATACTCACAACCTTAGTACAGACACACACAACCTTAGTGCAGACACACACATACACACAACTTTCGTACCGATACAAGTACCGACAGTTGTCCCCACCTTTTAAAGTAGAAAGTTGTCCCCTCGCACGCTCACTGCGCTCGCCACACGGTTATATTCCCGCTCTATGCCCACTTGGATGGTAGGGAATGACGCTGGGCACTGGCTGATGACGTCAGGGTCCTCACTAATTATTATTATTATCAATCATGGCAGGCTTGCCGACTTTTCGCTCCCTCCTTCCGGGAGGGAGCTGTCGGGCTTACAGGGCTGAGGGCGTGACGCGGCCAAAGGGGGCGGGGCCCTGCACCTGATGCAGCATTGGAGGCGGAGCATGGGGGTGACAGCGTGATCGCGTCATCGTGGCTCCACCCCCGGCTGCACAATGCCGTGATTAATGGCATTGTGCACGCGGGGGCGGAGCCACGATGACGCGATTCAGCGCGAATCGCGTCACTGGCCCCCCTGCTGCTCGGGGTTTTTACTTAAAAGCGCGGGGGGGGGGGTGCGGACACATTGCTGGGGCCAGGAGGATTGCCTGCATTCCCGGGAGGTCGGGAGTGGCACCCGATTTTCGGGAGGCTTCCGACCAAATCGGGAGGGTAGGCAAGTATGAATCATGGTAATGTCTAAATCCCCTTCACGGAAAGGACCCTGACGTCATTCCCGGTGTCCAGCGTCATTCCCAGTGTCCAGCGTCATTCCCTACCATCCAAGTGGGCATAGAGGGGGAATATAACCTTGTGGTGAGCGCAGCCATTTAAACATTAATTGGTTCTCTCTGCAATGAGCCCGTAAAGTACACAAGTATCGTTTCCTGTAACAGGGTTTTTAGTTTTAGTTGTAAAGAAATATAAAATCTGCATTTCAGATAATGTTCTATTTGTGATCAGAGTTTACACAGACAGAATGAACGTTCTCGTTACCCGTCTCTTCTCATTGCACTGTGTGAGCATTACAAGAACTTGGGATTTCTGCTGAAGAATCATTTTCCAAAAGTCGTTCCTAGTGTCAGGCAATGGTCCCTGCGTTGCAATGTATTCTTGTAAAGTGTTGTATCCCTGTAGTAATTCACCAAAGAAACAATCACGTTACCATAAGTCATAACGCATGACACAAATAGACATTTCCACTGAAAATAAAGATCACTGGCAGTATTAGACCCATGTAATAAGACATGATAGATTGGGGGTGATGAAGACTTGCACACTGCGAGCATAGCAATAAATGCAGACACCCCCCAACCACCAGCCATATGGTGCACTGACACCCCCCAACCAACAGTCATATGCTGCACTGACACCCCCAAATATCAGCCATATGCTGCACTTACACCCCCCAATATCAGCCATATGCTGCACTGACACCCCCCAATATCAGCCATATGCTGCACTGACACCCCCCAACCACCAGCCATATGCTGTACTTACACCCCCCAACCACCAGCCACATGCTGCACTGACACCCCCCAACCACCAGCCATACGCTGCACTGACACCCCCAAATATCAGCCATATGCTGCACTAACACCCCCCAACCACCAGCCATATGCTGCACTGACACCCCCAAATATCAGCCATATGCTGCACTTACACCCCCCAATATCAGCCATATGCTGCACTGACACCCCCCAACCACCAGTCATATGGTGCACTTACACCCCCCAACCACCAGCCATATGCTGCACTGACACCCCCTAACCACCAGCCATACGCTGCACTGACACCCCCCAACCACCAGCCATATGCTGTACTTACACCCCCAAATATCAGCCATATGCTGCACTGACACCCCCCAACCACCAGTCATATGCTGCACTTACACCCCCCAATACCAGCCATATGCTGCACTGACACCCCCAAATATCAGCCATACGCTGCACTGACACCCCCCAACCACCAGCCATATGCTGTACTTACACCCCCCAACCACCAGCCACATGCTGCACTGACACCCCCCAACCACCAGCCATACGCTGCACTGACACCCCCAAATATCAGCCATATGCTGCACTGACACCCCCAAATATCAGCCATATGCTGTACTTACATCCCCCAACCACCAGCCACATGCTGCACTGACACCCCCCAACCACCAGTCATATGCTGCACTGACACCCCCAAATATCAGCCATATGCTGCACTGACACCCCCAAATATCAGCCATATGCTGCACTGACACCCCCCAACCACCAGTCATATGCTGCAGTGACACCCCCAAATATCAGCCATATGCTGCACTTACACCCCCCAATATCAGCCATATGCTGCACTGACACCCCCAAATATCAGCCATACGCGGCACTGACACCCCCCAACTACCAGCCACATGCTGCACTGACACCCCCCAACCACCAGCCATACGCTGCACTGACACCCCCAAATATCAGCCATACGCTGCACTGACACCCCCCAACCACCAGTCATATGCTGCACTTACACCCCCCAATATCAGCCATACGCTGCACTGACACCCCCAAATATCAGCCATATGCTGCACTGACACCCCCCAACCACCAGCCATATGCTGCACTGACACCCCCCAACCAGCCATATGCTGCACTTACACCCCCCAACCACCAGCCATATGCTGCACTGACACCCCCTAACCACCAGCCATACGCTGCACTGACACCCCCCAACCACCAGCCATATGCTGTACTTACACCCCCAAATATCAGCCATATGCTGCACTGACACCCCCCAACCACCAGCCATATGCTGCACTGTCACCCCCCAACCACCCATATGCTGCACTGACACCCCCAAATATCAGCCATACGCTGCACTGACACCCCCCAACCACCAGCCATATGCTGCACTGTCACCCCTCAAAACCCAGCCATACGCTTTACTGACACCCCCGCAACCACCAGCCATATGCTGTACTTACACCCCCCCAACCACCAGCCATATGCTGTACTTACACCCCCCCAACCACCAGCCATACGCTTTACTGACACCCCCCCAACCACCAGCCATACGCTTTACTGACACCCCCCCCAACCACCAGCCATATGCTGAACTGACACCCCCCAGCCACATGCTGCACTGACACCCCCCAACCACCAGCCACATGCTGCGGGCGCTGTGGGTGTGTAAGCTGGTTGGCGGCGTGTAAGTTGGCAAGGGGGCGTGTAAACTAGCGAGCGGTGTGGGTGTGTAAGCTGGCGGGCGGCGTGTAAGATGACAAGTGGCGTGGGTGTGTAAGCTGGTGGGCGGTGTGCAAGCTGGCGGGCGGTGTGGGCGTGTAAGCTGGCGGGCGGCGTGTACGCTGGCAAGGGGGTGTGTAAGCTGGCAAGGGGGCGTGTAAGCTGGCGAGCGGTGTGGACGTGTAAGCTGGTGGGTGGCGTGTAAGCTGGAGGATGGCGTGTAAACTGGCGGGCGGTGTGGGCATGTAAGCTGGCGGGCGGTGTGGGCGTGTAAGATGGCGAGGGGGCGTGTAAGATGGCGAGGGGGCGTGTAAGATGGCGAGGGGGTGTCCACTTTCTTCTGTCTCTGTGTTATTTTCCTGTTACTGCTTTGTTCCCAATTGTAAAGTGCAACAAAATATACTGGCGCTATATAAAAGATTAATATTCCCCGGAGGAGGCTGCTGTAAGTACCGCGCTTAGACCGCCGTGTGTGGCAGAAAGGGTGGAGGTGATGGAAGTCATGTCCACACCATTATGTGCAGCTATATTGTATCACTGTTTATTATTAATTTACCAAACATAGGAACAATCCCCCCTGCTGTACTCACAGGAATATAATTAGCATTAATGTAATCGGCGCCATCCTCTTCCTGTGTGGAAACCAGCTTCACCCGGCTAAAGTCATCTGAGGGAGGGAAGAAAACAAAGGGTTAATTGTTATCTCTCTTCCAGCACCAGACCAACTAGCACCATCCAGGAACATATCAGACTTTATCTGCTTCTGAAGTAACAATTATATTAATCAGTTGCAGGATTTTTCTTGTAGTCATAAAAATAATTAACCTATAACATAAATTTAAATTGTAGAAAACGAAGAACATATAACGAGTGCAGTAACACTAGCAGCCTGCAGGGGGCTCTGTGTGTATTGCGGTAATTTATGGCCACTTATGGACCACAGCAAAGGAACAACGCTAGGAGACCTGGGACATTTATTTAGTTTCATATAGCGCAGTATATTCCGTTGCACTTTACAATTTGAAACAACATTAATAGAACAAGACTGGGTTGTAAGAGACAGACATAACGGAAAAACGGCCCTGGACGCAAGCTTACATTCTATACGACACATCATCATTATGGGGACTACTGACTAATATCCAGAGATGATTTTCTATCATGAAAGGCAGCGAGAGCAATACTCAGCTGTGCTAAAGAGATAAGGGTTCACTTGAACTTTTCATTTAGTAAATTAAAATAATACAAATGTTGAAAGTGTTGTCCATTGTATACAGGATATAAAAGGGAAGATATGGCAGGCCAGTATACAGGATATAAAGGGATAATATGGTAAGCCTGTATACAGGATATAAAGGAATGATATGGCAGGCCTGTATACAGGATATAAAGGAATGATATGGCAGGCCTGTATACAGGATATAAAGGGATGATATGGTAAGCCTGTATACAGGATATAAAGGAATGATATGGCAGGCCTGTATACAGGATATAAAGGAATGATATGGCAAGACTATACAGGATATAAAGGGATGATATGGCAGGCCTGTATACAGGATATAAAGGGATGATATGGCAGGCCTGTATACAGGATATAAAGGAATGATATGGCAGGCCTGTATACAGGATATAAAGGAATGATATGGCAGGCCTGTATACAGGATATAAAGGAATGATATGGCAGGCCTGTATACAGGATATAAAGGGATGATATGGCAGGCCTGTATACAGGATATAAGGGATGATATGGCAGGCCTGTATACAGGATATAAAGGGATGATATGGCAGGCCTGTATACAGGATACAAAGGGATGATATGGCAGGCCTGTATACAGGATATAAAGGGATGATATGGCAGGCCTCTATACAGGATATAAAGGAATGATATGGCAGGCCTGTATACAGGATATAAAGGAATGATATGGCAGGCCTGTATACAGGATATAAAGGAATGATATGGCAGGCCTGTATACAGGATATAAAGGGATGATATGGCAGGCCTGTATACAGGATATAAAGGGATGATATAGTAAGCCTCTATACAGGATAGAAAGGGATGATATGGCAGGCCTGTATACAGGATATAAAGGGATGATATGGTAAGCCTATATATTGATATGGTAAGCCTGTATACAGGATATAAAGGGATGATATGGCAGGCCTGTATACAGGATATAAAGGGATGATATGGCAGGCCTGTATACAGGATATAAAGGAATGATATGGCAGGCCTGTATACAGGATATAAAGGGATGATATGGTAAGCCTATATATTGATATGGTAAGCCTGTATACAGGATATAAAGGAATGATATGGCAGGCCTGTATACAGGATATAAAGGGATGATATGGTAAGCCTGTATACAGGATATAAAGGAATGATATGGCAGGCCTGTATACAGGATATAAAGGAATGATATGGCAGGCCTGTATACAGGATATAAAGGAATGATATGACAGGCCTGTATACAGGATATAAAGGGATGATATGGTAAGCCTGTATACAGGATATAAAGGAATGATATGGCAGGCCTGTATACAGGATATAAAGGAATGATATGGCAAGACTGTATACAGGATATAAAGGGATGATATGGCAGGCCTGTATACAGGATATAAAGGGATGATATGGCAGGCCTGTATACAGGATATAAAGGGATGATATGGCAGGCCTGTATACAGGATATAAAGGGATGATATGGCAGGCCTGTATACAGGATATAAAGGAATGATATGGCAGGCCTGTATACAGGATATAAAGGAATGATATGGCAGGCCTGTATACAGGATATAAAGGAATGATATGGCAGGCCTGTATACAGGATATAAAGGGATGATATGGCAGGCCTGTATACAGGATATAAAGGGATGATATAGTAAGCCTGTATACAGGATAGAAAGGGATGATATGGCAGGCCTGTATACAGGATATAAAGGGATGATATGGTAAGCCTATATATTGATATGGTAAGCCTGTATACAGGATATAAAGGGATGATATGGCAGGCCTGTATACAGGATATAAAGGGATGATATGGCAGGCCTGTATACAGGATATAAAGGAATGATATGGCAGGCCTGTATACAGGATATAAAGGGATGATATGGTAAGCCTATATATTGATATGGTAAGCCTGTATACAGGATATAAAGGAATGATATGGCAGGCCTGTATACAGGATATAAAGGGATGATGTGGTAAGCCTGTATACAGGATATAAAGGAATGATATGGCAGGCCTGTATACAGGATATAAAGGGATGATATGGTAAGCCTGTATACAGGATATAAAGGAATGATATGGCAGGCCTGTATACAGGATATAAAGGAATGATATGGCAGGCCTGTATACAGGATATAAAGGAATGATATGACAGGCCTGTATACAGGATATAAAGGGATGATATGGTAAGCCTGTATACAGGATATAAAGGAATGATATGGCAGGCCTGTATACAGGATATAAAGGAATGATATGGCAAGACTGTATACAGGATATAAAGGGATGATATGGCAGGCCTGTATACAGGATATAAAGGGATGATATGGCAGGCCTGTATACAGGATATAAAGGGATGATATGGCAGGCCTGTATACAGGATATAAAGGAATGATATGGCAGGCCTGTATACAGGATATAAAGGAATGATATGGCCAGCCTGTATACAGGATATAAAGGAATGATATGGCAGGCCTGTATACAGGATATAAAGGGATGATATGGCAGGCCTGTATACAGGATATAAAGGGATGATATGGCAGGCCTGTATACAGGATATAAAGGGATGATATAGTAAGCCTGTATACAGGATAGAAAGGGATGATATGGCAGGCCTGTATACAGGATATAAAGGGATGATATGGTAAGCCTATATATTGATATGGTAAGCCTGTATACAGGATATAAAGGGATGATATGGCAGGCCTGTATACAGGATATAAAGGAATGATATGGCAGGCCTGTATACAGGCTAGAGCTGACCCTGGGTTGAAGTGTAATAAGACAGCACATAATGGTTTGCAGACTGATAACCACTGGTGTAATATAAAATGCATGAACCCCTCTGCAACGCTTAGAAACGCCTCGTCCTTACTACATCATTTTTGGCACTTGTTATATGCCCTTAGCGTTACTGCATGTAAATAAATCTGGACACCTACGATGAGATCTAAAACACCAGTAAGAGAAGACAAATCCCAGTTTGAGACCTGAGGGAGGAGCTGCATGCTGCAGACCTTATTGAGGGTTTAGGTTAACGCCAAACTCAAATATCTGGAAACTTTTTCACCGATTTCTATGACTTTATTCTGTCACATGAATTGATCATTTGCAGACGTGACACTGGAGGAGTTGGTTTGTCATACAGTAATTACCAGTAACAATGAATTCATCAGCAGTAGGGAGGTTGTATCAGGTTGCACTTACACGGTAATATGTTTGTATAGCGGTTCTTGCATTTGTTTGCTGGATGGTCTGCGGCACCGTGTGGTATATCCAGACCAATCATTTTCAGTTCCTTCAGTGCGTCGTGTTGTCAGGGCGGAGACAGGGGACAGAAATAAGAGGAAGAAACCATTTAGAATCTATAGTGAACATACAGTGACGACCGTTTTATACATGGTGGCGGCAATCACACATGAGGACGACCTCACCCCTCAGAGACTCAGCTCCTAATTCAGAGATGTACGATAACTAAATATTTACATACATCTCCAATGTGTACAGATCTGCACATACTCAGGAGCCGCACTGCGTATTGTTTCTACGACTTAGATCGCAGCGCACACTGGACTCAGCAGCGTGATTTTACCGGACATCCCGAGTAACCTGAAGGTAGGACATGCAGAGGGAGCAGCATCAGGTGGAGGTAGGACATGCAGAGGGAGCAGCATCAGGTGGGGTAGAACATGCAGAGTGAGTAGTATCAGGTGGGGTAGGACATGCAGAGGGAGCAGTATCAGGTAGAGGTAGGACATGCAGAGGGAGCAGTATCAGGTGGGGTAGGACATGCAGAGGGAGCAGTATCAGGTGGAGGTAGGACATGCAGAGGGAGCAGTATCAGGTGGGGTAGGACATGCAGAGGGAGCAGTATCAGGTGGAGGTAGGACATGCAGAGGGAGCAGTATCAGGTGGAGGTAGGACATGCAGAGGGAGCAGTATCAGGTGGAGGTAGTACATGCAGAGGGAGCAGTATCAGGTGTAGGTAGGACATGCAGAGGGAGCAGTATCAGGTAGAGGTAGGACATGCAGAGGGAGCAGTATGAGGTGGAGGTAGGACATGCAGAGGGAGCGGTATCAGGTGGAGGTAGGACATGCAGAGGGAGCGGTATCAGGTGGAGGTAGTACATGCAGAGGGAGCGGTATCAGGTGGAGGTAGGACATGCAGAGGGAGCAGTATCAGGTGGAGGTAGGACATGCAGAGGGAGCAGCATCAGGTGGAGGTAGGACATTCAGAGGGAGCAGCATCAGGTGGAGGTAGGATATGCAGAGGGAGCAGTATCAGGTGGGGGTAGGACATGCAGAGGGAGCAGCATCAGATGGAGGTAGGACATGCAGAGGGAGCAGTATCAGGTGGAGGTAGGATATTCAGAGGGAGCAGCATCAGGTGGAGGTAGGACATGCAGAGGGAGTAGTATCAGGTGGAGGTAGGACATGCAGAGGGAGCAGTATCAGGTGGAGGTAGGACATGCAGAGGGAGCGGTATCAGGTGGAGGTAGGACATGCAGAGGGAGCGGTATCAGGTGGAGGTAGGACATGCAGAGGGAGCGGTATCAGGTGGAGGTAGGACATGCAGAGGGAGCAGTATCAGGTGGGGGTAGTACATGCAGAGGGAGCAGTATCAGGTGGAGGTAGGACATGCAGAGGGAGCAGTATCAGGTGGGGGTAGTACATGCAGAGGGAGCAGTATCAGGTGGGGGTAAGTACATGCATAGGAACTCAGAGTACTGACAGTGAGGAAACACGGGGACTGTCTGTATTACATGTGTCCTGAGAGTGAGGGGACACCAGGACTGTCTGTATTACATGTGTCCTGAGAGTGAGGGGACACCAGGACTGTCTGTATTACATGTGTCCTGAGAGTGAGGGGACACCGGGACTGTCTGTGTTACATGTGTCCTGAGAGTGAGGGGACTGTCTGTATTACATGTGTCCTGAGAGTGAGAGGACACTGGAACTGTCTATATTACATGTGTCCTGAGAGTGAGAGGACACTGGAACTGTCTATATTACATGTGTCCTGAGAGTGAGAGGACACCGGGACTGTCTGTATTACATGTGTCCTGAGAGTGAGAGGACACTGGGACTGTCTGTATTACATGTGTCCTGAGAGTGAGAGGACACCGGGACTGTCTGTATTACATGTGTCCTGAGAGTGAGAGGACACCGGGACTGTCTGTATTACATGTGTCCTGAGAGTGAGGGGACTGTCTGTATTACATGTGTCCTGAGAGTGAGGGGACACCAGGACTGTCTGTATTACATGTGTCCTGAGAGTGAGAGGACACTGGGACTGTCTGTGTTACATGTGTCCTGAGAGTGAGGGGACTGTCTGTATTACATGTGTCCTGAGAGTGAGGGGACACCAGGACTGTCTGTATTACATGTGTCCTGAGAGTGAGAGGACACCAGGACTGTCTGTATTACATGTGTCCTGAGAGTGAGGGGACACCAGGACTGTCTGTATTACATGTGTCCTGAGAGTGAGGGGAGACCAGGACTGTCTGTATTACATGTGTCCTGAGAGTGAGGGAACACCGGGACTGTCTGTATTACATGTGTCCTGAGAGTGAGGGGACACCTGGCCTGTCTGTATTACATGTGTCCTGAGAGTGAGAGGACACTGGGGCTGTCTGTATTACATGTGTCCTGAGAGTGAGGGGACACCAGGACTGTCTGTATTACATGTATCCTGAGAGTGAGGGGTCACTAGGACTGTCTGTATTACATGTGTCCTGAGAGTGAGGGGTCACTAGGACTGTCTGTATTACATGTGTCCTGAGAGTGAGGGGAGACCAGCACTGTCTGTATTACATGTGTCCTGAGAGTGAGAGGACACTGGGACTGTCTGTATTACATGTGTCCTGAGAGTGAGGGGAGACCAGGACTGTCTGTATTACATGTGTCCTGAGAGTGAGGGGAGACCAGGACTGTCTGTATTACATGTGTCCTGAGAGTGAGGGGAGACCAGGACTGTCTGTATTACATGTGTCCTGAGAGTGAGAGGACACTGGGACTGTCTGTATTACATGTGTCCTGAGAGTGAGAGGACACTGGGACTGTCTGTATTACATGTGTCCTGAGGGTGAGGGGTCACTAGGACTGTCTGTATTACATGTGTCCTGAGAGTGAGGGGTCACTAGGACTGTCTGTATTACATGTGTCCTGAGAGTGAGGGGAGACCAGCACTGTCTGTATTACATGTGTCCTGAGAGTGAGAGGACACTGGGACTGTCTGTATTACATGTGTCCTGAGGGTGAGGGGTCACTAGGACTGTCTGTATTACATGTGTCCTGAGAGTGAGAGGACACTGGGACTGTCTGTATTACATGTGTCCTGAGGGTGAGGGGTCACTAGGACTGTCTGTATTACATGTGTCCTGAGAGTGAGGGGACTGTCTGTATTACATGTGTCCTGAGGGTGAGGGGTCACTAGGACTGTCTGTATTACATGTGTCCTGAGAGTGAGGGGACTGTCTGTATTACATGTGTCCTGAGAGTGAGGGGACACCGGGACTGTCTGTATTACATGTGTCCTGAGAGTGAGGGGAGACCAGGACTGTCTGTATTACATGTGTCCTGAGAGTGAGAGGACACTGGGACTGTCTGTATTACATGTGTCCTGAGGGTGAGGGGACACTAGGACTGTCTGTATTACATGTGTCCTGAGAGTGAGAGGACACTGGGACTGTCTGTATTACATGTGTCCTGAGAGTGAGGGGAGACCAGCACTGTCTGTATTACATGTGTCCTGAGAGTGAGAGGACACTGGGACTGTCTGTATTACATGTGTCCTGAGAGTGAGGGGAGACCAGGACTGTCTGTATTACATGTGTCCTGAGAGTGAGGGGAGACCAGGACTGTCTGTATTACATGTGTCCTGAGAGTGAGGGGAGACCAGGACTGTCTGTATTACATGTGTCCTGAGAGTGAGAGGACACTGGGACTGTCTGTATTACATGTGTCCTGAGAGTGAGAGGACACTGGGACTGTCTGTATTACATGTGTCCTGAGGGTGAGGGGTCACTAGGACTGTCTGTATTACATGTGTCCTGAGAGTGAGGGGTCACTAGGACTGTCTGTATTACATGTGTCCTGAGAGTGAGGGGAGACCAGCACTGTCTGTATTACATGTGTCCTGAGAGTGAGAGGACACTGGGACTGTCTGTATTACATGTGTCCTGAGGGTGAGGGGTCACTAGGACTGTCTGTATTACATGTGTCCTGAGAGTGAGAGGACACTGGGACTGTCTGTATTACATGTGTCCTGAGGGTGAGGGGTCACTAGGACTGTCTGTATTACATGTGTCCTGAGAGTGAGGGGACTGTCTGTATTACATGTGTCCTGAGGGTGAGGGGTCACTAGGACTGTCTGTATTACATGTGTCCTGAGAGTGAGGGGACTGTCTGTATTACATGTGTCCTGAGAGTGAGGGGACACCGGGACTGTCTGTATTACATGTGTCCTGAGAGTGAGGGGAGACCAGGACTGTCTGTATTACATGTGTCCTGAGAGTGAGAGGACACTGGGACTGTCTGTATTACATGTGTCCTGAGGGTGAGGGGACACTAGGATTGCCATTTTTACATGTGGAAAGCTTTATTTTTCATTAGACAAAGGTCGCCCAGCAATGTGTAATGTGTCCAAATTCAAGTATAGTATGAGACCCAATATCTGTTGGATCTGGGGAAGGGATGGCACGGGGGGAAAGGGAGCAGATTTAGGGTTAGAATAAAATGTATAAATGCCCCATTGCCCGGCCTTCACAGATGATATACATAAAACACAGCTAAAGTTTTCAGTATTTGCGCATGATCTGTGGTACAAACATGATATCTATTAAAATAATATTTGTATGAATTCTGTGATTAGTTATAGAGTAATACACAGTTCTGATTATTCAGTGTAAGGCAGAGTTTCTTACTGTCGGGATTCTGGCGCGGGCATCCCGATGTGCTGGGATAATAACTACTTCCCATATCGAATATTACTTCTTGTTTATCAGTTTCTGGATATCATTAATTTGACTTACCTCAAACTGTAAGGAGAACTTATAGTCGGAATCCTTTGTCATGTCCATAATGTAGGAATCAAAATCATCTAACTGTATCGGACTTCAAAGAAGAAAAAGATGTTTACACATTACAAAGAGTTGGAACCTCTGCTCTACATTCGTTAGTAACAAATAACTGTTGTTTTTATACTCCTATAGACATTACATAAGGAAAATAACTCTATAACCATATTTTATACAGAGACCAATAAATACACACTCTCTAATTACAGAGCTTATGCTGCCATGCAACAGAGACCAGAAAGGACATCCAAAAGAGTTTAAATGAATAAATAGTAAATAGTATTGGTTATGGGCCATAGCTTGTGGGTTATGTGATCAGGAAGTCAATGAGTAAAATACGGCTCCGTGCCCTGGAGTGCATGAGGCTTCCTCCACTGAGTGTACAATATCCACTCATCCCCTGAGAATGCTACGTGGCTTCCTCCACTGAGTGTACAATATTCTCTCATCCCCTGAGAATGCTACGTGGCTTCCTCCACTGAGTGTACAATATCCACTCAACGCCTGAGAATGCTACGTGGCTTCCTCCACTGAGTGTACAATATCCACTCATCCCCTGAGAATACTACGTGGCTTCCTCCACTGAGTGTACAATATTCTCTCATCCCCTGAGAATGCAATGAGGCTTCCTCCACTGAGTGTACAATATCCACTCAACGCCTGAGAATGCTACGTGGCTTCCTCCACTGAGTGTACAATATTCTCTCATCCCCTGAGAATACAAAGTGGCTTCTTCCACTGAGAGTACAATATTCACTCATCCCCTGAGAATGCAACGTGGCTTCCTCCACTGAGTGTACAATATTCTCTCATCCCCTGAGAATGCAATGTGGCTTCCTCCACTGAGTGTACAATATTCTCTCATCCCCTGAGAATGCAATGAGGCTTCCTCCACTGAGTGTACAATATTCACTCATCCCCTGAGAATACTACGTGGCTTCCTCCACTGAGTGTACAATATTCACTCATCCCCTGAGAATACAAAGTGGCTTCTTCCACTGAGAGTACAATATTCATTCATCCCCTGAGAATGCAACGTGGCTTCCTCCACTGAGTGTACTATGTACAGTCAGCCCCTGAGAATGCAACGTGGCTTCCTCCACTGAGTGTACTATGTTCAGTCAGCCCCTGAGAATGCAACGTGGCTTCCTCCACTGAGTGTACTATGTTCAGTCAGCCCCTGAGAATACAACGTGGCTTCTTCCACTGAGAGTACAATGTTCAGTCAGCCCCTGAGAATGCAATGTGGCTTCCTCCACTGAGTGTACTATGTTCAGTCAGCCCCTGAGAATGCAACGTGGCTTCCTCCACTGAGTGTACAATATTCATTCATCCCCTGAGAATGCAACGTGGCTTCCTCCACTGAGTGTACAATATTCACTCAGCCCCTGAGAATGCAACGTGGCTTCCTCCACTGAGTGTACTATGTTCAGTCAGCCCCTGAGAATGCAACGTGGCTTCCTCCACTGAGTGTACAATATCCACTCATCCCCTGAGAATGCTACGTGGCTTCCTCCACTGAGTGTACAATATTCACTCATCCCCTGAGAATGCAACGTGGCTTCCTCCACTGAGTGTACTATGTTCAGTCAGCCCCTGAGAATGCAACGTGGCTTCCTCCACTGAGTGTACTATGTTCAGTCAGCCCCTGAGAATGCAACGTGGCTTCCTCCACTGAGTGTACTATGTTCAGTCAGCCCCTGAGAATGCAACGTGGCTTCCTCCACTGAGTGTACAATATTCACTCAGCCCCTGAGAATTCAACATGGCTTCCTTCACTGAGTGTACTATGTTCAGTTAGCCCCTGAGAATGCAACGTGGCTTCCTCCACTGAGTGTACTATGTTCAGTCAGCCCCTGAGAATACAACGTGGCTTTATGAGAGTAAAGCATGTTTTCATCATCCGAGCATGCAATGTGGCTTCATTAACTCAGAATGCAATACGGTTTAATTCACTGAGAGAGCAAAGTGGTTTAATCTACATTGTACACAACATTGCTTTATCCACTGAGAGTGCAGTGTAGCTTTATCCACTGAGAGTGCAACATTGATTTATCCACAGAGTGCAACATTGCTTTATCCACTGAGAGTGCAACATTGCTTTATCCACTAAGAGTGCAACATTGCTTTATCCACTAAGAATGTAACTTGGCTTCATCTCTTGAGAATGCAACATTGCTTTATCCACTGAGAGTGCAACATTGCTCTATCCACTGAGAGTGCAACATTGCTTTATCCACTGAGAGTGCAACATTGCTTTATCCACTGAGAGTGCAACATTGCTTTATCCACTGAGAGTGCAACATTGCTTTATCCACTAAGAATGTAACTTGGCTTCATCTCTTGAGAATGCAATGTGGCTTTATAGCCTAAGAGTAAAACGTGGCTTCATTCACTGACAATGCAATGTGGCTTTCACCCAGAGAACATACATGGCTTCTCATGGTCTCAGTGAGTGTAATGTGGCTACATTCATTCTGTCCCATGGTTGTGCAGTGTGGCTACGGTTGTGCAGTGTGGCTACGGTTGTGCAGTGTGGCTATGGTTGTGCAGTGAGGATACGTTGGTTGGGAATACGGATGGGGAAAATTATAGTACAGTATCTGGATACAAAGATGCTAATTAATATTTAAGTTTGTTCTTTATATATATATATATATATATATATATATACACACACACACACACATATATATATATATATACACACATACACACACACACATACATACACATATACACACACTTTTTTAATTGCAGTTCTGATATATATTTTGTTAAATGGTTGATTATTGTTTGTAAATGTATTGAAAGATACGGTAAATTAAAATGTATTTGTAGGAAATATCTGTGATTGTGGTGAATTGTATCTAAGGGGCTCATGTAAAGTTGTACACAGTTGTGTCGCTAATGTAGTCAGAAAAAGACAAATCGGATGCAGCTCTAGCTACAGCCAGCTGTACAAATGTGTATACTTCTGACTTCAGTAGAGAAAGTATAGACGTAGGAGACAATGTTAGTAATAAATGCGAAAGTAATGTAATAAAGTGTCATAAATACATAAATATAGTAATGTAATAAAGTGTCATAAATACAAAAGGAATAGTGTCTGGACAGTGTTATTAATAAATGTGAAAGCCGCATGTTCCACATAAAATTGAATCATACAAATTAAAAATAAGCATCTGTTGTTTCAACCTTTAAAATGATATTTGGGGATATTCTTTGCAGTACTCAAAATGGAAATGTCAATTGCGTAATGTAAATAGAGGACTGATGCTTCTGGTTTATGTACAATCCGCTGGAGGGGCCAATACTGTATGTACTGTAATCACCCAATCAGAAGTGCCCAGATGGCGTCATCATGTACAGTTGCATCCACATGAGATCCCTCATCCTGACCCCAGGTCAGCGTAAGTTACTAGAATTGGCGCTACGCTCCTTTAGTCCCGGCCTCTATACGAGAAAGTGGTCACACGTGTAGGCTGCGCCAATGCCTAGAAGTGGACATAAGTGTATGATTGTGGTGCAGCTGTACACAAGCCTGTAAGTGGCTAAATAGAGAACTATATGCTCTCAGAGGGTTCATAAATACACAGAACATTACATTAGTGATGAGCTACTGTAGAAACATACTTGGTCAACTTCCGTTTCTTGAATCCATTTTTGTTCCTAGGAGAATCAGATAAATATATTAGGAAGTACATAGTACTGATTAGATGTCGGACAGTATAATGGCTTGTGCAGGATTTAGGATTCATTTCCCTATTATACAGCAGAACTTTAAATTATCTGATCATATTACACTTCTACTGAGGAATGATCTGATTAATAGGATTTTACATCATTTAC
This sequence comes from Taudactylus pleione, assembly GCA_031769625.1. Classification (NCBI taxonomy): domain Eukaryota; kingdom Metazoa; phylum Chordata; class Amphibia; order Anura; family Myobatrachidae; genus Taudactylus; species Taudactylus pleione. The sequence goes on from JAUIMM010001059.1 coordinate 393,364, forward strand.
ATTTGCTTTTTAGGCCCTTGTTTCCACTCATTCATTTCACCGCTAGTTACTAACACTGGTACATTATTATTATCCCACTAACTTCACCACTTAATTCCAACTTGGAAACCACAACAGCATGGCACAGGAGTTTAGAGATAATCGGGGACATGTCTATTAATTTTACATTCCCATAGTCTATTTGCCTCCCGCTAACCCAGTTCTCAATAATCATTCTACTAGCGTCCAATATTTACTAGTACAATTGTCACATCATTATAGTGATAGTCAGTAATTGGGAGGGGTCCTGGACGATTCTGATGCCGGAATTCTAAGCACAGTCATCCTCTATGCTGGGATACTGAACGTATCCCTCAGTAAATATATATACACACACACACATACATATATACATTATCGTTTTAAAAAATTTGTTATTTGATAAATGAAATGACTGTATAGGAGTGGAGAGGATTAAACCTCCTAGGCTGGGGGCGGATCAGTGTGGGGAATCATGTGATAATTAGGGCCTATGGGTTTTTAGGATTGTAGGTATTAGCAGGGATATTAGAGATGGTTGGAGGCAGAGTCAGCCTCTTTTGTTCCCGTCTTCCCTCCCTCCATCCCTAAATGTTACTTTATTTGCTCTCTCTGATTTGGGTTTGGTGATTTCTTCGTTGGCTATTTTAGGTGGGAAAGAACAGAAGGTTACCTATTAGCGCTGTGAATATTGGTTTACTTTTTGTTTCGCTCACCTTCGTTGACTGTTAAAGTCTGCTGGACCACCCCGCCGGGGGCAGCATCATCACCTTACCGGGTGGGTAGTCCAGGTAGAAGGCATGAGTGTATGTGTTGTGGTTACAGTGTTTATAGTGTTGGGTTTGGGCTGTTAGCCGTTCTTTCTTTGCCACCATATTTAAATTAATTTAATTAATTTTAGTAATTAATTAATTATCTGTTATTTAAATAAAATAGCTAACAATTCTGCCACATACAAGTCTCTGTGTCTTTATTTCAATTGAGTATGTTTTATTGTCACTGATTCACGCACTGGTCAATCCTCAGACGATGGGAGGTTTATATTACTAATAAACTCTAGAACCACAACGACAGTGAAACATGAGGACGGAGAATGTAACGCAACAATGTTTCATTTTGATTTGCTGCTTATATTGGTTCTACAGATCAGACAACATTAAAGTAAATAATTTGATGCAAACGGAATTATTGTGCCAATGGCTACAAGATGCAAAAGACTTGCTGGACTCTCGCTGTATCATTGCGTCATGTGTAATATAGAGACAAAAGACTTGCTGGACTCTCGCTGCATCATTGCGTCATGTGTAATATAGAGACAAAAGACTTGCTGAACTCTCGCTGTATCATTACGTCATGTGTAATATAGAGACAAAAGACTTGCTGGACTCTCGCTGTATCATTACGTCATGTGTAATATAGAGACAAAAGACTTGCTGAACTCTCGCTGTATCATTACGTCATGTGTAATATAGAGACAAAAGACTTGCTGGACTCTCGCTGTATCATTACGTCATGTGTAATATAGAGACAAAAGACTTGCTGAACTCTCGCTGTATCATTACGTCATGTGTAATATAGAGACAAAAGACTTGCTGAACTCTCGCTGTATCATTGCGTCATGTGTAATATAGAGACAAAAGACTTGCTGAACTCTCGCTGTATCATTACGTCATGTGTAATATAGAGACAAAAGACTTGCTGGACTCTCGCTGTATCATTACGTCATGTGTAATATAGAGACAAAAGACTTGCTGAACTCTCGCTGTATCATTGCGTCATGTGTAATATAGAGACAAAAGACTTGCTGAACTCTCGCTGTATCATTACGTCATGTGTAATATAGAGACAAAAGACTTGCTGGACTCTCGCTGTATCATTACGTCATGTGTAATATAGAGACAAAAGACTTGCTGAACTCTCGCTGTATCATTGCGTCATGTGTAATATAGAGACAAAAGACTTGCTGAACTCTCGCTGTATCATTACGTCATGTGTAATATAGAGACAAAAGACTTGCTGGACTCTCGCTGTATCATTACGTCATGTGTAATATAGAGACAAAAGACTTGCTGGACTCTCGCTGTATCATTACGTCATGTGTAATATAGAGACAAAAGACTTGCTGGACTCTCGCTGTATCATTGCGTCATGTGTAATATAGAGACAAAAGACTTGCTGGACTCTCGCTGTATCATTGCGTCATGTGTAATATAGAGACAAAAGACTTGCTGAACTCTCGCTGTATCATTACGTCATGTGTAATATAGAGACAAAAGACTTGCTGGACTCTCGCTGTATCATTACGTCATGTGTAATATAGAGACAAAAGACTTGCTGGACTCTCGCTGTATCATTACGTCATGTGTAATATAGAGACAAAAGACTTGCTGGACTCTCGCTGTATCATTACGTCATGTGTAATATAGAGACAAAAGACTTGCTGGACTCTCGCTGTATCATTACGTCATGTGTAATATAGAGACAAAAGACTTGCTGGACTCTCGCTGTATCATTACGTCATGTGTAATATAGAGACAAAAGACTTGCTGGACTCTCGCTGTATCATTACGTCATGTGTAATATAGAGACAAAAGACTTGCTGGACTCTCGCTGTATCATTAAGTCATGTGTAATATAGAGACAAAAGACTTGCTGGACTCTCGCTGTATCATTACGTCATGTGTAATATAGAGACAAAAGACTTGCTGGACTCTCGCTGTATCATTACGTCATGTGTAATATAGAGACAAAAGACTTGCTGGACTCTCGCTGTATCATTGCGTCATGTGTAATATAGAGACAAAAGACTTGCTGGACTCTCGCTGTATCATTACGTCATGTGTAATATAGAGACAAAAGACTTGCTGGACTCTCGCTGTATCATTGCGTCATGTGTAATATAGAGACAAAAGACTTGCTGAACTCTCGCTGCATCATTACGTCATGTGTAATATAGAGACAAAAGACTTGCTGGACTCTCGCTGTATCATTGCGTCATGTGTAATATAGAGACAAAAGACTTGCTGGACTCTCGCTGCATCATTACGTCATGTGTAATATAGAGACAAAAGACTTGCTGAACTCTCGCTGTATCATTACGTCATGTGTAATATAGAGACAAAAGACTTGCTGGACTCTCGCTGTATCATTGCGTCATGTGTAATATAGAGACAAAAGACTTGCTGGACTCTCGCTGTATCATTGCGTCATGTGTAATATAGAGACAAAAGACTTGCTGGACTCTCGCTGTATCATTACGTCATGTGTAATATAGAGACAAAAGACTTGCTGGACTCTCGCTGTATCATTACGTCATGTGTAATATAGAGACAAAAGGGTTGGGACCCGCACTAGAAAAAAACAAATCTAAGTTGGCCAACCCGAAAAAGTGGTTCGCACTATATACTCAATCTGAAAAATATTACAGTAGGGTATATTATATTATATTATTATGTGTAAAAGACCAACTTAATAAGATTTAAAGCAATAGCAGCAGTTAATTCCTAATTCTTGGTTGGTGGTGCTCCCCTGACTCAGGGCCTGATTCAGACCCATTCGCGAGCGGCTGTCCGCTCGCAAGTGGGTCGATGGTGTGCACTGCGCATGCGCACGACGGAGGGAGCTCCGTCGTGCGCATGCGCAAGACGCGACGAGCGAAGGACTTTCCTTCGCTCGTTGTGTCTGATCAAAGGGGGCGTGCTGTCGATTGACAGCACGCCCCCTTTGGTGGGCGTGCCGGGGGCGTGCCTCCCAGACGGGGGCATTCCTAAGGGAACGCCTACCGTCAGAAGCCGGCCCCACTGACATCACTAGTGATGTCAGTGGGAGTGATTTTGGCTCTGATAGAGCCAAAATCACTCTGGGCCTTGCGGTTGAGAAACTCAACCGCAGGCTTCGGCTCGCAGTGGCGATGGTCACGATGGTCAAGACCATCGCGACCATCATCCTGCACGCTCGTATATGCTGTGGGTGGTGACCCACAGCTATACGAGCGTCCAGGAGGACACTCCATAATTATGGAGGTGGGCCCTGATTCAGAGCGTCCGGCTCTGAATCAGGGCCTCAGAACAGTATCAATAAGGAGAAGGAAGAGAAAAGACTCTTTGGCCCGTATTCAATTGCCGGCAAAAAGTCCCGGACTTTTCGCCTGGTGTACTTTCTGCCTACATCGCTGGTTTGGGCTCTGGAAAAGTATCGCGTGCGTCCCCACTATTTGCCCTATTCAGTTGCAAAGGACGTGAGAACGAATCCCGGCGAAACCCAAACAGTGCTATCAGATTTGGGGAAATCAGCCTGACACCCCCAAAAGATGCACTGACATGGGGGAACACTATGGATACCCCGAATAGCCATGCTGAAGGTATTTGGGTTACCGGAATGGTCTCAATAGGTGCTATTTAGCGTCTTTGCACAAGTGGTGAAGAATAGCATTTAGCAGGGTTTTTTTCCCCAAAAATAAGTAGTCCCAGCAAATTTGGGGTTCATGAAAATGGGTGCAAGCATGGTTGAAAATCGCTAAAGTACATTTTTTTTAAAAAACTTAAAAAACGCACCTTCAGCAAACACCTGCAATCGAAAAACAGCTTGGCCATAATTGGGGGACCCCCTGGAGTCTATTTCGCTAGTTTTAAAGTTTGTCCCCCAAGTCTTTTTTAAACTTTTTTTTACGCAGTTTACCTTTGGGGGACTGTCCCAAGGCTGCAGGGGAGTTGCCGCAACTTTGCACCCCAAACCCCCAATGCTGCACTTTTTCTCGCCTACTTTCATAGGCGAATCTTTTCCGCTGGTTACAAGGTGCAGTCTTTGCAATTGAATACAGGGAAAAGTTCTGGCCTGGCGAAATTACGTCACCAGCGAGAACTTTTCAGCGATCTCGGCTTTTCGACGGCAATAGAATACGGCCCTTTGTTGGAGGCATCTTGTAGTATGAATAGATTAAAACTTAACTTTAATTTTTTTAGGTATTAGAATATAAGGGGAAGAGGTTATTTTTCAACCTCCAATAATATTTAAATACAACCAATAATTACAAACAAACCTAGAAATCAAGAGGCCAATTTTTATTAATACAGGCAAAAGGCGAGTGTTGTAAGTGGTTAGATTCAACACATTATATATATCTATTATTGATCATTCAAAAAACATCCCTTGTTATTGAAAATAATGCTGGTTTTAAACATATCTGGCACCTGTAGTTCCACTGTAAAATACAATAGTCTACTTCCATTTTACACTTTATTAACCCCATAACACAGCCCAGGGGTGCTGGGAAGAGCCCCAGCTTCAGACCAAGTCTGGGGTTTCGGGAGAGGGGGGACCCCTTTTTCGGGGGTCCCCACCACCTCTGAGATCCTCGGCTTGGCCTGACCGGCTTGGGGATGCTTTGGCCCTGGAGACCTGGTAATAGGGTCTCCTGGCTGTGGCATTACACCCTGATCGGTTTGGTGCTGGATCTAAATATAGGGGGTCCCCTACGCAATTTCCCCCCCCCCCCACTGTATTTAAAACGAGGACTGGCCCTGCAGCCAAGTGCTGGTTCCTAAATTATGGTGGAACCCTACTCATCTAGTTTCCCCTAATTTTCTGAACAAGGACTGGCTGTCAAGTCCAGGGCCTGTTAGGCTTTTGGGGGGGGGGGACGGGACCCTACGTCATTTTTAAAAAAAAATTGACCCTAAGTCAACTGTTTATGGGCAGAAACATATACAAATTACAATGATTTGTGTATGCTTCTGCCAATCTCGCAGCTCAAGAGGGGAGTTTGAAAAGTGAGTTTGGCAGAGAGTTTGCGGTCATCTCACCCGAGCTTGTCATCCAGATTCTTGGTAAATTTGAGAGATCTGAGAGAAATTTTAAGTACTTCCGAGTTGGCCAGATGGTGATTTCACCCGAGTTTTACGATTGAGAAGAGAGAAATCTCTCTCTAACTCACCCGACTTTGCCGTTAGTAAATTTGCGAGATGAAAATCATTACTAAAATCACCCGAGATTGTCATCTCGACCAATCGCGAATCTTAGTCAAATTTAAGTCTTAGCACCAATATGTTGCAATGCAGCAGCTCAAGAGCCAGCAGAGAGACAGTACCAATATGTTGCAATGGGAAACACCGCCGGCTTCCCGACTGTATAATCCTGGCAAGGGTTAAATGACCGGCGTCGAAATCCCGACGCATGGACTAGTGTGGAGTGTGGAGCAAGATATGTAGGAATGACCACTAGAATGCTGAAACAGCGCATTCTGGAACATGTAGGGGGAGTAAGGAATGCCAGCTTAGACTTAATAAAAATGAAACAACTAACAGTAGTAGCTAAAGATTTTCACTACAAACATCAGGGTGACCTTCGACTAATGAAAGCGAATGATTGGAAGAAATACGCCTCGGAATCAGAGGTGGTGATCTGACTAGGGAACTCCTCAAATGGGAAAGCTTTTGGACATTTAAACTTGGAGCCCTAGCACCTAATGGACTCAATAAATATATCAATTACGGCACCTTCATTTAAAAACACTAATCCCACCATCCTGTCTTTCCATCATTACCTACAGTGCATCCAGAAAGTATTCACAACGCTTCACTTTTTCCACATTTTGTTATGTTACAGCCTTATTCCAAAATGGAATAAATTCATTTTTGTCCTCAAAATTCTACACACAATACCCCATAATGATAACGTGTAAAAAGTTTTTTTGCGATTTTTGCAAATTTAATAATAAAAAAAAAAGAAACTAAGGAATCACATGTACATAAGTCGTCACAGCCTCTGCTCAATACTTTGTTGATGCACCTTTGGCAGCAATTACAGCCTCAAGTCTTTTTGAATATGATGCCACATGCTTGGCACACCTATCCTTGGGCAGTTTCGCCCATTCCTCTTTGCAGCACCTCTCAAACTCCATCAGGTTGGATGGGAAGCGTCGGCCATTTTCAGATCTCTCCAGAGATGGTCAATTGGAGTCAAGTCTGGGCTCTGGCTGGGCCACTCAGGGACATTCACAGAGTTGTCCTGAAGCCACTCCTATGATATCTTGGCTGTGTGCTTAGGGTCATTGTCCTGCTAAAAGATAAACCGTCGCCCCAGTCTGAGGTCAAGAGTGCTCTGGAGCAGGTTTTCAGCTGTAGGAACATCTCAAGGATGATCAGTGGAAACAGGATGCACCTGAGCTTAATTCTGAGCTTAATGGCAAAGGCTGTGAATACTTATGTACATGTGATTTCTTAGTGTCTTTTTTAATTAAATTTGCAAAACTTTTTACACGTTGTCATTATGGGGTATTGTGTGTAGAATTTTGGGTGTAACATAACAAAATGTGGAAAAAGTGAAGCGTTGTGAATACTTTCCGGATGCACTGTATGTCTATTTAAGATCACTTTATACCCTCATGTTGGCTTTAATTCAAGAATTGCCTTTACTATCCTTATCAGCAAATGACTGCCCTTTCTTACATATATTCCCCACCATCTTAATATATCATTATAGATCACTGCCCAAAAGACAAATGTTCTTATATTATATAGAATCCCCACCCTACAGTACCTGTAGCGTTCAGAACCTTATGAAAAGACAGAGCATAGTCCTATCTATGACACTTGCTAACCGCAATACCAACAGGATGTATACTATGAACTAACATCATATCACATATATATCATGATTCTATCCAGTACTACAATAATCCCCTATTTATTGCAACAAATTCTCTCGCCCACCAGTGCATTGGAGGAAATCTCTCCTATATAATCATCGTTCTACCTCATGGAATAAATGAAAACAAAAGGTTATCACAAATCTTTATCATCATCATTGTAACTGCTAATTCTAGTATTGGTATAATGAAACTCCACAATGTAATGCATCCAAACTCTTGGCAGTCATATACATTATATACATTATTCAATACTTTGTGTCGAATGAATCTGCAGGACCCTAATATGGAGGGAGCCGTTCATTGGCTGAGAGGCGGGGACTGACCCCTCACAGCCAATGAACGCTCAGACACTGCTCTACAAAGGGAGAAGCCGCGTCTGAGCTCTTCATTCGGGAGGTAACAACCATCATGATTGTTACCTGTTGCGTGGCTCGCGTTTATCTTTTTTTCTATTTTACCAAGACCATGGATGCCTACGGGGAGAAGGGGACCAGTCCAGGTAATGTAGGAGAGTATGTGTATGTATGTAATAAAACTATACTGTCACGGTGTGTATTGTGTTTTCTTGTAAACATTTCTTTACAGGTGAACTACAGGTACCAGCGGGCCCTTAATGCTAGTACTTGTGGTTCTCCAAGTACCAGCATGCGGCAGAGACTTGCTGGGACCTGCAGTTCTACTATAAAGACAATGCTTACACTTATCTCTTTTTACACTACACTTACAGTACTATCAACCCGCCACCCACCACACATGGATGGTGGGAATAGCCCCGGGCTATCAGCCTAGGCCTGGGGTGCTCTGGAAGAGGACCCCTTTATTGGGGTGTCCCCAACTCCCCAGGGATCACTGGCTTGGATGGACTAGCGTTCAGGGGTAATGTTTCGGCTGGAGAACCCAGTGATAGGGTTTCCCTGGCTGTGACATTACCCCCCCCCCCCTGCTATAAAGGGTCCAATGATGGTTGTGAAAATTATTGGGGAACCCTATGCATTTTTTCCCCTGCAATTCCAGAACCAGGACCGGCTCAGAGCCCAGTGCTGGTGGTGCTAAGTAAAGGGGAACCCTACGCAATTTTTTCCCTGTACTTACACAACCAGGACTGGCTATGAAAAGTCCGGGGACGCGGGACCCTACGTTATTTATTTTCAACTTTAACTCTTTCTAAGCTTTTTACAGTAAGATACATGCATGCATCTCACTGATGTATGCATGTATCTGCGCCAATCCGACCTGCTCATGGTAAAATTGAAACTATAAAGCAGGTTTATTCATTTGGGGATTTGGAGTTCAATTTTGTGCTCGATTTCAAATTGAATAATAGTAAATAAGGGATTTGTGTGTTAGTCTATGTAAAAGTACCGATGTTTTTCCGATGTTCAATTTTTAGTGAAATTCAGTTTTGTTCGATTTTACATTCGATTTTGCCTTTTGTAAATCTCCAAATGCAAAATCGAATGAAAATCGAATGTGAAATCACACTAGAATAAAAATCGAACCTTTGTAAATACAGTATATCCCAAAGTGTGTTTGAAAAACTTTCTCCAGATGAGCCATAAACAAGGCTAATGATATCACATGACATCCAATTAATTGAATTAACTACTGTAATTGACCACCCTATAAAGTATGAGCTCTGCTGGGCAATAATTCAACTGACACGATGTGAACAAGCCCTCTAGGCAAAATGATCGTCATCTCCTGCAAACAAGGACGCAGCCATCTCCATTGGAATATGACCGCTGAAGCAAATACCTATGCAGGGAGATGGTGATGTAATCTACCAGCGTCTTTTGCCTTATCCTTTGTTATTGAAATAGTACAGCAATACCTGCAAACAGACCACTGCACATGCTCCTAGAGGAATTGGTATGAAATACCGCCGGCCGACATCAGCAGAGATCCCGGCAGTGGAAGCCCGACAGCGCTGGAAATCCCGATCGTGGATAGGCAAGTATTGTCTAACCTAACCTAACCCCCCTAACCCTCCTTAGGGGTGCCTAACCCTAACCTCCCCCCCAAGTGCCTAACCCTAATCCCCCCTCTAAGTGCCTAACCCTAACCACCCCCTTCCCCGCTGCCTAAACCTAAGTCCCCCGGGGGGGTGCCTAACCCTAAGTTCCCCCCTGGGGTACCTAACCCTAACCCTCCCTCCCCCTAGACTAAGCATAACCCTCCCGGGGGGGTGCCTAACCCTAAGTCCCCCCCGGGAACCCTAAACCTAACCCTCCCCCCCCGCGGCTATCCGCTCGCGGCGCCCGGCATCACTACGATGTCATATCCCTTGCCGGGATGACAGTCGGGAAGCCGGCTGCCGGTATTTAGGCAGTCGGCTTCCCGATTGCATACCCTCCTAGACACCCCATTGTTCATGCTCTCTCTCATTGGGACCTCCCCCGTCTAGTGCTGCACTGTCTGACACCACCACAGACGGGTGGTTACTGTCACCACAGCAGAAGTGCATTTCCAACTATCTTTCACCACAGGCAGGGCCTCACCACTCTCTCATCTATCACCCTCTACTATATGTATGGTTATCAGACAGCAGAAGTGCATTTCCAACTATCAGGCAGGGCCTCTCCACTCTCTCATCTACACCCTCTACTATATGTATGGCGATCAGACAGCAGAAGTGCATTTCCAACTATCTTTCACCACAGGCAGGCAGGGCCTCTCCACTCTCTCATCTATCACCCTCTACTATATGTATGGTGATCAGACAGCAGAAGTGAAAGGGGATTCACCTGCCTGGTGTCTGTCAACCTACTAAAGGTTTAAACTGTGTGTTCCTTGCAGTGAGTCAAATCTCTATTAACCTAAACCTGTGTCAATTATGCTTGATGTGTATTTTATACAGCACATTTATTAAGGGTAAAAAATATTGACGGTCCTCCTCACTAAGCAGGGTGAAGCTCCGCCGTAAGCAATTAGTATATACCTAATAAATGTGGTTACTACATTGCACTCTGCATTACCAGTTTTGAAACCCAAATCGATCTCTACTGCTGACTAATTTCATGTAATACATCTTTCAGCAGGAACTGTCTTCTATCCACCAAGTGAAAAAAACTTTAGGGATTTGTTTTTCTGTTTGTTTTTTTCTTGCTACATGAATAACAATTGTTTCTCTGTCGGCTCTTGTGCTGCTGCATTGTAACATACTGGAACTAATTGTCTCTCTGCTACAGCATACTGGTACTAATTGTCTCTCTGCCGGCTCTTGTGCTGCTGCATTGTAACATACTGGTACTAATTGTCTCTCTGCCGGCTCTTGTGCTGCTGCATTGTAACATACTGGTACTAATTGTCTCTCTGTCGGCTCTTGTGCTGCTGCATTGTAACATATTGGTACTAATTGTCTCTCTGCTGGCTCTTGTGCTGCCGCATTGCAGCATATTGGTACTAATTGTCACTCTGCTACAACATATTGGTACTAATTGTCTCTCTGCTACAACATATTGGTACTAATTGTCTCTCTGCTACAACATATTGGTACTAATTGTTTCTCTGCTACAACATATTGGTATTAATTGTCTCTCTGCTGGCTCTTGTGCTGCTGTATTGCAACATATTGGTATTAATTGTCTCTCTGCTACAACATATTGGTACTAATTGTCTCTCTGCTGGCTCTTGTGCTGCCGCATTGCAGCATATTGGTACTAATTGTCTCTGCTACAGCATACTGGTACTAATTGTCTCTCTGCTGGATCTTGTGCTGCTGCATTGTAACATACTGGTACTAATTGTCTCTCTGCTACAACATATTGGTACTAATTGTCTCTCTGCTGGATCTTGTGCTGCCGCATTGTAACATACTGGTACTAATTGTCTCTCTGCTACAACATATTGGTACTAATTGTCTCTGCTGGATCTTGTGCTGCTGCATTGTAACATACTGGTACTAATTGTCTCTCTGCCGGCTCTTGTGCTGCTGCATTGTAACATACTGGTACTAACTGTCTCTCTGCTACAACATATTGGTACTAATTGTCTCTGGTGGATCTTGTGCTGCTGCATTGTAACATACTGGTACTAATTGTCTCTCTGCTGGCTCTTGTGCTGCTGCATTGTAACATATTGGTACTAATTGTCTCTGTGCTCTTGTGCTGCTGCAATGTAACATACTGGTACTAATTGTCTCTCTGCTACAACATATTGGTACTAATTGTCTCTCTGCTACAACGTATTGATACTAATTGTCTCTCTGCTACAACATATTGGTACTAATTGTCTCTCTGCTGGCTCTTGTGCTGCTGCATTGCAACATATTGGTATTAATTGTCTCTCTGCTGGCTCTTGTGCTGCTGTATTGCAACATATTGGTATTAATTGTCTCTCTGCTACAACATATTGGTACTAATTTTCTCTCTGCTGGCTCTTGTGCTGTCGCATTGCAGCATATTGGTATTAATTGTCTCTCTGCTGGCTCTTGTGCTGCCGCATTGCAGCATATTGGTACAAATTGTCTCTGCTACAGCATACTGGTACTAATTGTCTCTCTGCTGAATCTTGTGCTGCTGCATTGTAACATACTGGTACTAATTGTCTCTCTGCTCTTGTGCTGCTGCATTGTAACATACTGGTACTAATTGTCTCTGCTGGCTCTTGTGCTGCTGCATTGTAACATACTGGTACTAATTGTCTCTCTGCTCTTGTGCTGCTGCATTGTAACATACTGGTACTAATTGTCTCTGCTGGCTCTTGTGCTGCTGCATTGTAACATACTGGTACTAATTGTCTCTCTGCTACAACATATTGGTACTAATTGTCTCTCTGCTGGCTCTTGTGCTGCTGCATTGTAACATACTGGTACTAATTGTCTCTCTGCCGGCTCTTGTGCTGCTGCATTGTAACATATTGGTACTAATTGTCTCTCTGCTGGCTCTTGTGCTGCCGCATTGCAGCATATTGGTACTAATTGTCTCTCTGCTACAACATATTGGTACTAATTGTCTCTCTGCTACAACATATTGGTACTAATTGTCTCTCTGCTACAACATATTGGTACTAATTGTTTCTCTGCTACAACATATTGGTATTAATTGTCTCTCTGCTGGCTCTTGTGCTGCTGCATTGCAACATATTGGTATTAATTGTCTCTCTGCTACAACATATTGGTACTAATTGTCTCTCTGCTGGCTCTTGTGCTGCTGCATTGTAACATACTGGTACTAATTGTCTCTCTGCTCTTGTGCTGCTGCATTGTAACATACTGGTACTAATTGTCTCTGCTGGCTCTTGTGCTGCTGCATTGTAACATACTGGTACTAATTGTCTCTCTGCTACAACATATTGGTACTAATTGTCTCTCTGCTGGCTCTTGTGCTGCTGCATTGTAACATACTGGTACTAATTGTCTCTCTGCCGGCTCTTGTGCTGCTGCATTGTAACATACTGGTACTAATTGTCTCTCTGTCGGCTCTTGTGCTACTGCATTGTAACATATTGGTACTAATTGTCTCTCTGCTGGCTCTTGTGCTGCCGCATTGCAGCATATTGGTACTAATTGTCTCTCTGCTACAACATATTGGTACTAATTGTCTCTCTGCTACAACATATTGGTACTAATTGTCTCTCTGCTACAACATATTGGTACTAATTGTTTCTCTGCTACAACATATTGGTATTAGTTGTCTCTCTGCTGGCTCTTGTGCTGCTGTATTGCAATATATTGGTATTAATTGTCTCTCTGCTACAACATATTGGTACTAATTGTCTCTCTGCTGGCTCTTGTGCTGCCGCATTGCAGCATATTGGTACTAATTGTCTCTGCTACAGCATACTGGTACTAATTGTCTCTCTGCTGGATCTTGTGCTGCTGCATTGTAACATACTGGTACTAATTGTCTCTCTGCTACAACATATTGGTACTAATTGTCTCTCTGCTGGATCTTGTGCTGCCGCATTGTAACATACTGGTACTAATTGTCTCTCTGCTACAACATATTGGTACTAATTGTCTCTGCTGGATCTTGTGTTGCTGCATTGTAACATACTGGTACTAATTGTCTCTCTGCCGGCTCTTGTGCTGCTGCATTGTAACATACTGGTACTAACTGTCTCTCTGCTACAACATATTGGTACTAATTGTCTCTGCTGGATCTTGTGCTGCTGCATTGTAACATACTGGTACTAATTGTCTCTCTGCTGGCTCTTGTGCTGCTGCATTGTAACATATTGGTACTAATTGTCTCTGTGCTCTTGTGCTGCTGCAATGTAACATACTGGTACTAATTGTCTCTCTGCTACAACATATTGGTACTAATTGTCTCTCTGCTACAACGTATTGATACTAATTGTCTCTCTGCTACAACATATTGGTACTAATTGTCTCTCTGCTACAACGTATTGATACTAATTGTCTCTCTGCTACAACATATTGGTACTAATTGTCTCTCTGCTGGCTCTTGTGCTGCTGCATTGCAACATATTGGTATTAATTGTCTCTCTGCTACAACATATTGGTACTAATTGTCTCTCTGCTGGCTCTTGTGCTGCCGCATTGCAGCATATTGGTATTAATTGTCTCTCTGCTGGCTCTTGTGCTGCCGCATTGCAGCATATTGGTACTAATTGTCTCTGCTACAGCATACTGGTACTAATTGTCTCTCTGCTCTTGTGCTGCCGCATTGTAACATACTGGTACTAATTGTCTCTCTGCTCTTGTGCTGCTGCATTGTAACATACTGGTACTAATTGTCTCTGCTGGCTCTTGTGCTGCTGCATTGTAACATACTGGTACTAATTGTCTCTCTGCTACAACATATTGGTACTAATTGTCTCTCTGCTGGATCTTGTGCTGCCGCATTGTAACATACTGGTACTAATTGTCTCTGCTGGATCTTGTGCTGCTGCATTGTAACATATTGGTACTAATTGTCTCTCTGCTACAGCATACTGGTACTAATTGTCTCTCTGCTACAACATATTGGTACTAATTGTCTCTCTGCTACAACATATTGGTACTAATTGTCTCTCTGCTGGCTCTTGTACTGCCGCATTGCAGCATATTGGTACTAATTGTCTCTGCTACAGAATACTGGTACTAATTGTCTCTCTGCTGGATCTTGTGCTGCTGCATTGTAACATACTGGTACTAATTGTCTCTGATGGCTCTTGTGCTGCTGCATTGTAACATACTGGTACTAATTGTCTCTCTGCTACAACATATTGGTACTAATTGTCTCTGCTGGATCTTGTGCTGCTGCATTGTAACATACTGGTACTAATTGTCTCTCTGCCGGCTCTTGTGCTGCTGCATTGTAACATACTGGTACTAACTGTCTCTCTGCTACAGCATACTGGTACTAATTGTCTCTCTGCTGGCTCTTGTGCTGCTGCATTGTAACATACTGGTACTAATTGTCTCTGCTGGCTCTTGTGCTGCTGCATTGTAACATACTGGTACTAATTGTCTCTGCTGGCTCTTGTGCTGCCACATTGTAACATATTGGTACTAATTGTCTCTCTGCTGGATCTTGTGCTGCTGCAATGTAACATACTGGTACTAATTGTCTCTCTGCTACAACATATTGGTACTAATTGTCTCTGCTGGATCTTGTGCTGCTGCATTGTAACATACTTGTACTAATTGTCTCTCTGCTCTTGTGCTGCTGCATTGTAACATACTGGTACTAATTGTCTCTGCTCGCTCTTGTGCTGCTGCATTGTAACATACTGGCACTAATTGTCTCTCTGCTCTTGTGCTGCAGCATTGTAACATACTGGCACTAATTGTCTCTCTCCTCTTGTGCTGCTGCATTGTAACATACTGGTACTAATTGTCTCTCTGCTGGCTCTTGTGATGCTGCATTGTAACATATTGGTACAAATTGTCTCTCTGCTACAACATATTGGTACTAATTGTCTCTCTGCTGGCTCTTGTGCTGCCGCATTGCAACATATTGGTACTAATTGTCTCTCTGCTGGCTCTTGTGCTGCCGCATTGCAACATATTGGTACTAATTGTCTCTGCTACAGCATACTGGTACTATTTGTCTCTGCTGGCTCTTGTGCTGCTGCATTGTAACATACTGGTACTAATTGTCTCTCTGCTACAACATATTGGTACTAATTGTCTCTCTGCTACAACATATTGGTACTAATTGTCTCTCTGCTGGCTCTTGTGCTGCCGCATTGCAACATATTGGTACTAATTGTCTCTCTGCTGGCTCTTGTGCTGCCGCATTGCAACATATTGGTACTAATTGTCTCTGCTACAGCATACTGGTACTATTTGTCTCTGCTGGCTCTTGTGCTGCTGCATTGTAACATACTGGTACTAATTGTCTCTCTGCTACAACATATTGGTACTAATTGTCTCTCTGCTACAACATATTGGTACTAATTGTCTCTCTGCTGGCTCTTGTGCTGCCGCATTGCAGCATATTGGTACTAATTGTCTCTGCTACAGCATACTGGTACTAACTGTCTCTCTGCTGGATTTTGTGCTGCTGCATTGTAACATACTGGCACTAATTGTCTCTCAGCTCTTGTGCTGCTGCATTGTAACATACTGGTACTAATTGTCTCTGCTGGCTCTTGTGCTGCTGCATTGTAACATACTGGCACTAATTGTCTCTCTGCTCTTGTGCTGCTGCATTGTAACATACTGGCACTAATTGTCTCTCTCCTCTTGTGCTGCTGCATTGTAACATACAGGTACTAATTGTCTCTCTGCTGGCTCTTGTGCTGCTGCAATGTAACATACTGGTACTAATTGTCTCTCTGCTGGCTCTTGTGCTGCTGTATTGCAACATATTGGTATTAATTGTCTCTCTGCTGGCTCTTGTGCTGCCGCATTGCAACATATTGGTACTAATTGTCTCTCTGCTGGCTCTTGTGCTGCCGCATTGCAGCATATTGGTACTAATTGTCTCTCTGCTAGAACATACTGGTACTAATTGTCTCTGCTGGCTCTTGTGCTGCTGCATTGTAACATACTGGTACTAATTGTCTCTCTGCTACAACATATTGGTACTAATTGTCTCTGTGCTGGATCTTGTGCTGCTGTATTGTAACATACTGGTACTAATTGTCTCTCTGCTACAGCATACTGGTACTAATTGTCTCTCTGCTGGCTCTTGTGCTGCTGCATTGTAACATACTGGTACTAATTGTCTCTCTGCTACAACATATTGGTACTAATTGTCTCTGTTGGATCTTGTGCTGCTGCATTGTAACATACTGGTACTAATTGTCTCTCTGCTGGATTTTGTGCTGCT
Source organism: Taudactylus pleione (assembly GCA_031769625.1). Lineage (NCBI taxonomy): Eukaryota > Metazoa > Chordata > Amphibia > Anura > Myobatrachidae > Taudactylus > Taudactylus pleione. The sequence continues at coordinate 410,254 of JAUIMM010001059.1, forward strand.
GCATTGTAACATACTGGCACTAATTGTCTCTCAGCTCTTGTGCTGCTGCATTGTAACATACTGGTACTAATTGTCTCTGCTGGCTCTTGTGCTGCTGCATTGTAACATACTGGCACTAATTGTCTCTCTGCTCTTGTGCTGCTGCATTGTAACATACTGGCACTAATTGTCTCTCTCCTCTTGTGCTGCTGCATTGTAACATACAGGTACTAATTGTCTCTCTGCTGGCTCTTGTGCTGCTGCAATGTAACATACTGGTACTAATTGTCTCTCTGCTGGCTCTTGTGCTGCTGTATTGCAACATATTGGTATTAATTGTCTCTCTGCTGGCTCTTGTGCTGCCGCATTGCAACATATTGGTACTAATTGTCTCTCTGCTGGCTCTTGTGCTGCCGCATTGCAGCATATTGGTACTAATTGTCTCTCTGCTAGAACATACTGGTACTAATTGTCTCTGCTGGCTCTTGTGCTGCTGCATTGTAACATACTGGTACTAATTGTCTCTCTGCTACAACATATTGGTACTAATTGTCTCTGTGCTGGATCTTGTGCTGCTGTATTGTAACATACTGGTACTAATTGTCTCTCTGCTACAGCATACTGGTACTAATTGTCTCTCTGCTGGCTCTTGTGCTGCTGCATTGTAACATACTGGTACTAATTGTCTCTCTGCTACAACATATTGGTACTAATTGTCTCTGTTGGATCTTGTGCTGCTGCATTGTAACATACTGGTACTAATTGTCTCTCTGCTGGATCTTGTGCTACTGCATTGTAACATATTGGTACTAATTGTCTCTCTGCTACAACATATTGGTACTAATTGTCTCTGTGCTCTTGTGCTGCTGCATTGTAACATACTGGTACTAATTGTCTCTCTGCTACAACATATTGGTACTAATTGTCTCTCTGCTACAACATATTGGTACTAATTGTCTCTCTGCTACAACATACTGGTACTAATTGTCTCTTTGCTACAACATATTGGTACTAATTGTCTCTGTGCTCTTGTGCTGCTGCATTGTAACATACTGGTACTAATTGTCTCTCTGCTGGCTCTTGTGATGCTGCATTGTAACATATTGGTACTAATTGTCTCTCTGCTACCACATATTGGTACTAATTGTCTCTCTGCTGGATCTTGTGCTGCTGCATTGTAACATACTGGTACCAATTGTCTCTGCTACAGCATACTGGTACTAATTGTCTCTGCTGGCTCTTGTGCTGCTGCATTGTAACATACTGATACTAATTGTCTCACTGCTACAACATATTGGTACTAATTGTCTCTCTGCTGGATCTTGTGCTGCTGCATTGTAATATACTGGTACTAATTGTCTCTCTGCTACAGCATACTGGTACTAATTGTCTCTGCTGGCTCTTGTGCTGCTGCATTGTAACATACTGGTACTAATTGTCTCTCTGCTACAACATATTGTTACTAATTGTCTCTCTGCTGGATCTTGTGCTGCTGCATTGTAACATACTGGTACTAATTATCTCTCTGCTACAACATATTGGTACTAATTGTCTCTCTGCTACAACATACTGGTACTAATTGTCTCTCTGCTACAACATATTGGTACTAATTGTCTCTCTGCTGGATCTTGTGCTGCTGCATTGTAACATACTGGTACTAATTGTCTCTCTGCTCTTGTGCTGCTGCATTGTAACATACTGGTACTAATTGTCTCTCTGCTCTTGTGCTGCTGCATTGTAACATACTGGTACTAATTGTCTCTCTGCTCTTGTGCTGCTGCATTGTAACATATTGGTACTAATTGTCTCTCTGCTGGATCTTGTGCTGCCGCATTGTAACATACTGGTACTAATTGTCTCTGCCAGCTCTTGTGCTGCTGCCTTGTAACATACTGGTACTAATTGTCTCTCTGCTACAACATATTGGTACTAATTGCCTCTCTGCTGGCTCTTGTGCTGCTGCATTGTAGCATACTGGTACTAATTGTCTCTCTGCTCTTGTGCTGCTGCATTGTAACATACTGGTACTAATTGTCTCTCTGCTACAACATATTGGTACTAATTGTCTCTCTGCTGGATCTTGTGCTGCTGCATTGTAACATACTGGTACTAATTGTCTCTCTGCTGAATCTTGTGTTGCCGCATTGTAACATATTGGTACTAATTGTCTCTCTGTTGGATCTTGTGCTGCCGCATTGTAACATATTGGTACTAATTGTCTCTCTGCTGGATCTTGTGCTGCTGCATTGTAACATACTGGTACTAATTGTCTCTCTGCTGGATCTTGTGCTGCCGCATTGTAACATATTGGTACTAATTGTCTCTCTGTTGGATCTTGTGCTGCTGCATTGTAACATATTGGTACTAATTGTCTCTCTGCTGGATCTTGTGCTGCTGCATTGTAACATACTGGTACTAATTGTCTCTCTGCTACAACATATTGGTACTAATTGTCTCTCTGCTGGATCTTCTGCTGCTGCACTGTAACATACTGGTACTAATTGTCTCTCTGCTACCACATATTGGTACTAACTGTCTCTCTGCTGGCTCTTGTGCTGCTGCATTGTAACATACTGGTACTAATTGTCTCTCTGCTACAACATATTGGTACTAATTGTCTCTGCTACAGCATACTGGTACTAATTGTCTCTCTGCTACAACATACTGGTACTAATTATCTCTCTGCTACAACATATTGGTACTAATTGTCTCTCTGCTGGATCTTGTGCTGCTGCATTGTAATATACTGGTACTAATTGTCTCTCTGCTACCACATATTGGTACTGTCTCTCTGCTACAACATATTGGTACTAATTGTCTCTCTGCTACAACATATTGGTACTAATTGTCTCTCTGCTGGATCTTGTGCTGCTGCATTGTAACATACTGGTACTAATTGTCTCTCTGCTACAACATATTGGTACTAATTGTCTCTCTGCTGGATCTTGTGCTGCCGCATTGTAACATACTGGTACTAATTGTCTCTGCTGGATCTTGTGCTGCTGCATTGTAACATACTGGTACTAATTGTCTCTCTGCTACAGCATACTGGTACTAATTGTCTCTGCCAGCTCTTGTGCTGCCGCATTGTAACATACTGGTACTAATTGTCTCTGCCAGCTCTTGTGCTGCCGCATTGTAACATATTGGTACTAATTGTCTCTCTGCTGGATCTTGTGCTGCCGCATTGTAACATACTGGTACTAATTGTCTCTGCTGGATCCTGTGCTGCTGCATTGTAACATACTGGTACTAATTGTCTCTCTGCTGGATCTTGTGCTGCTGCATTGTAACATACTGGTACTAATTGTCTCTGCCAGCTCTTGTGCTGCCGCATTGTAACATACTGGTACTAATTGTCTCTGCCAGCTCTTGTGCTGCCGCATTGTAACATATTGGTACTAATTGTCTGTGCTGGATCTTGTGCTTCCGCATTGTAACATATTGGTACTAATTGTCTCTGCTGGATCTTGTGCTGCCGCATTGTAACATACTGGTACTAATTGTCTCTGCTGGATCTTGTGCTGCCGCATTGTAACATATTGATACTAATTGTCTCTCTGCTCTTGTGCTGCTGCATTGTAACATACTGGTACTAAATGTCTCTCTGCTGGATCTTGTGCTTCCGCATTGTAACATATTGGTACTAATTGTCTCTTCTGGATCTTGTGCTGCTGCATTGTAACATACTGGTACTAATTGTCTCTGCCAGCTCTTGTGCTGCCGCATTGTAACATACTGGTACTAATTGTCTCTGCCAGCTCTTGTGCTGCCGCATTGTAACATATTGGTACTAATTGTCTCTGCTGGATCTTGTGCTGCTGCATTGTAACATACTGGTACTAATTGTCTCTGCCAGCTCTTGTGCTGCCGCATTGTAACATACTGGTACTAATTGTCTCTGCTGGATCTTGTGCTTCCGCATTGTAACATATTGGTACTAATTGTCTCTGCTGGATCTTGTGCTGCCGCATTGTAACATACTGGTACTAATTGTCTCTGCCAGCTCTTGTGCTGCCGCATTGCAACATATTGGTACTAATTGTCTCTGCTGGATCTTGTGCTTCCGCATTGTAACATATTGGTACTAATTGTCTCTGCTGGATCTTGTGCTGCCGCATTGTAACATATTGGTACTAATTGTCTCTCTGCTCTTGTGCTGCTGCATTGTAACATACTGGTACTAAATGTCTCTCTGCTGGATCTTGTGCTTCCGCATTGTAACATATTGGTACTAATTGTCTCTGCTGGATCTTGTGCTGCTGCATTGTAACATACTGGTACTAATTGTCTCTGCCAGCTCTTGTGCTGCCGCATTGTAACATACTGGTACTAATTGTCTCTGCCAGCTCTTGTGCTGCCGCATTGTAACATATTGGTACTAATTGTCTCTGCTGGATCTTGTGCTGCCGCATTGTAACATATTGGTACTAATTGTCTCTGCTCGAGAGCAACTGTATTGTCACATGTTGCAAGATATTGGTACTAAATGCAAACAATGATCTCCTATAACCATATGTATGCAGGATAAACCATCTGACAAAATACTCCTTCAGGTATACTAGAATCTATGTGGACATGTTCATCTGATATTCTTTCAAAATTAAAAGGAAGGGTTTTCCTTCATTATTTTCAATGACAAGGGATGTTTTTTGAATAATCAATAATATATATTATATATATATATACACACACACACTAATTATTTATATATATATATATATATATATATTATATATACACACACACACACTAATATATATATATATATATATATATATACATACACACACACACACACACACACACACAGTGGGGCAAAAAGTATTTGGACAGCCACCGATTGTGCAAGTTATTGCACTTTAAAAGATGAGAGAGGTCTGTAATTTCCATCGTAGGTTACACTTCAACTGTGAGAGACAGAATCAGAACAAAAAATTCCAGCAATCACATTGTATGATTTTTAAACAATTTATTCGTATATTCTTGCAGAAAATAAATATTTGGACACCTACCACCAACCATCAAGAATTATGGCTTTCACAGACCTGTTACTACTACTTTAGGAAGCTCATCTATCCTTCACTCGTTACCTGTATTAATTGCACCTGTTTGAACTGATTAACTGTATAAAAGACACCTGTCCACACCCTCAAATAGTCAGACTGCAACCTCTCCACCATGGCCAAGACCAGAGAGCTGTCTAATGACACCAGGGACAAAATTATAGACCTGCACAAGGCTGGGATGAGCTACTCGACAATAGGCAAGCAGCTTGGTGAGAAGAGATCAACTGTTGGCACAATTATTAAAAAATGGAAGAAATACAAGATCACTGACAATCTCCCTCGACCAAGGGCTCCATGCAAGATCTCACCTCGTGGGGTATCAATGTTCTTGAGAACGGTGAGGGATCAGTCCAGAACTACACGGGGGGACCTGGTCAATGACCTCAAGAGAGCTGGGACCACAGTCAGAAAAGTTACCATTAGTAACGAGGGGTGAGCGGGTTCGGATTTCTGAAATCCGAACCCCCCCGAGCCCCCGCGATCCGAGGCCGATCCGAGTCAGGCTCAACTTTTCCCGCCTGACTCGGATCTGAAAACGAGGCAAAACGTCATCATCCCGCCTTCCGGGTCTCGCAGGTTTTGGATCCTATATAAGGTACCCACGTCGGCGCCATTTTCTCACTCGGCTGTGGACAGTGAAGAGGGAGGGTGGGAGTTAGGGCTGGCTGGGCTGTGTAGTGTAGTGCAGTGTAGTGTTGTGCTGCTGTTGTCCATAGGGGCTGTGCTGCTGTTGTCCATAGGGGCTGTGTCCACTCCTTCAAAGTCCATAGGGGCTGGCTGTGTTGTGCTGTGCTGCTGTTGTCCATAGGGGCTGTGTCCACTACTTCAAAGTCCATAGGGGCTGGCTGTGTTGTGCTGTGCTGCTGTTGTCCATAGGGGCTGTGTCCACTCCTCTAAAGTCCATAGGGGCTGGCTGGACTGTGTTGTGCAGTCAGTTGTCCATAGGGGCTGTGTCCACTCCAAAGTACTGTGCAGTGTCCCAGTCCTAAAGGGGTGCTGTAGTGTTGTCCAGGGGGTGCTCTGTCCATCAGGGGTGCTCCCCCCCAAGAGCAAAAAAAAAATTATTTTTTCTGTGTTTGTGAATTGTGTGCACTGTGGCTGCACGTGCATCAACAAAGGAGCAGCGCCAAGCGTGCACCTGTGTCCCATAAGTAAAGGGCCGGCTAGCTTGTCCGTTAAAGGGTGGTGTAACCCACAAAGTGCACTAGTCTCCAGCAAAAATTAAAAAAAAATTTCTGTGTTTGTGTGCACCTTAGCCGCACGTATATATCAATATAACATAAATGGAGGACCAAACTTTCTCCGATAAAAATAAAATAGGGAAAGATCAAGAACCATATCCTCCTAGAGCTGTTGCTGCTGCTGGGAGTTGTTCATCATCCCAGAGAGGAAGTAGGAACACCACTACTTTTACTAAACAATTGACCCTCCAACAGTCCCTAGCGATGAGGATGAAGTACAACAGCAGTCATCCTGAAGCAAAACGTATAACTGAGGCCTTGACTGCTATGTTGGTGTTAGACGTGCGTCCGGTATCCGCCATTAGTGCAGTGGGATTTAGACAATTGCTGGAGGTAGTGTGTCCCCGGTTCCAAATCCCATCTAGATTCCACTTCACTAGGCAGGCGAAACCGAGACTGTACAGAAACGTTAGAAAAAGTGTCCTGAAAAATGCGATTGTACCCAATGTCCACTTAACCACGGACATGTGGACAAGTGGAACAGGGCAGACTAAGGACTATATGACTGTGACAGCCCACTGGGTAAATGTATCACCTTAAACAGCAACAACAACAGCGTCACCAGTAGCAGCATCTCAGAAACACCAGCTCGTTCCAAGGCAGGCTACGCTGTGTATCACCAGTTTCAGTAAGAGGCACACCACCGACAACCTCTTAGAGAAACTGAGGGAAATCATCGCCCAGTGGCTTACCCCACTTAGACTCTCCTGGGGATTTGTGATATCTGACATCGCCACCAATATTGTGCGGGCATTACTTCTGGGCAAATTCCAGGACGTCCCATGTTTTGCTCACACAATAAACTTGGTGGTGCAGAATTTTCTGAAAAGCGACAGGGGCGTGCAGGAGACGCTTTGGGTGGCCCGAAAAATTTCTGCCCACTTTTGCCATTCAGCGACTGCGTGCGCCTGTGTCATAAGTAAAGGGCCAGCTGGCTTGTCCGTTAAAGGGTGCTGTAACCCCCAAAGTGCACTCCAAACAATATAAAAAATTCTTTTTTTTTCTGTCTTTGTGAATTGTGTGGGCTGTAGCCGCACCAGCATCCTCAAAGCAGCAGCGACAAGCATGTGTCTGTCTGTTAAAGGATTACATCGGTGACAGCATCCAAGTAGGCATGTCAGACAGTCCGTACCTAAACTGGCAGGAAAAAGAGGCAATTTGGAGGCACCTGTACAAACTGGCTCTATTTTACCTGAGTTGCCCCCCCTCCAGTGTGTACTCCGAAAGAGTGTTTAGTGCAGCCGGGAACCTTGTCAGTGAAAGACGTAGGAGGTTGCTTCCACAAAATGTGGAGAAGATGATGTTCATAAAAATGAATTATCAACTCTTCCAGGGAGACCAGCCTCCAGAACGTACAGAGGGACCTGTGGTGGTGGATTCCAGCGGGGACGAATTAATACTCTGTGAGGATGAGGATGTACACAACACTGAAGAGGGTGAGGAATCGGTGGATGAGGACGACATCTTGCCTCCGTAGAGCCAGTTTGTGCAGGGACAGATTAATTGCCAGCTTGTTTTGTGGGGGCCCAAACGAACCAATCATTTCAGCCACAGTCGTGTGGCAGACCCTGGCACTGAAATGATTGGTTTGTTAAAGTGTGCATGTCCTGTTTATACAACATAAGGGTGGGTGGGAGGGCCCAGGGACAATTCCATTCTTGCACCTCTTTTTTTCTTTGCATTATGTACTGTTTGGGGCCTAGTTTTTCAAACTGCCATCCTGTCTGCCACTGCAGTGTCACTCCTAGATGGGCCACGTGTTTGTGCCGGCCACTCGTGTTGCTTAGCATAGTCATCCAGCTACCTCGGTGCAACCTTTTGGACATAAAAACACTATTGTGAGGTGTGAGGTGTTCAGAATAGACTGGAAATTAGTGGAAATTAAGGTTATTGAGGTAAATAATAACATAGGAGCAGAAAAACCTACAAATTCTGTGATTTTAGCTGTTTTTATGCTTTAAAAAAAAAAAAAAATACAGATCCAAAACACAAAACCCAGAACCCAAAACACCGAAGAGTGGTTTTGGCAAAACCAATCCAGATCCAAAACACGAAGAAAGATCCAGATCCAAAACCAAAACACAAAAAGTGGCCGGTGCACACCCCTATTAGTAACATACTACGTCGTCATGGATTCAAATCCTGCAGCGCCCGAAAGGTCCCCCTGCTTAAGCCAGCACATGTCCAGGCCCGTCTAAAGTTTGCCCGTGACCATCTGGATGATCGAGAGGAGGATTGGGAGAATGTCATGTGGTCAGATGAGACCAAAATAGAACTTTTTGGTATAAACTCCACACGCCATGTTTGGAGGGAGAAGAATGATGAGTGGCATCCCAAAAACACCATACTCACTGTGAAGTATCGGGGTGGAAACCTCATGCTTTGGGGATGCTTTTCTGCAAAGGGGACAGGATGACTGATCCGTATTACGGAGAGGATGAATGGGGGCATGTATCGTGACATTTTGGGGAAAAACCTCCTTTCCTCGGTAAGAGCATTGAAGATGCAACGTGGCTGGGTCTTCCAGCATGACAATGACCACAAACACACCGCCCGTGCAACTAAGGGGTGGCTCCGTGAAGCATTTCAAGGTCCTGGATTGGCCTAGCCAGTCTCCAGACCTCAACCCAATAGAAAATCTGTGGAGGGAGTTGAAAGTCCCTGTTGCCCGACGACAGCCCCAAAACATGACACATCTAGAGAAGATCTGCATTGAAGAGTGGGCCAAAATACCTGCTGCAGTGTGTGCACACCTGGTCAGGAACTACAGGAAACGTTTTATCTCTGTAATTGCCAACCGAGGTTACTTTACAAAGTATTGAGTTAAACTTTTTGATTGTCCAAATATTTTTTTTCCGCAAGAATATACAAATAAATTGTTTAAAAATCATACAATGTGATTTCCGGAATTTTTTGTTCTGATTCTGTCTCTCACAGTTGAAGTGTACCTATGATGGAAATTACAGACCTCTCTCATCTTTTACAGTGCAACAACTTGCACAATCGGTGGCTGTCCAAATACCTGTGTGTATGTGTATATATATATATATATATATATATATATATATATATGTGTGTGTGTGTTTAATCTAACCACTTCCAACACTCACCTTTTGCCTGTATTAACAAAGACTGGCAGTGACCTATATTGTTTTCTGTGTTTTGTAATTATTGGTTATATTTAAATATTATTGGAGGTTGAATAATAACCTCTTCCCCTTATATTCTAAAACCTAAAGAAAAGAAAAAAAAAAAAGTTATGTTTTAATCTATTCTCCAACAAAGTCGTCTTTTCTCTTCCTTCTCCTCGTTGCTCCTCTGTAATATGTAAGAAGAATTCAGTCTATTTTGCCTTGTTATGATCACGACAAGTAACCGCATTATTTCCAAGCAGCTATAAGCGTCTTCTGCAATGTTCTTGGCAATATAAGAAACACAACATGAGAGAGGCCTATGACATAGAAAGTAGCTTATTCCAATGACAGTTTATACAACATACAGATATCAGCTAGATTCCTATAATCTTCTGGTTTGTGACACAAAGGGATTCCCTGTGTGCGGAGGCAGCGACAGGTACGATGACTGCTCTGGTGAATCAGGGGACAAGAAATGACCAAATAAAGTAACACCCCAGGAAAGGATTACTCTGTCCTTACTGATAAAAGACACCAATCACTGTTACCAAAGACTCGCACAGTTTGTCATCCAAAGTGTAATGAAATCTGCCAACAGGCTGGAAACAGACATTTACCAGAATTACTTTTAACTGTTACAAATTGTATGAAAAACTGAGATTTGTTTATGTGACGCATAAGGTACAATGGGATGAAACTCAGATTTGTGTGTGATTGGAGGGCAGAGGACGTACAGGCTCTAGAATAGTCAGTGACTGACCTAACTGGGCCCTGGTGCTCCAGACAAACACTGCTACCTCTCTGGTAAAAGATTCGGGTAACACTATGAGAAAAAGAAAAATAGAAATTCTCTTCAGGGTGATTGAGTGGAACCTGATAGAATGCAAAAATGATTTCAGTTTAATTAAAACAAATTATCCTGGGATTGTTCATTGCATTTCACAATATAACAAAGTAGAAGTGTGCGGCCAGCAACAGCACAGAGTGCGACCTTCTCCTTTATTGTGTAACTTGCTGCGTATTACTTTGCTTTTGTCCCATAGTCAGGGACGATCACAGGGAGGGCAGACTGAATATATGTTTGGGGACATGTGAATTCAGGGGGTCCGAAGCCAAAATTGTAAAAGAAAAACCCAACAGACTACAAATAACCTTTCATGAATAGTACTATGCTCTAACCTGTTTGTTGTTTGCTTTATCTACCCTGAAATATAATAAAAATATTGAGCTATGGGGGCTGATGCTGGTTGTTGTTGTGCATGCTTCAGAGCAGAGCACGGCCGCAAGTAAGCGCACAACTCCAGCACAGGGGCAAATATTCACATTTACTCCATGCAAGCCATGCGTTCACTGTGCATTGGCCTCTGAGTGGAGGTGGCCCGGAGTAAGCGATTGCCAGGGGGTGAATGACTTATTGGTCCTGTACACAGGGAATTACAATATGGAGGTCCTAGTCAGTCTTTACTGTCCCATTTCTGTTGGTGTCATAAACTAGTTATATCACTGGCTGTTATCTCTATACAACAGGGACAGGATTAAATTCATATTATCACAATTCTCCATTACTCACACCATTAAACAATTACATAACATTATTTATACCATGCAGCAACTATAAATGTATAAACTGTATACAGTATATGTAACTTAACCTAACCCAAAAACCTACCTTACAGCACTAACCCCTGGCCTCACAAAGAGATGCTACTCATATAACGGGAGAACTCACCACCCTGCTCTTAGATTGGGCCTCAATATGTCAGCTATAAACAGACTTCTCAGCCATTTGCTACATGTACTTCTGCCCATAGGGGATATGATAATAGGTCCACTAAAGGATCTTCTGTCCTAAAATCTGTGGCTCTAAGGCCTGGGGAACATTGTATCCCCAGCCATGGAAGCCCATGGGGCACTTTTGGTTGGTGAGCAGACAACTTATTTGACCTGCTCTAGATTTTTACCAATTCTATTTATTTTACCGATTGACTTTTTTTATATTTTTAATCACCAAGTATGAAGGTTCCTAGTACAGGAGGATCACCCAATAGGATTACACCGCTCTGAAGCGAGCCAAGGACAGAGGCCCCATAGAACTTGCCCCCAAGCACCTGCGACATGCAAAGAGCACATGGAATAAGACAACTGCACATTCTGTTTCCTAAGAGGCCTGGGACAACCTCAGCCACCTCCAGAGGTCCTATCAGGAGAGGGACAACGGAAGAGCAGCTACGGGAGGAGGTGGGCTGCAGGCAGGAGGAGAGGGGCTGCAGGTGTCAAAGGCTACATAAAATGCTTTCCTAATGAGATCAAATTGCAGTATTTAATAATATTTAGAGGCAGCACTGTTGCGCAATGGTTAGCTTGCTGCCTCACAGCACTGTTGCACAATGGTTAGCTTGCGGCCTCACAGCACTGTTGCACAATGGTTAGCTTGCTGCCTCACAGCACTGTTGCACAATGGTTAGCTTGCTGCCTCACAGCACTGTTGCGCAATGGTTAGCTTACTGCCTCACAGCACTGTTGCGCAATGGTTAGCTTGCGGCCTCACAGCACTGTTGCGCAATGGTTAGCTTGCGGCCTCACAGCACTGTTGCGCAATGGTTAGCTTGCGGCCTCACAGCACTGTTGCGCAATGGTTAGCTTGCGGCCTCACAGCACTGTTGCGCAATGGTTAGCTTGCGGCCTCACAGCACTGTTGCGCAATGGTTAGCTTGCGGCCTCACAGCACTGTTGCGCAATGGTTAGCTTGCGGCCTCACAGCACTGTTGCGCAATGGTTAGCTTGCGGCCTCACAGCACTGTTGCGCAATGGTTAGCTTGCGGCCTCACAGCACTGTTGCGCAATGGTTAGCTTGCGGCCTCACAGCACTGTTGCGCAATGGTTAGCTTGCGGCCTCACAGCACTGTTGCGCAATGGTTAGTTTGCTGCCTCACAGCACTGTGGTCATGGGTCCAATTCCCTTCAAGGCCCTATCTGTGTTGGAGTCTGTGTGTTCTCCATGTGCTTGTGTGGGTTTCCTCCAACAATATAATCGTAGGTTAACTGGCTCCTGACAAAACAAAATTAACCCTAGTGTAAATGTATATGTACTGTACATGTGGTAGGGAAATAGATTGTAAGCTCCACTGGGGCAGGGACTGCGGTGTATGCCTAAATATTCTATATAAAGTGCTGCGTAATACTACATAAATCACTAACACCCCTTTCAGACAGAAAACCAAATTAACAGGTCTTTCATTTCAACCCGGTAATTTGATGATCAACACAGGTATTTCTTCTGCATGATAGGGTCAACAGGGACTTCGACCCAGGAATTTACACCCGGGTTGACCCTTTCAGACAGAAGAAATACCTGTGTTAATCAGCAAATTACCGGGTCGAAATGTATGACCTGGTACTTAGCTCTTCTGTCTGAAGGGGGTACAGGCAGAGAATGGCAAAACAACCTGGCGCGCAAATGCCGATTTTTTTGCCATTTTCTGTCTGAAAGTGGTATAAATAAATAATATAAAAATAAAATGTTCAATTTTTTTTTTTACAGTTTCTATGTAAAGTAATACTTTAATATCTTTACCCAGAATTCTCTTCTGCATGGGATTGGACGAGACACTTCTGTTAAGATCATTTAAATAGCCTGAATCTAGAATATAAATAGTTTATAATCCTGAGATGCTGAACTTCCCACTGAATTACCATGTATGTATTTTTTAGCTTTGTCAGAAAGAATAGTGATCATGTCATGGTTGTCGGCTTTTAGCTCCCTCCTTCCGGGAAGGAGCTGTCGGGCTTCCTCACCGGGGGGGCATGTCGCGGCAAAAGGGGGCGCGGCCCAGCAAATGATGCGTCAAAGGGGCGGTGCATGGGCATGACAGCGCGATCGCGTCTTTGCGGCCCCGCCCCCTCTTCACAATGCCAAGATTAAAGGCAATGTGAAGCAGGGGGCAGTGCCACGATAACCCGATTCAGTGCGAATTGCGTCACCGTCCTCCCCGCTGCCGGGGTGTATACTGTATTCGAGGGGGGGGCCCAGACGGGTCACCGTGAGCGGCACCCAATTTTCGGGAGGCTCCTGGCCGAATCGGGAGGGTAGGTAAGTATGGATCATATCTTGCGACAGAACATGATCTGTGGAGCTGCTCCTCCCACTATATAATGTTCAGTCTGTGGCTGCCTGCTTTCTTTCTCCCCCTCTGTGCTGCTGGGGACCCTGCTCCTCCCACTATATCTCAGTCTGTGACATCCTGCTGCCTCCATTCCCCTCCTCACATCATGTCACTGCCCCTGTCACATGCAGCCCTGTCCTCACTAACACATTCCTCATCTCCTGATATACTCTGTGCTGCTGGGGACCCTGCTGCTCCCATTATATAGCTCAGTCTGTGGCTTCCTGCTGCCTCCATTCCCCTCCTCACATCTGGTCACTGCCCCTGTCACATGCAGCCCTGTCCTCACTGACACATTCCTCATCTCCTGATATACTCTGTGCTGCTGGGGACCCTGCTCCTCCCACTATATCTCAGTCTGTGGCTTCCTGCTGCCTCCATTCCCCTCCTCACATCATGTCACATGCAGCCCCTGTCCTCACTAACACATCCCTCATCTCCTGATATACTCTGTGCTGCTGGGGTATCCTGCTCCTCCCATTATATAGCTCAGTCTGTGGCTTCCTGCCTCTATTCCCCTCCTCACATCCTGTCACATGCAGCCCTGTCCTCACGAACACATCACTCATCTCCTGATATACTCTGCTGCTGGGGTACCCTGCTCCTCCCACTATATAGCTCAGTCTCTATTCCCCTCCTCACATCATGTCACATGCAGCCCTGTCCTCACTAACACATCCCTCATCTCCTGATATACTCTGTGCTGCTGGGGTATCCTGCTCCTCCCATTATATAGCTCAGTCTGTGGCTTCCTGCCTCTATTCCCCTCCTCACATCCTGTCACTGCCCCTGTGACATGCAGCCCTATCCTCACTAACACATCCCTCATCTCCTGATATACTCTGTGCTGCTGGGGTATCCTGCTCCTCCCATTATATAGCTCAGTCTGTGGCTTCCTGCCTCTATCCCCCTCCTCACATCCTGTCACTGCCCCTGTCACATGCAGCCCTATCCTCACTAACACATTCCTCATCTCCTGATATACTCTGTGCTGCTGGGGACCCTGCTCCTCCCATTATATAGCTCAGTCTGTGGCTTCCTGCCTCTATTCCCCTCCTCACATCCTGTCACTGCCCCTGTCACATGCAGCCCTGTCCTCACTGACACATTCCTCATCTCGTGATATACTCTGTGCTGCTGGGGACCCTGCTCCTCCCACTATATCTCAGTCTGGCTTCCTGCTGCCTCCATTCCCCTCCTCACATCATGTCACATGCAGCCCCTGTCCTCACTAACACATCCCTCATCTCCTGATATACTCTGTGCTGCTGGGGTATCCTGCTCCTCCCATTATATAGCTCAGTCTGTGGCTTCCTGCTGCCTCCATTCCCCTCCTCACATCAGGTCACATGCAGCCCCTGTCCTCACTAACACATCACTCATCTCCTGATATACTCTGTGCTGCTGGGGTATCCTGCTCCTCCCATTATATAGCTCAGTCTGTGGCTTCCTGCTGCCTCCATTCCCCTCCTCACATCATGTCACATGCAGCCCTGTCCTCACTAACACATCACTCATCTCCTGATATACTCTGTGCTGCTGGGGTACCCTGCTCCTCCCACTATATAGCTCAGTCTCTATTCCCCTCCTCACATCATGTCACATGCAGCCCTGTCCTCACTAACACATCCCTCATCTCCTGATATACTCTGTGCTGCTGGGGTATCCTGCTCCTCCCATTATATAACTCTCAGTCTGTGGCTTCCTGCCTCTATTCCCCTCCTCACATCCTGTCACTGCCCCTGTGAGAGAGAGGAGTGTCCTAGGTGGAGGAGTTCCGTGAGAGCTGCTGTGGAGCTGTGCTGGTGGGCCAAGAAGCAGGGGTCTCCCCTGCAGGTTTTCTCAGGCAGGGAGCCTCCTCCTGTGGGAGAGAATCACTGTCATTCTGCTGGTGTGCAGCTGACGTGAAAGTGGAGATGGGGCTTCTTCTGCAGCTTCCCCAGGACTAATGGATCCTTCTGGGGGAAAGAGCCTTGATCCCTGTGCTGACGTGGCACAGGGAGCCAAGAAGAACAAGTGCCCGGGTTCTGTTGTCGGCTGGCCAGCCCGGTGCCAGAAAAGACGGTGGTGCGGTGGTCAGGCCAACTCCAATGAAGCAATTGGGAGTTGCGGGCTGCTTCCCCCAAACCTCCGAGTAATGTAACTCGTGGTGGAGCAGCGGCCACCTACCCTACTGGGGTGTAGCAGGGGGAGCGGGTACGGCTGATGCTGGTGAAGCGGTCAGTGCCAGCAATGCAGAGTCCCTCGCAGATAGCGAGGATGAGGAGGAGGAGGAGGATGATATATATGCAGCTCACACATTTGAGGAGCTGCAGACGGAAGCAAAAAACTTCTCTCTAAAACGCGGCAAAAAAGAAGAGAAATTTGTGCTATAAGTGGGAACAGCCGGCACTAAAACACCAGGTGTCTTCGATTGCGGCCACCCTAGAAAGGGCTAAAAGGATAATGGCGGTGATGCGACAGGAGAAAAAAAGAAAGAGCTTTGCAGAAACAATCTGTGCAAAGTCGATCGGATGGGAAAGCTCCTAAAGCATTTCAGGGAGATTGTGAAAGTAACACCTATGAGCGCGGC
The DNA here is from genome assembly GCA_031769625.1 of Taudactylus pleione. Taxonomy (NCBI): domain Eukaryota; kingdom Metazoa; phylum Chordata; class Amphibia; order Anura; family Myobatrachidae; genus Taudactylus; species Taudactylus pleione. The sequence continues at coordinate 426,412 of JAUIMM010001059.1, forward strand.
GGTAAACTGGGTGTGTACTGCTACATCTGAGAGGTGTGTCATACATGTGATGGGCGCGTACTGCTACATCTGAGAGGTGTGTCATACATGTGATGGGCGCGTACTGCTACATCTGAGAGGTGTGTCATACATGTGATGGGCGTGTACTGCTACATCTGAGAGGTGTGTCATACATGTGATGAGCGCGTACTGCTACATCTGAGAGGTGTGTCATACATGTGATGGGCGTGTACTGCTACATCTGAGAGGTGTGTCATACATGTGATGGGCGTGCACTGCTACATCTGAGAGGTGTGTCATACATGTGATAGGCATGTACTGCTACATCAGAGGGGCCTGTCATACATGTGATAGGCGTGTACTGCTACATCAGAGGGGCCTGTCATACATGTGATAGGCGTGTACTGCTACATCAGAGGGGCCTGTCATACATGCAATAGGCGTGTACTGCTACGTCAGAGGGGCCTGTCATACATGTGATAGGCGTGTACTGCTACATCAGAGGGGCCTGTCATACATGTGATAGGCTTGTACTGCTACATCTGAGAGGTGTGCCATAAAGTTGACTTACATACAAATGTAAATGAGCCCAAAAGCAGTTAGTTTTTGAGAAGCCAACCATCCCGCAGGTGAGTGATGGGGTGCTGAGGGTATGGTGGGTGGAGGCAGGGCTGGCTCCAGGGTTCTGAGCACCCTGTGCCGGCTCTTGAGAGAGCGCCCTAACCAAATTTGGGTGTGTGGCCTAATTATCATAGGTCACGCCCCCTGGGTGACATTATTTTGAGGCGTGCCCGCATGGCACGCCTCCAGATAACGTCAGGCTGGGGGTAAAGCCCAGCACTCCGTCACTGGCTGGGCTTCCCCCAGCCCTCCCCCATCAGGGAATGGTTGCCGCGTACATGTGCGCGGCATCCATTCACTCTCTGGGGGTCCGGCAGCTCCGTGGCGGTGGGGGTCCCCAGCCTCCCGATTTGACGGCCCGCGGGTTGAACAACGGGACAGTACTGTCCCGCTGAAATCGGGATGCTGAGGAGAGGTGCCGCCCTACACCCCTAGAGCCAGCCCTGGGTGGAGGGTCCCATGTACCTGACAGAACCTGTTCCACCTGTGGTGATGGGAAGTGGCACTGCCAGGGATATGGATGGAGCGGTGTTTCGGGCGGAGATGGATATCATTTTGGCAAAATTGAAGCTTGATGAGATCTTACAAAAAAATAAGTGCACTGAGGGGAAATCCCCAAATGGGTCTATGGGGGCAGAATGCTGGCAGCCGGGGAGGCTCTGGGGATTGGCACCGGAGACGTGCGTGGTGCAAGTAATATAGGTACCAGGAATCTACAGGGTGCGATATATGCTGGTTTGCAAAAAGAACAGTCGGCACAAGGAATGCCGGCATTACATTACGGGGTTGCCGGAGGATCAATTAAAAGTGATTGATACTGTGTATGGGTATAAAATGCGTGTCCCGGTCAGAGCCGCGGAGGTAGAATCATTGGGGAAGATGTAAGAAGGAGAGAGGGGGGTGGGATGGTTGGTGCAACGATATCAAATAAGCAAACACCTTCAGGAAATGTATCATATGTTAAAATGGTTTCCAGATCAAATGTTAATGTGAATGATAATAATGTTGGTCCACAAAAGTCAAGTGTTGCGGGGCAGGTGGTGAAAAGACGGAACCTTATTCAGTTTTAATGGGTAGTGGAGGGGGAGGTTCCGACAGAATAAATGTTTCTAAAATGATATTTGATTTGGGTTTCAGGGCTTCGGATCTGTATGCATGCATACCCCCAGTACAGGCTGCTGAATTTGACTTAAGCTTCTTGTCTTATCAAGGACTACAGGTATTCGGGACAAAGTGACAATCGTATAGATTCAATGATCCTTATAAAATAAATCTTGTTGCAAATCACGATAAGGTTAAAGTAAACATTTTGGTGACAAACTAGTCGATCCCAGTTCAAATTGCCTTTTGGTTGTCTAAATAAAGCGATTTACAGTTAGATTTGATGAAGTCTGGACACACAATGGGGCTGTCGGGAGGCCCTGGTGAAGCTGCGCCATTCAGAGAAAGGTTTTGTACCATCGGCTGTGTATAATGGGAGAAATCGGGTGCAGTGCTTCTATCAGGGCCAACCAAGGACGTGCTTTAGGTGCGGGAACTTTGGGCATCCGAGTAGTGAATGTAACATTGTAAAGTGCTCCTTGTGCGGTAAAATTGGCCGTGCATCCAGAGAATATGGGATGGTAAAGTGCAATCTGTGTAGGGAGGATGGACATCCTTACAGTAGATGCCTTTAGGCCAACCATAATACGGGGCAGGAGGTTCGGCCAGAGCCAAGGTGGGAAGAGACTAGGGAGAAGCAAACGGAATCTTGTGAGGAAGAATAGATGAGGTCCAGGAAAAACGGGCAGGAGAAAAGAAGGGAGGAGAGGTCGTCAGAAAAAAAGGAAAGGTGAAGTATTTTAATTGTGCTTAGCAACAAATTTGATGCCCTTTCCTTGGATGAGAAGGGTGGATTAGAATTAGGTTCTCTTTGTTGATTTTAATACCGTTGTAAGGCCAAAGGACAGGTGAGGTTCAAGGAGACCTCTGGGCCCTGATTCCCATTTTCTAGTTAGTATGGTTAGTCAGGCTGGTCTGGTGGATGTGCATATTCATCACTCCTCTGACCTCATGGGTTTCACTTATTTTAGCGGTAGCCATAGGTCTAGAATAAATAGTCTTTTTTGTTAAGGAGTCTTCTAAAACCACATCCCCAGTGGTGGAGTTCTCCGATCAAGGTTTTCTCTCAGTAACTTTGAATACCTCAGAAATTACTCAGAAAGGGCAGGGTCTGTGGTGTTTGAACTCTGAGCTTCAGAGGAAGAGAGAGTTAGGCAGTCCTTCAGGGTCTTCTTTCGATCTCAGTAGACACTTCTGAAGGATGGTTGGAGTAGGTCAGAGTGGTGGGAGGTGATAAAAGAGGAGAATGACTTCCATAACCTGAGAAAGACATTAGATTTCTTGATCTCTGAGGAGGTAGATAGTGGGGAAATCTCCCGGGTAAGGGTGCAGATTAAGGAATTTCAGTATAACTGGCTGGCATCCTTGGTTCTGGAAAGGGATTATGGAACGTACAACTCACCCGATCCTTACCAGAACTATAAGAGGTCAGTCGATGCCAAACAGATCAGAGGACTGGTAGATGGACAGTTGTGTTCTTCGCATTGACAAGAAGGGTATTCTGGACATCATTGTGTCCTATTATTCGGATCTTTTCTCTGAGCATCCACTTGTCAGAGAGAGGATGGAGGAATTTCTGAGAGGGACACCAGGTCTGAATCCTCAGGTTGTGTCTTTTGACTCTTTGGAGAGTGATATAACGGCGGAGGAAGTTAGGAAAGTCATAGAGGGGTTAAACCCAAAAAGTCACCAGGATCAGATGGGTTAACATCCGAGTTTTATAAGACCTTTTCAGACCTAATAATTTCTCGCCTAGTGGAAGGGTTCAATGAAAGCCTGGATGAGGGAATTCTCCCTCCTTCCATGAGGTTATCCGCTCTTAGTTTACTGTCCAAAGGAACAGCTGAAACCAGAGCCAACACCATGAAAGCCTTAACCCGCCTGCTCCTGGAGCTGGAAGTTAGGGCTAAGAGGAACGCTGAACATCACGTTCCCAGCCTGTCACCAGTACACAGTGAGGAACACATGGACGCATGGGTGTCTACATCGGCTAAGAGAGCTGCAGGATTGCCCCCCCAAGAAGGGTCCTGACCCACCGCCAAGACATCGAAAGTTACCTGCTATGGTAACCACCACCCCGCCCACACCACCGGCAAGGTGACGCCGTGCACCAGTACGAGTGAGACGAACCACCGGTGAAACACCCACACTCGTGATCCTACCTTGAGAAGCCAGGACTGCACGGGCGCCACAGCACAACCACACTTACCGGTAAGTAATAAAGTCTAAGCGGGATGCCGCTCAAGCACTGGAACACCCCGGACTATGCATCCACAGAGCCAGCCTGGCTACCCCCACCTTGGAACTATTCAAACCCCCCCTCATTAACAGGGTATGGACTTTTCCCATTGGACTGTAACGAGCTTCATACGGTTCTAAGCCTAGGAGGGACTTGCACAAGTACTTCAAGCACTGTGGACCTCATTCAGAGTCGGTCGTAAGCGGCCGCTTGGCCGTACCCAGCGATGTTCGCAAAACAGCACATGCGTAAGTTTCGCAATGCGCGTGCGCAAACTAGCTGTTGCGATCGGAAATTTTTCTCTCCTTCAACTTGGCCAGGTCATTAGTTTGAGTGACAGGATGAGGCGTTTGTGGGTGGTAACAGGGGAAGGTGCTTGTGAACTGGGGAGTGGAGATCCGAACGCAGGCGTGCCCGACTATGCAAACGGCGTTTAATGGGAGTGCATAATCAACTAAGTAGTGTCATGGCACACGTGACATGGGAGGTTTTTACACTGACATGATCGTAGTGCTTAAGAGAGGGTATGGTCAACCTTAAGCTCTATGACCAGCTCCGATGGTCTCGATTAATCCTTATATGCCCGAAGATGACGTGTATTGCGAACGAGAAGGGGGCGTGTTTTTAGATTTACGGCCACATCCTTCCCTCGCTCGTCCAGCTAACGATCCCATCTTAACGATGCAACTTGCGAGCGCTTCATTTGCAAATCCGGCCCCCTTTTCCCTTACGACCGAGCGGCTGCAACAACCGACTCTGAATGAGGTCCTGTGTCTCTTATTTGTACCTTGCAATAAACACCTGTTCACCCTGTATTCACTGTCCAGTATTTATTCACGCCAGCATCACACACCAGTATAGATTACCACACACAGCCATCCCACCTTACGTGCTTCCCCCATCTGCTCCCCCCCCTTTCCCCCGTACACCCTCATCCCCCCTCCCCCACCTTTCCCCCAGTCACCACCATCCCCCACCTACACCTGTGCAGTGCTACCCTTCCAAACCTTCAGATAACAATTTAGAGACCGGACACCTCTTAGGGAAGCAGCGCACAGACTACCTCCCCGCTCCCCTCAGCCACCATCATCCTCCACACCCTCCCTCCTGTAAACCCCCACTCCAACCAGAGCGCAGTATTCAACCATTGTTATATAGGCTCAGATCAGTTCGTCTGATCCGAATGCTTTGCATACGATAATCGGCCCTGGGTTCTGCATACGATAATCGGCCCTGGGTTCTGCATACGATAATAAACTCATCGGCCTGATTTTTTGCAGAGTGCATGAGCCCATTTACCGCCTGCCTCAAAGGGTAACACTGCTGTCATGCAGCCCGGTCTTCACTTACAAAATCAAATAATACACAGGTCACTTCATCCTAGAATTTCAACCTAATATACTGAAGCACTTGGGGCATATTTATTAGACAATTTTGCCAGGGGCGGTTTAAGAGAGGAGGGGGCCCGTGTACAGCCTCAGTGCGGGTCCCCTGCTCTCCAGCAGCGCAGAAAACTCTGGCTTTGTGCCAGACTCTACTGCGCAGGTCTCCGGGAACATGTCAGCTGCTCTTTGTTCCTCGGACATCTCTACTGCTCAGGTCTCCGGGAACATTTCATCTGCGCTATGCTCCTCGGACATCTCTACTGCGCAGGTCTCCAGGAACATGTCATCTGCTCTATGTTCCTCGGACATCTCTACTGCTCAGGTCTCCGGGAACATGTCATCTGCGCAGGTCTCCAGGAACATGTCATCTGCGCAGGTCTCCAGGAACATGTCATCTGCGCTATGCTCCTCGGACATCTCTACTGCTCAGGTCTCCGGGAACATGTCATCTGCGCTATGCTCCTCGGACATCTCTACTGCGCAGGTCTCCAGGAACATGTCATCTGCTATGTTCCTCGGACATCTCTACTGCCCAGGTCTTCGAGAACATGTGTCGTCTGTTTTGCTCCTCGGACATCTCTACTGCGCAGGTCTCCAGGAACATGTCGTCTGTGCTATGTTTCTCGGACAACTCTACTGCGCAGGTCTCCGGGAAAACGTCATGTTATTTTCCTCGGGCATCTCTACTGCGCATGAGCAAATCACCAGGAATTCATGGTGACTGGAGACTGCAGCACTGGCTGATGCGGGACTCCGGAGAGGTGAGTCATACTTGCCTACACTCCCGGAAGGCTCATGATTTTTCTGGTAGCCCCCCGCACCCCCTGAAGATTTGACAGATCTCCCGCATCATGCCCACTTCCCACTGAAAGGGGCGGGGCCTAACAAAGCCTTCAGCTCAGCCCCGCCCCCGAACCTGCCAGCATTATCTCCTCTCCTGGATGCTCCCGGTAAGAAGAGGAATTTTCAACATTCGGTATGTATAATAATTATATGGGTGCAGGGTGAGAGATGTGGCCCCCCTGGACCCAGGGGCCCGTGTGCACCGCACACCCTGCACCCATTATAGATACGTCAATTAATTCAGCCTGAAAAATATCTGTAAGCAGCTGTTACTGCATATTGAAGAATAGAATTCGGTATCCTTTATATGTGTGAGATCTCTCCTGCTTTCTGTCATCTGAGCTCTAACAGTTTCCTATAGGAGCGGTATATAACAAGGTTATGCCTCTTTGGCTTAACTACATCTTCAGATGGCATTAGCCCATGACCTGCTATAGGGCTGTTCTGCCAGAGAGGGATTTTTCTATCCTTTCCCGGGGGGCTACAGATCTCCGGAAGGATGTTGCACTGCTTGAGCGCTGAGGGGAAGCTGCACATGCATAGAATCCGCAAAGCGCTCCATGGATAGAAGTAAAGTTATCATGGACGCAATCACTGTACTTCTTCCTGATTGCCGGGACAGGCTCTTATCAAAGCCCTTGTCCCACCTATTACAATTGATATATTTAAGCCAAACAAGAATCCTTATTGCAGCGATTTTGGGTAATAAGTTAAGTTTGGGGGTACACTGCGTAATGTAATAAATAATAAGCCCCTTAGTGCTGCTGTGTGCATTCTGATTGGCAACAGATTGTTCTATCCTCAACCTTATTAAAACTACAGTAGGGAAACCAGCTTTGCACTTACAAAGGATTCTTGTGTAGCCCAACTTCTAGCACTTCATGAAGTGTAAACCAAATACATGCTGATCCTGTCCCTAGTGATAGGATGATATATTGTGAAACACAAGGAGCAAGAGTCGCCATTTGTGGTTAGTTCTAGAGCTCAATAGAAGCACATTTGGGATTGTGGAACAGGTGGAAATACAGAATGGCAAATAAGAGAATGAAATAGAGAAATACTCACCATGGGTTAATATAAAAAGCCAAGAGGTAGTCAGTCCACAGACAGGAGGGCAGGAGGGTTAGGAAAGCAAATATGCTTCTACGCCTGTGAGTGTGATAAGTGAGGACAGAGAGATTGTGGTTAGATAAAGTGGCTGTTACATGGCAGATAAGCACAAAGCGGCTGTTACATGGCAGAAAGTGGCTGTTACATGGCAGATAAGCACAAAGCGGCTGTTACATGGCAGAAAGCGGCTGTTACATGGCAGAAAGTGGCTGTTACATGGCAGAAAAGCACAAAGCGGCTGTTGCATGGCAGAAAGTGGCTGTTACATGGCAGAAAAGCACAAAGCGGCTGTTGCATGGCAGAAAGTGGCTGTTACATGGCAGAAGGTGGCTGTTACATGGCAGATAAGCACAAAGCGGCTGTTACATGGTACAAAGCGGCTGTTACATGGCAGAAGGTGGCTGTTACATGGCAGATAAGCACAAAGCGGCTGTTACATGGCAGAAGGTGGCTGTTACATGGCAGATAAGCACAAAGCGGCTGTTACATGGCAGAAAGTGGCACAACACAATTTGTAGTGAATTGTAACATTTAATAATGAAACTTTTGTACTAGAAAAATAAAATTTATTGTGTACTTGAGTGCTGAATTGGAGATCTGATTCCTTAGTCTGATTACTACCTCTGACTAATGCGAGGGTCCGCCTGTGCATATCAGTGTGTCTGCATGGGGATGATCAGTATCGCTAGATACAACCAGATTTGTGGTATGTTATTGTTAGAGTTGGTAATCCAAGTCTTCGTGTTGTGTGTGTGTGTATATATATATATAAAATTCAATAATCCGACACTCTGTAATGTTATGGTTACTTAGCTGGTTGCCCCCTACATCAGGTGTGGCACTCCGTGCAAAAAGGACAACATCAGACTCAGCTTGAGGGTATCAACGTTTCAATGCCAATTCACAGCATTTTCATCAGAACAATAATATTCATTAATATTGCCACACAGCTATTATCATGTATGATATGGGTAAACTCAACGTGGGAATATTCCTCTTCTACTTTGTTTAGTCACCGTCCGCATGCTTACACGCCCAGGAAATTCCCATGAGATGAGGCAATGATGGCATGGGTGCTGCCCAATGGTCTGTTCCAATCCGTCAGCATTTGCAGTCTCCCCCCATGTGCACACTGTGCATAGTGTAGTGCAGTCTCCCCCCCATGTGCATACTGTGCATTGTGTAGCGCAGTCTCCCCCCATGTGCACACTGTGCATTCTGTAGCGCAGTCTCCCCACATGTGCACACTGTGCATAGTGTAGCGCAGTCTCCCCCATGTGCATACTGTGCATTGTATAGCGCAGTCTCCCCCCATGTGCACACTGTGCATTGTATAACGCAGTCTCCCCCCATGTGCACACTGTGCATAGTGTAGCGCAGTCTCCCCCCAAGTACATACTGTGCATAGTGAAGCGCAGTCTCCCCCAATGTGCACACTGTGCATAGTGAAGCGCAGTCTCCCCCATGTGCATAGTGTAGCGCAGTCTCCCCCCATGTGCATAGTGAAGCGCAGTCTCCCCCATGTGCATAGTGTAGCGCAGTCTCCCCCCATGTGCATACTGTGCATTGTGTAGCGCAGTCTCCCCCCATGTGCACACTGTGAATAGTGTAGCGCAGTCTCCCCCCATGTGCATCCTGTGCATAGTGTAGCGCAGTCTCCCCCCATGTGCATAGTGTAGCGCAGTCTCCCCCCATGTGCATACTGTGCATTGTGTAGCGCAGTCTCCCCCCATGTGCACACTGTGAATAGTGTAGCGCAGTCTCCCCCCATGTGCACACTGTGCATAGTGTAGCGCAGTCTCCCCCCATGTGCACACTGTGAATAGTGTAGCGCAGTCTCCCCCCATGTGCACACTGTGCATAGTGTAGCGCAGTCTCCCCCCATGTGCACACTGAATAGTGTAGCGCAGTCTCCCCCCACATGCACACTGTGAATAGTGTAGCGCAGTGTCCCCCATGTGCACACTGTGAATAGTGTAGCGCAGTCTCCCCCCATGTGCATAGTGTAGCGCAGTCTCCCCCATGTGCATACTGTGCATAGTGAAGCGCAGTCTCCCCCCATGTGCATAGTGTAGTGCAGTCTCCCCCCATGTGCATACTGTGCATAGTGTAGCGCAGTCTCCCCCCATGTGCATAGTGTAGTGCAGTCTCCCCCCATGTGCATAGTGTGCATAGTGAAGCGCAGTCTCCCCCATGTGCACACTGTGCATAGTGTAGCGCAGTCTCCCCCCATGTGCATAGTGTAGCGCAGTCTCCCCCCAAGTGCATACTGTGCATAGTGTAGCGCAGTCTCCCCCCATGTGCATACTGTGCATAGTGTAGTGCAGTCTCCCCCCATGTGCATACTGTGCATAGTGTAGCGCAGTCTCCCCCCATGTGCATAGTGTAGTGCAGTCTCCCCCCATGTGCATACTGTGCATAGTGTAGTGCAGTCTCCCCCAATGTGCATAGTGTAGTGCAGTCTCCCGCCATCTGCATAGTGTAGCGCAGTCTCCCTACATGTGCACACTGTGCATAGTGTAGTGCAGTCTCCCCCCATGTGCATACTGTGCATTGTATAACGCAGTCTCCCCCATGTGCACACTGTGCATTGTATAATGCAGTCTCCCCCCATGTGCACACTGTGCATAGTGTAGCGCAGTCTCCCCCCAAGTACATACTGTGCATAGTGAAGCGCAGTCTCCCCCCATGTGCACACTGTGCATAGAGAAGCGCAGTCTCCCCCATGTGCATAGTGTAGCGCAGTCTCCCCCCATGTGCATAGTGAAGCGCAGTCTCCCCCATGTGCATAGTGTAGCGCAGTCTCCCCCCATGTGCATACTGTGCATTGTGTAGCGCAGTCTCCCCCCATGTGCACACTGTGAATAGTGTAGCGCAGTCTCCCCCCATGTGCATACTGTGCATAGTGTAGCGCAGTCTCCCCCCATGTGCATACTGTGCATTGTGTAGCGCAGTCTCCCCCCATGTGCACACTGTGAATAGTGTAGCGCAGTCTCCCCTCATGTGCACACTGTGCATAGTGTAGCGCAGTCTCCCCCATGTGCACACTGTGAATAGTGTAGCGCAGTCTCCCCCCATGTGCACACTGTGCATAGTGTAGCGCAGTCTCCCCCCATGTGCACACTGAATAGCGTAGCGCAGTCTCCCCCCATGTGCACACTGTGAATAGTGTAGCGCAGTGTCCCCCATGTGCACACTGTGAATAGTGTAGCGCAGTCTCCCCCCATGTGCATAGTGTAGCGCAGTCTCCCCCCATGTGCATACTGTGCATAGTGAAGCGTGGTCTCCCCCATGTGCAGTGTGTAGCGCAGTCTCCCCCCATGTGCATACTGTGCATAGTGTAGCGCAGTCTCCCCCATGTGCACACTGTGAATAGTGTAGCGCAGTCTCCCCCCATGTGCATAGTGTAGCGCAGTCTCCCCCCATGTGCATACTGTGCATAGTGTAGCGCAGTCTCCCCATGTGCATACTGTGCATAGTGAAGCGCAGTCTCCCCCATGTGCATTGTGTAGCGCAGTCTCCCCCCATGTGCATAGTGTAGCGCAGTCTCCCCCATGTGCACACTGTGAATAGTGTAGCGCAGTCTCCCCCCATGTGCATAGTGTAGCGCAGTCTCCCCCCATGTGCATACTGTGCATAGTGAAGCGCAGTCCCCCCCCATGTGCATTGTGTAGCGCAGTCTCCCCCCATGTGCATAGTGTAGTGCAGTCTCCCCCCATGTGCATACTGTGCATAGTGTAGCGCAGTCTCCCCCCATGTGCATAGTGTAGTGCAGTCTCCCCCATGTGCATACTGTGCATAGTGAAGCGCAGTCTCCCCCATGTGCACACTGTGCATAGTGAAGCGCAGTCTCCCCCATGTGCACACTGTGCATAGTGTAGCGCAGTCTCCCCCCATGTGCATAGTGTAGCGCAGTCTCCCCCCATGTGCATACTGTGCATAGTGTAGTGCAGTCTCCCCCAATGTGCATAGTGTAGCGCAGTCTCCCCCATGTGCATAGTGTAGCGCAGTCTCCCTAGCACCCCAGTAACCGTTACCCAGCTCCTCAGTAATCATTACACATCACCTAAGTACTCCAGTAACCATTACACTGCACTTTAGCTCCCCAGCAACAGTTACACCGCCCCATAGTAACCATTATACTGGACCCCAGTGACCATTACACCACTCCTTAATAACCATTATACTGCACCCCAGTGACCGTTACACCACCCTCTAGTAACCATTATACTGGACCCCAGTGACCGTTACACCGCTCCCTAGTAACCATTATACTACACCCCAGTGTCCGTTACACCGTCCACTAGTAACCATTATACTGGACCCCAGTGACCATTACACCACCCCCTAGTAACCATTACACTGCACCCCAGTGACCATTACACCGCCCCCTAGTAACCATTATACTGGACCCCTGTGACCATTACACCACCCCCTAGTAACCATTATACTGGACCCCAGTGACCGTTACACCACCCCCTAGTAACTATTAAACTGCACCCCAGTGACCATTACACTGCCCCCTAGTAACCATTATACTGGACCCCTGTGACCGTTACACTGCCCCCTAGTAACCATTATACTGCACCCCTGTGACCTTACACCACTCCTTAATAACCATTATACTGCACCCCAGAGACCCTTACACCGCCCCCTAGTAACCATTATACTGGACCCCAGTGACCATTACACCACCCCCTAGTAACCATTATACTGGACCCCAGTGACCGTTACACCACCCCCTAGTAACCATTATACTGCACCCCTGTGACCTTACACCGCCCCCTAGTAACCATTATACTACACCCCTGTGACCTTACACCGCCCCTTAGTAACCATTATACTACACCCCAGTGACCGTTACACCGCCCCCTAGTAACCATTATACTGGACCCCAGTGACCGTTACACCACCCCCTAGTAACCATTATACTGCACCTTAGCCCCCCAGTAACCGTTACACTGCACCTTAGCACCCCAGTAACTGTTACACTGCACCTTAGCCCCCCAGTAACCGTTACACTGCACCTTAGCCCCCCAGTAACCGTTACACTGCACCTTAGCCCCCCAGTAACCGTTACACTGCACCTTAGCCCCCCAGTAACCGTTACACTGCACCTTAGCCCCCCAGTAACCGTTACACTGCACCTTAGCCCCCCAGTAACCGTTACACTGCACCTTAGTATCCCAGTATAGTGTATGAGACATTTTGTTACAAGTTTCCGTTAACTTCCATCATGTCTTCCCAGACATCAAATTGTTCCACTACTTATAATAACACAAAGATGCAGATTAGTTTTTTGAATAAGTTTCTCTTCCAGTCAGTTGCAAACCACAAAAATGGAAACCTGTTGGGCAAATCCTCTTATGCACCATCATTTAATAAATTATTATCCTTTATTTATATAGCGCCACAAAGGTTCCACAGCGCCTAAAAGTGCATAATAACGATTTTTCTTGTGTGCTCATTTGTTGTTAATAGTACAAGACAATGCAGGACAACGAAAACATTTATAACCATTGCTGTATAGCACCGAAATAAGCAGTAGGGCAGCAGCAACCAAGGGGCATATTCAACTAGGAGCGAAAAGTCCGTTGCCGGACTGTTCGCCATCATCCCGGCTTTTCAGAGTGAAAATATATCGCGCTTGTCCCCATGTATCCCCGTATTCAATTCTAAACCAGCAAAAACAGGACCCGGTGAAAACGAGCGAAAAGTGCTGTCATTTTTGGGGAAATCAGCCTGACACCCCCCCAAAAGATGATCTGACATGGGGGTTCACTATCGGTATCCCTGAATAGCCCTGCTGCATGTATTTTGGGTGTTTAAATGGTCTCAATAGCTATTATTTTGCGACTTTGAATAAGTGGAGAAGAATAGGATTTAGCAAGTAGTCCCATCAAATTTGGGGTACCTGAAAATGGGTGCAACAATATTTTAAAGTGGGTAATGTGAACTTTGAAAAAACTTGAAAATACTTGGGGACCCCCCCTGAGTATATTTTGCTAGTTTAGAAGTTTGTCCCCCAACTTTTGTTTTATTTCACCCCCAAAATGAAAGTAGTTTTTTAGGGTGTCCCGGGGTACTTTTTAAAACTATTATGACACAGAATACCTTTGGGGGACTGTCCAAGGGGTGGAGTGGTTTTTGGAAGTTTGTACCCCAAAACCCCAATTCTGCACTTTTTGTCACCACCTATTCATAGTTGAAACTTTTTCGCAGGTCCCGATGCATTGACTTATCGCACCGGCGAAAAGTCAGACAATTGAATACGGGGATAACTGAAAGCGACGAAAATGACGTCATCGGCAAAAAAACCCGCTGTTTTCGCCGCTAATTGAATATGGCCCCAAGTGTTAGGAACCATTTAGGGTGCTAGGAGTAAATGATAGTATAAGCAAGGGAAGAAGAAGCACGTGAGGGCCCTGCTCACGAGAGCTTACATGATTCATACAGTTTTATGGGGTAGCATTGTGAATTAGGTATAGCAGAGAGATTACATGATTCATACAGTTTTATGGGGTAGCATTGTGAATTAGGTATAGCAGAGAGATTACATGATTCATAGTTTTATGGGGTAGCATTGTGAATTAGGTATAGCAGAGAGATTACATGATTCATAGTTTTATGGGGTAGCATTGTGAATTAGGTATAGCAGAGAGATTACATGATTCATAGTTTTATGGGGTAGCATTGTGAATTAGGTATAGCAGAGAGCTTGTTTTACAGTGCAGTAATAAAATACATTTTGTGGGATCAAATTATTTTAAAGGGATAATGGAATGGAGAATGGAGATTTACAGTGTTCCCTTATGTGTGTGAGGGTGCACAATCCTTCCCTCTTCACAAAAAATACTAGTTATTTCCTTATACTGCAACACATTTCACAACTTCCTGATACAGTATGTATCATCGCCTCATTGCTGCATGAATTAGGAAGATGCTGTTTAATTTCTGCATAGCCCACTGGAACAAAGAACCAATGATACATAGGATGATCTCTTATTCCTACAGAACACACTGGAACAAAGAACCAATGATATATAGGATGATCTCTTATTCCTACAGAACACATTGGAACAAAGAACCAATGATATATAGGATGATCTCTTATTCCTACAGAACACATTGGAACAAAGAACCAATGATATATAGGATGATCAGAACACACTGGAACAAAGAACCAATGATATATAGGATGATCTCTTATTCCTACAGAACACACTGGAACAAAGAACCAATGATATATAGGATGATCAGAACACACTGGAACAAAGAACCAATGATATATAGGATGCTCTCTTATTCCTACAGAACACACTGGAACAAAGAACCAATGATATATAGGATGATCAGAACACACTGGAACAAAGAACCAATGATATATAGGATGCTCTCTTATTCCTACAGAACACACTGGAACAAAGAACCAATGATATATAGGATGCTCTCTTATTCCTACAGAACACATTGGAACAAAGAACCAATGATATATAGGATGCTCTCTTATTCCTACAGAACACACTGGAACAAAGAACCAATGATATATAGGATGCTCTCTTATTCCTACAGAACACACTGGAACAAAGAACCAATGATATATAGGATGATCAGAACACACTGGAACAAAGAACCAATGATATATAGGATGATCAGAACACACTGGAACAAAGAACCAATGATATATAGGATGATCTCTTATTCCTACAGAACACAGTGGAACAAAGAACCAATGATACATAGGATGATCTCTTATTCCTACAGAACACAGTGGAACAAAGAACCAATGATATATAGGATGATCAGAACACACTGGAACAAAGAACCAGTGATATATAGGATGATCTCTTATTCCTACAGAACACATTGGAACAAAGAACCAATGATATATAGGATGATCAGAACACATTGGAACAAAGAACCAATGATATATAGGATGCTCTCTAATTCCTACAGAACACATTTGAACAAAGAACCAATGATATATAGGATGATCTCTTATTCCTACAGAACACATTGGAACAAAGAACCAATGATATATAGGATGATCAGAAAACACTGGAACAAAGAACCAATGATATATAGGATGATCTCTTATTCCTACAGAACACAGTGGAACAAAGAACCAATGATATATAGGATGATCAGAACACACTGGAACAAAGAACCAATGATATATAGGATGATCAGAACACACTGGAACAAAGAACCAATGATATATAGGATGCTCTCTTATTCCTACAGAACACATTGGAACAAAGAACCAATGATATATAGGATGATCAGAACACACTGGAACAAAGAACCAGTGATATATAGGATGATCTCTTATTCCTACAGAACACATTGGAACAAAGAACCAATGATATATAGGATGATCAGAACACACTGGAACAAAGAACCAATGATATATAGGATGATCTCTTATTCCTACAGAACACATTGGAACAAAGAACCAATGATATATAGGATGCTCTCTTATTCCTACAGAACACATTTGAACAAAGAACCAATGATATATAGGATGCTCTCTTATTCCTACAGAACACATTGGAACAAAGAACCAATGATATATAGGATGATCTCTTATTCCTACAGAACACATTGGAACAAAGAACCAATGATATATAGGATGATCAGAACACACTGGAACAAAGAACCAATGATATATAGGATGATCTCTTATTCCTACAGAACACAGTGGAACAAAGAACCAATGATATATAGGATGATCAGAACTAGGGATGTGCGCCGGACCATTTTTGCCGGATTTGGATTTGGTTCTAATTCGTCGTCCGGCTTTGGATTTGGATTTGGATTTGCCAAACTGCGGTGACTGGCTTTGGATTTGGATTTGGATTTTTTTACAAAAATTGACAAAAAAAGCTAAAATCACATAAATTGGTCTTTTTTTTCATCCTAGAGTATTATTAACCTCAATAACATTAATTTCCAGTCAATTTAGACCATATCACAGCTTATAATATTGTTTTCAACATTATTGGCCAAAGGTTGCAGTGAGCTGACTGGTTACTAAGCGACAAAGCAGCGGCACAACGACACAGACACCACAGTATAAAGCACATTATGACACATTGCCACACAGCAGTGGCAGAAATGAAAAGTAGTGCACCCACCCAGTGGGGTACGGCCAGCAGAGTCACAGTACTTGTTTACAAAGTGGGCTACGGCCCTAGGAGTCACAGTGCACAATCTTATTAGCATTACACCGCACATAGGGCCTGATTCACATTACACCATAAAGTAGTGTCTCTTATTTATGTTACGACACACAGTAGTGCCCCTTTTACACAATGCCCACAGTAGTGACCCTTTTACACAATGCCCACAGTAGCGGTGTCCCTTACACAATGTCCCCCAGCAGTGGTGCCCCCTATGCAGTCCCCTTAGTAGTACGGTCCACTATGCAGTGCCCCCAGTTGAATGCTCCCCAGTAGTATGCCCCCCATTAGCAGGCCCCCCCAGTAGTATGTCCCCCATTAGCAGGCCCCCCCAGTAGTATGCCCCCCATTAGCATGCCACCCAGTAGTATGCCCCCCAGTAGTATGGCTCCCCCAGTAGTAGGCTGCCCCAGTAGCAGGCCCCCCCAGTAGTAGGCTGCTCCAGTAGTAGCCCCCCCTGTAGTATGGGCCCCCCCTGTAGTATGGCCCCCCCTGTAGTAGGCCCCCCCAGTAGTATGGCCCCCCCCAGTAGCAGGCCCCTCAGTAGTATGGCCCTCCCAGTAGCAGACCCCCCCCAGTAGTATAGCCCCCCCCAGTAGCAGGCCCCTCTGTAGTATGGCCCCCCCAGTAGTATAGCCCTGCCCAGTAGCAGACCCCCCCCAGTAGTGCAGACCCCCCCAGTAGTATAGCCCCCCCCCAGTAGCAGGCCCCTCTGTAGTATGGCCCCCCAATAGTGCAGATCCCCCCCAGTAGTATGGCCCCCCCAGTAGCAGACCCCCCCCAGTAGTATAGCCCCCCCCAGTAGCAGGCCCCTCTGTAGTATGGCCCCCCCAGTAGTATTGCCTCCCCCAGTAGCAGACCCCCCCCCAGTAGTGCAGACCCCCCCCCAGTAGTATAGCCCCCCCAGTAGCAGGCCCCTCTGTAGTATGGCCCCCCCAGTAGTATAGCCCCCCCCCCCAGTAGCAGACCCCCCCAGTAGTGCAGACCCCCCCCCCCAGTAGCGCCCTCGGACCTTTGACAAGTAAAAAAAAAACAAAAAAAAACTTACCTGTATCCCCGCTCCCGCGCCGTCCGCTCTGTCACACGCTGAGGAGGGAGCCGGAAGACGGAGCTCATGTGTGAGCTCCAGCCGGCTCCCTCCGTGCAGCAGCCAATGAGAGTCTGTGTGACTCTCATTGGCTGCTGTAACAAACACACAGCTGCCGCTGGCGGCTGTGTGTCTGTGTCTGTGTAGGGCAGAGCGCTATCACTGCGCTCTGCCCTACACGCGAGGAGACCTGATGTCAGATTCTCTAGTGAGAATCCGACATCAGGCGGCCGCCGTTCGGCCCCGAACGGGGATCCGAGTCAGGCGGTGAACACCCGAACAGGGTTCGGGTGGACTCGGATCCCCAATGTTCGGAGCGGTTCGGATTCCACAGAATCCGAACCGCTCATCTCTAATCAGAACACACTGGAACAAAGAACCAATGATATATAGGATGATCAGAACACACTGGAACAAAGAACCAATGATATATAGGATGACCTCTTATTCCTACAGAACACATTGGAACAAAGAACCAATGATATATAGGATGATCAGAACACACTGGAACAAAGAACCAATGATATATAGGATGATCAGAACACACTGGAACAAAGAACCAATGATATATAGGATGCTCTCTTATTCCTACAGAACACATTGGAACAAAGAGCCAATGATATATAGGATGATCTCTTATTCCTACAGAACACACTGGAACATAGAACCAATGATATATAGGATGCTCTCTTATTCCTACAGAACACATTGGAACAAAGAACCAATGATATATAGGATGATCAGAACACACTGGAACAAAGAACCAATGATATATAGGATGATCTCTTATTCCTACAGAACACACTGGAAGTTCAATCCAAATCAAAATTCTAGTAACATTTGTTGGAAAAAGGATGACTGAAAACAGGAATCACAGAATTAATTCATAGGAGTTTCACACAAAAGAAGATAAAAAATAGGAGTGAAGTGTTAGGTAAGTGAAAGCAGCTGCTTAGTGTTAGAACAGAGGTTCTCAAACTCGGTCCTCAGGACCCCACACAGGTCACATTTCCCAGGTTATCCAGCAGGTGCACAGGTGTACTCATTACTCACTGACACATTTTAAAAGATCCACAGGTGGAGTAATTATTTCACTTGTGATTCTGTGAGGAGACCTGGACAATATGCACTGTTTGGGGTCCTGAGGACAGAGTATGAGAACCTGTAAATGTAACAAACAAAAAACAAACAGAGTGATATAAAGTGTTAAAAAGAAGTGTTAAGTGGTGATGCCCCACAGAAGTCCAACCAGAGCAGTTCAAGGGCCTCCACACACCAAAATTCACCCCATAACTGACTCACTACATAGTAGTAAATGTATATAGGTCTTACCTGTGGCTTTGCTCTACACAGACTGGGCAGTAAGTAAATGATGGGTCCCTAATAACAAACATCAGAGGCAGCTGGGTGAGTCAGGAGTCTCAGCCTTCATGTGTGTATACATAGTTACATACACATAGGGCCATATTCAATTAGGACTATTTCACATTTGCCGGTTTTGCCGCCCGGTTTTTAGCCGGGTGTGAAATCTAGTAAATGCAGGGAATCAGCGGGTCCTTTCAGACGACACGGCTACAGCACGGTCGCTGTCCAACAGCCGGAAATATCTACTGTGCTGGCCGGGCTTGTGCTGCTGCTGCTGCGTATGCCCAATTGGTTGCCAAAAAAACCCCCCAAAAAACATAAAAAGCGGTTCAAAGCCGCTGCTTGGGAAAGGCACACAGTGCCTGTATAACCTGGCCTGCTACCGCCCGGCTCTTGCCTGGCCGGCCAAAACCGGCAAATGTGAAATTGGCCACATTGGAGCTTTTCTGGGGATAACGTATCGGGCATGTGCCCGCGTTATCCCCATATTCAATTTAAAATGAGTGAAAACGGGACCCGGTGAAATAGTATCTACGAAAAAAAAACGGGCATTTTGGGGAATGTGCCTAGGACACCCCTAAAGATGTCCAGACATGGGGGATCACTACTTTTGCCTGCTGAAGGAAGTCGGGGTTTGTAATAGCAGTGGCAGGTGCATATTTGCAGCTGTGAAGAATAGTACCTAGATTTTTTTTTTAAATTAACTAGTCCTATCAAATTTGGGGTACATGAAAATGGGGGTAGGCATTTTTTTAAGTCCCTAAAATGAGTTTTAAAAATTCTGCAAAAATGCACCTGCCGCTAACACCCGCATTCTTTTAAACACCTGCCGCATACTTGGGAAGGGGCCTGGACTGCACACCCTAGCTCCAGGTGCACCATACAATCATCAATAATTATACATAATATGTGAGGTTTGGGGCATAAATTTGGATAAAATGATGAGCTAGGGTCTGCAGTCCAGGCCCCCTTCCCCTGAAGGAAAAGACGCTGCTTATATATTTATATAAGAAGGAAACAGCTGTCAGGAGATAATAGGATGGAGACATTTCGGTTGCAGTGATTTTCACTGGTTTGTAAATATTAGGGTTGGGGTTAGGGCATTGCTATATCCTACAAGTCACAGATAATGGGCAAACACATCGGCAAAGACCCGTCTACAACCAAATGACGCTGATCAAACATTTCCTATTGGGATTCGCACCAAATTCACCATCCTCAGGGAATCGGGATCCTTAACGCTGCATATTTTTTATATGGACTGTCTGCAGAACAATTTTAAAAATTTTCCTAAATGAGTTTATATAAAATGTATTTTATTCTATGCATCATAAGGTATTAGCAATGCTTCTCCCAGCTGCCTAGGGGCGCTGGCCACCGGAGGGCGCCGCTCGCCGCCCATAATGACGGGTGTTTTACTAATAATGGCCCCAGTGTAAAGTCTGCACGCCGCGCTTGTAAAGCCAGCCACGGCCACCGCTCTGTCAGTGACTGAGACAGTGTGAGGCGGCAGTGCTGCACACTGTCCCTCACTCCCCGGCCTCCGCAGCGTCTGCCGGGTTCTGTCAGGCTGATGACGGATCTTCTCACGGTGAGGGATATATAGGCAGAGTTCACTGTGCCGGCGGTGGGGCTTCCATGCGGAAAGTGTCCTCTTCGTCACATCCGGCACCACAGCAGTCTCCAGCGGCGCAGAGTCACAGTAGCTAGTGTGCAGGGGCTCCAACAAGTCATGGCAGTGTAGCTTCTCCATAGGAACAGATCCAGTCCCAGCAGCTGACCCCCTCCTCTTCAACGGGTCCTTCTCTTATATCCTTCACCCTGACTTTGCCTCCTGGCTCCCATCTTCATTGGTCAGCGGCCCCTAGTGAGGAACCGCCTTGGGAATCTTCTACGTGGACCACAATAGGCTGAAGTTCTGCCTTGCCCCGGCCCTGGCTTCTCTTTTGGATGGTGAGAATAACCATATATGTTTTACTAAATAAGGGTTTAAGATCTGCATTTAGGGTCTCATTCAGACCCGCTCGCAAGCGGGTCAATGTTACCCAAATGCAGCCTCCGTCGTGCGCATGCGCGAGACCCAGCTCGGGGTCTTGCACCAAAGGGGGCGTGCTGTCGATGGTGAGTGACAGCACACCCTTTGGTGGGCGTGCCGGGGGCATGGCTGCCCAGACGGAGGCGTTCCCATGGGAACGCCTACCGTCTAGGTTCGGCCCCACTGACATCACTAGTGATGTCAGTGGGAGTGTTTTTGGCTCTGATAGAGCCAAAAGCACTCCGGGCTTGCGGCAGCGAGACCCTACCACAAGGGTCTCGTCGCAAGCCCGATGGTCGCGATGGTCTTGACCATCGCGACCATCTTTTTGGCCACCCAGAGCTATGCGAGCGGCCAGGAGGCCACTCCAATATTAGGTAGGAGGGCCCTGATTCAGAGCGAGCGCTCTGGTCAGAGCGTCCGGCTCTGAATCAGGCCCTTAATGTCCATTATTAGGCTGTGAGCCTTGGCTGTAGTGCATAATATTAGAAGTGCAGAATATAAAAGTGCAGTTTACATTTTTAAAACAGAATTTTGGTGTTATACAGGCGTTATTAATTATATCTTCAACGGATATTGTTTGTGAATTGACGTCTCCTCTCTCCTCTTCTGGTCATCTACAGGTAATTGACTACAACATCCACTATTTACTAGAGATGAGCGGGTTCGGATCTCAGAGATCCGAACCCACCCGAACTTAGGGGATCCGAGTCAGATCAGAGTCGGCTCTGGTTTTCCCGCCTGACTCGGATCTCAAAACAAGGCAAAACATCATCATCCCGCTGTCAGATTCTCGCGGTTTTGGATTGTATAAAAGGTCTCGCGTTCGTCCCCATTTTTCATTCCAGCTGTGGAGAGTGATGAGGGAGGGAGCTGGGAGCTGTGCTGCTGTGCATAGGGGCTGGCTACAGTTGCGTTGAACTTGTCATTGTCAGACAATCAGGGGCTGGCTGCTTAGTGTCCATAGGGGCTGGCTGTTGTGAGGTTGTCCTGTCCATAGGAGCTGGATGGCTGGCTGTTGACAATAACATAATCCATATAGGGTCTGGCTGGCTGTTGTCCTGTCCATAGGGGCTGACTGGCTGTGGTCCATAGGGGCTGACTGGCTGTAGTCCATAGGGGCTGAATGGCTGTGGTCCATAGGGGCTGGCTGTTGTCCATAATATAGGCTGTTGTCCTGTCCATAGGGACTGGCTGGCTGTTGTTGTCCAAAGGGCCTGGCTGGCTGTTCTGTTGTGTTGCCCAGGGGATTCTTTGTCCATCAGGGGTGCTCTTCACCCCCAGTTTAAAAATAAAAAAATATATATATATTTTTTTATTTCTGTGTGTGCGTTAGCTACACTTATTATTATCATCAACATAGGTGCGCAGGTGTGCTGCCTGTGTCACATTTATCAAGGGGCTGCTGCCTCGTTCAGTGTGAAAAAAATAAAACCAATTTTTTCTGTGTGTGTGTTAGCCACACTTATCAGCAACATACGTGCGCAGGGGTGCTGTGCTGCCTGTGTCGTTTATCAAGAGGCTGCTGCCTCGTTCGGGTGCTCCCCTCCCAGGTGCCCAAAAAACATTAAATCAATCAATCTGAGTTTTTTTGTGTGTGTGTGTGAGCGCATTAGCCATGCTGAGATTTGCATAAACATTTTCAAAGATGAAAATAAAGGATATGGTTTAAAAAATGGAATAAAGCAGCTAAAACTGTTCTCTGATTATAGTGTCCCTACTCCCAGTCCCTACACATGGACCCTCTACCTGAATTTCAGCGAGGCAGAGGGGCAACTCCATGCAACTGTACTCCAGAGGGCAGCTGCTCCTCCTGTAGCCCAGGTCAGAAGATGTGTAGGGGGTGGTGATGATATGGACTAGAATGGAGCTCACATCCACTAAAGTGGACAATGAATCCCCAATCTAACAGGGAGCGCAGCTGTAATTTATACACAACACAGGATGGGATGACGATATAGGCTTGGGTGCTGGTATAATCTGGGGCGATGTATACATCATCTTCTCCACACAATATTAATTTGTCCCCACTGGGATCCACCATTACAGGTGCCTCTGTAATTTTTGCACGTAATTCACGGTGTTAGCGTGACGAGGCTTCCTACCCCTGGATCATGGTATGTCTTTCTCATAGAATTTGAAGTTCATTTTGATGGGCATCATCTTTTCCACATTTTGGGGAAGTAGTGTCAGGCCGATCAAAAACTCTTTCTGAGAACACACTGGAAAGTCAAGATCAGCAAAGGCAGTTTTGTGTAAGGGCTTCCTGTCAGTAGTCATTTACATCTCTTCAGATCTGTGTCCGTTGGGAAGAAAAAACAATGTCTTCATCCCTTCTGGGATGAAAGTCCAATCCCAGCAGCAGGCATGGCGCTCAAGACACAACGTAAGACTTAAACCTTAAATGTTGCATTTGCTACTCTGTTCCACTTGTCCACAATATCTGCTCCGGTTAAGTGGACAGTGGGAACAGCAGTTTGAACTGAAGGCCACTAACTAACTATGTTTTTTTGTCCCTGTACAGGTTGGAAAATGCTTTTCGAAAGGTTTGCAAAGGATTATTTAACAGTCAATTTTTTTGGAAAGCACTCTTCCTGGTCCCCTCCTGGGATGAAAATCCACTCCTAGCCACAGAAGCAGGTGCAGGATTCTCAAGAAAGACAACGTAAGGCCTTAAATCAGGGATAGCCAACCTCAGTCCTCGAGAGCTACTAACAGTTCATGTTTTCCAGACCGCCTAGCTGGTGCACAGGTATATTCATTACTCACCAACACATTTGGAAAGATCCACAGGTGGAGTTAATTATTTATTACACTTCTGATTCTGTGAGGAGACCTGGAAAACATGCAGTTGGTAGCTCTCGAGGAACAGAGTTGGCTACCCCTGCCTCAAATCATATATCTTACGCTTGTCCACATATCTGTGCTGGTTAAGTGGCACTTTCAGACCACTAACTATGTTTTTTTTTATGTCCCAGTACAGGTTGGGAAATGCTTTTTCATGTGGAAAGCACTACTAGAAGTTTTCCTGGTCCCCTTCTGGCATGAGAAAATCCACTCCCAGCAGAAGCAGGCATGGCCTTCAAATATTCTTCTTGGGCAAGGACTGATGTGAATATGTTAGATTTTTTTTGTAAATGCCTCCTCCCCTCCCCTTCTCCCTCATAAAATTTTTGATTCCGAAGAAAATTTAATGAAATTTTCTGCAAATCAACCCTTCCGGTCCATGCCCTGCCTTCAACTACATACATACTCCAACTCCCTCAGGCCTCTCTTGAATAATAAATACATTTGTTGCCTGATGTGCCATGTTGGAAGTTGAACTGCCACGTGTTTGTGCCGCCCACTGCTGCTGCTTAGCTTAGTCAGCCAGGTGCAAATTTTGGGCCTGAACTGGATGAAAACAATATAGTGAGCTGTGATGTGGTCAAAATTGACAGGAAACTAGTGAAAATAAATGTTATTGAGGTTAATAATACTGTAGGAACAAAAACAGGCCAATTTTATGTGATTTTAGCTGTTTTTATGATTTTTTTTTTTTTAAAGATCCAAAACCGAAAAACAAAACACGGAGGTGAGGTTTTGGCAGAACCAATCCAGATCCAAAACCAGGGGAGATTCATATCCAAAATCAAAACCAAAACACGGGTGTCGCGCACATCTCTACTATTTACCTGCATAGTATCTCCTTCAGATGTTTTCTCTTTAGCGTATAGATGTATAGACCCAGTTGTTAGCTATGTGTTATGCCTTGTTTGTTTAAGTTAATTTATTGCTAGCCATTCTAGTGGGAGTGTATTGGGGGTTATTTGTAATCAGTGGATACACCTCAGGTCTCCTTATTTGAGGTCCTTTATTAGGCTGTAGTGCATAATATTAGAAGTGCAGAATTTAAAAGTACAGTTAAGATTTTAAACATAATTTCAGCATTAGGCCGAAGGAAAACTAAAAGACACTATTAAAACATCTCTCTCAGCTACAGAAGCAACAACTGTAAATTTACTAAATCTCCACTACAAAAACTAGGGGTATATTTACTAAAGTGAGAGTTTTTAGAAGTGGAAATGTTGCCTATAGCAGCCAATCAGATTCTAGCTATTATCTTCCCAGAAAGTGCTAATTAAATGTTAAGTAGAATCTGATTGGTTGCTATGGGCAACATCTCCATTTCTATATACCCAAACTTTAGTAAATATACCCCAGTAGTCTATACGACCTGCACAATGTACACAGAACAACCTGTTTGAATGCTGCAAGCACCCACCCCTCACTTGCAAGTCTTTGCGCAGCTTCTGGTTTACACAAACATCTGCACCAACCGCATTTTGGCCCTGATTCAGAGCCGGACGCTCTGACCAGAGCGCTCGCTCTGAATCAGGGCCCTCCTCCATTAATATGGAGCGTCCTCCTGGACGCTCGTTTAGCTGTGGGTCACCACCCACAGCATATACGAGCGTGCAACAAGATGGTCGCGATGGTCTTGACCATCGCGACCATCGGACTTGGGAGTGAAACCCTGTGGTCGGGTTTCTCAACCGCAAGGCCAGGAGTGATTTTGGCTCTATCAGAGCCAAAATCACTCCCACTGACATCACTAGTGATGTCAGTGGGGCCGGCTTCAGACGGTAGGCCTACGACTTGAAAGTGGACGCTTGGAGATGACGTCATCTCCAAGCGCCACTGAAGCCGGACCAATCGGCACACTGCAGGTCATCAAGACTCGGAGTGCGCCGTACACACAGCAGGGTTTCACGGGCTATGCCCATGTTATACCCTGCTAGTTACCTGGGTTGGATTGCCTGGTCACTCGCCCCGGCGATCCAACCCTCTCCCCTTTTACACCAAGGTGCTGCCTGGGTTACCCCTGCAATAACCCGGGTTTTAGCTCCAGTGTAAAAGGGGTATAAGTCTTCAGCCATACGGGGATATAAAAGTGTGAATGCGAATTTACATGTTCATTTTTTATTTGTGAATGTACATGCTGCATGATTAAAATGGTATTATATATAAAGACTATTTTTTTTTTGGACGGATGGATATGAGGAGGTAGCAGTGGGCGTCCCTATGCTGGGCTGTACTTACACTGTACAGATATGAGGAGGCAGCAGTGGGCGTCCCTATGCTGGGCTGTGCTTACACTGTACGTATATGAGAAGGCAGCAGGGGGCGTCCCTCTGCTGGGCTGAGCTTACAGTGTACAGATATGAGAAGGGAGCAGTGAGCATCCCTATGCTGGGCTGTGCTTACACTGTACGGATATGAGAAGGCAGCAGTGAGCTTCCCTATGCTGGGCTGTGCTTACACTGTACAGATATGAGAAGGCAGCAATGGGTGTCCCTATGCTGGGCTGTGCTTACACTGCACAGATATGAGGAGGCAGCAGTGGGCGTCCCTATGCTGGGCTGTGCTTACACTGTATGGATATGAGGAGGCAGCAGTGGGTGTCCCTATGCTGGGCTGTGCTTACACTGTATGGATATGAGAAGGCAGCAGTGGGTGTCCCTATGCTGGGCTGTGCTTACACTGAACAGATATGAAAAGGCAGCAGTGAGCGTCCCTATGCTGGGCTGTGCTTACACTGTACAGATATGAGAAGGTAGCAGTGGGCGTCCCAATGCTGGGCTGTGCTTACACTGTACGGATATGAGAAGGCAGCAGTGGGCGTCCCTATGCTGGGCGGTGCTTACACTGTACAGATATGAGGCGGCAGCAGTGTGTGTCCCTATGCTGGGCTGTGCTTACACTGTACGGATATGAGAAGGCAGCAGTAGGTGTCCCTATGCTGGGCTGTGCTTACACTGTACGGATATGAGAAGGCAGCAGTGGGTGTCCCTATGCTGGGCTGTGCTTACACTGAACGGATAAGACAAGGCAGCAGTAGGTGTCCCTATGCTGGGCTGTGCTTACACTGTACGGATATGAGAAGGCAGCAGTGGGTGTCCCTATGCTGGGCTGTGCTTACACTGTACGGATATGAGAAGGCAGCAGTGAGAGTCCCTATGCTGGGCTGTGCTTACACTGTACGGATATGAGGAGGCAGCAGTGGGCGTCCCTATGCTGGGCTGTGCTTACACTGTACAGATATGAGAAGGCAGCAGTGGGCGTACAAATGCTGGGCTGTACTTACACTGTACGGATATGAGAAGGCAGCAGTGGGTGTCCCTATGCTGGGCTGTACTTACACGGTACAGATATGAGGAGGCAGCAGTGGGCGTCCCTATGCTGGGCTGTACTTACACTGTACAGATATGAGGAGGCAGCAGTGGGCGTCCCTATGCTGGGCTGTACTTACACTGTACGGATATGAGAAGGCAGCAGTGGGTGTCCCTATGCTGGGCTGTGCTTACACTGTACGTATATGAGAAGGCAGCAGGGGGCGTCCCTCTGCTGGGCTGAGCTTACAGTGTACAGATATGAGAAGGGAGCAGTGAGCATCCCTATGCTGGGCTGTGCTTACACTGTACGGATATGAGAAGGCAGCAGTGAGCTTCCCTATGCTGGGCTGTGCTTACACTGTACAGATATGAGAAGGCAGCAATGGGTGTCCCTATGCTGGGCTGTGCTTACACTGCACAGATATGAGGAGGCAGCAGTGGGCGTCCCTATGCTGGGCTGTGCTTACACTGTATGGATATGAGGAGGCAGCAGTGGGTGTCCCTATGCTGGGCTGTGCTTACACTGTATGGATATGAGAAGGCAGCAGTGGGTGTCCCTATGCTGGGCTGTGCTTACACTGAACAGATATGAAAAGGCAGCAGTGAGCGTCCCTATGCTGGGCTGTGCTTACACTGTACAGATATGAGAAGGTAGCAGTGGGCGTCCCAATGCTGGGCTGTGCTTACACTGTACGGATATGAGAAGGCAGCAGTGGGCGTCCCTATGCTGGGCGGTGCTTACACTGTACAGATATGAGGCGGCAGCAGTGTGTGTCCCTATGCTGGGCTGTGCTTACACTGTACGGATATGAGAAGGCAGCAGTAGGTGTCCCTATGCTGGGCTGTGCTTACACTGTACGGATATGAGAAGGCAGCAGTGGGTGTCCCTATGCTGGGCTGTGCTTACACTGAACGGATAAGACAAGGCAGCAGTAGGTGTCCCTATGCTGGGCTGTGCTTACACTGTACGGATATGAGAAGGCAGCAGTGGGTGTCCCTATGCTGGGCTGTGCTTACACTGTACGGATATGAGAAGGCAGCAGTGAGAGTCCCTATGCTGGGCTGTGCTTACACTGTACGGATATGAGGAGGCAGCAGTGGGCGTCCCTATGCTGGGCTGTGCTTACACTGTACAGATATGAGAAGGCAGCAGTGGGCGTACAAATGCTGGGCTGTACTTACACTGTACGGATATGAGAAGGCAGCAGTGGGTGTCCCTATGCTGGGCTGTACTTACACGGTACAGATATGAGGAGGCAGCAGTGGGCATCCCTATGCTGGGCTGTACTTACACTGTACAGATATGAGGAGGCAGCAGTGGGCGTCCCTATGCTGGGCTGTGATTACACTGTATGGATACGAGGAGGCAGCAGTGGGCCTCCCTATGCTGGGCTGAGCTTACACTCTACAGATATGAGGGGACAGCAGTGGGCGTCCCTATGCTGGGCAGTGATTACACTGTATGTATATGAGGAGGCAGCAGTGGGCGTCCCTATGCTGGGCTGTACTTACACTGTATGGATATGAGGAGGCAGCAGTGGGCGTCCCTATGCTGGGCTGTGCTTACACTGTACAGATATGAGGGGACAGCAGTGGGCGTCCCTATGCTGGGCTGTGCTTACACTGTATGGATACGAGGAGGCAGCAGTGGGTGTCCCTATGCTGGGCTGTGCTTACACTGTATGGATATGAGAAGGCAGCAGAGGGTGTCCCTATGCTGGGCTGTGCTTACACTGTACAGAAATGAGAAGGCAGCAGTGAGCGTCCCTATGCTGGGCTGTGCTTACACTGTACAGATATGAGAAGGTAGCAGTGGGCGTCCCAATGCTGGGCTGTGCTTACACTGTACGGATATGAGAAGGCAGCAGTGGGCGTCCCTATGCTGGGCTGTGCTTACACTGTACGGATATGAGGAGGCAGCAGTGGGAGTCCCTATGCTGGGCGGTGCTTACACTGTACAGATATGAGGCGGCGGCAGTGTGCATCCCTATGCTGGGCTGTGCTTACACTATACGGATATGAGAAGGCAGCAGTAGGTGTCCCTATGCTGGGCTGTGCTTACACTGAACGGATAAGACAAGGCAGCAGTAGGTGTCCCTATGCTGGGCTGTGCTTACACTGTACGGATATGAGGAGGCAGCAGTGGGCGTCCCTATGCTGGGCTGTGCTTACACTGTACAGATATGAGAAGGCAGCAGTGGGCGTCCCTATGCTGGGCTGTGCTTACACTGTACGGATATGAGAAGGCAGCAGTGGGCGTCCCTATGCTGGGCTGTACTTACACGGTACAGATATGAGGAGGCAGCAGTGGGCGTCCATATGCTGGGCTGTGCTTACACTGTACGGATATGAGGAGGCAGCAGTAGGCGTCCCTTTGCTGGGCTGTGCTTACACTGTACAGATATGAGGAGGCAGCAGTGGGCGTCCCTATGCTGGGCTGTGATTACACTGTACGGATATGAGGAGGCAGCAGTAGGCGTCCCTTTGCTGGGCTGTGCTTACACTGTACAGATATGAGGAGGCAGCAGTGGGCGTCCCTATGCTGGGCTGTGATTACACTGTATGGATACGAGGAGGCAGCAGTGGGTGTCCCTATGCTGGGCTGTGATTACACTGTATGTATATGAGGAGGCAGCAGTGGGCGTCCCTATGCTGGGCTGTACTTACACTGTATGGATATGAGGAGGCAGCAGTGGGCGTCCCTATGCTGGGCTGTGCTTACACTGTACGGATGCGAGGAGGCAGCAGTGGGTGTCCCTATGCTGGGCTGTGATTACACTGTACGGATATGAGGAGGCAGCAGTGGGAGTCCCTATGCTCGGCGGTGCTTACACTGTACAGATATGAGGCGGCAGCAGTGTGCGTCCCTATGCTGGGCTGTGCTTACACTGTACGGATATGAGAAGGCAGCAGTGGGTGTCCCTATGCTGGGCTGTGCTTACACTGTACAGATATGAGAAGGCAGCAGTGGGCGTCCCTATGCTGGGCTGTGCTTACACTGTACGGATAAGAGAAGGCAGCAGTGGTGTCCCTATGCAGGGCTGTGCGTACACTGTACGGATATGAGAAGGCAGCAGTGGCGTCCCTATGCAGGGCTGTGCTTACACTGTACGGATATGAGAAGGCAGCAGTGGCGTCCCTATGCTGGGCTGCGCTTACACTGTACGGATATGAGGAGCCTGCAGTGGGCGTCCCTATGCTGGGCTGTGCTTACACTGTACGGATATGAGAAGGCAGCAGTGGCGTCCCTATGCTGGGCTGTGCTTACACTGTATGGATATGAGGAGGCAGCAGTGGCTTTCCTGTGCTGGGCTGTGCTTACACTGTATGGATATGAGGAGGCAGCAGTGGCGTCCCTATGCTGGGCTCTGATTACGCTGTATGGATATGAGGAGGCAGCAGTGGCGTCCCTATGCTGGGCTCTGATTATGCTGTATGGATATGAGAAGGCAGCAGTGGGCGTCCCTATGCTGGGCTGTGCATACAAAGTATGGATATGAGGAGGCAGCAGTGGCGTCCATATGCTGGGCTGTGCTTACACTGTACGGATATGAGGAGGGAGCAGTTGGCGTCCCTATGCTGGGCTGTGCTTACACTGTATGGATATGAGGAGGCAGCAGTGGTGTCCCTATGCAGGGCTGTGCTTACACTGTACGGATATGAGAAGGCAGCAGTGGCGTCCCTATGCTGGGCTGCGCTTACACTGTACGGATATGAGAAGGCAGCAGTGGCGTCCCTATGCTGGGCTGCGCTTACACTGTACGGATATGAGGAGCCTGCAGTGGGCGTCCCTATGCTGGGCTGTGCTTACACTGTACGGATATGAGAAGGCAGCAGTGGCGTCCCTATGCTGGGCTGTGCTTACACTGTATGGATATGAGGAGGCAGCAGTGGCTTTCCTGTGCTGGGCTGTGCTTACACTGTATGGATATGAGGAGGCAGCAGTGGCGTCCCTATGCTGGGCTCTGATTACGCTGTATGGATATGAGGAGGCAGCAGTGGCGTCCCTATGCTGGGCTCTGATTACGCTGTATGGATATGAGAAGGCAGCAGTGGGCGTCCCTATGCTGGGCTGTGCATACAAAGTATGGATATGAGGAGGCAGCAGTGGCGTCCATATGCTGGGCTGTGCTTACACTGTACGGATATGAGGAGGGAGCAGTTGGCGTCCCTATGCTGGGCTGTGCTTACACTGTATGGATATGAGGAGGCAGCAGTGGCGTCCATATGCTGGGCTGTGCTTACACTGTACGGATATGAGGAGGGAGCAGTTGGCGTCCCTATGCTGGGCTGTGCTTACACTGTATGGATATGAGGAGGCAGCAGTGGTGTCCCTATGCAGGGCTGTGCTTACACTGTACGGATATGAGAAGGCAGCAGTGGCGTCCCTATGCTGGGCTGCGCTTACACTGTACGGATATGAGAAGGCAGCAGTGGCGTCCCTATGCTGGGCTGCGCTTACACTGTACGGATATGAGGAGCCTGCAGTGGGCGTCCCTATGCTGGGCTGTGCTTACACTGTACGGATATGAGAAGGCAGCAGTGGCGTCCCTATGCTGGGCTGTGCTTACACTGTATGGATATGAGGAGGCAGCAGTGGCTTTCCTGTGCTGGGCTGTGCTTACACTGTATGGATATGAGGAGGCAGCAGTGGCGTCCCTATGCTGGGCTCTGATTACGCTGTATGGATATGAGGAGGCAGCAGTGGCGTCCCTATGCTGGGCTCTGATTACGCTGTATGGATATGAGAAGGCAGCAGTGGGCGTCCCTATGCTGGGCTGTGCATACAAAGTATGGATATGAGGAGGCAGCAGTGGCGTCCATATGCTGGGCTGTGCTTACACTGTACGGATATGAGGAGGGAGCAGTTGGCGTCCCTATGCTGGGCTGTGCTTACACTGTATGGATATGAGGAGGCAGCAGTGGCTTCCCTGTGCTGGGCTGTGCTTACACTGTACGGATATGAGAAGGCAGCAGTGGCGTCCCTATGCTGGGCTGTGCTTACACTGTATGGATATGAGGAGGCAGCAGTGGCTTTCCTGTGCTGGGCTGTGCTTACACTGTATGGATATGAGGAGGCAGCAGTGGCGTCCCTATGCTGGGCTCTGATTACGCTGTATGGATATGAGAAGGCAGCAGTGGGCGTCCCTATGCTGGGCTGTGCATACAAAGTATGGATATGAGGAGGCAGCAGTGGCGTCCCTATGCTGGGATATGATTACACTATGGATATGAGAAGGCAGCAGTGGGCGTCCCTATGCTGGGCTGTGCTTACACTGTATGGATATGAGGAGGCAGCAGTGGAGTCCCTGTGCTGGGCTGTGCTTACAGTGTACGGATATGAGGAGGCAGCAGTGGGTGTCACTATGCTGAGCTGTGCTTACACTGTATGGATATGAGGAGGCAGCAGTGGAGTCCCTGTGCTGGGCTGTGCTTACAGTGTATGGATATGAGGAGGCAGCAGTGGAGTCCCTATGCTGGGCTGTGCTTACACTGTATGGATATGAGAAGGCAGCAGTGGGCGTCCCTATGCTGGGCTGTGCTTACACTGTATGGATATGAGAAGGCAGCAGTGGGTGTCACTATGCTGAGCTGTACTTACACTGTACGGATATGAGGAGGCAGCAGTGGCGTCCCTATGCTGGGCTGTGCTTACACTGTACGGATATGAGGAGGCAGCAGTGGGTGTCACTATGCTGAGCTGTACTTACACTGTACGGATATGAGGAGGCAGCAGTGGTGTCCCTATGCTGGGCTGTGCTTACACTGTACGGATATGAGGAGGCAGCAGTGGGTGTCACTATGCAGGGCTGTGCTTACACTGTACGGATATGAGGAGCCTGCAGTGGGCGTCCCTATGCTGAGCTGTGCTTACACTGTACAGATATGAGAAGGCAGCAGTGGCGTCCCTATGCTGGGCTGTGCTTACACTGTATGGATATGAGGAGGCAGCAGTGGGAGTCCCTATGCTGGGCTGTGCTTACACTGTACAGATATGAGGAGGCAGCAGTGGTGTCCATATGCTGGGCTGTGCTTACACTGTATGGATATGAGGAGGCAGCAGTGGCGTCCCTATGCTGGGCTCTGATTACGCTGTATGGATATGAGGAGGCAGCAGTGGCGTCCCCATGCAGGGATCTGATTACACTATGGATATGAGAAGGCAGCAGTGGGCATCCCTATGCTGGGCTGTGCTTACACTGTATGGATATGAGGAGGCAGCAGTGGTGTCCCTATGCTGGGCTGTACTTAAACTGTACGGATATGAGGAGGCAGCAGTGGGTGTCACTATGCTGAGCTGTACTTACACTGTACGGATATGAGGAGGCAGCAGGGGGCGTCCCTATTCTGGGCTGTGATTACACTGTACAGATATGAGAAGGCAGCAGTGGGCGTCCCTATGCTGGGCTGTGATTACACTGTACAGATATGAGAAGGCAGCAGTGGGTGTCCCTATGCTGGGCTGTGATTACACTGTACAGATATGAGAAGGCAGCAGTGGGTGTCCCTATGCTGGGCTGTGATTACACTGTACAGATATGAGAAGGCAGCAGTGGGTGTCCCTATGCTGGGCTGTGATTACACTGTACGGATATGAGAAGGCAGCAGTGGTGTCCCTATGCTGGGCTGTGATTACACTGTACAGATATGAGAAGGCAGCAGTGGTGTCCCTATGCTGGGCTGTGCTTACACTGTACGGATATGAGAAGGCAGCAGTGGGTGTCCCTATGCTGGGCTGTACTTACACTGTACGGATATGAGAAGGCAGCAGTGGGCGTCCCTATGCTGGGCTGTGATTACACTGTACAGATATGAGAAGGCAGCAGTGGTGTCCCTATGCTGGGCTGTGATTACACTGTACAGATATGAGAAGGCAGCAGTGGTGTCCCTATGCTGGGCTGTGCTTACACTGTACGGATATGAGAAGGCAGCAGTGGGTGTCCCTATGCTGGGCTGTGCTTACACTGTACGGATATGAGAAGGCAGCAGTGGTGTCCCTATGCTGGGCTGTACTTACACTGTACGTATATGAGAAGGCAGCAGTGGGCGTCCCTATGCTGGGCTGTACTTAAACTGTACGGATATGAGGAGGCAGCAGTGGGTGTCACTATGCTGGGCTGTGCTTATACTGTACGGATCTGAGGAGGCAGCAGGGGGCGTCCCTATGCTGGGCTGTGATTACACTGTATAGATATGAGGGGGCAGCAGTGGGTGTCCCTATGCTGGGCTGT
The DNA here is from genome assembly GCA_031769625.1 of Taudactylus pleione. Lineage (NCBI taxonomy): Eukaryota > Metazoa > Chordata > Amphibia > Anura > Myobatrachidae > Taudactylus > Taudactylus pleione. Next base: position 460,767 of record JAUIMM010001059.1, read on the forward strand.
GCTTACACTGTACAGATATGAGAAGGCAGCAGTGGGCGTCCCTATGCAGGGCTGTGATTACACTGTACAGATATGAGAAGGCAGCAGTGGGCGTCCCTATGCAGGGCTGTGATTACACTGTACGGATATGAGGAGGCAGCAGTTGGTGTCCCTATGCAGGGCTGTGATTACACTGTACGGATATGAGAAGGTAGCAGTGGGTGTCCCAATGCTGGGCTGTGCTTACACTGTACGGATATGAGAAGGCAGCAGTGGTGTCCCTATGCTGGGCTGTGCTTACACTGTACAGATATGAGGAGGCAGCAGTGGGCGTCCTTATGCTGGGCTGTGCTTACACTGTACGGATATGAGAAGGCAGCAGTGGGTGTCTCTATGCTGGGCTGTGCTTACACTGTACGGATATGAGAAGCCAGCAGTGGTGTCCCTATGCTGGGCTGTGATTACACTGTACGGATATGAGGAGGCAGCAGTGGGCGTCCCTATGCTGGGCTGTGATTACACTGTACAGATATGAGGAGGCAGCAGTGGGTGTCCCTAAGCTGGGCTGTGCTTACACTGTACAGATATGAGAAGGCAGCAGTGGGTGTCACTATGCTGGGCTGTACTTACACTGTACGGATATGAGGAGGCAGCAGTGGGTGTCACTATGCTGGGCTGTACTTACACTGTACGGATATGAGGAGGCAGCAGTTGGTGTCCCTATTCAGGGCTGTGATTACACTGTACGGATATGAGAAGGCAGCAGTGGGTGTCCCTATGCTGGGCTGTGCTTACACTGTACGGATATGAGAAGGCAGCAGTGGTGTCCCTATGCTGGGCTGTGCTTACACTGTACAGATATGAGGAGGCAGCAGTGGGCGTCCCTATGCTGGGCTGTGCTTACACTGTACGGATATGAGAAGGCAGCAGTGGGCGTCCCTATGCTGGGCTGGGTTTACACTGTACAGATATGAGGAGGCAGCAGAGGGCGTCCCTATTCTGGGCTGTGCTTACACTGTACGGATATGAGAAGGCAGCAGTGGGCGTCCCCATGCTGGGCTGTACTTAAACTGTACGGATATGAGGAGGCAGCAGTGGGTGTCCTTATGCTGGGCTGTGCTTACACTGTACGGATATGAGAAGGCAGCAGTGGTGTCCCTATGCTGGGCTGTACTTAAACTGTACGGATATGAGGAGGCAGCAGTGGGTGTCACTATGCTGGGCTGTGCTTACACTGTACGGATATGAGAAGGCAGCAGTGGTGTCCCTATGCTGGGCTGTACTTACACTGTACGTATATGAGAAGGCAGCAGTGGGCGTCCCTATGCTGGGCTGTACTTAAACTGTACGGATATGAGGAGGCAGCAGTGGGTGTCACTATGCTGGGCTGTGCTTACACTGTATGGATATGAGGAGGCAGCAGGGGGCGTCCCTATGCTGAGCTGTACTTACACTGTATGGATATGAGGAGGCAGCAGGGGGCGTCCCTATGCTGGGCTGTGCTTATACTGTACGGATATGAGGAGGCAGCAGGGGGGCGTCCCTATGCTGGGCTGTGATTACACTGTATAGATATGAGGGGGCAGCAGTGAGTGTCCCTATGCTGGGCTGTGCTTACACTGTACAGATATGAGAAGGCAGCAGTGGCGTCCCTATGTTGGGCTGTGCTTACACTGTACGGATATGAGAAGGCAGCAGAGGCGTCCCTATGCTGGGCTGTGATTACACTGTACGGATATGAGGAGGCAGCAGTGGGCGTCCCTATGCTGGGCTGTGCTTACACTGTACGGATATGAGAAGGCAGCAGTGGGTGTCCCTATGCTGGGCTGTGCTTACACTGTACGGATATGAGAAGGCAGCAGTGGTGTCCCTATGCTGGGCTGTGCTTACACTGTACAGATATGAGGAGGCAGCAGTGGGCGTCCCTATGCTGGGCTGTGCTTACACTGTACGGATATGAGAAGCCAGCAGTGGTGTCCCTATGCTGGGCTGTACTTATACTGTACGGATATGAGAAGCCAGCAGTGGGTGTCACTATGCTGGGCTGTACTTACACTGTACGGATATGAGGAGGCAGCAGTGGGTGTCACTATGCTGGGCTGTGCTTACACTGTACGGATATGAGAAGGCAGCAGTGGGTGTCACTATGCTGGGCTGTGCTTACACTGTACGGATATGAGGAGGCAGCAGTTGGTGTCCCTATGCAGGGCTGTGATTACACTGTACGGATATGAGGAGTCAGCAGTGGGTGTCCCTATGCTGGGCTGTGCTTACACTGTACGGATATGAGAAGGCAGCAGTGGTGTCCCTATGCTGGGCTGTGCTTACACTGTACAGATATGAGGAGGCAGCAGTGGGCGTCCCTATGCTGGGCTGTGCTTACACTGTACGGATATGAGAAGGCAGCAGTGGGCGTCCCTATGCTGGGCTGGGTTTACACTGTACAGATATGAGGAGGCAGCAGAGGGCGTCCCTATTCTGGGCTGTGATTACACTGTACGGATATGAGGAGGCAGCAGTTGGTGTCCCTATGCAGGGCTGTGATTACACTGTACGGATATGAGGAGGCAGCAGTTGGTGTCCCTATGCTGGGCTGTACTTACACTGTATGGATATGAGAAGGCAGCAGTGGGCGTCCCTATGCTGGGCTGTGCTTACACTGTACAGATATGAGAAGGCAGCAGTGGGTGTCCCTATGCTGGGATGTGCTTACACTGTACGGATATGAGGAGGCAGCAGTTGGTGTCCCTATGCTGGGCTGTACTTACACTGTATGGATATGAGAAGGCAGCAGTGGGCGTCCCTATGCTGGGCTGTGCTTACACTGTACAGATATGAGAAGGCAGCAGTGAGTGTCCCTATGCTGGGCTGTGATTACACTGTACGGATATGAGGAGGCAGCAGTGAGTGTCCCTATGCTGGGCTGTGATTACACTGTACGGATATGAGGAGGCAGCAGTGGGTGTCCCTATGCTGGGCTGTGATTACACTGTACGGATATGAGAAGGCAGCAGTGAGTGTCCCTATGCTGGGCTGTGATTACACTGTACGGATATGAGAAGGCAGCAGTGGGTGTCACTATGCTGGGCTGTGCTTACACTGTACGGATATGAGGAGGCAGCAGGGGGCGTCCCTATGCTGGGCTGTGCTTACACTGTACGGATATGAGAAGGCAGCAGTGAGTGTCCCTATGCTGGGCTGTGATTACACTGTACGTATATGAGAAGGCAGCAGTGGGCGTCCCTATGCTGGGCTGTACTTACACTGTACGGATATGAGGAGGCAGCAGTTGGTGTCCCTATGCAGGGCTGTGATTACACTGTACGGATATGAGGAGGCAGCAGTGGGTGTCCCTATGCTGGACTGTGCTTACACTGTACGGATATGAGAAGGCAGCAGTGGTGTCCCTATGCTGGGCTGTGCTTACACTGTACAGATATGAGGAGGCAGCAGTGGGCGTCCCTATGCTGGGCTGTGCTTACACTGTACGGATATGAGAAGGCAGCAGTGGGCGTCCCTATGCTGGGCTGGGTTTACACTGTACAGATATGAGGAGGCAGCAGAGGGCGTCCCTATTCTGGGCTATGATTACACTGTACAGATATGAGGAGGCAGCAGTAGGTGTCCCTATGCTGGGCTGTGCTTACACTGTACGGATATGAGGAGGCAGCAGTTGGTGTCCCTATGCAGGGCTGTGATTACACTGTACGGATATGAGGAGGCAGCAGTTGGTGTCCCTATGCTGGGCTGTACTTACACTGTATGTATATGAGGAGGCAGCAGTGGTGTCTCTATGCTGGGCTGTACTTACACTGTATGGATATGAGAAGGCAGCAGTGGGTGTCACTATGCTGGGCTGTGCTTACACTGTATGCATATGAGAAGGCAGCAGTGGGTGTCACTATGCTGGGCTGTACTTACACTGTACGGATATGAGGAGGCAGCAGTGGGTGTCACTATGCAGGGCTGTGATTACACTGTACGGATATGAGGAGGCAGCAGTGGGTGTCCCTATGCTGGGCTGTGATTACACTGTACTGATATGAGAAGGCAGCAGTGGGTGTCCCTATGCTGGGCTGTGATTACACTGTACGGATATGAGAAGGCAGCAGTGGGTGTCCCTATGCTGGGCTGTGCTTACACTGTACGGATATGAGAAGGCAGCAGTGGGTGTCACTATGCTGGGCTGTACTTACACTGTATGCATATGAGAAGGCAGCAGTGGGTGTCACTATGCTGGGCTGTACTTACACTGTACGGATATGAGGAGGCAGCAGTGGGTGTCACTATGCAGGGCTGTGATTACACTGTACGGATATGAGGAGGCAGCAGTGGGTGTCACTATGCTGGGCTGTGATTACACTGTACTGATATGAGAAGGCAGCAGTGGGTGTCCCTATGCTGGGCTGTGATTACACTGTACGGATATGAGAAGGCAGCAGTGGGTGGCCCTATGCTGGGCTGTGCTTACACTGTACGGATATGAGAAGGCAGCAGTGGTGTCCCTATGCTGGGCTGTACTTACACTGTACGGATATGAGAAGGCAGCAGTGGTGTCCCTATGCTGGGCTGTGCATACACTGTACAGATATGAGAAGGCAGCAGTGGGCGTCCCTATGCTGGGCTGTGCTTACACTGTACGGATATGAGAAGGCAGCAGTGGGCGTCCCTATGCTGGGCTGTGCTTACACTGTACGGATATGAGAAGGCAGCAGTGGGCGTCCCTATGCTGGGCTGGGCTTACACTGTACAGGTATGAGGAGGCAGCAGTAGGTGTCCCTATGCTGGGCTGTGCTTACACTGTATGGATATGAGGAGGCAGCAGTTGGTGTCCCTATGCAGGGCTGTGATTACACTGTACGGATATGAGGAGGCAGCAGAGGGTGTCCCTATGCTGGGCTGCACTTACACTGTACAGATATGAGGAGGCAGCAGTGGACGTCCCTATGCTGGGCTGTACTTAAACTGTACGGATATGAGGAGGCAGCAGTGGGTGTCACTATGCTGGGCTGTGCTTACACTGTATGGATATGAGGAGGCAGCAGGGGGCGTCCCTATGCTGAGCTGTACTTACACTGTACGGATATGAGAAGGCAGCAGTGGGTGTCCTTATGCTGGGCTGTGATTACACTGTATGGATATGAGAAGGCAGCAGTGGGTGTCACTATGCTGGGCTGTGCTTATACTGTACGGATATGAGGAGGCAGCAGGGGGGCGTCCCTATGCTGGGCTGTGATTACACTGTATAGATATGAGGGGGCAGCAGTGAGTGTCCCTATGCTGGGCTGTGCTTACACTGTACAGATATGAGAAGGCAGCAGTGGGCGTCCCTATGCTGGGCTGTGCTTACACTGTACAGATATGAGGAGGCAGCAGTGGGCGTCCCTATGCTGGGCTGTGCTTACACTGTACAGATATGAGGAGGCAGCAGTGGGTGTCCCTATGCTGGGCTGTGCTTACACTGTACGGATATGAGGAGGCAGCAGTGGGGGTACCTATGCTGGGCTGTGCTTACACTGTACGGATATGAGGAGGCAGCAGTTGGTGTCCCTATGCAGGGCTGTGATTACACTGTATGGATATGAGAAGGCAGCAGTGGGTGTCCCTATGCTGGGCTGTGCTTACACTGTACGGATATGAGAAGGCAGCAGTGGTGTCCCTATGCTGGGCTGTGCTTACACTGTACAGATATGAGGAGGCAGCAGTGGGCGTCCCTATGCTGGGCTGTGATTACACTGTACAGATATGAGAAGGCAGCAGTGGGCGTCCCTATGCTGGGCTGTGCTTACACTGTACGTATATGTGAAGGCAGCAGTGGACGTCCCTATGCTGGGCTGTGCTTACACTGTATAGATATGAGAAGGCAGCAGTGGGCGTCCCTATGCTGGGCTGTGCTTACACTGTACAGATATGAGAAGGCAGTAGTGGGCGTCCCTATGCTGGGCTGTGATTACACTGTACAGATATGAGAAGGCAGCAGTGGGCGTCCCTATGCTGGGCTGTGCTTACACTGTATGTATATGAGAAGGCAGCAGTGGACGTCCCTATGCTGGGCTGTGCTTACACTGTATAGATATGAGAAGGCAGCAGTGGGTGTCCCTATGCTAGGCTGTGCTTACACTGTATGGATATGAGAAGGCAGCAGTGGGCGTCCCTGTGCTGGGCTGTGCTTACACTGTACGGATATGAGGAGGCAGCAGTGGGTGTCCCTATGCTGGGCTGTGATTACACTGTACGGATATGAGAAGGCAGCAGTGGGTGTCCCTATGGTGGGCTGTGCTTACACTGTACGATATGAGAAGGCAGCAGTGGGTGTCCGTATGCTGGGCTGTGATTACACTGTACAGATATGAGAAGCCAGCAGTGGTTGTCCCTATGCTGGGCTGTACTTACACTGTACGGATATGAGAAGGCAGCAGTGGGCGTCCCTAAACTGGGCTGTGATAACACTGTACAGATATGAGGAGGCAGCAGTGGGCGTCCCTATGCTGGGCTGTGATTACACTGTACGGACATGAGGAGGCAGTAGTGGTGTCCCTATGCTGGGCTGTGATTACACTGTACGGATATGAGGAGGCAGCAGTGGTTGTCCCTATGCTGGGCTGTGCTTACACTGTATGGATATGAGGACGCAGTAGTGGTGTCCCTATGCTGGGCTGTGCTTACACTGTACGGATATGAGGAGGCAGCAGTGGTGTCTCTATGCTGGGCTGTGCTTACACTGTACGGATATGAGGAGGCAGCAGTGGGCGTCCCTATGCTGTGCTGTGCTTACACTGTACGAATATGAAAAGGAAGCAGTCGGTGTCCCTATGCTGGGCTGTACTTACACTGTACGTATATGAGAAGGCAGCAGTGGGCATCCCTATGCTGGGCTGTGCTTACACTGTACGTATATGAGGAGGAAGCAGTGGGCGTCCCTATGCTGGGCTGTGCTTACACTGTACGGATATGAGGAGGCAGCAGTGGGTGTCCCTATGCTGGGCTGTGATTACACTGTACGTATATGAGAAGGCAGCAGTGGGCATCCCTATGCTGGGCTGTGCTTACACTGTACGTATATGAGGAGGAAGCAGTGGGCGTCCCTATGCTGGGCTGTGCTTACACTGTACGTATATGAGAAGGCAGCAGTGGGCATCCCTATGCTGGGCTGTGCTTACACTGTACGTATATGAGAAGGCAGCAGTGGGCGTCCCTATGCTGGGCTGTGCTTACACTGTACGGATATGAGGAGGCAGCAGTGGGTGTCCCTATGCTGGGCTGTGATTACACTGTACAGATATGAGGAGGCAGCAGTGGGCGTCCCTATGCTGGGCTGTGCTTACACTGTACGTATATGAGAAGGCAGCAGTGGGCGTCCCTATGCTGGGCTGTACTTGCACTGTATGGATATGAGAAGGCAGCAGTGGGCGTCCCTATGCTGGGCTGTACTTACACTGTACAGATATGAGGAGGCAGCAGTGGGCGTCCCTATACTGGGCTGTGCTTACACTGTACAGGTATGAGGAGGCAGCAGGGGGCGTCCCTATGTTGGGCTGTGCTTACACTGTACGTATATGAGAAGGCAGCAGTGGGCGTACCTATGCTGAGCTGTGCTTACACTGTACGGATATGAGAAGGCAGCAGGGGGCGTCCCTATGCTGGGCTGTGATTACACTGTACAGATATGAGGAGGCAGCAGTGGGCGTCCCTATGCTGAGCTGCACTTACACTGTATGGATATGAGAAGGCAGCAGTGGGCGTCCCTATGCTGGGCTGTACTTACACTGTACGGATATGAGGAGGCAGCAGTGGGCGTCCCTATGCTGGGCTGTGTTTACACTGTACAGATATGAGAAGCCAGCAGTGGTTGTCCCTATGCTGGGCTGTACTTACACTGTACGGATATGAGAAGGCAGCAGTGGACGTCCCTATGCTGAGCTGCACTTACACTGTATGGATATGAGAAGGCAGCAGTGGATGTCCCTATGCTGAGCTGCACTTACACTGTATGGATATGAGAAGGCAGCAGTGAGCGTCCCTATGCTGGGCTGTAATTACACTGTACAGATAAGAGGAGGCAGCAATGGGCGTCCCTATGCTGGGCTGTGATTACACTGTACGGATATGAGAAGGCAGCAGTGGTGTCCCTATGCTGGGCTGTGCTTACACTGCAGGGATATAGGGAGGCTGCCGTGGGCGTCACTATGCTGGGCTGTGATTACACTGTACAGATATGAGGGGACAGCAGTGGGCGTCCCTATGCTGAGCTGTGATTACACTGTAGAGATATGAGGGGACAGCAGTGGGCGTCCCTATGTTGGGCTGTGCTTACACTGTACGTATAAGAGGAGGCAGCAGTGGGTGTCCCTATACTGGGCTGTGATTACACTGTACAGATATGAGGAGGCAGCAGTGGGCGTCCCTATGCTGGGCTGTGATTACACTGTACAGATATGAGGAGGCAGCAGTGGGCGTCCCTATGTTGGGCTGTGCTTACACTGTACGGATATGAGAAGGCAGCAGAGGCGTCCCTATGCTGGGCTGTGATTACACTGTACGGATATGAGAAGGCAGCAGTGGGCATCCCTATGCTGGGCTGTGTTTACACTGTACGGATATGAGAAGGCAGCAGTGGTGTCCCTATGCTGGGCTGTGCTTACACTGCAGGGATATGAGGAGGCAGCAGTGGGCGTCCCTATGCTGGGCTGTGATTACACCGTACAGATATGAGGGGACAGCAGTGGGTGTTCCTATGCTGGGCTACGCTTACACTGTACGGATATGAGGAGGCAGCAGTGGGCGTCCCTATGCTGGGCTGTGCTTACACTGTACGGATATGAGGAGGCAGCAGTGGGTGTCCCTATGCTGGGCTGTGATTACACTGTACAGAAATGAGGAGGCAGCAGTGGGCGTCCCTATGCTGGGCTGTGCTTACACTGTACAGATATGAGGAGGCAGCAGGGGGCGTCCCTATGTTGGGCTGTGCTTACACTGTACGTATATGAGAAGGCAGCAGAGGCGTCCCTATGCTGGGCTGTGATTACACTGTACGGATATGAGAAGGCAGCAGTGGGCATCCCTATGCTGGGCTGTGTTTACACTGTACGGATATGAGGAGGCAGCAGTGGGAGTCCCTATGCTGGGCTGTGCTTACACTGTACGGATATGAGGCGACAGCAGTGGGTGTCCCTATGCTGGGCTCAGCTTACACTGTACAGATATGAGAAGGCAGCAGTGGGTGTCTCTATGCTGGGCTGTGGTTAAACTGTACAGATATGAGGAGGCAGCAGAGGGTGTCACTATGCTGGGCTGTGCTTACACTGTATGGATATGAGAAGGCAGCAGTGGGTGTCCCTATGCTGGGCTGTGCTTACACTGTACAGACATGAGGAGGCAGTAGTGGTGTCCCTATTCTGGGCTGTGATTACACTGTACGGATATGAGGAGGCAGCAGTGGGTGTCCCTATGCTGGGCTGTGCTTACACTGTACGGATATGAGGACGCAGTAGTGGTGTCCCTATGCTGGGTGTTGCTTACACTGTACAGATATGAGGAGGCAGCAGTGGTGTCTCTATGCTGGGCTGTGCTTACACTGTATGGATATGAGGAGGCAGCAGTGGGCATCCCTATGCTGTGCTGTGCTTACACTGTACGGATATGAAAAGGAAGCAGTCGGCGTCCCTATGCTGGGCTGTACTTACACTGTACGTATATGAGAAGGCAGCAGTGGGCATCCCTATGCTGGGCTGTGCTTACACTGTCGTATATGAGGAGGAAGTAGTGGGCGTCCCTATGCTGGGCAGTGTTTACACTGTATGGATATGAGGAGGCAGCAGTGGGTGTCCCTATGCTGGGCTGTGCTTACACTGTATGGATATGAGGAGGCAGCAGTGGGTGTCCCTATGCTGGGCTGTGCTTACACTGTACGTATATGAGAAGGCAGCAGTGCGTGTCCCTATGCTGGGATGTGCTTACACTGTACGTATATGAGAAGGCAGCAGTGGGTGTCACAATGCTGGGCTGTGCTTACACTGTCTGTATATGAGAAGGCAGCAGTGGGCGTCCCTATGCTGGTCCCTATGCTGGGCTGTGCTTACACTGTATAGATATGAGAAGGCAGCAGTGTGTGTCCCTATGCTGGGCTGTGATTACACTGTACAGATAGGAGGAGGCAGCAGTGGGTGTCCCTATGCTGGGCTGTGCTTACACTGTATGGATATGAGGACGCAGCAGTGGGAGTCCCTATGCTGGGCTGTGCTTACACTGTACGTATATGAGAAGGCAGCAGTGGACGTCCCTATGCTGGGCTGTGCTTACACTGCACAGATATGAGAAGGCAGCAGTGGGTGTCCCTATCCTGGGCTGTGCTTACACTGTATGGATATGAGAAGGCAGCAGTGGGCGTCCCTGTGCTGGGCTGTGCTTACACTGTACGGATATGAGGAGGCAGCAGTGGGCGTCCCTATGCTGGGCTGTGATTACACTGTACGGATATGAGAAGGCAGCAGTGGGCGTCCCTATGCTGGGCTGTGCTTACACTGTACAGATATGAGAAGGCAGCAGTGGGTGTCCCTATGCTGGGCTGTGATTACACTGTACAGATATGAGGAGGCTGCAGGGGGCGTCCCTATGTAGGGCTGTGATTACACTGTACGGATATGAGAAGGCAGCAGTGAGTGTCCCTATGCTGGGCTGTGATTACACTGTACGGATATGAGGAGGCAGCAGTGGGGGTCCCTATGCTGGGCTGTACTTACACTGTACGGATATGAGAAGGCAGCAGTGGGCGTCCCTATGCTGGGATGTGTTTACACTGTATGGATATGAGAAGGCAGCAGTGGGCATCCCTATGCTGGGCTGATTACACTGTACAGATATGAGGTGGCAGCAGTGGGCGTCCCTATGCTGGGCTGTGCTTACACTGTACAGATATGAGAAGGCAGCAGTGGGTGTCCCTATGCTGGGCTGTGCTTACACTGTACGGATATGAGGAGGCAGCAGTGGGAGTCCTTATGCTCGCCTGTGCTTACACTGTATGGATATGAGGAGGTAACAGTGGGCGTCCCTATGCTGGGCTGTGCTTACAATGTACGGATATGAGGAGGCAGCAGTTGGTGTCCCTATGCTGGGCTGTGATTACACTGTACAGATATGAGAAGGCAGCAGTGGGCGTCCCTATGCTGGGTTGTGATAACACTGTACAGATATGAGAAGGCAGCAGTGGGCGTCCCTAAGCTGGGCTGTGGTTAAACTGTACAGATATGAGGAGGCAGCAGTGGGCTTCACTATGCTGGGCTGTGCTTACACTGTACGGACATGAGGAGGCAGTAGTGGTGTCCCTATGCTGGGCTGTGATTACACTGTACGGATAAGAGGAGGCAGCAGTGGTTGTCCCTATGCCGGGCTGTGCTTACACTGTACGGATATGAGGACGCAGTAGTGGTGTCCCTATGCTGGGTGGTGCTTACACTGTACGGATATGAGGAGGCAGCAATGGTGGCTCTATGCTGGGCTGTGCTTACACTGTACGGATATGAGGAGGCAGCAGTGGGCGTCCCTATGCTGTGCTGGGCTTACACTATACGGATATGAAAAGGAAGCAGTCGGCGTCCCTATGCTGGGCTGTACTTACACTATACGTATATGAGAAGGCAGCAGTGGGCATCCCTATGCTGGGCTGTGCTTACACTGTCTGTATATGAGGAGGAAGTAGTGGGCGTCCCTATGTTGGGCTGTGTTTACACTGTATGGATATGAGGAGGTAGCAGTGGGTGTCCCTATGCTGGGCAGTACTTACACTGTACAGATATGAGGAGGCAGCAGTGGGTGTCCCTATGCTGGGCTGTGCTTACACTGTACGTATATGAGAAGGCAGCAGTGGGTGTCACTATGCTGGGATGTGCTTACACTGTCTGTATATGAGAAGGCAGCAGTGGGCTTCCCTATGCTGGTCCCTATGCTGGGCTGTGCTTACACTGTATAGATATGAGAAGGCAGCAGTGTGTGTCCCTATGCTGGGCTGTGATTACACTGTACAGATATGAGGAGGCAGCAGTGGGCGTCCCTATGCTGGGCTGTGCTTACACTGTACGGATATGAGAAGGCAGCAGTGGGCGTCCCTATGCTGGGCTGTGCTTACACTGTACGGATATGAGAAGGCAGCAGTGGGCGTCCCTATGCTGGGCTGTGCTTACACTGTACGGATATGAGGAGGCAGCAGTGGGCGTCCCTATGTTGGGCTGTGATTACACTGTACAGATATGAGAAGGCAGCAGTGGGCGTCCCTATGCTGGGCTGTGCTTACACTGTACAGATATGAGAAGGCAGCAGTGGGCGTCCCTATGATGGGCTGTGATTACACTGTACGGATATGAGGAGGCTGCAGGGGGCGTCCCTATGTAGGGCTGTGATTACACTGTACGGATATGAGAAGGCAGCAGTGAGTGTCCCTATGCTGGGCTGTGATTAAACTGTACGGATATGAGGAGGCAGCAGTGGGGGTCCCTATGCTGGGCTGTACTTACACTGTACAGATATGAGAAGGCAGCAGTGGGGGGTCCCTATGCTGGGCTGTGCTTACACTGTACGGATATGAGGAGGCAGCAGAGGGGGTACCTATGCTGGGCTGTACTTACACTGTACGGATATGAGGAGGCAGCAGTGAGTGTCCCTATGCTGGGCTGTGATTACTCTGTACGGATAAGAGGAGGCAGCAGTGGTGGTCCCTATACTGGGCTGTGATTACACTGTACAGATATGGGAAGGCAGCAGTGAGAGTCCCTATGCTGGGCTGTGCTTACACTGTACGGATATGAGAAGGCAGCAGTGGGTGTCCCTATGCTGGGCTGTGCTTACACTGTACGGATATGAGGAGGCAGCAGTGTATGTCCCTATGCTGGGCTGTGCTTACACTGTATGGATATGAGGCAGCAGTGGGCATCCCTATGCTGGGTTGTGCTTACACTGTACGGATATGAGGTTGCAGCAGTGGGCGTCCCTATGCTGGGCTGTACTTACGCTGTACGGATATGAGGAGGCAGCAGTGGCATCCCTATGCTGGGCTGTGATTACACAGTACAAATATGAGAAGGCAGAAGTGGGCGTCCCTATGCTGGGCTGTGCTTACACTGTATGTATATGAGGAGGCAGCAGTGGGTGTCCCTATGCTGGGCTGTGCTTACACTGTAAGTATATGAGGAGGCAGCAGTGGACGTCTCTATGCTGGGCTGTGCTTACACTGTATGAATATGAGAAGGCAGCAGTGGGCGCCCCTATGCTGGGCTGTGCTTACACTGTACGGATATGAGGAGGCAGCAGTGGGCGTCCGTATGCTGGGCTGTGCTTACACTGTACGGATATGAGAAGTCAGCAGTGGGCGTCCCTATGCTGGGCTGTGCTTACGCTGTACGGATATGAGGAGGCAGCAGTGGGCGTCCGAATGCTGGGCTGTACTTACACTGTACGGATATGAGGAGGCAGCAGTGGGTGTCCCTATGCTGGGCTATGCTTACGCTGTATGGATATGAGAAGTCAGTAGTGGGCGTCCCTATGCTGGGCTGTGCTTACACTGTACAGATATGAGAAGTCAGCAGTGGGCGTCCCTATGCTGGGCTGTGCTTACGCTTTACGGATATGAGGAGGCAGCAGTGGGTGTCCCTATGCTGGGCTATGCTTACACTGTACGGATATGAGTAGTCAGTAGTGGGCGTCCCTATGCTGGGCTGTGCTTACACTGTACAGATATGAGAAGGCAGCAGTGGGTGTCCCTATGCTGGGCTGTGCTTACACTGTACAGATATGAGAACGCAGCAGTGGGTGTCCCTATGCTGGGCTGTGCTTACACTGTACAGATATGAGAAGGCAGCAGTGGGCGTCCCTATGCTGGGCTGTGATTACACTGTACGGATATGAGTAGGCTGCAGGGGGCGTCCCTATGTAGCGCTGAGATTACACTGTACGGATATGAGAAGGCAGCATTGAGTGTCCCTATGCTGGGCTGTAATTACACTGTACGGATATGAGGAGGCAGCAGTGGGGGTCCCTATGCTGGGCTGTACTTACACTGTACAGATATGAGAAGGCAGCAGTGGGCGTCCCTATGCTGGGCTGTGCTTACACTGTACGGATATGAGGAGGCAGCAGTGGGGGTACCTATGCTGGGCTGTACTTACACTGTACGGATATGAGGAGGCAGCAGTGAGTGTCCCTATGCTGGGCTGTGATTACACTGTACGGATATGAGGAGGCAGCAGTGGGGGTCCCTATACTGGGCTGTGATTACACTATACAGATATGGGAAGGCAGCAGTGAGAGTACCTATGCTGGGCTGTGCTTACACTGTACGGATATGAGAAGGCAGCAGTGGGTGTCCCTATGCTGGGCTGTGCTTACACTGTACAGATATGAGAAGGCAGCAGTGGGTGTCCCTATGCTGGGCTGTGCTTACACTGTATGGATATGAGGAGGCAGCAGTGGGGGTACCTATGCTGGGCTGTACTTACACTGTACGGATATGAGGAGGCAGCAGTGTATGTCCCTATGCTGGGCTGTGCTTACACTGTATGGATATGAGGCAGCAGTGGGCATCCCTATGCTGGGTTGTGCTTACACTGTACGGATATGAGGTGGCAGCAGTGGGCGTCCCTATGCTGGGCTGTACTTACGCTGTACGGATATGAGGAGGCAGCAGTGGCGTCCCTATGCTGGGCTGTGATTACACTGTACAAATATGAGAAGGCAGCAGTGGGCGTCCCTATGCTGGGCTGTGCTTACACTATATGTATATGAGAAGGCAGCAGTGGGCGTCCCTGTGCTGGGCTGTGCTTACACTGTACGGATATGAGGAGGCAGCAGTGGGCGTCCCTATGCTGGGCTGTGATTACACTGTACGGATATGAGAAGGCAGCAGTGGGCGTCCCTATGCTGGGCTGTGCTTACACTGTACAGATATGAGAAGGCAGCAGTGGGTGTCCCTATGCTGGGCTGTGATTACACTGTACAGATATGAGGAGGCTGCAGGGGGCGTCCCTATGTAGGGCTGTGATTACACTGTACGGATATGAGAAGGCAGCAGTGAGTGTCCCTATGCTGGGCTGTGATTACACTGTACGGATATGAGGAGGCAGCAGTGGGGGTCCCTATGCTGGGCTGTACTTACACTGTACGGATATGAGAAGGCAGCAGTGGGCGTCCCTATGCTGGGATGTGTTTACACTGTATGGATATGAGAAGGCAGCAGTGGGCATCCCTATGCTGGGCTGATTACACTGTACAGATATGAGGTGGCAGCAGTGGGCGTCCCTATGCTGGGCTGTGCTTACACTGTACAGATATGAGAAGGCAGCAGTGGGTGTCCCTATGCTGGGCTGTGCTTACACTGTACGGATATGAGGAGGCAGCAGTGGGAGTCCTTATGCTCGCCTGTGCTTACACTGTATGGATATGAGGAGGTAACAGTGGGCGTCCCTATGCTGGGCTGTGCTTACAATGTACGGATATGAGGAGGCAGCAGTGGGGGTCCCTATACTGGGCTGTGATTACACTGTACAGATATGGGAAGGCAGCAGTGAGAGTCCCTATGCTGGGCTGTGCTTACACTGTACGGATATGAGAAGGCAGCAGTGGGCGTCCCTATGCTGGGTTTTGCTTACACTGTACAGATATGAGGTGGCAGCAGTGGGCGTCCCTATGCTGGGCTGTACTTACGCTGTACGGATATGAGGAGGCAGCAGTGGCGTCCCTATGCTGGGCTGTGATTACACAGTACAAATATGAGAAGGCAGAAGTGGGCATCCCTATGCTGGGCTGTGCTTACACTGTATGTATATGAGGAGGCAGCAGTGGGTGTCCCTATGCTGGGCTGTGCTTACACTGTAAGTATATGAGGAGGCAGCAGTGGATGTCCCTATGCTGGGCTGTGCATACACTGTATGAATATGAGAAGGCAGCAGTGGGCGCCCCTATGCTGGGCTGTGCTTACACTGTACGGATATGAGGAGGCAGCAGTGGGCATCCGTATGCTGGGCTGTGCTTACGCTGTACGGATATGAGAAGTCAGCAGTGGGCGTCCCTATGCTGGGCTGTGCTTACGCTGTACGGATATGAGGAGGCAGCAGTGGGCATCCGTATGCTGGGCTGTACTTACACTGTACGGATATGGGGAGGCAGCAGTGGGTGTCCCTATGCTGGGCTATGCTTACGCTGTACGGATATGAGAAGTCAGTAGTGGGCGTCCCTATGCTGGGCTGTGCTTACACTGTACAGATATGAGAAGTCAGTAGTGGGCGTCCCTATGCTGGGCTGTGCTTACGCTGTACGGATATGAGGAGGCAGCAGTGGGTGTCCCTATGCTGGGCTATGCTTACGCTGTACGGATATGAGAAGTCAGTAGTGGGCATCCCTATGCTGGGCTGTGCTTACACTGTACAGATATGAGAAGGCAGCAGTGGGTGTCCCTATGCTGGGCTGTGCTTACACTGTACAGATATGAGAACGCAGCAGTGGGTGTCCCTATGCTGGGCTGTGCTTACACTGTACAGATATGAGAAGGCAGCAGTGGGCGTCCCTATGCTGGGCTGTGATTACACTGTACGGATATGAGGAGGCTGCAGGGGGCATCCCTATGTAGGGCTGTGATTACACTGTACGGATATGAGAAGGCAGCAGTGAGTGTCCCTATGCTGGGCTGTGATTACACTGTACGGATATGAGGAGGCAGCAGTGGGGGTCCCTATGCTGGGCTGTACTTACACTGTACAGATATGAGAAGGCAGCAGTGGGCGTCCCTATGCTGGGCTGTGCTTACACTGTACGGATATGAGGAGGCAGCAGTGGGGGTACCTATGCTGGGCTGTACTTACACTGTACGGATTTGAGGAGGCAGCAGTGAGTGTCCCTATGCTGGGCTGTGATTACACTGTACGGATAAGAGGAGGCAGCAGTGGGGGTCCCTATGCTGGGCTGTGCTTACACTGTATGGATATGAGGCAGCAGTGGGCATCCCTATGCTGGGTTGTGCTTACACTGTACGGATATGAGGTGGCAGCAGTGGCGTCCCTATGCTGGGCTGTGATTACACAGTACAAATATGAGAAGGCAGAAGTGGGCGTCCCTATGCTGGGCTGTGCTTACACTGTATGTATATGAGGAGGCAGCAGTGGGTGTCCCTATGCTGGGCTGTGCTTACACTGTAAGTATATGAGGAGGCAGCAGTGGACGTCCCTATGCTGGGCTGTGCTTTCACTTTAAGGATATCAGATGGCAGCAGTGGACGTCCCTATGCTGGGCTGTGCTTACACTGTACAGATATGAGAAGTCAGCAGTGGGCGTCCCTATGCTGGGCTGTGCTTACGCTTTACGGATATGAGGAGGCAGCAGTGGGTGTCCCTATGCTGGGCTATGCTTACACTGTACGGATATGAGAAGTCAGTAGTGGGCGTCCCTATGGTGGGCTGTGGTTACACTGTACAGATATGAGAAGGCAGCAGTGGGTGTCCCTATGCTGGGCTGTGCTTACACTGTACAGATATGAGAATGCAGCAGTGGGTGTCCCTATGCTGGGCTGTGCTTACACTGTACAGATATGAGAAGGCAGCAGTGGGCGTCCCTATGCTGGGCTGTGATTACACTGTACGGATATGAGGAGGCAGCAGTGGGGGTCCCTATGCTGGGCTGTACTTACACTGTACAGATATGAGAAGGTAGCAGTGGGCGTCCCTATGCTGGGCTGTGCTTACACTGTACGGATATGAGGAGGCAGCAGTGGGGGTACCTATGCTGGGCTGTACTTACACTGTACGGATATGAGGAGGCAGCAGTGAGTGTCCCTATGCTGGGCTGTGATTACACTGTACGGATATGAGGAGGCAGCAGTGGGGGTCCCTATACTGGGCTGTGATTACACTGTACAGATATGGGAAGGCAGCAGTGAGAGTACCTATGCTGGGCTGTGCTTACACTGTACGGATATGAGAAGGCAACAGTGGGTGTCCCTATGCTGGGCTGTGCTTACACTGTACAGATATGAGAAGGCAGCAGTGGGCGTCCCTATGCTGGGCTGTGATTACACTGTACGGATATGAGGAGGCTGCAGGGGGCGTCCCTATGTAGGGCTGTGATTACACTGTACGGATATGAGAAGGCAGCAGTGAGTGATCCTATGCTGGGCTGTGATTACACTGTACGGATATGAGGAGGCAGCAGTGGGGGTCCCTATGCTGGGCTGTACTTACACTGTACAGATATGAGAAGGCAGCAGTGGGCGTCCCTATGCTGGGCTGTGCTTACACTGTACGGATATGAGGAGGCAGCAGTGGGGGTACCTATGCTGGGCTGTACTTACACTGTACGGATATGAGGAGGCAGCAGTGAGTGTCCCTATGCTGGGCTGTGATTACACTGTACGGATATGAGGAGGCAGCAGTGGGGGTCCCTATACTGGGCTGTGATTACACTGTACAGATATGGGAAGGCAGCAGTGAGAGTACCTATGCTGGGCTGTGCTTACACTGTACGGATATGAGAAGGCAGCAGTGGGTGTCCCTATGCTGGGCTGTGCTTACACTGTACGGATATGAGAAGGCAGCAGTGGGTGTCCCTATGCTGGGCTGTGCTTACACTGTACGGATATGAGAAGGCAGCAGTGGGGTTACCTATGCTGGGCTGTACTTACACTGTACGGATATGAGGAGGCAGCAGTGAGTGTCCCTATGCTGGGCTGTGATTACACTGTACGGATATGAGGAGGCAGCAGTGGTGTCCCTATGCTGGGCTGTGATTACACTGTACAAATATGAGAAGGAGGCAGTGGGCGTCCCTATGCTGGGCTGTGCTTACACTATATGTATATGAGGAGGCAGCAGTGGGTGTCCCTATGCTGGGCTGTGCTTACACTGTAAGTATATGAGGAGGCAGCAGTGGGAGTCCCTATGCTGGGCTGTGCTTACACTGTATGTATATGAGGAGGCAGCAGTGGGTGTCCCTATGCTGGGCTGTGCTTACGCTGTATGTATATGAGGAGGCAGCAGTGGGTGTCCCTATGCTGGGCTGTGCTTACGCTGTATGTATATGAGGAGGCAGCAGTGGGTGTCCCTATGCTGGGATGTGCTTACACTGTACAGATATGAGAAGGCAGCAGTGGGGGTCCCTATGCTGGGCTGTGCTTACACTGTACGTATATGAGAAGGCAGCAGTGGACGTCCCTATGCTGGGCTGTGCTTTCACTTTAAGGATATGAGATGGCAGCAGTGGACGTCCCTATGCTGGGCTGTGCTTACACTGTATGAATATGAGAAGGCAGCAGTGGGCACCCCTATGCTGGGCTGTGCTTACACTGTACGGATATGAGGAGGCAGCAGTGGGCGGCCCTATGCTGGGCTGTGCTTACGCTGTACGGATATGAGGAGGCAGCAGTGGGCGTCCCTATGCTGGGCTGTGCTTACACTGTACAGATATGAGAAGGCAGCAGTGGGTGTCCCTATGCTGGGCTGTGCTTACGCTGTATGTATATGAGGAGGCAGCAGTGGGTTTCCCTATGCTGGGCTGTGCTTACTCTGTATGTATATGAGGAGGCAGCAGTGGGTGTCCCTATGCTGGGATGTGCTTACACTGTATGGATATGAGAAGGCAGCAGTGGGCGTCCCTATGCTGGGCTGTGCTTACACTGTACGTATATGAGAAGGCAGCAGTGGACGTCCCTATGCTGGGCTGTGCTTACACTGTATGAATATGAGAAGGCAGCAGTGGGCGGCCCTATGCTGGGCTGTGCTTACGCTGTACGGATATGAGGTGGCAGCAGTGGGCGTCCGTATGCTGGGCTGTGCTTACGCTGTACGAATATGAGAAGTCAGCAGTGGGCGTCCCTATGCTGGGCTGTGCTTACACTGTACAGATATGAGAAGGCAGCAGTGGGTGTCCCTATGCTGGGCTGTGCTTACACTGTACGGATATGAGGAGGCAGCAGTGAGTGTCCCTATGCTGGGCTGTGATTACACTGTACGGATATGAGGAGGCAGCAGTGGGGGTCCCTATACTGGGCTGTGATTACACTGTACAGATATGGGAAGGCAGCAGTGAGAGTCCCTATGCTGGGCTGTGCTTACACTGTACGGATATGAGAAGGCAGCAGTGGGCGTCCCTATGCTGGGTTTTGCTTACACTGTACAGATATGAGGTGGCAGCAGTGGGCGTCCCTATGCTGGGCTGTACTTACGCTGTACGGATATGAGGAGGCAGCAGTGGCGTCCCTATGCTGGGCTGTGATTACACAGTACAAATATGAGAAGGCAGAACTGGGCATCCCTATGCTGGGCTGTGCTTACACTGTATGTATATGAGGAGGCAGCAGTGGGTGTCCCTATGCTGGGCTGTGCTTACACTGTAAGTATATGAGGAGGCAGCAGTGGATGTCCCTATGCTGGGCTGTGCTTACACTGTATGAATATGAGAAGGCAGCAGTGGGCGCCCCTATGCTGGGCTGTGCTTACACTGTACGGATATGAGGAGGCAGCAGTGGGCGTCCGTATGCTGGGCTGTGCTTACGCTGTACGGATATGAGAAGTCAGCAGTGGGCGTCCCTATGCTGGGCTGTGCTTACGCTGTACGGATATGAGGAGGCAGCAGTGGGCATCCGTATGCTGGGCTGTACTTACACTGTACGGATATGGGGAGGCAGCAGTGGGTGTCCCTATGCTGGGCTATGCTTACGCTGTACGGATATGAGAAGTCAGTAGTGGGCGTCCCTATGCTGGGCTGTGCTTACACTGTACAGATATGAGAAGTCAGCAGTGGGCGTCCCTATGCTGGGCTGTGCTTACGCTGTACGGATATGAGGAGGCAGCAGTGGGTGTCCCTATGCTGGGCTATGCTTACGCTGTACGGATATGAGTAGTCAGTAGTGGGCGTCCCTATGCTGGGCTGTGCTTACACTGTACAGATATGAGAAGGCAGCAGTGGGTGTCCCTATGCTGGGCTATGCTTACACTGTACAGATATGAGAACGCAGCAGTGGGTGTCCCTATGCTGGGCTGTGCTTACACTGTACAGATATGAGAAGGCAGCAGTGGGCGTCCCTATGCTGGGCTGTGATTACACTGTACAGATATGAGGAGGCTGCAGGGGGCATCCCTATGTAGGGCTGTGATTACACTGTACGGATATGAGAAGGCAGCAGTGAGTGTCCCTATGCTGGGCTGTGATTACACTGTACGGATATGAGGAGGCAGCAGTGGGGGTCCCTATGCTGGGCTGTACTTACACTGTACAGATATGAGAAGGCAGCAGTGGGCGTCCCTATGCTGGGCTGTGCTTACACTGTACGGATATGAGGAGGCAGCAGTGGGGGTACCTATGCTGGGCTGTACTTACACTGTACGGATTTGAGGAGGCAGCAGTGAGTGTCCCTATGCTGGGCTGTGATTACACTGTACGGATAAGAGGAGGCAGCAGTGGGGGTCCCTATGCTGGGTTTTGCTTACACTGTACAGATATGAGGTGGCAGCAGTGGGCGTCCCTATGCTGGGCTGTACTTACGCTGTACGGATATGAGGAGGCAGCAGTGAGTGTCCCTATGCTGGGCTGTGATTACACTGTACGGATATGAGGAGGCAGCAGTGGGGGTCCCTATGCTGGGCTGTACTTACACTGTACAGATATGAGAAGGCAGCAGTGGGCGTCCCTATGCTGGGCTGTGCTTACACTGTACGGATATGAGGAGGCAGCAGTGGGGGTACCTATGCTGGGCTGTACTTACACTGTACGGATTTGAGGAGGCAGCAGTGAGTGTCCCTATGCTGGGCTGTGATTACACTGTACGGATATGAGAAGGCAGCAGTGGGCGTCCCTATGCTGGGTTTTGCTTACACTGTACAGATATGAGGTGGCAGCAGTGGGCGTCCCTATGCTGGGCTGTACTTACGCTGTACGGATATGAGGAGGCAGCAGTGGCGTCCCTATGCTGGGCTGTGATTACACAGTACAAATATGAGAAGGCAGAAGTGGGCATCCCTATGCTGGGCTGTGCTTACACTGTATGTATATGAGGAGGCAGCAGTGGGTGTCCCTATGCTGGGCTGTGCTTACACTGTAAGTATATGAGGAGGCAGCAGTGGATGTCCCTATGCTGGGCTGTGCTTACACTGTATGAATATGAGAAGGCAGCAGTGGGCGCCCCTATGCTGGGCTGTGCTTACACTGTACGGATATGAGGAGGCAGCAGTGGGCGTCCGTATGCTGGGCTGTGCTTACGCTGTACGGATATGAGAAGTCAGCAGTGGGCGTCCCTATGCTGGGCTGTGCTTACGCTGTACGGATATGAGGAGGCAGCAGTGGGCATCCGTATGCTGGGCTGTACTTACACTGTACGGATATGGGGAGGCAGCAGTGGGTGTCCCTATGCTGGGCTATGCTTACGCTGTACGGATATGAGAAGTCAGTAGTGGGCGTCCCTATGCTGGGCTGTGCTTACGCTGTACGGATATGAGGAGGCAGCAGTGGGTGTCCCTATGCTGGGCTATGCTTACGCTGTACGGATATGAGAAGTCAGTAGTGGGCGTCCCTATGCTGGGCTGTGCTTACACTGTACAGATATGAGAAGGCAGCAGTGGGTGTCCCTATGCTGGGCTATGCTTACACTGTACAGATATGAGAACGCAGCAGTGGGTGTCCCTATGCTGGGCTGTGCTTACACTGTACAGATATGAGAAGGCAGCA
Organism: Taudactylus pleione; assembly: GCA_031769625.1. Lineage (NCBI taxonomy): Eukaryota > Metazoa > Chordata > Amphibia > Anura > Myobatrachidae > Taudactylus > Taudactylus pleione. The sequence continues at coordinate 483,435 of JAUIMM010001059.1, forward strand.
GTGGGCGTCCCTATGCTGGGCTGTGATTACACTGTACGGATATGAGGAGGCTGCAGGGGGCATCCCTATGTAGGGCTGTGATTACACTGTACGGATATGAGAAGGCAGCAGTGAGTGTCCCTATGCTGGGCTGTGATTACACTGTACGGATATGAGGAGGCAGCAGTGGGGGTCCCTATGCTGGGCTGTACTTACACTGTACAGATATGAGAAGGCAGCAGTGGGCGTCCCTATGCTGGGCTGTGCTTACACTGTACGGATATGAGGAGGCAGCAGTGGGGGTACCTATGCTGGGCTGTACTTACACTGTACGGATTTGAGGAGGCAGCAGTGAGTGTCCCTATGCTGGGCTGTGATTACACTGTACGGATAAGAGGAGGCAGCAGTGGGGGTCCCTATACTGGGCTGTGATTACACTTTACAGATATGGGAAGGCAGCAGTGAGAGTCCCTATGCTGGGCTGTGCTAACACTGTACGGATATGAGAAGGCAGCAGTGGGTGTCCCTATGCTGGGCTGTGCATACACTGTACGGATATGAGGAGGCAGCAGTGGGGGTACCTATGCTGGGCTGTACTTACACTGTACGGATATGAGGAGGCAGCAGTGTATGTCCCTATGCTGGGCTGTGCTTACACTGTATGGATATGAGGCAGCAGTGGGCATCCCTATGCTGGGTTGTGCTTACACTGTACGGATATGAGGTGGCAGCAGTGGGCGTCCCTATGCTGGGCTGTACTTACGCTGTACGGATATGAGGTGGCAGCAGTGGGCGTCCCTATGCTGGGCTGTGATTACACAGTACAAATATGAGAAGGCAGAAGTGGGCGTCCCTATGCTGGGCTGTGCTTACACTGTATGTATATGAGGAGGCAGCAGTGGGTGTCCCTATGCTGGGCTGTGCTTACACTGTAAGTATATGAGGAGGCAGCAGTGGACGTCCCTATGCTGGGCTGTGCTTACACTGTATGAATATGAGAAGGCAGCAGTGGGCGCCCCTATGCTGGGCTGTGCTTACACTGTACGGATATGAGGAGGCAGCAGTGGGCGTCCGTATGCTGGGCTGTGCTTACGCTGTACGGATATGAGAAGTCAGCAGTGGGCGTCCCTATGCTGGGCTGTGCTTACGCTGTACGGATATGAGGCAGCAGTGGGCGTCCGTATGCTGGGCTGTACTTACACTGTACGGATATGAGGAGGCAGCAGTGGGTGTCCCTATGCTGGGCTATGCTTACGCTGTATGGATATGAGAAGTCAGTAGTGGGCATCCCTATGCTGGGCTGTGCTTACACTGTACAGATATGAGAAGTCAGCAGTGGGCGTCCCTATGCTGGGCTGTGCTTACGCTTTACGGATATGAGGAGGCAGCAGTGGGTGTCCCTATGCTGGGCTATGCTTACACTGTACGGATATGAGAAGTCAGTAGTGGGCGTCCCTATGGTGGGCTGTGCTTACACTGTACAGATATGAGAAGGCAGCAGTGGGTGTCCCTATGCTGGGCTGTGCTTACACTGTACAGATATGAGAATGCAGCAGTGGGTGTCCCTATGCTGGGCTGTGCTTACACTGTACAGATATGAGAAGGCAGCAGTGGGCGTCCCTATGCTGGGCTGTGATTACACTGTACGGATATGAGAAGGCAGCAGTGGGGGTCCCTATGCTGGGCTGTACTTACATTGTACAGATATGAGAAGGCAGCAGTGGGCGTCCCTATGCTGGGCTGTGCTTACACTGTACGGATATGAGGAGGCAGCAGTGGGGGTACCTATGCTGGGCTGTACTTACACTGTACGGATATGAGGAGGCAGCAGTGAGTGTCCCTATGCTGGGCTGTGATTACACTGTACGGATATGAGGAGGCAGCAGTGGGGGTCCCTATACTGGGCTGTGATTACACTGTACAGATATGGGAAGGCAGCAGTGAGAGTACCTATGCTGGGCTGTGCTTACACTGTACAGATATGAGAACGCAGCAGTGGGTGTCCCTATGCTGGGCTGTGCTTACACTGTACAGATATGAGAAGGCAGCAGTGGGCGTCCCTATGCTGAGCTGTGATTACACTGTACGGATATGAGGAGGCTGCAGGGGGCATCCCTATGTAGGGCTGTGATTACACTGTACGGATATGAGAAGGCAGCAGTGAGTGTCCCTATGCTGGGCTGTGATTACACTGTACGGATATGAGGAGGCAGCAGTGGGGGTCCCTATGCTGGGCTGTACTTACACTGTACAGATATGAGAAGGCAGCAGTGGGCGTCCCTATGCTGGGCTGTGCTTACACTGTACGGATATGAGGAGGCAGCAGTGGGGGTACCTATGCTGGGCTGTACTTACACTGTACGGATTTGAGGAGGCAGCAGTGAGTGTCCCTATGCTGGGCTGTGATTACACTGTACGGATAAGAGGAGGCAGCAGTGGGGGTCCCTATACTGGGCTGTGATTACACTGTACAGATATGGGAAGGCAGCAGTGAGAGTCCCTATGCTGGGCTGTGCTAACACTGTACGGATATGAGAAGGCAGCAGTGGGTGTCCCTATGCTGGGCTGTGCATACACTGTACGGATATGAGGAGGCAGCGGTGGGGGTACCTATGCTGGGCTGTACTTACACTGTACGGATATGAGGAGGCAGCAGTGTATGTCCCTATGCTGGGCTGTGCTTACACTGTATGGATATGAGGCAGCAGTGGGCATCCCTATGCTGGGTTGTGCTTACACTGTACGGATATGAGGTGGCAGCAGTGGGCGTCCCTATGCTGGGCTGTACTTACGCTGTACGGATATGAGGAGGCAGCAGTGGCGTCCCTATGCTGGGCTGTGATTACACAGTACAAATATGAGAAGGCAGAAGTGGGCGTCCCTATGCTGGGCTGTGCTTACACTGTATGTATATGAGGAGGCAGCAGTGGGTGTCCCTATGCTGGGCTGTGCTTACACTGTAAGTATATGAGGAGGCAGCAGTGGACGTCCCTATGCTGGGCTGTGCTTACACTGTATGAATATGAGAAGGCAGCAGTGGGCGCCCCTATGCTGGGCTGTGCTTACACTGTACGGATATGAGGAGGCAGCAGTGGGCGTCCGTATGCTGGGCTGTGCTTACGCTGTACGGATATGAGAAGTCAGCAGTGGGCGTCCCTATGCTGGGCTGTGCTTACACTGTACAGATATGAGAACGCAGCAGTGGGTGTCCCTATGCTGGGCTGTGCTTACACTGTACAGATATGAGAAGGCAGCAGTGGGCGTCCCTATGCTGGGCTGTGATTACACTGTACGGATATGAGGAGGCTGCAGGGGGCATCCCTATGTAGGGCTGTGATTACACTGTACGGATATGAGAAGGCAGCAGTGAGTGTCCCTATGCTGGGCTGTGATTACACTGTACGGATATGAGGAGGCAGCAGTGGGGGTCCCTATGCTGGGCTGTACTTACACTGTACAGATATGAGAAGGCAGCAGTGGGCGTCCCTATGCTGGGCTGTGCTTACACTGTACGGATATGAGGAGGCAGCAGTGGGGGTACCTATGCTGGGCTGTACTTACACTGTACGGATTTGAGGAGGCAGCAGTGAGTGTCCCTATGCTGGGCTGTGATTACACTGTACGGATAAGAGGAGGCAGCAGTGGGGGTCCCTATGCTGGGCTGTGCTTACACTGTATGGATATGAGGCAGCAGTGGGCATCCCTATGCTGGGTTGTGCTTACACTGTACGGATATGAGGTGGCAGCAGTGGGCGTCCCTATGCTGGGCTGTACTTATGCTGTACGGATATGAGGAGGCAGCAGTGGCGTCCCTATGCTGGGCTGTGATTACACAGTACAAATATGAGAAGGCAGAAGTGGGCGTCCCTATGCTGGGCTGTGCTTACACTGTATGTATATGAGGAGGCAGCAGTGGGTGTCCCTATGCTGGGCTGTGCTTACACTGTAAGTATATGAGGAGGCAGCAGTGGACGTCCCTATGCTGGGCTGTGCTTTCACTTTAAGGATATGAGATGGCAGCAGTGGACGTCCCTATGCTGGGCTGTGCTTACACTGTACAGATATGAGAAGTCAGCAGTGGGCGTCCCTATGCTGGGCTGTGCTTACGTTTTACGGATATGAGGAGGCAGCAGTGGGTGTCCCTATGCTGGGCTATGCTTACACTGTACGGATATGAGAAGTCAGTAGTGGGCGTCCCTATGGTGGGCTGTGGTTACACTGTACAGATATGAGAAGGCAGCAGTGGGTGTCCCTATGCTGGGCTGTGCTTACACTGTACAGATATGAGAATGCAGCAGTGGGTGTCCCTATGCTGGGCTGTGCTTACACTGTACAGATATGAGAAGGCAGCAGTGGGCGTCCCTATGCTGGGCTGTGATTACACTGTACGGATATGAGGAGGCAACAGTGGGGGTCCCTATGCTGGGCTGTACTTACACTGTACAGATATGAGAAGGCAGCAGTGGGCGTCCCTATGCTGGGCTGTGCTTACACTGTACGGATATGAGGAGGCAGCAGTGGGGGTACCTATGCTGGGCTGTACTTACACTGTACGGATATGAGGAGGCAGCAGTGAGTGTCCCTATGCTGGGCTGTGATTACACTGTACGGATATGAGGAGGCAGCAGTGGGGGTCCCTATACTGGGCTGTGATTACACTGTACAGATATGGGAAGGCAGCAGTGAGAGTACCTATGCTGGGCTGTGCTTACACTGTACGGATATGAGAAGGCAACAGTGGGTGTCCCTATGCTGGGCTGTGCTTACACTGTACAGATATGAGAAGGCAGCAGTGGGCGTCCCTATGCTGGGCTGTGATTACACTGTACGGATATGAGGAGGCTGCAGGGGGCGTCCCTATGTAGGGCTGTGATTACACTGTACGGATATGAGAAGGCAGCAGTGAGTGATCCTATGCTGGGCTGTGATTACACTGTACGGATATGAGGAGGCAGCAGTGGGGGTCCCTATGCTGGGCTGTACTTACACTGTACAGATATGAGAAGGCAGCAGTGGGCGTCCCTATGCTGGGCTGTGCTTACACTGTACGGATATGAGGAGGCAGCAGTGGGGGTACCTATGCTGGGCTGTACTTACACTGTACGGATATGAGGAGGCAGCAGTGAGTGTCCCTATGCTGGGCTGTGATTACACTGTACGGATATGAGGAGGCAGCAGTGGGGGTCCCTATACTGGGCTGTGATTACACTGTACAGATATGGGAAGGCAGCAGTGAGAGTACCTATGCTGGGCTGTGCTTACACTGTACGGATATGAGAAGGCAGCAGTGGGTGTCCCTATGCTGGGCTGTGCTTACACTGTACGGATATGAGAAGGCAGCAGTGGGGTTACCTATGCTGGGCTGTACTTACACTGTACGGATATGAGGAGGCAGCAGTGAGTGTCCCTATGCTGGGCTGTGATTACACTGTACGGATATGAGGAGGCAGCAGTGGTGTCCCTATGCTGGGCTGTGATTACACTGTACAAATATGAGAAGGAGGCAGTGGGCGTCCCTATGCTGGGCTGTGCTTACACTATATGTATATGAGGAGGCAGCAGTGGGTGTCCCTATGCTGGGCTGTGCTTACACTGTAAGTATATGAGGAGGCAGCAGTGGGAGTCCCTATGCTGGGCTGTGCTTACACTGTATGTATATGAGGAGGCAGCAGTGGGTGTCCCTATGCTGGGCTGTGCTTACGCTGTATGTATATGAGGAGGCAGCAGTGGGTGTCCCTATGCTGGGCTGTGCTTACGCTGTATGTATATGAGGAGGCAGCAGTGGGTGTCCCTATGCTGGGATGTGCTTACACTGTACAGATATGAGAAGGCAGCAGTGGGGGTCCCTATGCTGGGCTGTGCTTACACTGTACGTATATGAGAAGGCAGCAGTGGACGTCCCTATGCTGGGCTGTGCTTTCACTTTAAGGATATGAGATGGCAGCAGTGGACGTCCCTATGCTGGGCTGTGCTTACACTGTATGAATATGAGAAGGCAGCAGTGGGCACCCCTATGCTGGGCTGTGCTTACACTGTACGGATATGAGGAGGCAGCAGTGGGCGGCCCTATGTTGGGCTGTGCTTACGCTGTACGGATATGAGGAGGCAGCAGTGGGCGTCCCTATGCTGGGCTGTGCTTACACTGTACAGATATGAGAAGGCAGCAGTGGGTGTCCCTATGCTGGGCTGTGCTTACGCTGTATGTATATGAGGAGGCAGCAGTGGGTTTCCCTATGCTGGGCTGTGCTTACTCTGTATGTATATGAGGAGGCAGCAGTGGGTGTCCCTATGCTGGGATGTGCTTACACTGTATGGATATGAGAAGGCAGCAGTGGGCGTCCCTATGCTGGGCTGTGCTTACACTGTACGTATATGAGAAGGCAGCAGTGGACGTCCCTATGCTGGGCTGTGCTTACACTGTATGAATATGAGAAGGCAGCAGTGGGCGGCCCTATGCTGGGCTGTGCTTACGCTGTACGGATATGAGGAGGCAGCAGTGGGCGTCCGTATGCTGGGCTGTGCTTACGCTGTACGAATATGAGAAGTCAGCAGTGGGCGTCCCTATGCTGGGCTGTGCTTACACTGTACAGATATGAGAAGGCAGCAGTGGGTGTCCCTATGCTGGGCTGTGCTTACACTGTACGGATATGAGGAGGCAGCAGTGAGTGTCCCTATGCTGGGCTGTGATTACACTGTACGGATATGAGGAGGCAGCAGTGGGGGTCCCTATACTGGGCTGTGATTACACTGTACAGATATGGGAAGGCAGCAGTGAGAGTCCCTATGCTGGGCTGTGCTTACACTGTACGGATATGAGAAGGCAGCAGTGGGCGTCCCTATGCTGGGTTTTGCTTACACTGTACAGATATGAGGTGGCAGCAGTGGGCGTCCCTATGCTGGGCTGTACTTACGCTGTACGGATATGAGGAGGCAGCAGTGGCGTCCCTATGCTGGGCTGTGATTACACAGTACAAATATGAGAAGGCAGAAGTGGGCATCCCTATGCTGGGCTGTGATTACACTGTATGTATATGAGGAGGCAGCAGTGGGTGTCCCTATGCTGGGCTGTGCTTACACTGTAAGTATATGAGGAGGCAGCAGTGGATGTCCCTATGCTGGGCTGTGCTTACACTGTATGAATATGAGAAGGCAGCAGTGGGCGCCCCTATGCTGGGCTGTGCTTACACTGTACGGATATGAGGAGGCAGCAGTGGGCGTCCCTATGCTGGGCTGTGATTACACTGTACGGATATGAGGAGGCTGCAGGGGGCGTCCCTATGTAGGGCTGTGATTACACTGTACGGATATGAGAAGGCAGCAGTGAGTGATCCTATGCTGGGCTGTGATTACACTGTACGGATATGAGGAGGCAGCAGTGGGGGTCCCTATGCTGGGCTGTACTTACACTGTACAGATATGAGAAGGCAGCAGTGGGCGTCCCTATGCTGGGCTGTGCTTACACTGTACGGATATGAGGAGGCAGCAGTGGGGGTACCTATGCTGGGCTGTACTTACACTGTACGGATATGAGGAGGCAGCAGTGAGTGTCCCTATGCTGGGCTGTGATTACACTGTACGGATATGAGGAGGCAGCAGTGGGGGTCCCTATACTGGGCTGTGATTACACTGTACAGATATGGGAAGGCAGCAGTGAGAGTACCTATGCTGGGCTGTGCTTACACTGTACGGATATGAGAAGGCAGCAGTGGGTGTCCCTATGCTGGGCTGTGCTTACACTGTACGGATATGAGAAGGCAGCAGTGGGGTTACCTATGCTGGGCTGTACTTACACTGTACGGATATGAGGAGGCAGCAGTGAGTGTCCCTATGCTGGGCTGTGATTACACTGTACGGATATGAGGAGGCAGCAGTGGTGTCCCTATGCTGGGCTGTGATTACACTGTACAAATATGAGAAGGAGGCAGTGGGCGTCCCTATGCTGGGCTGTGCTTACACTATATGTATATGAGGAGGCAGCAGTGGGTGTCCCTATGCTGGGCTGTGCTTACACTGTAAGTATATGAGGAGGCAGCAGTGGGAGTCCCTATGCTGGGCTGTGCTTACACTGTATGTATATGAGGAGGCAGCAGTGGGTGTCCCTATGCTGGGCTGTGCTTACGCTGTATGTATATGAGGAGGCAGCAGTGGGTGTCCCTATGCTGGGCTGTGCTTACGCTGTATGTATATGAGGAGGCAGCAGTGGGTGTCCCTATGCTGGGATGTGCTTACACTGTACAGATATGAGAAGGCAGCAGTGGGGGTCCCTATGCTGGGCTGTGCTTACACTGTACGTATATGAGAAGGCAGCAGTGGACGTCCCTATGCTGGGCTGTGCTTTCACTTTAAGGATATGAGATGGCAGCAGTGGACGTCCCTATGCTGGGCTGTGCTTACACTGTATGAATATGAGAAGGCAGCAGTGGGCACCCCTATGCTGGGCTGTGCTTACACTGTACGGATATGAGGAGGCAGCAGTGGGCGGCCCTATGCTGGGCTGTGCTTACGCTGTACGGATATGAGGAGGCAGCAGTGGGCGTCCCTATGCTGGGCTGTGCTTACACTGTACAGATATGAGAAGGCAGCAGTGGGTGTCCCTATGCTGGGCTGTGCTTACGCTGTATGTATATGAGGAGGCAGCAGTGGGTTTCCCTATGCTGGGCTGTGCTTACTCTGTATGTATATGAGGAGGCAGCAGTGGGTGTCCCTATGCTGGGATGTGCTTACACTGTATGGATATGAGAAGGCAGCAGTGGGCGTCCCTATGCTGGGCTGTGCTTACACTGTACGTATATGAGAAGGCAGCAGTGGACGTCCCTATGCTGGGCTGTGCTTACACTGTATGAATATGAGAAGGCAGCAGTGGGCGGCCCTATGCTGGGCTGTGCTTACGCTGTACGGATATGAGGAGGCAGCAGTGGGCGTCCGTATGCTGGGCTGTGCTTACGCTGTACGAATATGAGAAGTCAGCAGTGGGCGTCCCTATGCTGGGCTGTGCTTACACTGTACAGATATGAGAAGGCAGCAGTGGGTGTCCCTATGCTGGGCTGTGCTTACACTGTACGGATATGAGGAGGCAGCAGTGAGTGTCCCTATGCTGGGCTGTGATTACACTGTACGGATATGAGGAGGCAGCAGTGGGGGTCCCTATACTGGGCTGTGATTACACTGTACAGATATGGGAAGGCAGCAGTGAGAGTCCCTATGCTGGGTTTTGCTTACACTGTACAGATATGAGGTGGCAGCAGTGGGCGTCCCTATGCTGGGCTGTACTTACGCTGTACGGATATGAGGAGGCAGCAGTGGCGTCCCTATGCTGGGCTGTGATTACACAGTACAAATATGAGAAGGCAGAAGTGGGCATCCCTATGCTGGGCTGTGATTACACTGTATGTATATGAGGAGGCAGCAGTGGGTGTCCCTATGCTGGGCTGTGCTTACACTGTAAGTATATGAGGAGGCAGCAGTGGATGTCCCTATGCTGGGCTGTGCTTACACTGTATGAATATGAGAAGGCAGCAGTGGGCGCCCCTATGCTGGGCTGTGCTTACACTGTACGGATATGAGGAGGCAGCAGTGGGCGTCCGTATGCTGGGCTGTGCTTACGCTGTATGGATATGAGAAGTCAGCAGTGGGCGTCCCTATGCTGGGCTGTGCTTACGCTGTACGGATATGAGGAGGCAGCAGTGGGCATCCGTATGCTGGGCTGTACTTACACTGTACGGATATGGGGAGGCAGCAGTGGGTGTCCCTATGCTGGGCTATGCTTACGCTGTACGGAAATGAGAAGTCAGTAGTGGGCGTCCCTATGCTGGGCTGTGCTTACACTGTACAGATATGAGAAGTCAGCAGTGGGCGTCCCTATGCTGGGCTGTGCTTACGCTGTACGGATATGAGGAGGCAGCAGTGGGTGTCCCTATGCTGGGCTATGCTTACGCTGTACGGATATGAGAAGTTAGTAGTGGGCGTCCCTATGCTGGGCTGTGCTTACACTGTACAGATATGAGAAGGCAGCAGTGGGTGTCCCTATGCTGGGCTATGCTTACACTGTACAGATATGAGAACGCAGCAGTGGGTGTCCCTATGCTGGGCTGTGCTTACACTGTACAGATATGAGAAGGCAGCAGTGGGCGTCCCTATGCTGGGCTGTGATTACACTGTACGGATATGAGGAGGCTGCAGGGGGCATCCCTATGTAGGGCTGTGATTACACTGTACGGATATGAGAAGGCAGCAGTGAGTGTCCCTATGCTGGGCTGTGATTACACTGTACGGATATGAGGAGGCAGCAGTGGGGGTCCCTATGCTGGGCTGTACTTACACTGTACAGATATGAGAAGGCAGCAGTGGGCGTCCCTATGCTGGGCTGTGCTTACACTGTACGGATATGAGGAGGCAGCAGTGGGGGTACCTATGCTGGGCTGTACTTACACTGTACGGATTTGAGGAGGCAGCAGTGAGTGTCCCTATGCTGGGCTGTGATTACACTGTACGGATAAGAGGAGGCAGCAGTGGGGGTCCCTATGCTGGGTTTTGCTTACACTGTACAGATATGAGGTGGCAGCAGTGGGCGTCCCTATGCTGGGCTGTACTTACGCTGTACGGATATGAGGAGGCAGCAGTGAGTGTCCCTATGCTGGGCTGTGATTACACTGTACGGATATGAGGAGGCAGCAGTGGGGGTCCCTATGCTGGGCTGTACTTACACTGTACAGATATGAGAAGGCAGCAGTGGGCGTCCCTATGCTGGGCTGTGCTTACACTGTACGGATATGAGGAGGCAGCAGTGGGGGTACCTATGCTGGGCTGTACTTACACTGTACGGATTTGAGGAGGCAGCAGTGAGTGTCCCTATGCTGGGCTGTGATTACACTGTACGGATATGAGAAGGCAGCAGTGGGCGTCCCTATGCTGGGTTTTGCTTACACTGTACAGATATGAGGTGGCAGCAGTGGGCGTCCCTATGCTGGGCTGTACTTACGCTGTACGGATATGAGGAGGCAGCAGTGGCGTCCCTATGCTGGGCTGTGATTACACAGTACAAATATGAGAAGGCAGAAGTGGGCATCCCTATGCTGGGCTGTGCTTACACTGTATGTATATGAGGAGGCAGCAGTGGGTGTCCCTATGCTGGGCTGTGCTTACACTGTAAGTATATGAGGAGGCAGCAGTGGATGTCCCTATGCTGGGCTGTGCTTACACTGTATGAATATGAGAAGGCAGCAGTGGGCGCCCCTATGCTGGGCTGTGCTTACACTGTACGGATATGAGGAGGCAGCAGTGGGCGTCCGTATGCTGGGCTGTGCTTACGCTGTACGGATATGAGAAGTCAGCAGTGGGCGTCCCTATGCTGGGCTGTGCTTACGCTGTACGGATATGAGGAGGCAGCAGTGGGCATCCGTATGCTGGGCTGTACTTACACTGTACGGATATGGGGAGGCAGCAGTGGGTGTCCCTATGCTGGGCTATGCTTACGCTGTACGGATATGAGAAGTCAGTAGTGGGCGTCCCTATGCTGGGCTGTGCTTACACTGTACAGATATGAGAAGTCAGCAGTGGGCGTCCCTATGCTGGGCTGTGCTTACGCTGTACGGATATGAGGAGGCAGCAGTGGGTGTCCCTATGCTGGGCTATGCTTACGCTGTACGGATATGAGAAGTCAGTAGTGGGCGTCCCTATGCTGGGCTGTGCTTACACTGTACAGATATGAGAAGGCAGCAGTGGGTGTCCCTATGCTGGGCTATGCTTACACTGTACAGATATGAGAACGCAGCAGTGGGTGTCCCTATGCTGGGCTGTGCTTACACTGTACAGATATGAGAAGGCAGCAGTGGGCGTCCCTATGCTGGGCTGTGATTACACTGTATGGATATGAGGAGGCTGCAGGGGGCATCCCTATGTAGGGCTGTGATTACACTGTACGGATATGAGAAGGCAGCAGTGAGTGTCCCTATGCTGGGCTGTGATTACACTGTACGGATATGAGGAGGCAGCAGTGGGGGTCCCTATGCTGGGCTGTACTTACACTGTACAGATATGAGAAGGCAGCAGTGGGCGTCCCTATGCTGGGCTGTGCTTACACTGTACGGATATGAGGAGGCAGCAGTGGGGGTACCTATGCTGGGCTGTACTTACACTGTACGGATTTGAGGAGGCAGCAGTGAGTGTCCCTATGCTGGGCTGTGATTACACTGTACGGATAAGAGGAGGCAGCAGTGGGGGTCCCTATACTGGGCTGTGATTACACTTTACAGATATGGGAAGGCAGCAGTGAGAGTCCCTATGCTGGGCTGTGCTAACACTGTACGGATATGAGAAGGCAGCAGTGGGTGTCCCTATGCTGGGCTGTGCATACACTGTACGGATATGAGGAGGCAGCAGTGGGGGTACCTATGCTGGGCTGTACTTACACTGTACGGATATGAGGAGGCAGCAGTGTATGTCCCTATGCTGGGCTGTGCTTACACTGTATGGATATGAGGCAGCAGTGGGCATCCCTATGCTGGGTTGTGCTTACACTGTACGGATATGAGGTGGCAGCAGTGGGCGTCCCTATGCTGGGCTGTACTTACGCTGTACGGATATGAGGAGGCAGCAGTGGCGTCCCTATGCTGGGCTGTGATTACACAGTACAAATATGAGAAGGCAGAAGTGGGCGTCCCTATGCTGGGCTGTGCTTACACTGTATGTATATGAGGAGGCAGCAGTGGGTGTCCCTATGCTGGGCTGTGCTTACACTGTAAGTATATGAGGAGGCAGCAGTGGACGTCCCTATGCTGGGCTGTGCTTACACTGTATGAATATGAGAAGGCAGCAGTGGGCGCCCCTATGCTGGGCTGTGCTTACACTGTACGGATATGAGGAGGCAGCAGTGGGCGTCCGTATGCTGGGCTGTGCTTACGCTGTACGGATATGAGAAGTCAGCAGTGGGCGTCCCTATGCTGGGCTGTGCTTACGCTGTACGGATATGAGGCAGCAGTGGGCGTCCGTATGCTGGGCTGTACTTACACTGTACGGATATGAGGAGGCAGCAGTGGGTGTCCCTATGCTGGGCTATGCTTACGCTGTATGGATATGAGAAGTCAGTAGTGGGCATCCCTATGCTGGGCTGTGCTTACACTGTACAGATATGAGAAGTCAGCAGTGGGCGTCCCTATGCTGGGCTGTGCTTACGCTTTACGGATATGAGGAGGCAGCAGTGGGTGTCCCTATGCTGGGCTATGCTTACACTGTACGGATATGAGAAGTCAGTAGTGGGCGTCCCTATGGTGGGCTGTGCTTACACTGTACAGATATGAGAAGGCAGCAGTGGGTGTCCCTATGCTGGGCTGTGCTTACACTGTACAGATATGAGAATGCAGCAGTGGGTGTCCCTATGCTGGGCTGTGCTTACACTGTACAGATATGAGAAGGCAGCAGTGGGCGTCCCTATGCTGGGCTGTGATTACACTGTACGGATATGAGGAGGCAGCAGTGGGGGTCCCTATGCTGGGCTGTACTTACATTGTACAGATATGAGAAGGCAGCAGTGGGCGTCCCTATGCTGGGCTGTGCTTACACTGTACGGATATGAGGAGGCAGCAGTGGGGGTACCTATGCTGGGCTGTACTTACACTGTACGGATATGAGGAGGCAGCAGTGAGTGTCCCTATGCTGGGCTGTGATTACACTGTACGGATATGAGGAGGCAGCAGTGGGGGTCCCTATACTGGGCTGTGATTACACTGTACAGATATGGGAAGGCAGCAGTGAGAGTACCTATGCTGGGCTGTGCTTACACTGTACAGATATGAGAACGCAGCAGTGGGTGTCCCTATGCTGGGCTGTGCTTACACTGTACAGATATGAGAAGGCAGCAGTGGGTGTCCCTATGCTGAGCTGTGATTACACTGTACGGATATGAGGAGGCTGCAGGGGGCATCCCTATGTAGGGCTGTGATTACACTGTACGGATATGAGAAGGCAGCAGTGAGTGTCCCTATGCTGGGCTGTGATTACACTGTACGGATATGAGGAGGCAGCAGTGGGGGTCCCTATGCTGGGCTGTACTTACACTGTACAGATATGAGAAGGCAGCAGTGGGCGTCCCTATGCTGGGCTGTGCTTACACTGTACGGATATGAGGAGGCAGCAGTGGGGGTACCTATGCTGGGCTGTACTTACACTGTACGGATTTGAGGAGGCAGCAGTGAGTGTCCCTATGCTGGGCTGTGATTACACTGTACGGATAAGAGGAGGCAGCAGTGGGGGTCCCTATACTGGGCTGTGATTACACTGTACAGATATGGGAAGGCAGCAGTGAGAGTCCCTATGCTGGGCTGTGCTAACACTGTACGGATATGAGAAGGCAGCAGTGGGTGTCCCTATGCTGGGCTGTGCATACACTGTACGGATATGAGGAGGCAGCGGTGGGGGTACCTATGCTGGGCTGTACTTACACTGTACGGATATGAGGAGGCAGCAGTGTATGTCCCTATGCTGGGCTGTGCTTACACTGTATGGATATGAGGCAGCAGTGGGCATCCCTATGCTGGGTTGTGCTTACACTGTACGGATATGAGGTGGCAGCAGTGGGCGTCCCTATGCTGGGCTGTACTTACGCTGTACGGATATGAGGAGGCAGCAGTGGCGTCCCTATGCTGGGCTGTGATTACACAGTACAAATATGAGAAGGCAGAAGTGGGCGTCCCTATGCTGGGCTGTGCTTACACTGTATGTATATGAGGAGGCAGCAGTGGGTGTCCCTATGCTGGGCTGTGCTTACACTGTAAGTATATGAGGAGGCAGCAGTGGACGTCCCTATGCTGGGCTGTGCTTACACTGTATGAATATGAGAAGGCAGCAGTGGGCGCCCCTATGCTGGGCTGTGCTTACACTGTACGGATATGAGGAGGCAGCAGTGGGCGTCCGTATGCTGGGCTGTGCTTACGCTGTACGGATATGAGAAGTCAGCAGTGGGCGTCCCTATGCTGGGCTGTGCTTACACTGTACAGATATGAGAAGGCAGCAGTGGGTGTCCCTATGCTGGGCTGTGCTTACACTGTACAGATATGAGAACGCAGCAGTGGGTGTCCCTATGCTGGGCTGTGCTTACACTGTACAGATATGAGAAGGCAGCAGTGGGCGTCCCTATGCTGGGCTGTGATTACACTGTACGGATATGAGGAGGCTGCAGGGGGCATCCCTATGTAGGGCTGTGATTACACTGTACGGATATGAGAAGGCAGCAGTGAGTGTCCCTATGCTGGGCTGTGATTACACTGTACGGATATGAGGAGGCAGCAGTGGGGGTCCCTATGCTGGGCTGTACTTACACTGTACAGATATGAGAAGGCAGCAGTGGGCGTCCCTATGCTGGGCTGTGCTTACACTGTACGGATATGAGGAGGCAGCAGTGGGGGTACCTATGCTGGGCTGTACTTACACTGTACGGATTTGAGGAGGCAGCAGTGAGTGTCCCTATGCTGGGCTGTGATTACACTGTACGGATAAGAGGAGGCAGCAGTGGGGGTCCCTATGCTGGGCTGTGCTTACACTGTATGGATATGAGGCAGCAGTGGGCATCCCTATGCTGGGTTGTGCTTACACTGTACGGATATGAGGTGGCAGCAGTGGGCGTCCCTATGCTGGGCTGTACTTATGCTGTACGGATATGAGGAGGCAGCAGTGGCGTCCCTATGCTGGGCTGTGATTACACAGTACAAATATGAGAAGGCAGAAGTGGGCGTCCCTATGCTGGGCTGTGCTTACACTGTATGTATATGAGGAGGCAGCAGTGGGTGTCCCTATGCTGGGCTGTGCTTACACTGTAAGTATATGAGGAGGCAGCAGTGGACGTCCCTATGCTGGGCTGTGCTTTCACTTTAAGGATATGAGATGGCAGCAGTGGACGTCCCTATGCTGGGCTGTGCTTACACTGTACAGATATGAGAAGTCAGCAGTGGGCGTCCCTATGCTGGGCTGTGCTTACGTTTTACGGATATGAGGAGGCAGCAGTGGGTGTCCCTATGCTGGGCTATGCTTACACTGTACGGATATGAGAAGTCAGTAGTGGGCGTCCCTATGGTGGGCTGTGGTTACACTGTACAGATATGAGAAGGCAGCAGTGGGTGTCCCTATGCTGGGCTGTGCTTACACTGTACAGATATGAGAATGCAGCAGTGGGTGTCCCTATGCTGGGCTGTGCTTACACTGTACAGATATGAGAAGGCAGCAGTGGGCGTCCCTATGCTGGGCTGTGATTACACTGTACGGATATGAGGAGGCAGCAGTGGGGGTCCCTATGCTGGGCTGTACTTACACTGTACAGATATGAGAAGGCAGCAGTGGGCGTCCCTATGCTGGGCTGTGCTTACACTGTATGTATATGAGGAGGCAGCAGTGGGTGTCCCTATGCTGGGCTGTGCTTACACTGTAAGTATATGAGGAGGCAGCAGTGGACGTCCCTATGCTGGGCTGTGCTTTCACTTTAAGGATATGAGATGGCAGCAGTGGACGTCCCTATGCTGGGCTGTGCTTACACTGTACAGATATGAGAAGTCAGCAGTGGGCGTCCCTATGCTGGGCTGTGCTTACGTTTTACGGATATGAGGAGGCAGCAGTGGGTGTCCCTATGCTGGGCTATGCTTACACTGTACGGATATGAGAAGTCAGTAGTGGGCGTCCCTATGGTGGGCTGTGGTTACACTGTACAGATATGAGAAGGCAGCAGTGGGTGTCCCTATGCTGGGCTGTGCTTACACTGTACAGATATGAGAAGGCAGCAGTGGGTGTCCCTATGCTGGGCTGTGCTTACACTGTACAGATATGAGAAGGCAGCAGTGGGCGTCCCTATGCTGGGCTGTGATTACACTGTACGGATATGAGGAGGCAGCAGTGGGGGTCCCTATGCTGGGCTGTACTTACACTGTACAGATATGAGAAGGCAGCAGTGGGCGTCCCTATGCTGGGCTGTGCTTACACTGTACGGATATGAGGAGGCAGCAGTGGGGGTACCTATGCTGGGCTGTACTTACACTGTACGGATATGAGGAGGCAGCAGTGAGTGTCCCTATGCTGGGCTGTGATTACACTGTACGGATATGAGGAGGCAGCAGTGGGGGTCCCTATACTGGGCTGTGATTACACTGTACAGATATGGGAAGGCAGCAGTGAGAGTACCTATGCTGGGCTGTGCTTACACTGTACGGATATGAGAAGGCAACAGTGGGTGTCCCTATGCTGGGCTGTGCTTACACTGTACAGATATGAGAAGGCAGCAGTGGGCGTCCCTATGCTGGGCTGTGATTACACTGTACGGATATGAGGAGGCTGCAGGGGGCGTCCCTATGTAGGGCTGTGATTACACTGTACGGATATGAGAAGGCAGCAGTGAGTGATCCTATGCTGGGCTGTGATTACACTGTACGGATATGAGGAGGCAGCAGTGGGGGTCCCTATGCTGGGCTGTACTTACACTGTACAGATATGAGAAGGCAGCAGTGGGCGTCCCTATGCTGGGCTGTGCTTACACTGTACGGATATGAGGAGGCAGCAGTGGGGGTACCTATGCTGGGCTGTACTTACACTGTACGGATATGAGGAGGCAGCAGTGAGTGTCCCTATGCTGGGCTGTGATTACACTGTACGGATATGAGGAGGCAGCAGTGGGGGTCCCTATACTGGGCTGTGATTACACTGTACAGATATGGGAAGGCAGCAGTGAGAGTACCTATGCTGGGCTGTGCTTACACTGTACGGATATGAGAAGGCAGCAGTGGGTGTCCCTATGCTGGGCTGTGCTTACACTGTACGGATATGAGAAGGCAGCAGTGGGGTTACCTATGCTGGGCTGTACTTACACTGTACGGATATGAGGAGGCAGCAGTGAGTGTCCCTATGCTGGGCTGTGATTACACTGTACGGATATGAGGAGGCAGCAGTGGTGTCCCTATGCTGGGCTGTGATTACACTGTACAAATATGAGAAGGAGGCAGTGGGCGTCCCTATGCTGGGCTGTGCTTACACTATATGTATATGAGGAGGCAGCAGTGGGTGTCCCTATGCTGGGCTGTGCTTACACTGTAAGTATATGAGGAGGCAGCAGTGGGAGTCCCTATGCTGGGCTGTGCTTACACTGTATGTATATGAGGAGGCAGCAGTGGGTGTCCCTATGCTGGGCTGTGCTTACGCTGTATGTATATGAGGAGGCAGCAGTGGGTGTCCCTATGCTGGGCTGTGCTTACGCTGTATGTATATGAGGAGGCAGCAGTGGGTGTCCCTATGCTGGGATGTGCTTACACTGTACAGATATGAGAAGGCAGCAGTGGGGGTCCCTATGCTGGGCTGTGCTTACACTGTACGTATATGAGAAGGCAGCAGTGGAAGTCCCTATGCTGGGCTGTGCTTTCACTTTAAGGATATGAGATGGCAGCAGTGGACGTCCCTATGCTGGGCTGTGCTTATACTGTATGAATATGAGAAGGCAGCAGTGGGCACCCCTATGCTGGGCTGTGCTTACACTGTACGGATATGAGGAGGCAGCAGTGGGGGTCCCTATGCTGGGCTGTACTTACACTGTACAGATATGAGAAGGCAGCAGTGGGCGTCCCTATGCTGGGCTGTGCTTACACTGTACGGATATGAGGAGGCAGCAGTGGGCGGCCCTATGCTGGGCTGTGCTTACGCTGTACGGATATGAGGAGGCAGCAGTGGGCGTCCCTATGCTGGGCTGTGCTTACACTGTACAGATATGAGAAGGCAGCAGTGGGTGTCCCTATGCTGGGCTGTGCTTACGCTGTATGTATATGAGGAGGCAGCAGTGGGTTTCCCTATGCTGGGCTGTGCTTACTCTGTATGTATATGAGGAGGCAGCAGTGGGTGTCCCTATGCTGGGATGTGCTTACACTGTATGGATATGAGAAGGCAGCAGTGGGCGTCCCTATGCTGGGCTGTGCTTACACTGTACATATATGAGAAGGCAGCAGTGGACGTCCCTATGCTGGGCTGTGCTTACACTGTATGAATATGAGAAGGCAGCAGTGGGCGGCCCTATGCTGGGCTGTGCTTACGCTGTACGGATATGAGGAGGCAGCAGTGGGCGTCCGTATGCTGGGCTGTGCTTACGCTGTACGAATATGAGAAGTCAGCAGTGGGCGTCCCTATGCTGGGCTGTGCTTACACTGTACAGATATGAGAAGGCAGCAGTGGGTGTCCCTATGCTGGGCTGTGCTTACACTGTACGGATATGAGGAGGCAGCAGTGAGTGTCCCTATGCTGGGCTGTGATTACACTGTACGGATATGAGGAGGCAGCAGTGGGGGTCCCTATACTGGGCTGTGATTACACTGTACAGATATGGGAAGGCAGCAGTGAGAGTCCCTATGCTGGGCTGTGCTTACACTGTACGGATATGAGAAGGCAGCAGTGGGCGTCCCTATGCTGGGTTTTGCTTACACTGTACAGATATGAGGTGGCAGCAGTGGGCGTCCCTATGCTGGGCTGTACTTACGCTGTACGGATATGAGGAGGCAGCAGTGGCGTCCCTATGCTGGGCTGTGATTACACAGTACAAATATGAGAAGGCAGAAGTGGGCATCCCTATGCTGGGCTGTGCTTACACTGTATGTATATGAGGAGGCAGCAGTGGGTGTCCCTATGCTGGGCTGTGCTTACACTGTAAGTATATGAGGAGGCAGCAGTGGATGTCCCTATGCTGGGCTGTGCTTACACTGTATGAATATGAGAAGGCAGCAGTGGGCGCCCCTATGCTGGGCTGTGCTTACACTGTACGGATATGAGGAGGCAGCAGTGGGCGTCCGTATGCTGGGCTGTGCTTACGCTGTACGGATATGAGAAGTCAGCAGTGGGCGTTCCTATGCTGGGCTGTGCTTACGCTGTACGGATATGAGGAGGCAGCAGTGGGCATCCGTATGCTGGGCTGTACTTACACTGTACGGATATGGGGAGGCAGCAGTGGGTGTCCCTATGCTGGGCTATGCTTACGCTGTACGGATATGAGAAGTCAGTAGTGGGCGTCCCTATGCTGGGCTGTGCTTACACTGTACAGATATGAGAAGTCAGCAGTGGGCGTCCCTATGCTGGGCTGTGCTTACGCTGTACGGATATGAGGAGGCAGCAGTGGGTGTCCCTATGCTGGGCTATGCTTACGCTGTACGGATATGAGAAGTTAGTAGTGGGCGTCCCTATGCTGGGCTGTGCTTACACTGTACAGATATGAGAAGGCAGCAGTGGGTGTCCCTATGCTGGGCTATGCTTACACTGTACAGATATGAGAACGCAGCAGTGGGTGTCCCTATGCTGGGCTGTGCTTACACTGTACAGATATGAGAAGGCAGCAGTGGGCGTCCCTATGCTGGGCTGTGATTACACTGTACGGATATGAGGAGGCTGCAGGGGGCATCCCTATGTAGGGCTGTGATTACACTGTACGGATATGAGAAGGCAGCAGTGAGTGTCCCTATGCTGGGCTGTGATTACACTGTACGGATATGAGGAGGCAGCAGTGGGGGTCCCTATGCTGGGCTGTACTTACACTGTACAGATATGAGAAGGCAGCAGTGGGCGTCCCTATGCTGGGCTGTGCTTACACTGTACGGATATGAGGAGGCAGCAGTGGGGGTACCTATGCTGGGCTGTACTTACACTGTACGGATTTGAGGAGGCAGCAGTGAGTGTCCCTATGCTGGGCTGTGATTACACTGTACGGATAAGAGGAGGCAGCAGTGGGGGTCCCTATGCTGGGTTTTGCTTACACTGTACAGATATGAGGTGGCAGCAGTGGGCGTCCCTATGCTGGGCTGTACTTACGCTGTACGGATATGAGGAGGCAGCAGTGAGTGTCCCTATGCTGGGCTGTGATTACACTGTACGGATATGAGGAGGCAGCAGTGGGGGTCCCTATGCTGGGCTGTACTTACACTGTACAGATATGAGAAGGCAGCAGTGGGCGTCCCTATGCTGGGCTGTGCTTACACTGTACGGATATGAGGAGGCAGCAGTGGGGGTACCTATGCTGGGCTGTACTTACACTGTACGGATTTGAGGAGGCAGCAGTGAGTGTCCCTATGCTGGGCTGTGATTACACTGTACGGATATGAGAAGGCAGCAGTGGGCGTCCCTATGCTGGGTTTTGCTTACACTGTACAGATATGAGGTGGCAGCAGTGGGCGTCCCTATGCTGGGCTGTACTTACGCTGTACGGATATGAGGAGGCAGCAGTGGCGTCCCTATGCTGGGCTGTGATTACACAGTACAAATATGAGAAGGCAGAAGTGGGCATCCCTATGCTGGGCTGTGCTTACACTGTATGTATATGAGGAGGCAGCAGTGGGTGTCCCTATGCTGGGCTGTGCTTACACTGTAAGTATATGAGGAGGCAGCAGTGGATGTCCCTATGCTGGGCTGTGCTTACACTGTATGAATATGAGAAGGCAGCAGTGGGCGCCCCTATGCTGGGCTGTGCTTACACTGTACGGATATGAGGAGGCAGCAGTGGGCGTCCGTATGCTGGGCTGTGCTTACGCTGTATGGATATGAGAAGTCAGCAGTGGGCGTCCCTATGCTGGGCTGTGCTTACGCTGTACGGATATGAGGAGGCAGCAGTGGGCATCCGTATGCTGGGCTGTACTTACACTGTACGGATATGGGGAGGCAGCAGTGGGTGTCCCTATGCTGGGCTGTGCTTACACTGTACAGATATGAGAATGCAGCAGTGGGTGTCCCTATGCTGGGCTGTGCTTACACTGTACAGATATGAGAAGGCAGCAGTGGGCGTCCCTATGCTGGGCTGTGATTACACTGTACGGATATGAGGAGGCAGCAGTGGGGGTCCCTATGCTGGGCTGTACTTACATTGTACAGATATGAGAAGGCAGCAGTGGGCGTCCCTATGCTGGGCTGTGCTTACACTGTACGGATATGAGGAGGCAGCAGTGGGGGTACCTATGCTGGGCTGTACTTACACTGTACGGATATGAGGAGGCAGCAGTGAGTGTCCCTATGCTGGGCTGTGATTACACTGTACGGATATGAGGAGGCAGCAGTGGGGGTCCCTATACTGGGCTGTGATTACACTGTACAGATATGGGAAGGCAGCAGTGAGAGTACCTATGCTGGGCTGTGCTTACACTGTACAGATATGAGAACGCAGCAGTAGGTGTCCCTATGCTGGGCTGTGCTTACACTGTACAGATATGAGAAGGCAGCAGTGGGCGTCCCTATGCTGGGCTGTGATTACACTGTACGGATATGAGGAGGCTGCAGGGGGCATCCCTATGTAGGGCTGTGATTACACTGTACGGATATGAGAAGGCAGCAGTGAGTGTCCCTATGCTGGGCTGTGATTACACTGTACGGATATGAGGAGGCAGCAGTGGGGGTCCCTATGCTGGGCTGTACTTACACTGTACAGATATGAGAAGGCAGCAGTGGGCGTCCCTATGCTGGGCTGTGCTTACACTGTACGGATATGAGGAGGCAGCAGTGGGGGTACCTATGCTGGGCTGTACTTACACTGTACGGATTTGAGGAGGCAGCAGTGAGTGTCCCTATGCTGGGCTGTGATTACACTGTACGGATAAGAGGAGGCAGCAGTGGGGGTCCCTATACTGGGCTGTGATTACACTGTACAGATATGGGAAGGCAGCAGTGAGAGTCCCTATGCTGGGCTGTGCTAACACTGTACGGATATGAGAAGGCAGCAGTGGGTGTCCCTATGCTGGGCTGTGCATACACTGTACGGATATGAGGAGGCAGCGGTGGGGGTACCTATGCTGGGCTGTACTTACACTGTACGGATATGAGGAGGCAGCAGTGTATGTCCCTATGCTGGGCTGTGCTTACACTGTATGGATATGAGGCAGCAGTGGGCATCCCTATGCTGGGTTGTGCTTACACTGTACGGATATGAGGTGGCAGCAGTGGGCGTCCCTATGCTGGGCTGTACTTACGCTGTACGGATATGAGGAGGCAGCAGTGGCGTCCCTATGCTGGGCTGTGATTACACAGTACAAATATGAGAAGGCAGAAGTGGGCGTCCCTATGCTGGGCTGTGCTTACACTGTATGTATATGAGGAGGCAGCAGTGGGTGTCCCTATGCTGGGCTGTGCTTACACTGTAAGTATATGAGGAGGCAGCAGTGGACGTCCCTATGCTGGGCTGTGCTTACACTGTATGAATATGAGAAGGCAGCAGTGGGCGCCCCTATGCTGGGCTGTGCTTACACTGTACGGATATGAGGAGGCAGCAGTGGGCGTCCGTATGCTGGGCTGTGCTTACGCTGTACGGATATGAGAAGTCAGCAGTGGGCGTCCCTATGCTGGGCTGTGCTTACGCTGTACGGATATGAGGCAGCAGTGGGCGTCCGTATGCTGGGCTGTACTTACACTGTACGGATATGAGGCAGCAGTGGGTGTCCCTATGCTGGGCTATGCTTACGCTGTATGGATATGAGAAGTCAGTAGTGGGCGTCCCTATGCTGGGCTGTGCTTACACTGTACAGATATGAGAAGTCAGCAGTGGGCGTCCCTATGCTGGGCTGTGCTTACGCTTTACGGATATGAGGAGGCAGCAGTGGGTGTCCCTATGCTGGGCTATGCTTACACTGTACGGATATGAGAAGTCAGTAGTGGGCGTCCCTATGGTGGGCTGTGCTTACACTGTACGGATATGAGAAGGCAGCAGTGGGTGTCCCTATGCTGGGCTGTGCTTACACTGTACAGATATGAGAATGCAGCAGTGGGTGTCCCTATGCTGGGCTGTGCTTACACTGTACAGATATGAGAAGGCAGCAGTGGGCGTCCCTATGCTGGGCTGTGATTACACTGTACGGATATGAGGAGGCAGCAGTGGGGGTCCCTATGCTGGGCTGTACTTACATTGTACAGATATGAGAAGGCAGCAGTGGGCGTCCCTATGCTGGGCTGTGCTTACACTGTACGGATATGAGGAGGCAGCAGTGGGGGTACCTATGCTGGGCTGTACTTACACTGTACGGATATGAGGAGGCAGCAGTGAGTGTCCCTATGCTGGGCTGTGATTACACTGTACGGATATGAGGAGGCAGCAGTGGGGGTCCCTATACTGGGCTGTGATTACACTGTACAGATATGGGAAGGCAGCAGTGAGAGTACCTATGCTGGGCTGTGCTTACACTGTACGGATATGAGAAGGCAGCAGTGGGTGTCCCTATGCTGGGCTGTGCTTACACTGTACAGATATGAGAAGGCAGCAGTGGGCGTCCCTATGCTGGTTTGTGATTACACTGTACGGATATGAGGAGGCTGCAGGGGGCGTCCCTATGTAGGGCTGTGATTACACTGTACGGATATGAGAAGGCAGCAGTGAGTGATCCTATGCTGGGCTGTGATTACACTGTACGGATATGAGGAGGCAGCAGTGGGGGTCCCTATGCTGGCCTGTACTTACACTGTACAGATATGAGAAGGCAGCAGTGAGAGTCCCTATGCTGGGCTGTGCTTACACTGTACGGATATGAGAAGGCAGCAGTGGGTGTCCCTATGCTGGGCTGTGCTTACACTGTACGGATATGAGGAGGCAGCAGTGGGGGTACCTATGCTGGACTGTACTTACACTGTACGGATATGAGGAGGCAGCAGTGTATGTCCCTATGCTGGGCTGTGCTTACACTGTATGGATATGAGGCAGCAGTGGGCATCCCTATGCTGGGTTGTGCTTACACTGTACGGATATGAGGAGGCAGCAGTGGGGGTACCTATGCTGGGCTGTACTTACACTGTACGGATATGAGGAGGCAGCAGTGAGTGTCCCTATGCTGGGCTGTGATTACACTGTACGGATATGAGGAGGCAGCAGTGGGGGTCCCTATACTGGGCTGTGATTACACTGTACAGATATGGGAAGGCAGCAGTGAGAGTACCTATGCTGGGCTGTGCTTACACTGTACGGATATGAGAAGGCAGCAGTGGGTGTCCCTATGCTGGGCTGTGCTTACACTGTACGGATATGAGGAGGCAGCAGTGGGGGTACCTATGCTGGGCTGTACTTACACTGTACGGATATGAGGAGGCAGCAGTGTATGTCCCTATGCTGGGGTGTGCTTACACTGTATGGATATGAGGCAGCAGTGGGCATCCCTATGCTGGGTTGTGCTTACACTGTACGGATATGAGGTGGCAGCAGTGGGCGTCCCTATGCTGGGCTGTACTTACGCTGTACGGATATGAGGAGGCAGCAGTGGCGTCCCTATGCTGGGCTGTGATTACACTGTACAAATATGAGAAGGCAGCAGTGGGCGTCCCTATGGTGGGCTGTGCTTACACTATATGTATATGAGGAGGCAGCAGTGGGTGTCCCTATGCTGGGCTGTGCTTACACTGTAAGTATATGAGGAGGCAGCAGTGGGAGTCCCTATGCTGGGCTGTGTTTACACTGTATGTATATGAGGAGGCAGCAGTGGGTGTCCCTAGGCTGGGCTGTGCTTACGCTGTATGTATATGAGGAGGCAGCAGTGGGTGTCCCTATGCTGGGCTGTGCTTACGCTGTATGTATATGAGGAGGCAGCAGTGGGTGTCCCTATGCTGGGATGTGCTTACACTGTACAGATATGAGAAGGCAGCAGTGGGGGTCCCTATGCTGGGCTGTGCTTACACTGTACGTATATGAGAAGGCAGCAGTGGACGTCCCTATGCTGGGCTGTGCTTTCACTTTAAGGATATGAGAAGGCAGCAGTGGACGTCCCTATGCTAGGCTGTGCTTACACTATATGAATATGAGAAGGCAGCAGTGGGCGCCCCTATGCTGGGCTGTGCTTACACTGTACGGATATGAGGAGGCAGCAGTGGGCGGCCCTATGCTGGGCTGTGCTTACGCTGTACGGATATGAGGAGGCAGCAGTGGGCGTCCGTATGCTGGGCTGTGCTTACGCTGTACGGATATGAGAAGTCAGCAGTGGGCGTCCCTATGCTGGGCTGTGCTTACACTGTACAGATATGAGAAGGCAGCAGTGGGTGTCCCTATGCTGGGCTGTGCTTACACTGTACAGATATGGGAAGGCAGCAGTGAGAGTCCCTATGCTGGGCTGTGCTTACACTGTACAGATATGAGAATGCAGCAGTGGGTGTCCCTATGCTGGGCTGTGCTTACACTGTACAGATATGAGAAGGCAGCAGTGGGCGTCCCTATGCTGGGCTGTGATTACACTGTACGGATATGAGGAGGCAGCAGTGGGGGTCCCTATGCTGGGCTGTACTTACATTGTACAGATATGAGAAGGCAGCAGTGGGCGTCCCTATGCTGGGCTGTGCTTACACTGTACGGATATGAGGAGGCAGCAGTGGGGGTACCTATGCTGGGCTGTACTTACACTGTACGGATATGAGGAGGCAGCAGTGAGTGTCCCTATGCTGGGCTGTGATTACACTGTACGGATATGAGGAGGCAGCAGTGGGGGTCCCTATACTGGGCTGTGATTACACTGTACAGATATGGGAAGGCAGCAGTGAGAGTACCTATGCTGGGCTGTGCTTACACTGTATGGATATGAGAAGGCAGCAGTGGGTGTCCCTATGCTGGGCTGTGCTTACAATGTACAGATATGAGAAGGCAGCAGTGGGCGTCCCTATGCTGGTCTGTGATTACACTGTACGGATATGAGGAGGCTGCAGGGGGCGTCCCTATGTAGGGCTGTGATTACACTGTACGGATATGAGAAGGCAGCAGTGAGTGATCCTATGCTGGGCTGTGATTACACTGTACGGATATGAGGAGGCAGCAGTGGGGGTCCCTATGCTGGGCTGTACTTACACTGTACAGATATGAGAAGGCAGCAGTGAGAGTCCCTATGCTGGGCTGTGCTTACACTGTACGGATATGAGAAGGCAGCAGTGGGTGTCCCTATGCTGGGCTGTGCTTACACTGTACGGATATGAGGAGGCAGCAGTGGGGGTACCTATGCTGGGCTGTACTTACACTGTACGGATATGAGGAGGCAGCAGTGTATGTCCCTATGCTGGGCTGTGCTTACACTGTATGGATATGAGGCAGCAGTGGGCATCCCTATGCTGGGTTGTGCTTACACTGTACGGATATGAGGAGGCAGCAGTGGGGGTACCTATGCTGGGCTGTACTTACACTGTACGGATATGAGGAGGCAGCAGTGAGTGTCCCTATGCTGGGCTGTGATTACACTGTACGGATATGAGGAGGCAGCAGTGGGGGTCCCTATACTGGGCTGTGATTACACTGTACAGATATGGGAAGGCAGCAGTGAGAGTACCTATGCTGGGCTGTGC
Organism: Taudactylus pleione; assembly: GCA_031769625.1. Classification (NCBI taxonomy): domain Eukaryota; kingdom Metazoa; phylum Chordata; class Amphibia; order Anura; family Myobatrachidae; genus Taudactylus; species Taudactylus pleione. The sequence continues at coordinate 510,684 of JAUIMM010001059.1, forward strand.
TTACACTGTACGGATATGAGAAGGCAGCAGTGGGTGTCCCTATGCTGGGCTGTGCTTACACTGTACGGATATGAGGAGGCAGCAGTGGGGGTACCTATGCTGGGCTGTACTTACACTGTACGGATATGAGGAGGCAGCAGTGTATGTCCCTATGCTGGGGTGTGCTTACACTGTATGGATATGAGGCAGCAGTGGGCATCCCTATGCTGGGTTGTGCTTACACTGTACGGATATGAGGTGGCAGCAGTGGGCGTCCCTATGCTGGGCTGTACTTACGCTGTACGGATATGAGGAGGCAGCAGTGGCGTCCCTATGCTGGGCTGTGATTACACTGTACAAATATGAGAAGGCAGCAGTGGGCGTCCCTATGGTGGGCTGTGCTTACACTATATGTATATGAGGAGGCAGCAGTGGGTGTCCCTATGCTGGGCTGTGCTTACACTGTAAGTATATGAGGAGGCAGCAGTGGGAGTCCCTATGCTGGGCTGTGCTTACACTGTATGTATATGAGGAGGCAGCAGTGGGTGTCCCTAGGCTGGGCTGTGCTTACGCTGTATGTATATGAGGAGGCAGCAGTGGGTGTCCCTATGCTGGGCTGTGCTTACGCTGTATGTATATGAGGAGGCAGCAGTGGGTGTCCCTATGCTGGGATGTGCTTACACTGTACAGATATGAGAAGGCAGCAGTGGGGGTCCCTATGCTGGGCTGTGCTTACACTGTACGTATATGAGAAGGCAGCAGTGGACGTCCCTATGCTGGGCTGTGCTTTCACTTTAAGGATATGAGAAGGCAGCAGTGGACGTCCCTATGCTAGGCTGTGCTTACACTGTATGAATATGAGAAGGCAGCAGTGGGCGCCCCTATGCTGGGCTGTGCTTACACTGTACGGATATGAGGAGGCAGCAGTGGGCGGCCCTATGCTGGGCTGTGCTTACGCTGTACGGATATGAGGAGGCAGCAGTGGGCGTCCGTATGCTGGGCTGTGCTTACGCTGTACGGATATGAGAAGTCAGCAGTGGGCGTCCCTATGCTGGGCTGTGCTTACACTGTACAGATATGAGAAGGCAGCAGTGGGTGTCCCTATGCTGGGCTGTGCTTACACTGTATGGATATGAGGAGGCAGCAGTGGGGGTACCTATGCAGGGCTGTACTTACACTGTACGGATATGAGGAGGCAGCAGTGAGTGTCCCTATGCTGGGCTGTGATTACACTGTACGGATATGAGGAGGCAGCAGTGGGGGTCCCTATACTAGGCTGTGATTACACTGTACAGATATGGGAAGGCAGCAGTGAGAGTCCCTATGCTGGGCTGTGCTTACACTGTACGGATATGAGAAGGCAGCAGTGGGTGTCCCTATGCTGGGCTGTGCTTACACTGTACGGATATGAGGAGGCAGCAGTGGGGGTACCTATGCTGGGCTGTACTTACACTGTACGGATATGAGGAGGCAGCAGTGTATGTCCCTATGCTGGGCTGTGCTTACACTGTATGGATATGAGGCAGCGGTGGGCATCCCTATGCTGGGTTGTGCTTACACTGCACGGATATGAGGTGGCAGCAGTGGGCGTCCCTATGCTGGGCTGTACTTACGCTGTACGGATATGAGGAGGCAGCAGTGGTGTCCCTATGCTGGGCTGTGATTACACTGTACAAATATGAGAAGGAGGCAGTGGGCGTCCCTATGCTGGGCTGTGCTTACACTATATGTATATGAGGAGGCAGCAGTGGGGTGTCCCTATGCTGGGCTGTGCTTACACTGTAAGTATATGAGGAAGGCAGCAGTGGGAGTCCCCTATGCTGGGCTGTGCTTACACTGTATGTATATGAGGAGGCAGCAGTGGGTGTCCCTATGCTGGGCTGTGCTTACGCTGTATGTATATGAGGAGGCAGCAGTGGGTGTCCCTATGCTGGGCTGTGCTTACGCTGTATGTATATGAGGAGGCAGCAGTGGGTGTCCCCTATGCTGGGATGTGCTTACACTGTACAGATATGAGAAGGCAGCAGTGGGGGTCCCTATGCTGGGCTGTGCTTACACTGTACGTATATGAGAAGGCAGCAGTGGACGTCCCTATGCTGGGCTGTGCTTTCACTTTAAGGATATGAGATGGCAGCAGTGGACGTCCCTATGCTGGGCTGTGCTTACACTGTATGAATATGAGAAGGCAGCAGTGGGCGGCCCTATGCTGGGCTGTGCTTACGCTGTACGGATATGAGGAGGCAGCAGTGGGCGGCCCTATGCTGGGCTGTGCTTACACTGTACAGATATGAGAAGGCAGCAGTGGGTGTCCCTATGCTGGGCTGTGCTTACGCTGTATGTATATGAGGAGGCAGCAGTGGGTGTCCCTATGCTGGGATGTGCTTACACTGTACGGATATGAGAAGGCAGCAGTGGGCGTCCCTATGCTGGGCTGTGCTTACACTGTACGTATATGAGAAGGCAGCAGTGGACGTCCCTATGCTGGGCTGTGCTTACACTGTATGAGTATGAGAAGGCAGCAGTGGGCGTCCCTATGCTGGGCTGTGCTTACACTGTACGTATATGAGAAGGCAGCAGTGGGCGTCCCTATGCTGGGCTGTGCTTACGCTGTACGTATATGAGAAGGCAGCAGTGGGCGTCCCTATGCTGGGCTGTGATTACGCTGTACGGATATGAGGAGGCAGCAGTGGGTGTCCCTATGCTGGGCTGTGCTTACACTGTACGGATATGAGGAGGCAGCAGTGGGCGTCTCTATGCTGGGCTGTGCTTACACTGTACGTATATGAGAAGGCAGCAGTGGACGTCCCTATGCTGGGCTGTGCTTACACTGTACGGATATGAGGAGACAGCAGTGGGCGTCCCTATGCTGGGCTGTGCTTACACTGTACGGATATGAGAAGGCAGCAGTGGGCGTCCCTATGCTGAGCTGTGCTTACACTGTACGGATATGAGAAGGCAGCAGTGGGCGTCCCTATGCTGGGCTGTGATTACACTGTACAGATATGAGAAGGCAGCAGTGGGCGTCCCTATGATGGGCTGTGCTTACACTGTACGGATATGAGGAGGCAGCAGTGGGTGTCACTATGCTGGGCTGTGCTTACACTGTACGGATATGAGGAGGCAGCAGTAGGCGTACCTATGCTGGGCTGTGCTTACACTGTATGGATATGAGGAGGCAGCAGTGGGTGTCCCTATGCTGGGCTGTGATTACACTGTACGGATATGAGAAGGCAGCAGTGGGCGTCCCTATGCTGGGCTGTGCTTACACTGTACAGATATGAGAAGGCAGCAGTGAGCGTCCCTATGCTGGGCTGTGATTACACTGTACGGATATGAGAAGGCAGCAGTGGGCGTCCCTATGCTGGGCTGTATTACACTGTACGGATATGAGGAGGCAGCAGTGGATGTCCCTATGCTGGGCTGTACTTACACTGTACGGATATGAGAAGGCAGCGTGGACGTCCCTATGCTGGGCTGTGATTACACTGTACAGATATGAGGAGGCAGCAGTGGGTGTCCCTATGCTGGGCTGTGCTTACGCTGTACAGATATGAGAAGGCAGCAGTGGGCGTCCCTATGATGGGCTGTGCTTACACTGGACAGATATGAGAAGGCAGCAGTGGGTGTCCCTATGCTGGGCTGTGCTTACACTGTACGGATATGAGGAGGCAGCAGTGGGGGTCCCTATGCTGGGCTGTACTTACACTGTACAGATATGAGAAGGCAGCAGTGGGCGTCCCTATGCTGGGCTGTGCTTACACTGTACGGATATGAGGAGGCAGCAGTGGGGGTACCTATGCTGGGCTGTACTTACACTGTACGGATATGATGAGGCAGCAGTGAGTGTCCCTATGCTCGGCTGTGATTACACTGTACGGATATGAGGAGGCAGCAGTGGGGGTCCCTATATTGGGCTGTGATTACACTGTACAGATATGGGAAGGCAGCAGTGAGAGTCCCTATGCTGGGCTGTGCTTACACTGTACGGATATGAGAAGGCAGCAGTGGGTGTCCCTATGCTGGGCTATGCTTACACTGTACGGATATGAGGAGGCAGCAGTGGGGGTACCTATGCTGGGCTGTACTTACACTGTACGGATATGAGGAGGCAGCAGTGGGTGTCCCTATGCTGGGCTGTGCTTACACTGTATGGATATGAGGCAGCAGTGGGCATCCCTATGCTGGGTTGTGCTTACACTGTACGGATATGAGGTGGCAGCAGTGGGCGTCCCTATGCTGGGCTGTACTTACGCTGTACGGATATGAGGAGGCAGCAGTGGCGTACCTATGCTGGGCTGTGATTACACAGTAGAAATATGAAAAGGCAGAAGTGGGCGTCCCTATGCTGGGCTGTGCTTACACTGTATGTATATGAGGAGGCAGCAGGGACGTCCCTATGCTGGGCTGTGCTTACACTGTACGTATATGAGAAGGCAGCAGTGGGCGTCCCTATGCTGGGCTGTGCTTACACTGTACGGATATGAGAAGGCAGCAGTGGGCGTCCCTATGCTGGGCTGTGATTACACTGTACAGATATGAGAAGGCAGCAGTGGGCATCCCTATGATGGGCTGTGCTTACACTGTACGGATATGAGACGGCAGCAGTGGGCGTCCCTATGCTGGGCTGTGATTACACTGTACGGATATGAGAAGGCAGCAGTGGGCTTAACTATGCTGGGCTGTGCTTACACTGTACAGATATGAGAAGGCAGCAGTGGGCGTCCCTATGCTGGGCTGTGATTACACTGTACAGATATGAGAAGCCAGCAGTGGGCGTCCCTATGCTGGGCTGTGATTACACTGTACGGATATGAGGAGGCAGCAGTGGGTGTCACTATGCTGGGCTGTGCTTACACTGTACGGATATGAGGAGGCAGCAGTAGGCGTACCTATGCTGGGCTGTGCTTACACTGTACGGATATGAGGAGGCAGCAGTGGGTGTCCCTATGCTGGGCTGTGCTTACACTGTACAGATATGAGGAGGCAGCAGTGGGCGTCCCTATGCTGGGCTGTGATTACACTGTACGGATATGAGAAGGCCGCAGTGGGCGTCCCTATGCTGGGCTGTGATTACACTGTACAGATATGAGGAGGCAGCAGTGGGCGTCCCTATGCTGGGCTGTGATTACACTGTACGGATATGAGAAGGCCGCAGTGGGCGTCCCTATGCTGGGCTGTGATTACACTGTACAGATATGAGAAGGCAGCAGTGAGCGTCCCTATGCTGGGCTGTGATTACACTGTACGGATATGAGAAGGCAGCAGTGGGCGTCCCTATGCTGGGCTGTATTACACTGTATGGATATGAGGAGGCAGCAGTGGATGTCCCTATGCTGGGCTGTACTTACACTGTACGGATATGAGAAGGCAGCGTGGACGTCCCTATGCTGGGCTGTGATTACACTGTACGGATATGAGAAGGCAGCAGTGGGCGGCCCTATGCTGGGCTGTGCTTACATTGTATGGATATGAGAAGGCAGCAGTGGGCGTCCCTATGCTGGGCTGTGCTTACACTGTACAGATATGAGGAGGCAGCAGTGGGTGTCTCTATGCTGGGCTGTGCTTACACTGTACAGATATGAGAAGGCAGCAGTGAGCGTCCCTATGCTGTGCTGTGCTTACGCTGTACAGATATGAGAAGGCAGCAGTGGGCGTCCCTATGCTGGGCTGTGCTTACACTGGACAGATATGAGAAGGCAGCAGTGGGTGTCCCTATGCTGGACTGTATTTACACTGTACGGATATGAGAAGGCAGCAGTGGGCGTCCCTATGCTGGACTGTATTTACACTGTACAGATATGAGAAGGCAGCAGTGAGCGTCCCTATGCTGGACTGTATTTACACTGTACGGATATGAGAAGGCAGCAGTGGGCGTCCCTATGCTGGGCTGTGATTACACTGTACGGATATGAGAAGGCAGCAGTGGGCGTCCCTATGCTGGGCTGTATTACACTGTATGGATATGAGGAGGCAGCAGTGGGCGTCCCTATGCTGGGCTGTGATTACACTGTACAGATATGAGAAGGCAGCAGTGGGCGTCCCTATGCTGGGCTGTGCTTACACTGTACGGATATGAGGAGGCAGCAGTGGGCGTCCCTATGCTGGGCTGTACTTACGCTGTACGGATATGAGGAGGCAGAAGTGGGCGTCCCTATGCTGGGCTGTGATTACACAGTACAAATATGAGAAGGCAGAAGTGGGCGTCCCTATGCTGGGCTGTGCTTACACTGTATGGATATGAGAAGGCAGCAGTGGGCGTCCCTATGCTGGGCTGTGCTTACACTGTATGTATATGAGGAGGCAGCAGTGGGTGTCTCTATGCTGGGCTGTGCTTACACTGTAAGTATATGAGGAGGCAGCAGTGGACGTCCCTATGCTGGGCTGTGCTTACACTGTATGAATATGAGAAGGCAGCAGTGGGTGTCCCTATGCTGGGCTGTGCTTACACTGTACAGATATGAGAACGCAGCAGTGGGTGTCCATATGCTGGGCTGTGCTTACACTGTACAGATATGAGAAGGCAGCAGTGGGCGTCCCTATGCTGGGCTGTGATTACACTGTATGGATATGAGGAGGCTGCAGGGGGCGTCCCTATGTAGGGCTGTGATTACACTGTACGGATATGAGAAGGCAGCAGTGGGTATCCCTATGCTGGGCTGTGATTACACTGTACGGATATGAGGAGGCAGCAGTGGGGGTCCCTATGCTGGGCTGTACTTACACTGTACAGATATGAAAAGGCAGCAGTGGGCGTCCCTATGCTGGGCTGTGCTTACACTGTACGGATATGAGGAGGCAGCAGTGGGGGTACCTATGCTGGGCTGTACTTACACTGTACGGATATGAGGAGGCAGCAGTGAGTGTCCCTATGCTGGGCTGTGATTACACTGTACGGATATGAGGAGGCAGCAGTGGGGGTCCTTATACTGGGCTGTGATTACACTGTACAGATATGGGAAGGCAGCAGTGAGAGTCCCTATGCTGGGCTGTGCTTACACTGTACGGATATGAGAAGGCAGCAGTGGGTGTCCCTATGCTGGGCTGTGCTTACACTGTACGGATATGAGGAGGCAGCAGTGGGGGTACCTATGCTGGGCTGTACTTACACTGTACGGATATGAGGAGGCAGCAGTGTATGCCCCTATGCTGGGCTGTGCTTACACTGTATGGATATGAGGCAGCAGTGGGCATCCCTATGCTGGGTTGTGCTTACACTGTACGGATATGAGGTGGCAGCAGTGGGCGTCCCTATGCTGGGCTGTACTTACGCTGTGCGGATATGAGGAGGCAGCAGTGGATTCCCGATGCTGGGCTGTGATTACACTGTACAAATATGAGAAGGCAGCAGTGGGCGTCCCTATGCTGGGCTGTGCTTACACTATATGTATATGAGGAGGCAGCAGTGGGTGTCCCTATGCTGGGCTGTGCTTACACTGTAAGTATATGAGGAGGCAGCAGTGGGAGTCCCTATGCTGGGCTGTGCTTACACTGTATGTATATGAGGAGGCAGCAGTGGGTGTCCCTATGCTGGGCTGTGCTTACACTGTATGTATATGAGGAGGCAGCAGTGGGTGTCCCTAGGCTGGGCTGTGCTTACGCTGTATGTATATGAGGAGGCAGCAGTGGGTGTCCCTATGCTGGGCTGTGCTTACGCTGTATGTATATGAGGAGGCAGCAGTGGGTGTCCCTATGCTGGGATGTGCTTACACTGTACAGATATGAGAAGGCAGCAGTGGGGGTCCCTATGCTGGGCTGTGCTTACACTGTACGTATATGAGAAGGCAGCAGTGGACCTCCCTATGCTGGGCTGTGCTTTCACTTTAAGGATATGAGATGGCAGCAGTGGACGTCCCTATGCTGGGCTGTGCTTACACTGTTTGAATATGAGAAGGCAGCAGTGGGCGCCCCTATGCTGGGCTGTGCTTACACTGTACGGATATGAGGAGGCAGCAGTGGACGGCCCTATGCTGGGCTGTGCTTACGCTGTACGGATATGAGGAGGCAGTAGTGGGCGTCCATATGCTGGGCTGTGCTTACGCTGTACGGATATGAGAAGTCAGCAGTGGGCGTCCTTATGCTGGGCTGTGCTTACACTGTACAGATATGAGAAGGCAGCAGTGGGTGTCCCTATGCTGGGCTGTGCTTACACTGTACGGATATGAGGAGGCAGCAGTTGGGGTACCTATGCTGGGCTGTACTTACACTGTACGGATATGAGGAGGCAGCAGTGAGTGTCCCTATGCTGGGCTGTGATTACACTGTACGGATATGAGGAGGCAGCAGTGGGGGTCCCTATACTGGGCTGTGATTACACTGTACAGCTATGGGAAGGCAGCAGTGAGAGTCCCTATGCTGGGCTGTGCTTACACTGTACGGATATGAGAAGGCAGCAGTGGGTGTCCCTATGCTGGGCTGTGCTTACACTGTACGGATATGAGGAGGCAGCAGTGGGGGTACCTATGCTGGGCTGTACTTACACTGTACGGATATGAGGAGGCAGCAGTGTATGTCCCTATACTGGGCTGTGCTTACACTGTATGGATATGAGGCAGCAGTGGGCATCCCTATGCTGGGTTGTGCTTACACTGTACGGATATGAGGTGGCAGCAGTGGGCGTCCCTATGCTGGGCTGTACTTACGCTGGATGGATATGAGGAGGCAGCAGTGGCGTCCCTATGCTGGGCTGTGATTACACTGTACAAATATGAGAAGGCAGCAGTGGGCATCCCTATGCTGGGCTGTGCTTACACTATATGTATATGAGGAGGCAGCAGTGGGTGTCCCTATGCTGGGCTGTGCTTACACTGTAAGTATATGAGGAGGCAGCAGTGGGAGTCCCTATGCTGGGCTGTGCTTACACTGTATGTATATGAGGAGGCAGCAGTGGGTGTCCCTATGCTGGGCTGTGCTTACGCTGTATGTATATGAGGAGGCAGCAGTGGGTGTCCCTATGCTGGGCTGTGCTTACGCTGTATGTATATGAGGAGGCAGCAGTGGGTGTCCCTATGCTGGGATGTGCTTACACTGTACAGATATGAGAAGGCAGCAGTGGGGGTCCCTATGCTGGGCTGTGCTTACACTGTACGTATATGAGAAGGCAGCAGTGGACGTCCCTATGCTGGGCTGTGCTTTCACTTTAAGGATATGAGATGGCAGCAGTGGACGTCCCTATGCTGGGCTGTGCTTACACTGTAAGAATATGAGAAGGCAGCAGTGGGCGCCCCTATGCTGGGCTGTGCTTACACTGTACAGATATGAGGAGGCAGCAGTGGGCGGCCCTATGCTGGGCTGTGCTTACGCTGTACTGATATGAGGAGGCAGCAGTGGGCTCCGTATGCTGGGCTGTGCTTACGCTGTACGGATATGAGAAGGCAGCAGTGGGTCTCCCTATGCTGGGCTGTGCTTACGCTGTATGTATATGAGGAGGCAGCAGGGGGTGTCCCTATGCTGGGCTGTGCTTACGCTGTACGTCCCTATGCTGGGCTGTGATTACACTGTACGGATATGAGAAGGCAGCAGTGGGCGTCCCTATGCTGGGCTGTGCTTACACTGTATGGATATGAGAAGGCAGCAGTGAGCGTCCCTATGCTGGGCTGTGCTTACACTGTATGGATATGAGGAGACAGCAGTGGGCGTCCCTATGCTGGGCTGTGCTTACACTGTATGGATATGAGAAGGCAGCAGTGGGTGTCCCTATGCTGGGCTGTGCTTACGCTGTACGGATATGAGGAGGTAGCAGTGGGTGTCCCTATGCTGGGCTGTGCTTACACTGTACGTATATGAGAAGGCAGCAGTGGACGTCCCTATGCTGGGCTGTGCTTACACTGTACGTATATGAGAAGGCAGCAGTGGATGTCCCTATGCTGGGCTATACTTACACTGTACGGATATGAGAAGGCAGCGTGGACGCCCCTATGCTGGGCTGTGATTACACTGTACGGATATGAGAAGGCAGCAGTGGGCGGCCCTATGCTGGGCTGTGATTACACTGTACGGATATGAGGAGGCAGCAGTGGGTGTCACTATGCTGGGCTGTGCTTACACTGTACAGATATGAGAAGGCAGCAGTGAGCGTCCCTATGCTGTGCTGTGCTTACACTGTACAGATATGAGAAGGCAGCAGTGGGCGTCCCTATGCTGGGCTGGGCTGTGCTTACACTGGACAGATATGAGAAGGCAGCAGTGGGTGTCCCTATGCTGGGCTGTGCTTACACTGTACAGATATGAGAAGGCAGCAGTGAGCGTCCCTATGCTGGGCTGTATTACACTGTACGGATATGAGGAGGCAGCAGTGGGCATCCCTATGCTGGGCTGTGATTACACTGTACAGATATGAGAAGGCAGCAGTGGGCGTCCCTATGCTGGACTGTGCTTACACTGTACGGATATGAGGAGGCAGCAGTAGGGGTACCTATGCTGGGCTGTACTTACACTGTACGGATATGAGGAGGCAGCAGTGAGTGTCCCTATGCTGGGCTGTGATTACACTGTACGGATATGAGGAGGCAGCAGTGGGCGTCCCTATGCTGGGCTGTGCTTACACTGGACAGATATGAGAAGGCAGCAGTGGGTGTCCCTATGCTGGGCTGTGCTTACACTGTACAGATATGAGAAGGCAGCAGTGAGCGTCCCTATGCTGGGCTGTATTACACTGTATGGATATGAGGAGGCAGCAGTGGGCGTCCCTATGCTGGGCTGTGCTTACACTGGACAGATATGAGAAGGCAGCAGTGGGTGTCCCTATGCTGGGCTGTGCTTACACTGTACAGATATGAGAAGGCAGCAGTGAGCGTCCCTATGCTGGGCTGTATTACACTGTATGGATATGAGGAGGCAGCAGTGGGCGTCCCTATGCTGGGCTGTGATTACACTGTACAGATATGAGAAGGCAGCAGTGGGCGTCCCTATGCTGGACTGTGCTTACACTGTACGGATATGAGGAGGCAGCAGTGGGCGTCCCTATGTAGGGCTGTGATTACACTGTACGGATATGAGAAGGCAGCAGTGAGTGTCCCTATGCTGGGCTGTGATTACACTGTACGGATATGAGGAGGCAGCAGTGGGGGTCCCTATGCTGGGCTGTACTTACACTGTACAGATATGAGAAGGCAGCAGTGGGCGTCCCTATGCTGGGCTGTGCTTACACTGTACGGATATGAGGAGGCCGCAGTAGGGGTACCTATGCTGGGCTGTACTTACACTGTACGGATATGAGGAGGCAGCAGTGAGTGTCCCTATGCTGGGCTGTGATTACACTGTACGGATATGAGGAGGCAGCAGTGGGGGTCCCTATACTGGGCTGTGATTACACTGTACAGATATGGGAAGGCAGCAGTGAGAGTCCCTATGCTGGGCTGTGCTTACACTGTACGGATATGAGAAGGCAGCAGTGGGTGTCCCTATACTGGGCTGTGATTACACTGTACAGATATGGGAAGGCAGCAGTGAGAGTCCCTATGCTGGGCTGTGCTTACACTGTACGGATATGAGGAGGCAGCAGTGGGGGTACCTATGCTGGGCTGTACTTACACTGTACGGATATGAGGAGGCAGCAGTGTATGTCCCTATGCTGGGCTGTGCTTACACTGTATGGATATGAGGCAGCAGTGGGCATCCCTATGCTGGGTTGTGCTTACACTGTACGTATATGAGGTGGCAGCAGTGGGGGTACCTATGCTGGGCTGTACTTACACTGTACGGATATGAGGAGGCAGCAGTGTATGTCCCTATGCTGGGCTGTGCTTACACTGTATGGATATGAGGCAGCAGTGGGCATCCCTATGCTGGGTTGTGCTTACACTGTACGGATATGAGGAGGCAGCAGTGGGGGTCCCTATACTGGGCTGTGATTACACTGTACAGATATGGGAAGGCAGCAGTGAGAGTCCCTATGCTGGGCTGTGCTTACACTGTACGGATATGAGGAGGCAGCAGTGGGGGTACCTATGCTGGGCTGTACTTACACTGTACGGATATGAGGAGGCAGCAGTGTATGTCCCTATGCTGGGCTGTGCTTACACTGTATGGATATGAGGCAGCAGTGGGCATCCCTATGCTGGGTTGTGCTTACACTGTACGTATATGAGGTGGCAGCAGTGGGCGTCCCTATGCTGGGCTGTACTTACGCTGTACGGATATGAGGAGGCAGCAGTGGCGTCCCTATGCTGGGCTGTGATTACACAGTACAAATATGAGAAGGCAGAAGTGGGTGTCCCTATGCTGGGCTGTGCTTACACTGTATGTATATGGGGAGGCAGCAGTGGGTGTCCCTATGCTGGGCTGTGCTTACACTGTAAGTATATGAGGAGGCAGCAGTGGACGTCCCTATGCTGGGCTGTGCTTACACTGTATGAATATGAGAAGGCAGCAGTGGGCGCCCCTATGCTGGGCTGTGCTTACACTGTACGGATATGAGGAGGCAGCAGTGGGCGTCCGTATGCTGGGCTGTGCTTACGCTGTACGGATAAGAGAAGTCAGGAGTGGGCGTCCCTATGCTGGGCTGTGCTTATGCTGTACGGATATGAGGAGGCAGCAGTGGGCGTCCGTATGCTGGGCTGTACTTACACTGTACGGATATGAGGAGGCAGCAGTGGGTGTCCCTATGCTGGGCTATGCTTACGCTGTACGGATATGAGAAGTCAGTAGAGAGCGTCCCTATGCTGGGCTGTGCTTACACTGTACAGATATGAGAAGTCAGCAGTGGGCGTCCCTATGATGGGCTGTGCTTACGCTGTACGGATATGAGGAGGCAGCAGTGGGTGTCCCTATGCTGCGCTATGCTTACGCTGTACGGATATGAGAAGTCAGTAGTGGGCGTCCCTATGCTGGGCTGTGCTTACACTGTACAGATATGAGAAGGCAGCAGTGGGTGTCCCTATGCTGGGCTGTGCTTACACTGTACAGATATGAGAACGCAGCAGTGGGTGTCCCTATGCTGGGCTATGCTTACACTGTACAGATATGAGAAGGCAGCAGTGGGCGTCCCTATGCTGGGCTGTGAATACACTGTACGGATATGAGGAGGCTGCAGGGGGCGTCCCTATGAAGGGCTGTGATTACACTGTACGGATATGAGAAGGCAGCAGTGAGTGTCCCTATGCTGGGCTGTGATTACACTGTACGGATGAGGAGGCAGCAGTGGGGGTCCCTATGCTGGGCTGTACTTACACTGTACAGATATGAGAAGGCAGCAGTGGGCGTCCCTATGCTGGGCTGTGCTTACACTGTACGGATATGAGGAGGCAGCAGTGGGGGTACCTCTGCTGGGCTGTACTTACACTGTACGGATATTAGGAGGCAGCAGTGAGTGTCCATATGCTGGGCTGTGATTACACTGTACGGATATGAGGAGGCAGCAGTGGGGGTCCCTATACTGGGCTGTGATTACACTGTACAGATATGGGAAGGCAGCAGTGAGAGTCCCTATGCTGGGCTGTGCTTACACTGTACGAATATGAGAAGGCAGCAGTGGGTGTCCCTATGCTGGGCTGTGCTTACACTGTACGGATATGAGGAGGCAGCAGTGGGGGTACCTATGCTGGGCTGTACTTACACTGTACGGATATGAGGAGGCAGCAGTGTATGTCCCTATGCTGGGCTGTGCTTACACTGTATGGATATGAGGCAGCAGTGGGCATCCCTATGCTGGGTTGTGCTTACACTGTACGGATATGAGGTGGCAGCAGTGGGCGTCCCTATGCTGGGCTGTACTTACGCTGTACGGATATGAGGAGGCAGCAGTGGCGTCCCTATGGTGGGCTGTGATTACACTGTACAAATATGAGAAGGCAGCAGTGGGCGTCCCTATGCTGGGCTGTGCTTACACTATATGTATATGAGGAGGCAGCAGTGGGTGTCCCTATGCTGGGCTGTGCTAACACTGTAAGTATATGAGGAGGCAGCAGTGGGAGTCCCTATGCTGGGCTGTGCTTACACTGTATGTATATGAGGAGGCAGCAGTGGGTGTCCCGAGGCTGGGCTGTGCTTACGCTGTATGTATATGAGGAGGCAGCAGTGGGTGTCCCTATGCTGGGCTGTGTTTACGCTGTATGTATATGAGGAGGCAGCAGTGGGTGTCCCTATGCTGGGATGTGCTTACACTGTACAGATATGAGAAGGCAGCAGTGGGGGTCCCTATGCTGGGCTGTGCTTACACTGTACGTATATGAGAAGGCAGCAGTGGACGTCCCTATGCTGGGCTGTGCTTTCACTTTAAGGATATGAGATAGCAGGAGTGGACGTCCCTATGCTGGGCTGTGCTTACACTGTATGAATATGAGAAGGCAGCAGTGGGCGCCCCTATGCTGGGCTGTGCTTACACTGTACGGATATGAGGAGGCAGCAGTGGGCGGCCCTATGCTGGGCTGTGCTTACGCTGTACGGATATGAGGAGGCAGCAGTGGGCGTCCGTATGCTGGGCTGTGCTTACGCTGTACGGATATGAGAAGTCAGCAGTGGGCGTCCCTATGCTGGGCTGTGCTTACACTGTACAGATATGAGAAGGCAGCAGTGGGTGTCCCTATGCTGGGCTGTGCTTACACTGTACGGATATGAGGAGGCAGCAGTGGGGGTACCTATGCTGGGCTGTACTTACACTGTACGGATATGAGGAGGCAGCAGTGGGCGTCCCTATGCTGGGCTGTGATTACACTGTACAGATATGGGAAGGCAGCAGTGAGAGTCCCTATGCTGGGCTGTGCTTACACTGTATGGATATGAGGCAGCAGTGGGCATCCCTATGCTGGGTTGTGCTTACACTGTACGGATATAAGGTGGCAGCAGTGGGCATCCCTATGCTGGGCTGTACTTACGCTGTACGGATATGAGGAGGCAGCAGTGGCGTCCCTATGCTGGGCTGTGATTACACTGTACAAATATGAGAAGGCAGCAGTGGGCGTCCCTATGCTGGGCTGTGCTTACACTATATGTATATGAGGAGGCAGCAGTGGGTGTCCCTATGCTGGGCTGTGCTTACACTGTAAGTATATGAGGAGGCAGCAGTGGGAGTCCCTATGCTGGGCTGTGCTTACGCTGTATGTATATGAGGAGGCAGCAGTGGGTGTCCCTATGCTGGGCTGTGCTTACGCTGTATGTATATGAGGAGGCAGCAGTGGGTGTCCCTATGCTGGGATGTGCTTACACTGTACAGATATGAGAAGGCAGCAGTGGGGGTCCCTATGCTGGGCTCTGATTACACTGTACAAATATGAGAAGGCAGCAGTGGGCGTCCCTATGCTGGGCTGTGCTTACACTATATGTATATGAGGAGGCAGCAGTGGGTGTCCCTATGCTGGGCTGTGCTTTCACTTTAAGGATATGAGATGGCAGCAATGGACGTCCCTATGCTGGGCTGTGCTTACACTGTATGAATATGAGAAGGCAGCAGTGGGCGCCCCTATGCTGGGCTGTGCTTACACTGTACGGATATGAGGAGGCAGCAGTGGGCGGCCCTATGCTGGGCTGTGCTTACGCTGTACGGATATGAGGAGGCAGCAGTGGGCGTCCGTATGCTGGGCTGTGCTTACGCTGTACGGATATGAGAAGTCAGCAGTGGGCGTCCCTATGCTGGGCTGTGCTTACACTGTACAGATATGAGAAGGCAGCAGTGGGTGTCCCTATGCTGGGCTGTGCTTACGCTGTATGTATATGAGGAGGCAGCAGTGGGTGTCCCTATGCTGGGCTGTGCTTACGCTGTATGTATATGAGGAGGCAGCAGTGGGTGTCCCTATGCTGGGATGTGCTTACACTGTACGGATATGAGAAGGCAGCAGTGGGCGTCCCTATGCTGGGCTGTGCTTACACTGTACGTATATGAGAAGGCAGCAGTGGACGTCCCTATGCTGGGCTGTGCTTTCACTTTAAGGATATGAGATAGCAGGAGTGGACGTCCCTATGCTGGGCTGTGCTTACACTGTATGAATATGAGAAGGCAGCAGTGGGCGCCCCTATGCTGGGCTGTGCTTACACTGTACGGATATGAGGAGGCAGCAGTGGGCGGCCCTATGCTGGGCTGTGCTTACGCTGTACGGATATGAGGAGGCAGCAGTGGGCGTCCGTATGCTGGGCTGTGCTTACGCTGTACGGATATGAGAAGTCAGCAGTGGGCGTCCCTATGCTGGGCTGTGCTTACACTGTACAGATATGAGAAGGCAGCAGTGTGTGTCCCTATGCTGGGCTGTGCTTACACTGTACGGATATGAGGAGGCAGCAGTGGGGGTACCTATGCTGGGCTGTACTTACACTGTACGGATATGAGGAGGCAGCAGTGAGTGTCCCTATGCTGGGCTGTGATTACACTGTACGGATATGAGGAGGCAGCAGTGGGCGTCCCTATGCTGGGCTGTGATTACACTGTACAGATATGGGAAGGCAGCAGTGAGAGTCCCTATGCTGGGCTGTGCTTACACTGTATGGATATGAGGCAGCAGTGGGCATCCCTATGCTGGGTTGTGCTTACACTGTACGGATATAAGGTGGCAGCAGTGGGCGTCCCTATGCTGGGCTGTACTTACGCTGTACGGATATGAGGAGGTAGCAGTGGCGTCCCTATGCTGGGCTGTGATTACACTGTACAAATATGAGAAGGCAGCAGTGGGCGTCCCTATGCTGGGCTGTGCTTACACTATATGTATATGAGGAGGCAGCAGTGGGTGTCCCTATGCTGGGCTGTGCTTACACTGTAAGTATATGAGGAGGCAGCAGTGGGAGTCCCTATGCTGGGCTGTGCTTACACTGTATGTATATGAGGAGGCAGCAGTGGGTGTCCCTATGCTGGGCTGTGCTTACGCTGTATGTATATGAGGAGGCAGCAGTGGGTGTCCCTATGCTGGGCTGTGCTTACGCTGTATGTATATGAGGAGGCAGCAGTGGGTGTCCCTATGCTGGGATGTGCTTACACTGTACAGATATGAGAAGGCAGCAGTGGGGGTCCCTATGCTGGGCTGTGATTACACTGTACAAATATGAGAAGGCAGCAGTGGGCGTCCCTATGCTGGGCTGTGCTTACACTATATGTATATGAGGAGGCAGCAGTGGGTGTCCCTATGCTGGGCTGTGCTTTCACTTTAAGGATATGAGATGGCAGCAATAGACGTCCCTATGCTGGGCTGTGCTTACACTGTATGAATATGAGAAGGCAGCAGTGGGCGCCCCTATGCTGGGCTGTGCTTACACTGTACGGATATGAGGAGGCAGCAGTGGGCGGCCCTATGCTGGGCTGTGCTTACGCTGTACGGATATGAGGAGGCAGCAGTGGGCGTCCGTATGCTGGGCTGTGCTTACGCTGTACGGATATGAGAAGTCAGCAGTGGGCGTCCCTATGCTGGGCTGTGCTTACACTGTACAGATATGAGAAGGCAGCAGTGGGTGTCCCTATGCTGGGCTGTGCTTACGCTGTATGTATATGAGGAGGCAGCAGTGGGTGTCCCTATGCTGGGCTGTGCTTACGCTGTATGTATATGAGGAGGCAGCAGTGGGTGTCCCTATGCTGGGATGTGCTTACACTGTACGGATATGAGAAGGCAGCAGTGGGCGTCCCTATGCTGGGCTGTGCTTACACTGTACGTATATGAGAAGGCAGCAGTGGACGTCCCTATGCAGGGCTGTGCTTACACTTTACGGATAAGAGAAGGCAGCAGTGGACGTCCCTATGCTGGGCTGTGCTTACACTGTATGAATATGAGAAGGCAGCAGTGGGCGGCCCTATGCTGGGCTGTGCTTACACTGTACGGATATGAGGAGGCAGCAGTGGGCGGCCCTATGCTGGGCTGTGCTTACGCTGTGCGGATATGAGGAGGCAGCAGTGGGCGTCCCTATGCTGGGCTGTGCTTACACTGTACGGACATGAGAAGGCAGCAGTGGGCGTCACTATGCTGGGCTGTGCATACACTGTACGTATATGAGGAGACAGCAGTGGGCGTCCCTATGCTGGGCTGTGATTACACTGTACGGATATGAGAAGGCAGCAGTGGGCGTCCCTATGCTGGGCTGTGATTACACTGTACGGATATGAGAAGGCAGCAGTGGGCGTCCCTATGCTGGGCTGTGCTTACACTGTACGGATATGAGAAGGCAGCAGTGGGCGTCCCTATGCTGGGCTGTGATTACACTGTACGGATATGAGAAGGCAGCAGTGGGCGTCCCTATGCTGGGCTGTGCTTACACTGTATGGATATGAGAAGGCAGCAGTGAGCGTCCCTATGCTGGGCTGTGCTTACACTGTATGGATATGAGGAGACAGCAGTGGGCATCCCTATGCTGGGCTGTGCTTACACTGTATGGATATGAGAAGGCAGCAGTGGGAGTCCCTATGCTGGGCTGTGCTTACGCTGTACGGATATGAGGAGGCAGCAGTGGGTGTCCCTATGCTGGGCTGTGCTTACACTGTATGGATATGAGAAGGCAGCAGGGGGCGTCTCTATGCTGGGCTGTGAATACACTGTACGTATATGAGAAGGCAGCAGTGGGCGTCCCTATGCTGGGCTGTGATTACACTGTACGTATATGAGGAGGCAGCAGTGGGTGTCCCTATGCTGGGCTGTGCTTACACTGTACGTATATGAGAAGGCAGCAGTGGGCGTCCCTATGCTGGGCTGTGCTTACACTGTACGTATATGAGAAGGCAGCAGTGGGCGTCCCTATGCTGGGCTGTGCTTACACTGTACGTATATGAGAAGGCAGCAGTGGGCGTCCCTATGCTGGGCTGTGATTACGCTGTACGGATATGAGGAGGCAGCAGTGGGTGTCCCTATGCTGGGCTGTGCTTACACTGTACGGATATGAGAAGGCAGCAGGGGGCGTCTCTATGCTGGGCTGTGCTTACACTGTACGTATATGAGAAGGCAGCAGTGGACGTCCCTATGCTGGGCTGTGCTTACACTGTACGTATATGAGAAGGCAGCAGTGGGCGTCCCTATGCTGGGCTGTGCTTACACTGTATGGATATGAGGAGACAGCAGTGGGCGTCCCTATGCTGGGCTGTGCTTACACTGTACGGATATGAGAAGGCAGCAGTGGGCGTCCCTATGCTGAGCTGTGCTTACACTGTACGGATATGAGAAGGCAGCAGTGGGCGTCCCTATGCTGGGCTGTGATTACACTGTACGGATATGAGAAGGCAGCAGTGGGCGTCCCTATGCTGGGCTGTGATTACACTGTACGGATATGAGAAGGCAGCAGTGGGCGTCCCTATGCTGGGCTGTGATTACACTGTACGGATATGAGAAGGCAGCAGTGGGCGTCACTATGCTGGGCTGTGCTTACACTGTACGGATATGAGGAGGCAGCAGTAGGCATCCCTATGATGGGCTGTGCTTACACTGTACGGATATGAGACGGCAGCAGTGGGCGTCCCTATGCTGGGCTGTGATTACACTGTACGGATATGAGAAGGCAGCAGTGGGCGTCCCTATGCTGGGCTGTGATTACACTGTACGGATATGAGGAGGCAGCAGTAGGCATCCCTATGATGGGCTGTGCTTACACTGTACGGATATGAGAAGGCAGCAGTGGGCGTCCCTATGCTGGGCTGTGATTACACTGTACGGATATGAGAAGGCAGCAGTGGGCGTCACTATGCTGGGCTGTGCTTACACTGTACAGATATGAGAAGGCAGCAGTGGGCGTCCCTATGCTGGGCTGTGATTACACTGTACAGATATGAGAAGGCAGCAGTGGGCGTCCCTATGCTGGGCTGTGCTTACACTGTACGGATATGAGGAGGCAGCAGTGGGTGTCCCTATGCTGGGCTGTGCTTACACTGTACAGATATGAGAAGGCAGCAGTGAGCGTCCCTATGCTGGGCTGTATTACACTGTACGGATATGAGGAGGCAGCAGTGGATGTCCCTATGCTGGGCTGTACTTACACTGTACGGATATGAGAAGGCAGCAGTGGGTGTCCCTATGCTGGGCTGTGCTTACACTGTACAGATATGAGAAGGCAGCAGTGGGCGTCCCTATGCTGGGCTGTGATTACACTGTACAGATATGAGAAGGCAGCAGTGGGCGTCCCTATGCTGGGCTGTGATTACACTGTACGGATATGAGGAGGCAGCAGTGGGTGTCACTATGCTGGGCTGTGCTTACACTGTACGGATATGAGGAGGCAGCAGTAGGCATCCCTATGATGGGCTGTGCTTACACTGTACGGATATGAGACGGCAGTAGTGGGCGTCCCTATGCTGGGCTGTGATTACACTGTACGGATATGAGACGGCAGCAGTGGGCGTCCCTATGCTGGGCTGTGATTACACTGTACGGATATGAGAAGGCAGCAGTGGGCGTCACTATGCTGGGCTGTGCTTACACTGTACAGATATGAGAAGGCAGCAGTGGGCGTCCCTATGCTGGGCTGTGATTACACTGTACAGATATGAGAAGGCAGCAGTGAGCGTCCCTATGCTGGGCTGTATTACACTGTACGGATATGAGGAGGCAGCAGTGGATGTCCCTATGCTGGGCTGTACTTACACTGTACGGATATGAGAAGGCAGCAGTGAGCGTCCCTATGCTGGGCTGTGATTACACTGTACGGATATGAGGAGGCAGCAGTGGGTGTCACTATGCTGGGCTGTGCTTACACTGTACGGATATGAGGAGGCAGCAGTAGGCGTCCCTTTGCTGGGCTGTGCTTACACTGTACAGGTATGAGGAGGCAGCAGTGGGCGTCCCTATGCTGGGCTGTGCTTATACTGTACGGATATGAGGAGGCAGCAGTGGGTGTCCCTATGCTGGGCTGTGCTTACACTGTACAGATATGAGAAGGCAGCAGTGAGCGTCCCTATGCTGGGCTGTATTACACTGTACGGATATGAGGAGGCAGCAGTGGATGTCCCTATGCTGGGCTGTACTTACACTGTACGGATATGAGAAGGCAGCAGTGGGCGGCCCTATGCTGGGCTGTGATTACACTGTACGGATATGAGGAGGCAGCAGTGGGTGTCACTATGCTGGGCTGTGCTTACACTGTACGGATATGAGGAGGCAGCAGTAGGCGTCCCTATGCTGGGCTGTGCTTACACTGTACAGATATGAGAAGGCAGCAGTGAGCGTCCCTATGCTGGGCTGTGCTTACACTGGACAGATATGAGAAGGCAGCAGTGGGTGTCCCTATGCTGGGCTGTGCTTACACTGTACAGATATGAGAAGGCAGCAGTGAGCGTCCCTATGCTGAGCTGTGCTTACACTGTACGGATATGAGAAGGCAGCAGTGGGCGTCCCTATGCTGGGCTGTGATTACACTGTACGGATATGAGACGGCAGCAGTGGGCGTCCCTATGCTGGGCTGTGATTACACTGTACGGATATGAGAAGGCAGCAGTGGGCGTCCCTATGCTGGGCTGTGATTACACTGTACAGATATGAGAAGGCAGCAGTGGGCGTCCCTATGATGGGCTGTGCTTACACTGTACGGATATCAGACGGCAGCAGTGGGCGTCCCTATGCTGGGCTGTGATTACACTGTACGGATATGAGAAGGCAGCAGTGGGAGTCCCTATGCTGGGCTGTGATTACACTGTACGGATATGAGGAGGCAGCAGTGGGTGTCACTATGCTGGGCTGTGCTTACACTGTACGGATATGAGGAGGCAGCAGTAGGCATCCCTATGATGGGCTGTGCTTACACTGTACGGATATGAGACGGCAGCAGTGGGCGTCCCTATGCTGGGCTGTGATTACACTGTACGGATATGAGACGGCAGCAGTGGGCGTCCCTATGCTGGGCTGTGATTACACTGTACAGATATGAGGAGGCAGCAGTGGGTGTCCCTATGCTGGGCTGTGCTTACACTGTACGGATATGAGGAGGCAGCAGTGGGCGTCCCTATGCTGGGCTGTGATTACACTGTACGGATATGATAAGACAGCAGTGGGCGTCCCTATGCTCAGGTAAGCTTTGGAGACATTAGCATATTTTCGAAAATTGCAATCTGTAAGAGATCACAGCTACGATGGCATTAGCGTAAGTCTCGGAATCAGGCCCAATTTTGATATTATTAACCTATAGAGGCACCTTAACCACACAGACGCATTCTTCAATTTAATCTTCAAAAACAAGAAACACCAAAAACAGTTGGAGTAGATCCTTGGAAGAATGGCCCTCATTCAGAGCCGCTCGCTAGCGGCCGTACGCTCGTTCCGAGCGATGTTCGCACATCTGCGCATGCGTACGGTTTTTAGTACGCATGCGCGAACCAGTCAGTGCGGCCGAAAATCGTTTGTACGCTATATAGCGAGTGCCTGCTATTTTGAGTGACAGAATGAGGCATATGTGGGTGGTAACAGGGGAAGGTGCTTGAAAACGGGGTGGTGGAATTCGAACGCAGGCGTGCTTAAAGGTCAAAACGGGCGTTTTAAGGGTGTGCATAATTAATACATCAGCGTCATTGACCACGTCACTTGGTTTTTTTTAACTCAGAACTGCTCGCAAAATAGCGGTTGAAAATACCAACCACAAGAATAGCGAGCAGTTCATACGCTGTACGATGTACTCGATTAATCTAATAAATAGCGGACATGACGTATGGTGCGAGCGGCCAGGGGGCGTTTTAATCAAATAAACGAGCGTATGTTTTGCTCGCTCGTTCAGACTTAGAGGTGTGAACAGACTGCAATTTGCGAACGGATCATTTGAATAGCCACCCCTTGTTTTTGAACGAACGACCGCAAATAGCGAACGGCTCTGAATCAGGCCCAAAGTTTCTTACTTATATAGCAGTATCTATACATGTACTAAATAAAAATTACTTAAGGAACCTTTAACATTTGCACAAGCACTGGGAAACTCTTAGGACAAATTCAATTAGAAAAACAGGGCACAGGGTTTTTCCCGCGTATGTTAGGTTTTTTCCTAATCATTTGCCTGCGAGAATATCAGGTGCTGTAATTTCTATAGAAATGAACATGGCTTTTTTCTCGCAACTTCAGATCAAGTACAATTTTCCCTAAAATCCTTCTTTTAAAGATAAATTGTCGGGACTTGCTTTAGAACATCTTGGACACTCCCCCCCTTAATAACTAATTAAGCCATTGTAAGTTCCCAATTAACTTAAATAGTCCAGTAATAAGAGGTAATTATTGTTTTTGTTATTTTTTAATTGGTCTAAAATTACTCCAAAATCACTTTTTTTTCTACTTTTGTTTACATTTTTCATTTAATTCTTTTGCAATTAAACAAAATTAATTTGCTTTTATAATTTTTTCTTTAGCAAAAAATGCACAGCCATTCATTTTAAAGAATAATATTTTTTTCTTTGGGACAATAACAAACATTATTACTGTTACCCAATTTGTTTTACATTTTTTTAGGGTACAGCCATCCCCAATTTTTTTTTTTTTTAAATTACTGCAGATTTAAGCAGAAAATAAATTTGCAACCAATTTTTTTTAATTGAATACTGGGGCTATGAAAAGTGCGCATAGCCGTAATAATTGAAAAATGGTTGCTATGGGCGCTTTAGTTTATTGGTAAAATTATCATGCTCAATTGACCAATTCTGACCAGTTTCCATGGATATATTTCTTTTTCCATCTATTTCCATGAATACATTACTATTTCCATGGATATATTAATTGCTGTGATTTATTTCCATGGACACTGCTCTGACCTGTTTCCATGGATATATTTCTCTCTTCTGATCTATTTCCATAGCCTAAAAGCACACATTACCTTGCCGATTTCTTTGAGCGATTGAACGATAACGATAGGATTTAGGCACCACTGGGGGTGGTGGGGGGGGGGGTGTTTAACGGTTAGGCATTTAAGAGGGAGGGATAGGTTTAGGCCCAATGTGGGGGAGGGTTAGGGTTTGGCTGCTTTTAGGGTTAGGATACAGGGAGGGAGGGTTAGGGGGTGAAGGGTACTTACCAAACCCATCGGGATTCTGAGCATCGGGATGCCGCTGTCGGTCTTCTGACCGCCGGCATCCCAACTGCCGGTCTCCCGTATGTATTCCCTCAAAGACACCCTTGGTTTACATTATTCTTTTGAAGATTACTATTGATATACAATACAAATACAATTTGGACACTTTTAAATAACATTTACATTTAATATTTATTATAATGTGTAAAATCTTACTTTTTGCAGTTGTGTGCCGAACCAGACACATCAATGTTTCCGGAGCATCTTTATCTATGGCCCACAATGGCACACCTATGGCACCTATGGCACACCTTACAATCTATGCCACCTTCAAGCTCTGACCTGTTTGTATTTCTGTAGAAACTGCGCATTTATATCTGAGTCGCATCGCAAGAGAAGAATTGGCCGCTCTGCTCCTTCATGCACAAATGCCCCGTTATAGAGGAGAAAGTATTTGTATATTGCTCAGCACTCACCAGTTGTATGGAAGTTTCCCATCTCTCTCCAATGTGGCAAAATTGACAAACGTTCCAGCCCCACATTCCCTGTGTAAAAATGATTCATACATTGTTACTACAGAATGATACAATGTATATGAAATTCTCTGAACCTATATAACTACAGCGTGATCTACTGGTCTAGATAATTTCTGACACATTGTTACTACAGAACCAGATACTTTGATACTCTCTCTCTCTCTCTATATATATATTAGTGATAACTTGGGGGTTAATTAGCTCGGTAGACTGGGGTCAGTGGTGCAGTGAGTAGGTGCAGAATTAGAGTCCACACGTAGCGTTCCAGTTTAAATAAACATGAATGGTGCTTTACTTCCAGCATATGAAATCAGGAAACAGAAAAATAATAAACACCCTAGCCCTTCTTTAGGGCACTAGCTCACTTCTTGAGCCCTCTCTATTAAAGTGTAGCTTGTCTGCCAACAAAGTCCAAAGTCAGCTTAGCCCTGCTTCATGCAGGCTAACACAGGCTCCGGCCTGGTCTTTAGTTGGCTGGCTGCCACAGCCCCACAGTCTGGCCTGCTTCCTTGAAGGTACCATAGCTCAGTCCCAGAGTTTGATAGCCTTCCCTGTTTCCAACAGGTCTAGGCTCAGGCCTCCTGGCCCTCAATGGCTTGCTAGCACAGCGAGCTCTGTCTGACTGGTCTGCCTCAGTCCTACCTGGACTGAATCCACTGGGCAGCCCTTACACATCTCCCAGAATCCTCTTCTTCTCTGTGTGGGCGGATCTCTCCTGCCCCACACAGAATCTGCTGCTCACCAGTCCCATCTCTGGTGATACTGCCACAATATATTATATATATATATATATATATATATATATATATATATATATATATATATATTGTCAAAGTTTGTTTATTTGTTGGCGAATATCTTCCACAGCTCTCAAGGTAAAGCTGCCAAATCTTACATAGTTATTTAGTATCAAAAAAGTAACAGCTATTGGACCACAGCAAGAATGAGACAAAGCAACAGAGCGACAAATCTTATATATGAAAGTATTGGTCTGTTGGTTTGTCCGATTATGCATTCGGACACCGCTGCAACAAGTGGGATGAAACCAATTGGAGGTGGTCCAGTTGGATCCTGTCCAAGTTTTAGGGGGGTTAGGGTCCTTGTCGGACCTCCTGTTGGTGTACGTTGGGCAGCACTTTGACCCAGGGAGTCTGTTCTGATCATTCCACTGGATGGATTTGAACGAAAACTTCACAGAGTGGTAAATTCAGATCCCAGAAGACATACTATGGGGTTGAGGTCCCGGTCGGACCTCCCGTTGGTGTATGCTGGGCAGAATGGTGACCCGGGGAGCCTATAATGGGCCTTCCACTGGATGGATTTTGATGATTTTGGGTGGCAATTGGTCTGGGATGCCTAATGGAGTTGTTGGGGTCCCGGTTGGACCTCACAGTGGAGTGCACCAGGCAGAACTTTGACCCAGGGAGGCTGTTTTTGGCCTTCCACTGGATGGATTTGGATGACATCACATAATAATACTTAATAACTTGAAGATTTAAACCCAGACAATGCCTAGTACTTCAGCTACTGTAGTGGTCCATAAATCCAAAGAATAAGTCCAGATAATTTCTGATTCATACAGTCTATCCCTTTACAATATCTCTAGATGCAGACCCTTTCTCACCATGGGTGCCACCAAAACTAGTTGGCTAGTAGGAATGATAATCTGTGGCCATGTAATGTGTGTGGCCATCTTTGATTCTGATTGCTTGGTTGTCATAGGGATGGTATTTTCTGGTCTACAAATGGTGCTGAGAATCTCTAGGCTTGTCTACGAGAAAATGAAAGAAAAAAAACTTAGTGGAGAGCTGGAGGGAGTCCCTGGCCCCTACCTCCCCTCACAGCTCTCACTGGTTGCCAGACAGAATACAGCCTGTCCACCCTTCCCCAACACCTGGATCGCTCCCACACAGTGCCATGATAGAATCTGGTGACAGTAGTGGTCAGGGACACTAAGCCAAGCCACAATGTTACTATAAGATTTAATCATACCACTGCTGGATGCATAAAAAAAATATAAGATAAAAAAAGGAGAACAGGGGAAAAAAGGGAAGAGTGACAAGAACAAGAGGGGAGAGACAGGAGAAAGAGGGGTAAAGAGAAAGGGAAAGCGGTAGAAATAAAAAGGAGAGCCATATAAAGAGATAAGAGGGTTAGAGGGGAGCAATTTGGAAAGGTGGGGGAAGAGCGAGGGAAAAAAACCTGTAAACCAGGCCACAATAGCTTTTGACCCGGCGAGTGACGGGTCCATAGTAGCAGTATACAAATATAAAACAGATAAAAATACAACAGTGAGCACTTCCTGTCAATTACTTTTCTTTAGTCTGCGTTGTATCTGCACACGCAGTCCCCATCGCCATAGCTAATACGCGCAATGCGATGCATATGCAGGGCTAAAACAGCGGCTGAGTGCGTGCGTCCTCTCCTGTGCATTCCTTACTGAATCAGGTCCAGTGCAGTGAGTGTATGAGACTACGGAGAGTGTAGGGAGAAAGCAGGAGACACTGTGCAGTGAGTGTATGAGACTACGGAGAGTGTAGGGAGAAAGCAGGAGACACTGTGCAGTGAGTGGATGAGACTACGGAGAGTGTAGGGAGAAAGCAGGAGACACTGTGCAGTGAGTGTATGAGACTACCGAGAGTGTAGGGAGAAAGCAGGAGACACTGTGCAGTGAGTGTATGAGACTATGGAGAGTGTAGGGAGAAAGCAGGAGACACTGTGCAGTGAGTGGATGAGACTACGGAGAGTGTAGGGAGAAAGCAGGAGACACTGTGCAGTGAGTGGATGAGACTATGGAGAGTGTAGGGAGAAAGCAGGAGACACTGTGCAGTGAGTGGATGAGACTACGGAGAGTGTAGGGAGAAAGCAGGAGACACTGTGCAGTGAGTGGATGAGACTACGGAGAGTGTAGGGAGAAAGCAGGAGACACTGTGCAGTGAGTGTATGAGACTACGGAGAGTGTAGGGAGAAAGCAGGAGACACTGTGCAGTGAGTGTATGAGACTATGGAGAGTGTAGGGAGAAAGCAGGAGACACTGTGCAGTGAGTGGATGAGACTACGGAGAGTGTAGGGAGAAAGCAGGAGACACTGTGCAGTGAGTGTATGAGACTACGGAGAGTGTTAGGAGAAAGCAGGAGACACTGTACAGTGAGTGCGGAGAGTGTAGGGAGAAAGCAGGAGACACTGTGCAGTGAGTGCATGAGACTACGGAGAGTGTAGGGAGAAAGCAGGAGACTGAGCAGTGAGTGCATGAGACTATGGAGAGTGTAGGGAGAAAGCAGGAGACACTGTGCAGTGAGTGTATGAGACTATGGAGAGTGTTAGGAGAAAGCAGGAGACACTGTGCAGTGAGTGTATGAGACTACGGAGAGTGTAGGGAGAAAGCAGGAGACACTGTGCAGTGAGTGTATGAGACTACGGAGAGTGTTAGGAGAAAGCAGGAGACACTGTGCAGTGAGTGGATGAGACTACGGAGAGTGTAGGGAGAAAGCAGGAGACACTGTGCAGTGAGTGTATGAGACTACGGAGAGTGTAGGGAGAAAGCAGGAGACACTGTGCAGTGAGTGTATGAGACTACGGAGAGTGTTAGGAGAAAGCAGGAGACACTGTGGAATGAGTGGATGAGACTATGGATAGTGTTAGGAGAAAGCAGGAGACACTGTGCAGTGAGTGTATGAGACTACGGAGAGTGTAGGGAGAAAGCAGGAGACACTGTGCAGTGAGTGTATGAGACTACGGAGAGTGTAGGGAGAAAGCAGGAGACACTGTGCAGTGAGTGTATGAGACTACGGAGAGTGTAGGGAGAAAGCAGGAGACACTGTGCAGTGAGTGTATGAGACTATGGATAGTGTTAGGAGAAAGCAGGAGACACTGTGGAATGAGTAGATGAGACATGGAAAGTGTAGGGAGAAAGCAGGAGACACTGTGGAATGAGTAGATGAGACATGGAAAGTGTAGGGAGAAAGCAGGAGACACTGTGGAATGAGTGGATGAGATATGGAAAATTTTGGGAGAAAGCAGGAGACTGTGGAATGAGTGGTTGAGACTATGGATAGTATTAGGAGAAAGCAGGAGACACTGTGGAATGAGTAGGTGAGACTATGGATAGTGTTGGGAGAAAGCAGGAGACACTGTGGACTTAGTAGATGAGACTTGGAAAGTGTTGGGAGAAAGCAGGAGACACTGTGGAATGAGTGGATGAGATATGGAAAATGTTGTGAGAAGGCAGGAGACACTGTGGAATGAGTAGATGAGACATGGAAAGTGTTGGGATAAAGCAGGAGACACTGTGGAATGAGTGGATGAGATATGGAAAGTGTTGGGATAAAGCAGGAGACACTGTGCAGTGAGTGGATGAGACTATGGATAGTGTTAGGAGAAAGCAGGAGACACTGTGCAGTGAGTGTATGAGACTACGGAGAGTGTTAGGAGAAAGCAGGAGACACTGTGCAGTGAGTGTATGAGACTACGGAGAGTGTAGGGAGAAAGCAGGAAACACTGTGCAGTGAGTGTATGAGACTACGGAGAGTATAGGGAGAAAGCAGGAGACACTGTGCAGTGAGTGGATGAGACTATGGATAGTGTTAGGAGAAAGCAGGAGACACTGTGCAGTGAGTGTATGAGACTACGGAGAGTGTAGGGAGAAAGCAGGAGACACTGTGCAGTGAGTGTATGAGACTACGGAGAGTGTAGGGAGAAAGCAGGAGACACTGTGGAATGGGTGGATGAGATATGGAAAATGTTGGGAGAAAGCAGGAGACACTGTGCAGTGAGTGTATGAGACTACGGAGAGTGTTAGGAGAAAGCAGGAGACACTGTGGAATGAGTGGATGAGACTATGGATAGTATTAGGAGAAAGCAGGAGACACTGTGGAATGAGTAGATGAGACATGGAAAGTGTAGGGAGAAAGCAGGAGACACTGTGGAATGAGTAGATGAGACATGGAAAGTGTAGGGAGAAAGCAGGAGACACTGTGGAATGAGTGGATGAGACTATGGATGGTGTTAGGAGAAAGCAGGAGACACTGTGGAATGAGTAGATGAGACATGGAAAGTGTTGGAAGAAAGCAGGAGACACTGTGGAATGAGTAGATGAGACATGGAAAGTGTTGGGAGAAAGCAGGAGACACTGTGGAATGAGTAGATGAGACATGGAAAGTGTAGGGAGAAAGCAGGAGACACTGTGGAATGAGTAGATGAGACATGGAAAGTGTAGGGAGAAAGCAGGAGACACTGTGGAATGAGTGGTTGAGACTATGGATAGTGTTAGGAGAAAGCAGGAGACACTGTGGAATGAGTAGGTGAGACTATGGATAGTGTTGGGAGAAAGCAGGAGACACTGTGGACTGAGTAGATGAGACTTGGAAAGTGTTGGGAGAAAGCAGGAGACACTGTGGAATGAGTGGATGAGATATGGAAAATGTTGGAAGAAAGCAGAAGACACTGTGGAATGAGTGGATGAGATATGGAAAGTGTAGGAAGAAAGCAGGAGACACTGTGGAATGAGTAGATGAGACTATGGAAAGTGTGTTAAACAGAAGAGACACACTACTAAGCAGTGAATTTTGTATTGAGTTTGAGCATAACATTCTCAGCAGTGACTGTGGGTCTGAGCTACTGTATGAGGGCCAGCATGCGATTGGAAAAAAAAAAATCACAGAACCATGGGCGGCTGAATATAGGAGGGTCCCCATGTGGAGTCTCCTGGTGGGCCCCCTCTTCTCTTGCGGGTGGCACATGTGCAGGTCTCTGGGAACATTGTACCTACGCCATGTTCACAGGGATTTCTCTTCACATGCGCAAATCTCTGGGAAAATGGCCGCCGCTCCATCTTCCGAATGTTTTGTACAGTGCTGAAGCGAGTCTCCAGAGAGATGGGTGCAGGTTGTGCTCCCCTAGACCTAGGGGCCTCTGTGCACCGCTTACCCTGCACCCATTATATATACATCCCTGACCAGGACCCCAAAAGAAGTAATTTTAGAATTATTTTTAAACCACCAATTCATTATACTTAATGATTTTATATATATTTTTATATCTACAGTGCATACTCCTAATTTCTCCTGCTGTGTGATGTTCTGGTTTTGTTGTGGGCCTGGGGGTGGTGATAGGAGCAGACACTGAAGCAGACTTAAATGAAAATGTGGAACTTTTAATGAGTGGTTTAGTAGACATGAATATGGCAAAAATGAAAAAGTCCAGATATAGCACCAAGTGCACTTGGGAACTGTAGTGAGGTAAATGGGAAAAAGTCCAGGTAGTGACAGTCAGGAGACAGGTATGGTGAGCTGAGGTAAAATGCAGGCTGAGGAGATATTATCCAGCGGAGTGTAAGTGGAGGCAAGGTGCAGGGTGACAGGAGACTCAGGTACTCAGGCAGGAGGAAGGTAAATGGAGGGTGCAGGGAAGTCCAGCGGGGTCGGAGCAGGCAGAGATGTAACAGGCTAGGTAGCGTTTCCAGGAGGCAGGTAATGAGCACAGGAACTCTCTCAGCTGTCGCTGAAAAACACGTTGCACTGGCAATGAAGAGAGGCTCTGGACCTCCCTAAATACCAAGTGCCGTACCGTGACTGGCCGGAGAGAGCACATGACACACCAGGATTGGGCGATTAGGTCACATGGCCGGAGGCAAGATGGCGGTGCCCATGCCGAGTGGAACAGATACACCACCAGGCCTCCCAGCCCAGAGTGACAACATGACCGCACAGAACCACGCCACCGCCAGACGCCCCCCGCCACAGTGACCTCACAGGTATGACCCGTCGACCAACATGCCGAGAAACCCTGGTCGTGACATGCTGTACCACGCACATGCTGACACTGTATGGTTTATACTAGTAGTGATAAATTCATTAAAAAGTTGTGTATTTTTGGCATGTGAATAATCTGGGCTTGTCAGACGGGCTGGGTATGATATGCCAAAAAGCCGCCGGTTCAAATCCCAACACCGGAAGCCCGATGGAGTGAAATCCCGACAGGGGTGGTAAGTACCCTAACCCTCCTCCTCTGAATCCGGCCCTAAATCCATTAGTGAGTACACAATCGTCTGTCCAGCGCTATCACAGAGATAACACAAATCACTGCTTCATGCTGAACTACTCTGTAAGAATATTCAAAACCTATTTATAGAACCATTATTAACATCATCAACAGTTACATATATAGCGAGAGCTTATTCCGTTGCACTTTACAATTGGGAACTGTGCCTAGTGTCTGGTGTTCAACATTGTAACAGTATTTATGGTTTTTATTAAAAGTTCCTACACAAAAGTGATTCAGACTCTGACTTATTTTCTGATACCAGACAGAAGTGTGAAGCTACAATTACCTGGACATTTGCAGATGTTTCCGTCGTAAAATAATTAGAGTCACCAGCAACAGTCCAATGAGCAGGATGCTGAGGATAGCCAGCAGTGATATCACCACCACATTGGGGTTCACTTCAGCAACTAGAAGGCAGAACAGAGATTTAACCCAACAGTTTCCCTTTATACAATAACCCAATGAGTTTTGTGTCGGGAATACGCGGTTTTTCACTTCTGCAAGATTTCCTTCCCCACACAAATGGACCAATCCACTGTGCATTTATAAATGTGCATTTTGCAGAGAACTGGAATGATGAAAGACATAATATTCTGCTTTGTGATGCAGTTGGTGTACAATGGGAAGGATTCAAACTCCACTGACAAACTGTATAGAATAATTGTCGTGCGCTCTGGGGTAATCCTATTCTGTTAAATGGATATGTTTGCATATTATTTTAAATGATTAGATCAGAAAACTGTCCAACTTTATATTGACACAATCCCAACTTGTAATCTGTGGGTAGGGTGTTCTTAAAATAGTTTTTTTAAAGTCTGTGTATCCTCCCAGTCCCTTCTGAAGAAATGTCCGTATTTATGTCCAAGAAGACAAAAGACTCTCAGGGAGAAAGTTCCTGGACAATCCCAAAATTGTGGTCCCATGGAGTCTGTAGGATGGGTGTTCTTCTAATGTAAGCTGGTGACAATGCAGCCCTCTTCGTACTCCTCTCCACCTCAAATATAATGCTATTGTACAGTATCAGGAACTTGATAAAACACGATGGTGCAGGATAGGTAAGAAATGCATGTACTTCCCAAATATTACAGTATTTTCCTGCTGGTTCTCCTAGTCCCGATGCTTGCAGCGGTGGAGGGGAGTGTCTCCTAGTCCCGGTGCTTGCAGCGGTGGAGGAGAGTGTCTCCTAGTCCCTGTGCTTGCAGCGGTGGAGGCGAGTGTCTCCTAGTCCCTGTGCTTGCAGCGGTGAAGGCGAGGGTCTCCTAGTCCCGGTGCTTGCAGCGGTGGAGGAGAGTGTCTCCTAGTCCCTGTGCTTGCAGCGGTGGAGGCGAGTGTCTCCTAGTCCCTGTGCTTGCAGCGGTGAAGGCGAGGGTCTCCTAGTCCCGGTGCTTGCAGCGGTGGAGGAGAGTGTCTCCTAGTCCCGGTGCTTGCAGCTGTGGAGGTGAGTGTCTCCTAGTCCCGGTGCTTGCAGCGGTGGAGGGGAGTGTCTCCTAGTCCCGGTGCTTGCAGCGGTGGAGGCGAGGGTCTCCTAGTCCCGGTGCTTGCAGCGGTGGAGGCGAGTGTCTCCTAGTCCCTGTGCTTGCAGCGGTGAAGGCGAGGGTCTCCTAGTCCCGGTGCTTGCAGCGGTGGAGGAGAGTGTCTCCTAGTCCCTGTGCTTGCAGCGGTGGAGGCGAGTGTCTCCTAGTCCCTGTGCTTGCAGCGGTGAAGGCGAGGGTCTCCTAGTCCCGGTGCTTGCAGCGGTGGAGGAGAGTGTCTCCTAGTCCCGGTGCTTGCAGCGGTGGAGGAGAGTGTCTCCTAGTCCCGTTGCTTGCAGCTGTGGAGGTGAGTGTCTCCTAGTCCCTGTGCTTGCAGCGGTGGAGGGGAGTGTCTCCTAGTCCCGGTGCTTGCAGCGGTGGAGGCGAGGGTCTCCTAGTCCCGGTGCTTGCAGCGGTGGAGGCGAGGGTCTCCTAGTCCCGGTGCTTGCAGCGGTGGAGGTGAGTGTCTACTAGTCCCGATGCTTGCAGCGGTGGAGGCGAGTGTCTACTAGTCCTGGTGCTTCCAGCGGTGGAGGGGAGTGTCTCCTAGTCCCGGTGCTTGCATCGGTGGAGGCGAGTGTCTCCTAGTCCTGGTGCTTGCAGCGGTGGAGGCGAGTGTCTCCTAGTCCTGGTGCTTGCAGCAGTGGAGGCGAGTGTTAATATGCATGCAGGTAAAAGGCACTATAGATAATACTATGCACTTGTGTCTGATATTAAATCACTTTTATTGATTTAAACATGTGTACCCTGACTCAGAGTCTGACTACTAAAAGGGTTCATCTACGTAAATAGACATTAGCAGTCTCTATAAAAAGGGTCCAAATTGCACTTCCCCCCAGGAAGACCGATCACCTCAGGAATAGACTCATTGACATCATTAATCTCACAATATATTGAGCACTTCTTGCAAAAATACGTAAGAGAACAAAAATCATAAATTAGAGACACTACTCAGATCCTTAACATTCTTGTAAGATATACAGTGGAAGGATGGATACTGGCTGGCCACCAGCGATATAACATCGCTATATACAGTGATTGACCACAAACAAGGTCTGGATAGTGTCAGATACTAATTTCATACTCACACATATAGTAATTACAGTATATGTGGTCTGAGGGGGAATTCTACTTACAGAGCTGCGGCAACGCAATGGGAACCAAGTTTGCACCAAGCTACGCCAACCTATTCATGAGCCTTTGGGAGATCAGGGATATTTGGGCAAGGCGTGATCTTGGTGCAAACTTGGTTATTTGGAGTTGCTATATTGACGATATATTATTTATATGGCAGGGAGATGAAACATCATTGATAGAGTTCACACAACACATCAACCAAAACTTAATATTCACCACCAATTACGATAGGGAGAAAGTGGAATTTCTTGATCTAGAAATATACATTAAAAAAATCAAACATTCAACCAATGCTATGAATCCTAGTTGGATTCATAGCATTCCACAGAGTCAGTTCACACGCATCCACAGGAACTGTACGAATATTGAGGACTATAAAATACAGGGACAGAATCTAGTAAATCAATTCAAAGAAAAACATTACAATAAGTCACAAGTAGAGGAAGCCTACGAGAACCGGGAGACATGGAGAATAATAAAAGATATTTTATTACCAACTACACCAATCCAGCCCCCAAAGTCAAAAATATTTTGAAGAAACATTGGTCTATGTTACATCTGGACAGTAAATTGACAACAAATTTGCCTGATATGCCCGACACAGTATATAGGAAGGCGCCAGATCTCAAGCAAAAGCTGGTTAGGAATCACTTGAAAAACAATTCCGGGAAACAATCCACGATAGATGGACAAACGCCAAAAACAGGTTTTTATTTTTGTGGCCGGTGCCAAAAATGTAAAAACCAAGGCTACCGCCCCAGTAGACAGCTTCATCAGTAACAAAACTCAGCAGCAATACAAGATACGACACACAAGAATGTAATTTACGTCCTTGAATGTCCTTGTTGTTTACAATACGTAGGACGCATGATAAGAAGTCTGAAAACAAGAGTTGGCGAACACATCCCCAACATTAAAATGGATTTTGAACAGTATAGTGTGTCAGAACGCTTTAATATGGAACATCAGAATAACCCCAAACGGCTAAAACTCCTAGCAATAGACCAGGTTATACCCAATTGGAGGGGAGGGGGATCATAGCCTTAAGATAGATAAGATAGAGAGTAGATGGATTTTTAACCTACACACTCTCATCCCGAAAGGATTAAATATTGACCCATAGGTTCAGATATAGTGGAGGAAATAGAAAAACCACGTTGTAACGCAGTCCCACTGGCAATCAAGTAAACTCTCAACCAAATTTCCAAAGACTTAACAGACTACCCATTTGGAACACAAATGGGCTCTAGCATAAAGTAGTACAGGGCGATATACAGTACATAATCACTATAGATATAAGCAATATCACCAAAAAGGGATAGACTATGGTAAGATACTAATTTAATATGTAGAAACATACAGTATTCGTTGATTTAAAGAGATGAATCACCATTCATTAACATATGAAAATGGAACACATTATGACTCAGTATAACCATAGAAATGGCTTCCCACTGGGAGGTACATTGCATTAACATAAGACTCATACAAGCAGTTATAATGCCCATTTAATAATATGGCCACTGGGGGAGATTAGCATGAACATCGTGGGCATGCAAAAAGAAGGAGATCCATGGAGTATAAATAAACCAATAAGATGGCCGCCCGCTACACAGCGACACAATCTGAGACCAAGGACTTCAACAATAAGATGGCCGCCGTAAGATATTAAGCACTACAAATAATCTCTGCCAAGATGGCCGCCATAGGCGGCGCATGCGCAATGGCACTATGGGGACTCCAACACATGCTCTAGTGAGAGGGACACGCAAGCTAACTGTGACTAACTGACAAATCCGGAAGTGAGGGAAACGCTGACACCGTTAACAAGGTAACAGGTACTGTAATTGACCACCTTATATAAAGGACGGGATGGAGAAGGATGGGCACCCTTGAAAAAGTTCATATTCTGGAAGAAACGCGTTGGGCCACTCCCCTTATTCGCAGGACTACTACTTGACAATAATTGTGCACTTTGGAACCTCTTTATAGAGACTGCTAATGTCTATTTACGTAGATGAACCCTTTTAGTAGTCAGACTCTGAGTCAGGGTACACATGTTTAAATCAATAAAAGTGATTTAATATCAGACACAAGTGCATAGTATTATCTATAGTGCCTTTTACCTGCATGCATATTAACACTCGCCTCCACCGCTGCAAGCACCGGGACTAGGAGACCCTCGCCTCCACCGCTGCAAGCACCGGGACTAGGAGACACTCCCCTCCACCGCTGCAAGCACCAGGACTAGGAGACACTCCCCTCCACCGCTGCAAGCACCGGGACTAGGAGACACTCCCCTCCATCGCTGCAAGCACAGGGACTAGGAGACACTCCCCTCCATCGCTGCAAGCACAGGGACTAGGAGACACTCACCTCCAGCGCTGCAAGCACCAGGACTAGGAGACACTCACCTCCACCGCTGCAAGCACAGGGACTAGGAGACACTCCCCTCCATCGCTGCAAGCACAGGGACTAGGAGACACTCCCCTCCAGCGCTGCAAGCACCAGGACTAGGAGACACTCACCTCCACCGCTGCAAGCACAGGGACTAGGAGACACTCCCCTCCATCGCTGCAAGCACAGGGACTAGGAGACACTCCCCTCCAGCGCTGCAAGCACCAGGACTAGGAGACACTCACCTCCACCGCTGCAAGCACAGGGACTAGGAGACCCTCGCCTCCACCGCTGCAAGCACCGGGACTAGGAGACACTCCCCTCCAGCGCTGCAAGCACCAGGACTAGGAGACACTCACCTCCACCGCTGCAAGCACAGGGACTAGGAGACACTCCCCTCCATCGCTGCAAGCACAGGGACTAGGAGACACTCCCCTCCAGCGCTGCAAGCACCAGGACTAGGAGACACTCACCTCCACCGCTGCAAGCACAGGGACTAGGAGACCCTCGCCTCCACCGCTGCAAGCACCGGGACTAGGAGACACTCCCCTCCAACGCTGCAAGCACCAGGACTAGGAGACACTCACCTCCACCGCTGCAAGCACAGGGACTAGGAGACACTCCCCTCCATCGCTGCAAGCACAGGGACTAGGAGACACTCCCCTCCATCGCTGCAAGCACCAGGACTAGGAGACCCTCGCCTCCACCGCTGCAAGCACCGGGACTAGGAGACAAGTGCATAGTATTATCTATAGTGCCTTTTACTTGCATGCATATTAACACTCGCCTCCACTGCTGCAAGCACCAGGACTAGGAGACACTCGCATCCACCGCTGCAAGCACCGGGACTCGGAGACACTCGCCTCCACCGCTGCAAGCACCAGGACTAGTAGACCCTCGCCTCCACCGCTGCAAGCACCGGGACTAGGAGACCCTCGCCTCCACCGCTGCAAGCACCGGGACTAGGAGACCCTCTCCTCCACCGCTGCAAGCACCGGGACTAGGAGACACTCACCTCCACCGCTGCAAGCACCGGGACTAGGAGACACTCACCTCCACCGCTGCAAGCACCGGGACTAGGAGACACTCCCCTCCAGCGCTGCAAGCACCGGGACTAGGAGACCCTCGCCTCCACCGCTGCAAGCACCGGGACTAGGAGACACTCCCCTCCACCGCTGCAAGCACCAGGACTAGGAGACACTCCCCTCCACCGCTGCAAGCACCGGGACTAGGAGACACTCCCCTCCACCGCTGCAAGCACCGGGACTAGGAGACACTCACCTCCACCGCTGCAAGCACAGGGACTAGGAGACACTCCCCTCCATCGCTGCAAGCACAGGGACTAGGAGACACTCCCCTCCAGCGCTGCAAGCACCAGGACTAGGAGACACTCACCTCCACCGCTGCAAGCACAGGGACTAGGAGACACTCCCCTCCATCGCTGCAAGCACAGGGACTAGGAGACACTCCCCTCCAGCGCTGCAAGCACCAGGACTAGGAGACACTCACCTCCACCGCTGCAAGCACAGGGACTAGGAGACCCTCGCCTCCACCGCTGCAAGCACCGGGACTAGGAGACACTCCCCTCCAACGCTGCAAGCACCAGGACTAGGAGACACTCACCTCCACCGCTGCAAGCACAGGGACTAGGAGACACTCCCCTCCATCGCTGCAAGCACAGGGACTAGGAGACACTCCCCTCCATCGCTGCAAGCACCAGGACTAGGAGACCCTCGCCTCCACCGCTGCAAGCACCGGGACTAGGAGACAAGTGCATAGTATTATCTATAGTGCCTTTTACTTGCATGCATATTAACACTCGCCTCCACTGCTGCAAGCACCAGGACTAGGAGACACTCGCATCCACCGCTGCAAGCACCGGGACTCGGAGACACTCGCCTCCACCGCTGCAAGCACCAGGACTAGTAGACGCTCGCCTCCACCGCTGCAAGCACCAGGACTAGTAGACCCTTGCCTCCACCGCTGCAAGCACAGGGACTAGGAGACCCTCGCCTCCACCGCTGCAAGCACCGGGACTAGGAGACCCTCGCCTTCACCGCTGCAAACACCGGGACTAGGAGACCCTCGCCTCCACTGCTGCAAGCACCGGGACTGGGAGACCCTCGCCTTCACCGCTGCAAGCACCGGGACTAGGAGACCCTCGCCTCCACCGCTGCAAGCACAGGGACTAGGAGACACTCGCCTCCACCGCTGCAAACACCGGGACTAGGAGACACTCACCTCCACCGCTGCAAGCACCAGGACTAGTAGAACCAGCAGGAAAATACTGTAATATTTGGGAAGTACATGCATTTCTTACCTATCCTGCACCATCGTGTTTTACCAAGTTCCTGATACTGTACAATAGCATTATATTAGAGGTGGAGAGGAGGACGAAGAGGGCTGCATTGTCACCAGCTTACATTAGAAGAACACCCATCCTACAGACACCACGGGACCACAATTTTGGGATTGTCCAGGAACTTTCTCCCTGAGAGTCTTTTGTCTTCTTGGACATAAATACGGACATTTCTTCAGAAGGGACTGGGAGGATACACAGACTTTAAAAAAACAATTTTAAGAACACCCTACCCACAGATTACAAGTTGGGATTGTGTCAATATAAAGTGGGACAATTTTCTGATCTAATCATTTAAAATAATATACAAACATATCCATTTAACAGAATAGGATTACCGAGAGCGCACCACAATTATTCTATACATTTGTCTGAAAAGAGGAAGAGATACCTCAACTTGTGGAGCAGGCAGGACATTTCCACACAGGACCAGGAGCGCTATATTTTCTACCCTGAATACACTGGCAAAGTGCAACATGTAACAGCCAAATGATGTTTTCAGCTTTTTCCTTTATGTCCCTGGTAATGCTTGGAGATATCTCTATTATTCAGCAATGACTAAATGCACAATAAAATTCTTCTTGTTATGCAATTTTCATACAATTCTTACATATATCCCTAATATCTGGGCTTTATAACTAGCAGGTAAGTTTTGGCTTTTTGGGTGATTTTCTATCGGTTTTGCAAACATACCATTTAGTAAAGGCAAAACCGAAGGAAACCCAACAAAAGCCTTTAGAACGGTGTTTCTCAAACTCACTCCTCAGGGGGCAGTAACAGCGCTTTAGAACATCAGAACAACACTCAGTTTTTTACACAGATTTGCTCATGTGGAAACTCCCCAAACAATGGAGCTGCCTGTGGGGGCCCATTTGGGAAAGCACTGCACAGATCACTATGAAAAAGCTTGTGGGGATAATGCAACAACAGGGAGACACAAAGCGTGGGGTCCCCCTGCCATAACATTAACCAGCCCAGGGCTGGAATTGCTCAGAAAGTGGGGACCCCAAAAATAAAATGGGTTCGCCACTCCCAAGGAACTACCAGCCCTGATGGCGAGTGCTGCGGAGGTTAATCGTAAAATAATAGACAATATTGTTCTTTACAGGTGGACTACAAGTACCAGCAAGCCTGCCCCAGCATGCTCTGACACTCTCAGCAAATGAACACTTCCCCCATTCTCTCCTATGACAGTGACCGGTTATCTCGCGTAGCGCAGTACACAATGTACAGTGCTGTCCGTGGTGTTTTTTGGTTTGTTATTTTATGAAGACCTATGGACTGAAGAGGAGGCCACCCTAGGGTGAGGTAAGTATGAAAGTGTTTTTGTTTTGTTTCTTTAAATAAAATATAAAACATTTGGTGTCACAGTGTCACAGTCCTTTGGTTCTTTTAACATTTTCAGACTACAGGTGCCAGTGTGCCCTTGTTGTCCGGGCATGCTAGCACTTGTTCCACAGGTGTCAGCATGCCTGCCAGTTTTGCTGGTACTTGTAGTCTGCCTGTAAAGAACAATATTATTCTTTTACTATTAACCCCACCCTCACACCCACCCAGGGCCGACGAGAACCGCGCCGGTCCCAGGTGACAGGGGGCGTGGCCTAATCGCGGGAGGCGTGCCCCCTTAGAAAGAAACAATAATTTTTTCAGCTGTGCACTAGGGAGGGGGGCACTGTGTGCCCCTCAGCCCGGCATCAACCAATGGGGGATGCGATCAGCGTGTTCGCTCCTCCCACAGGCATAGGAGACTGCTCCCAGTCTCCCAGTGCAGCCCAGCACACAGCAGCGAGGGCTGGGCTGCTATGACTTAAGAGGGAGGGGGAGTGGTGCCGGACCCGGGCCCCTGCAGCAAGCCTGGGCCCAGGTAATTTGTACCCACCTACCCCTCCTCCCCTCTCGGCGCCCCTGCACCCAACAGAGGTGCAGGGAATATCCCGGTATTTCCATAAGATGGAAGACTCCATTTTCTGTGGCTTTCCAACCCCAGGATGACCAGTTTGGAGATGATTAGTGTTATGGCAGAGGACCTCTTGCTGTGCGTCTCCCTTTTATGACTTTAGCCCATCGGCGAAAAGATAGAACCCCACGCCGTTTTATCCCCCTATTTTCGAATACCAGACCCAGACTAAGAGGTGCAGGGCTGGATATGGATTTGAGAGGTGGGGGGGGGGGGGGGGGGGGGTGTCACACATTTTATGTATTTTTTTTTTTTTACTTTTAACTCATAATTTACACTTTAAGATAACAAAGCATGCATAGATCATAGTGATCCGTACACTGTCAGGTTCGCTGCCAACTTTGAACTGAAAGATCAAAACCAACTGACACCGATGTCGGGTTTTAATTGAAGCTGATAAATATTTGGATTTATGACAGCAGCACTACAGTAATAACGTTGTCTAACGGTTTTGGTTCGAAAAACCTTTGACCTTTAGTAAATGTTCCCTAAATCTTTCCTGAGCAAGAGAACAAAGTGAACTACTAACCCCACACAGAGGAGCACTATGCATAGGGAGTAACCAACTGAGAGAGCCCTAACCCCACACAGAGGAGGTCTATGCATAGGGAGTAACCAACTGAGAGAACACTATCCCCACACAGAGGAGCACTATGCATAGGGAGTAACCAACTAATAGAACCCTATCCCCACACAGAGGAGCACTATGCATAGGGAGTAAGCAACTGAGAGAACCCTAACCCCACACAGAGGAGCACTATGCATAGGGAGTAACCAACTGAGAGAGCCCTAACCCCACACAGAGGAGCACTATGCATAGGGAGTAACCAACTGAGAGAACCCTAACCCCACACAGAGGAGCACTATGCATAGGGAGTAACCAACTGAGAATCCTAACCCCACACAGAGGAGGACTATGCATAGGGACTAACCAACTAAGAGAACTCTTAACACCACACAGAGGAGGACTATGCATAGGGAGTAACCAACTGAGAGAGCCCTAACCCCACACAGAGGAGCACTATGCATAGGGAGAAACCAACTGAGAGTACCCTAGCCCCACACAGAGGAGCACTATGCATAGGGAGTAACCAACTGAGAGAACCCTAACTTCACACACAGGAGCACTATGCATAGGGAGAAACCAACTGAGAGAACCCTAACCCCACACAGAGGAGCACTATGCATAGGGAGTAACCAACTGAGAGAACCCTAACACCACACAGGAGCACTATGCATAGGGAGTAACCAACTGAGAGAGCCCTATCCCCACACAGAGGAGCACTATGCATAGGGAGAAATCAACTGAGAGAGCCCTAACCCCACACAGGAGGAGCACTATGCATAGGGGGTAACCAACTGAGAGTACCCTAACCCCACACAGGAGGAGCACTATGCATAGGGAGAAACCAACTGGGA
Organism: Taudactylus pleione; assembly: GCA_031769625.1. Classification (NCBI taxonomy): domain Eukaryota; kingdom Metazoa; phylum Chordata; class Amphibia; order Anura; family Myobatrachidae; genus Taudactylus; species Taudactylus pleione. Next base: position 552,882 of record JAUIMM010001059.1, read on the forward strand.
GAACCCTAACCCCACAGAGGAGCACTAAGCATAGGGAGAAACCAACTGAGAGTACCCTTATCCCACACAGAGGAGCACTATGCATAGGGAGTAACCAACTGAGAGTACCCTAACCCCACACAGAGGAGCACTATGCATAGGGAGTAACCAACTGAGAGAGCCCTAACCCCACACAGAGGAGCACTATGCATAGGGAGTAACCAACTGAGAGTACTCTAACCCCACACAGAGGAGCACTATGCATAGGGAGTAACCAACTGAGAGTACCCTAACCCCGCACAGAGGAGCACTATGCATAGGGAGTAACCAACGGAGAGAGCCCTAAGCCCACACAGAGGAGTACTATGCATAGGGAGTAACCAACTGAGAGAGCCATAATCCCACACAGAGGAGCACAATACAATGGGAGTAACCAAGTGAGAGAGCCCTAACCCCACACAGAGGAGCACTATGCATAGGGATAAACCAACTGAGAGAACCCTAACCCCACACAGAGGACCACTATGCATAGGGAGTAACCAACTGATAGAGCCCTAACCCCACACAGAGGACTATGCATAGGGAGTAACCGACTGAGAGGACCCTATCCCCACACAGAGGAGCACAATGCAATGGGAGTAACCAACTGAGAGAACCCTAACCCCACACACAGGAGCACTATGCATAGGGAGAAACCAACTGAGAGAGCCCTAACCCCACACAGAGGAGCACTATGCATAGGGAGAAACCAACTGAGAGAACCCTAACCCCACACAGAGGAGCACTATGCATAGGGAGTAACCGACAGAGAGCCCTAACCCCACACAGGGGAGCACTATGCATAGGGAGAAACCAACTGAGAGTACCCTAACCCCACACAGAGGAGCACTATTCATAGGGAGTAACCAACTGAGAGAGCCCTAACCCCAAACAGAGGAGCACTATGCATAGGGAGTAACCAACTGAGAGAGCCCTAACCCATCACAGAGGAGCACTATGCATAGGGAGTAACCAACTGAGAGAGCCCTAACCCCACACAGAGGAGCACTATGCATAGGGAGTAACCAACTGAGAGAGCCCTAACCCATCACAGAGGAGCACTATGCATAGGGATTAACCAACTGAGAGTACCCTATCCCCACACAGAGGAGCACTATGCATAGGGAGTAACCAACTGAGAGAGCCCTAACCCCACACAGTGGAGGACTATGCATAGGGAGTAACCAACTGAGAGAGCCCTAACCCCACACAGAGGAGCACTATGCATAGGGAATAACCAACTGAGAGAGCCCTAACCCCACAGAGGAGTACTATGCATAGGGAGTAACCAACTGAGAGAGCCCTAACCCCACACATGAGGAGCACTATGCATAGGGGGTAACCATCTGAGAAAGCCCTAACCCCACACAGAGGAGCACTATGCATAGGGAGTAACCAACTGAGAGTACCCTAACCCCACACAGAGGGGCACTATGCATAGGGAGAAACCAACTGAGAGAGCCCTAACCCCACACAGAGGAGTACTATGCATAGGGAGTAACCAACTGAGAGAACCCTAAACCCACACAGAGAAGCACTCTGCATAGGGAGTAACCAACTGAGAGAACCCTAACCCCACACAGAGGAGGACTATGCATAGGGAGTAACCAACTGAAAGAACCCTAACCCCACACAGAGGAGGACTATGCATAGGGAGTAACCAACTGAGAGTACCCTAACCCCACACAGAGGAGCACTATTCATAGGGAGTAACCAACTGAGAGAACCCTAACCCCACACAGAGGAGCACTATGCATAGGGAGAAACCAACTGAGAGTACCCTTATCCCACACAGAGGAGCACTATGCATAGGGAGCGACCAACTGAGAGTACCCTAACCCCACACAGAGGACTATGCTTTGGGGGTAACCAACTGAGAGAGCCCTAACCCCACACAGAAGAGCACTATGCATAGGGAGAAACCAACTGAGAGAACCCTAATCCCACACAGAGGAGCACTATGCATAGGGGGTAACCAACTGAGAGTACCCTTATCCCACACAGAGGAGCACTATGCATAGGGAGCGACCAACTGAGAGTACCCTAACCCCACACAGAGGACTATGCTTTGGGAGTAACCAACTGAGAGAACCCTAACCCCACACAGAAGAGCACTATTCATAGGGAGTAACCAACTGAGAGAGCCCTAACCCCAAACAGAGGAGCACTATGCATAGGGAGTAACCAACTGAGAGAGCCCTAACCCATCACAGAGGAGCACTATGCATAGGGAGTAACCAACTGAGAGAGCCCTAACCCCACACAGAGGAGCACTATGCATAGGGAGTAACCAACTGAGAGAGCCCTAACCCATCACAGAGGAGCACTATGCATAGGGATTAACCAACTGAGAGTACCCTATCCCCACACAGAGGAGCACTATGCATAGGGAGTAACCAACTGAGAGAGCCCTAACCCCACACAGTGGAGGACTATGCATAGGGAGTAACCAACTGAGAGCCCTAACCCCACACAGAGGAGCACTATGCATAGGGAATAACCAACTGAGAGAGCCCTAACCCCACACAGAGGAGCACTATGCATAGGGAGTAACCAACTGAGAGAGCCCTAACCCCACACATGAGGAGCACTATGCATAGGGGGTAACCATCTGAGAAAGCCCTAACCCCACACAGAGGAGCACTATGCATAGGGAGAAACCAACTGAGCGAACCCTAACCCCACACAGAGGAGCACTATGCATAGGGAGAAACCAACTGAGAGTACCCTTATCCCACACAGAGGAGCACTATGCATAGGGAGTAACCAACTGAGAGTACCCTATCCCCACACAGAGGAGCACTATGCATAGGGAGTAACCAACTGAGAGAGCCCTAACCCCACACACAGAGGAGGACTATGCATAGGGAGTAACCAACTGAGAAAGCCCTAACCCCACACAGAGGAGCACTATGCATAGGGAGTAACCAACTGAGAGAGCCCTAACCCCACACACAGAGGAGGACTATGCATATGGAGTAACCAACTGAGAAAGCCCTAACCCCACTCAGAGGAGCACTATGCATAGGGGGTAACCAACTGAGAAAGCCCTAACCCCACACAGAGGAGCACTATGCATAGGGGGTAACCAACTGAGAGTACCCTAATCCCACACAGAGGAGCACTATGCATAGGGAGTAACCAACTAAGAGAACCCGAACCCCACACAGAGGAGCACTATGAATAGGGAGAAACCAACTGAGAGAACCCTATCCCCACACAGAGGAGCACTATGCATAGGGAGAAACCAACTAAGAGAACCCAAACCCCACACAGAGGAGCACTATGCATAGGGAATAACCAACTGAGAGAGCCCTAACCCCACACAGAGGAGCACTATGCATAGGGAGTAACCAACTGAGAGAGCCCTAACCCCACACATGAGGAGCACTATGCATAGGGGGTAACCATCTGAGAAAGCCCTAACCCCACACAGAGGAGCACTATGCATAGGGAGAAACCAACTGAGCGAACCCTAACCCCACACAGAGGAGCACTATGCATAGGGAGAAACCAACTGAGAGTACCCTTATCCCACACAGAGGAGCACTATGCATAGGGAGTAACCAACTGAGAGTACCCTATCCCCACACAGAGGAGCACTATGCATAGGGAGTAACCAACTGAGAGAGCCCTAACCCCACACACAGAGGAGGACTATGCATAGGGAGTAACCAACTGAGAAAGCCCTAACCCCACACAGAGGAGCACTATGCATAGGGAGTAACCAACTGAGAGAACCCTAACCCCACACACAGAGGAGGACTATGCATATGGAGTAACCAACTGAGAAAGCCCTAACCCCACTCAGAGGAGCACTATGCATAGGGGGTAACCAACTGAGAAAGCCCTAACCCCACACAGAGGAGCACTATGCATAGGGGGTAACCAACTGAGAGTACCCTAATCCCACACAGAGGAGCACTATGCATAGGGAGTAACCAACTAAGAGAACCCGAACCCCACACAGAGGAGCACTATGAATAGGGAGAAACCAACTGAGAGAACCCTATCCCCACACAGAGGAGCACTATGGATAGGGAGAAACCAACTAAGAGAACCCTAACCCCACACAGAGGAGCACTATGCATAGGGAGTAACCAACTGAGAGTACCCTAACCCCACACAGAGGAGCACTATGCATAGGGATAAACCAACTGAGAGAACCCTAACCCCACACAAAGGACCACTATGCATAGGGAGAAACCAACTGAGAGAGCCCTAACCCCACACAGAGGAGCACTATGCATAGCGAGAAACCAACTGAGAGAACCCGAACCCCACACAGAGGAGCACTATACATAGGGAGTAACCGACAGAGAGCCCTAACCCCACACAGAGGAGCACTATGCATAGGGAGAAACCAACTGAGAGTACCCTTATCCCACACAGAGGAGCACTATGCATAGGGAGTAACCAACTGAGAGTACCCTATCCCCACACAGAGGAGCACTATGCATAGGGAGTAACCAACTGAGAGAGCCCTAACCCCACACACAGAGGAGGACTATGCATAGGGAGTAACCAACTGAGAAAGCCCTAACCCCACACAGAGGAGCACTATGCATAGGGAGTAACCAACTGAGAGAGCCCTAACCCCACACAGAGGAGGACTATGCAAATGGAGTAACCAACTGAGAAAGCCCTAACCCCACTCAGAGGAGCACTATGCATAGGGGGTAACCAACTGAGAAAGCCCTAACCCCACACAGAGGAGCACTATGCATAGGGGGTAACCAACTGAGAGTACCCTAATCCCACACAGAGGAGCACTATGCATAGGGAGTAACCAACTGAGAGTACCCTATCCCCACACAGAGGAGCACTATGCATAGGGAGTAACCAACTGAGAGAGCCCTAACCCCACACACAGAGGAGGACTATGCATAGGGAGTAACCAACTGAGAAAGCCCTAACCCCACACAGAGGAGCACTATGCATAGGGAGTAACCAACTGAGAGAGCCCTAACCCCACACACAGAGGAGGACTATGCATATGGAGTAACCAACTGAGAAAGCCCTAACCCCACTCAGAGGAGCACTATGCATAGGGAGTAACCAACTGAGAGAGCCCTAACCCCACACATGAGCACTATGCATAGGGGGTAACCATCTGAGAAAGCCCTAACCCCACACAGAGGAGCACTATGCATAGGGAGAAACCAACTGAGAGAACCCTAACCCCACACAGAGGAGCACTATACATAGGGAGTAACCGACAGAGAGCCCTAACCCCACACAGAGGAGCACTATGCATAGGGAGAAACCAACTGAGAGTACCCTTATCCCACACAGAGGAGCACTATGCATAGGGAGTAACCAACTGAGAGTACCCTATCCCCACACAGAGGAGCACTATGCATAGGGAGTAACCAACTGAGAGAGCCCTAACCCCACACACAGAGGAGGACTATGCATAGGGAGTAACCAACTGAGAAAGCCCTAACCCCCCACAGAGGAGCACTATGCATAGGGAGTAACCAACTGAGAGAGCCCTAACCCCACACACAGAGGAGGACTATGCATATGGAGTAACCAACTGAGAAAGCCCTAACCCCACTCAGAGGAGCACTATGCATAGGGGGTAACCAACTGAGAAAGCCCTAACCCCACACAGAGGAGCACTATGCATAGGGGGTAACCAACTGAGAGTACCCTAATCCCACACAGAGGAGCACTATGCATAGGGAGTAACCAACTGAGAGTACCCTATCCCCACACAGAGGAGCACTATGCATAGGGAGTAACCAACTGAGAGAGCCCTAACCCCACACACAGAGGAGGACTATGCATAGGGAGTAACCAACTGAGAAAGCCCTAACCCCACACAGAGGAGCACTATGCATAGGGAGTAACCAACTGAGAGAGCCCTAACCCCACACACAGAGGAGGACTATGCATATGGAGTAACCAACTGAGAAAGCCCTAACCCCACTCAGAGGAGCACTATGCATAGGGAGTAACCAACTGAGAGAGCCCTAACCCCACACATGAGCACTATGCATAGGGGGTAACCATCTGAGAAAGCCCTAACCCCACACAGAGGAGCACTATGCATAGGGAGAAACCAACTGAGCGAACCCTAACCCCACACAGAGGAGCACTATGCATAGGGAGAAACCAACTGAGAGTACCCTTATCCCACACAGAGGAGCACTATGCATAGGGAGTAACCAACTGAGAGTACCCTAACCCCACACAGAGGAGGACTATGCAAAGGGAGAAACCAACTGAGAGTACCCTAACCCCACACAGAGGAGCACTATGCATAGGGAGTTACCAACTAATAGAACCCTATCCCCACACAGAGGAGCACTATGCATAGGGAGTAACCAACTGAGAGAGCCCTAACCCCACACAGAGGAGCACTATGCATAGGGAGTAACCAACTGAGAGTACTCTAACCCCACACAGAGGAGCACTATGCATAGGGAGTAACCAACTGAGAGTACCCTAACCCCGCACAGAGGAGCACTATGCATAGGGAGTAACCAACGGAGAGAGCCCTAAGCCCACACAGAGGAGTACTATGCATAGGGAGTAACCAACTGAGAGAGCCATAATCCCACACAGAGGAGCACAATGCAATGGGAGTAACCAAGTGAGAGAGCCCTAACCCCACACAGAGGAGCACTATGCATAGGGATAAACCAACTGAGAGAACCCTAACCCCACACAGAGGACCACTATGCATAGGGAGTAACCAACTGATAGAGCCCTAACCCCACACAGAGGACTATGCATAGGGAGTAACCGACTGAGAGAACCCTATCCCCACACAGAGGAGCACAATGCAATGGGAGTAACCAACTGAGAGAACCCTAACCCCACACACAGGAGCACTATGCATAGGGAGAAACCAACTGAGAGAGCCCTAACCCCACACAGAGGAGCACTATGCATAGGGAGAAACCAACTGAGAGAACCCTAACCCCACACAGAGGAGCACTATGCATAGGGAGTAACCGACAGAGAGCCCTAACCCCACACAGGGGAGCACTATGCATAGGGAGAAACCAACTGAGAGTACCCTAACCCCACACAGAGGAGCACTATTCATAGGGAGTAACCAACTGAGAGAGCCCTAACCCCAAACAGAGGAGCACTATGCATAGGGAGTAACCAACTGAGAGAGCCCTAACCCATCACAGAGGAGCACTATGCATAGGGAGTAACCAACTGAGAGAGCCCTAACCCCACACAGAGGAGCACTATGCATAGGGAGTAACCAACTGAGAGAGCCCTAACCCATCACAGAGGAGCACTATGCATAGGGATTAACCAACTGAGAGTACCCTATCCCCACACAGAGGAGCACTATGCATAGGGAGTAACCAACTGAGAGAGCCCTAACCCCACACAGTGGAGGACTATGCATAGGGAGTAACCAACTGAGAGAGCCCTAACCCCACACAGAGGAGCACTATGCATAGGGAATAACCAACTGAGAGAGCCCTAACCCCACAGAGGAGTACTATGCATAGGGAGTAACCAACTGAGAGAGCCCTAACCCCACACATGAGGAGCACTATGCATAGGGGGTAACCATCTGAGAAAGCCCTAACCCCACACAGAGGAGCACTATGCATAGGGAGTAACCAACTGAGAGTACCCTAACCCCACACAGAGGGGCACTATGCATAGGGAGAAACCAACTGAGAGAGCCCTAACCCCACACAGAGGAGTACTATGCATAGGGAGTAACCAACTGAGAGAACCCTAAACCCACACAGAGAAGCACTCTGCATAGGGAGTAACCAACTGAGAGAACCCTAACCCCACACAGAGGAGGACTATGCATAGGGAGTAACCAACTGAAAGAACCCTAACCCCACACAGAGGAGGACTATGCATAGGGAGTAACCAACTGAGAGTACCCTAACCCCACACAGAGGAGCACTATTCATAGGGAGTAACCAACTGAGAGAACCCTAACCCCACACAGAGGAGCACTATGCATAGGGAGAAACCAACTGAGAGTACCCTTATCCCACACAGAGGAGCACTATGCATAGGGAGCGACCAACTGAGAGTACCCTAACCCCACACAGAGGACTATGCTTTGGGGGTAACCAACTGAGAGAGCCCTAACCCCACACAGAAGAGCACTATGCATAGGGAGAAACCAACTGAGAGAACCCTAATCCCACACAGAGGAGCACTATGCATAGGGGGTAACCAACTGAGAGTACCCTTATCCCACACAGAGGAGCACTATGCATAGGGAGCGACCAACTGAGAGTACCCTAACCCCACACAGAGGACTATGCTTTGGGAGTAACCAACTGAGAGAACCCTAACCCCACACAGAAGAGCACTATTCATAGGGAGTAACCAACTGAGAGAGCCCTAACCCCAAACAGAGGAGCACTATGCATAGGGAGTAACCAACTGAGAGAGCCCTAACCCATCACAGAGGAGCACTATGCATAGGGAGTAACCAACTGAGAGAGCCCTAACCCCACACAGAGGAGCACTATGCATAGGGAGTAACCAACTGAGAGAGCCCTAACCCATCACAGAGGAGCACTATGCATAGGGATTAACCAACTGAGAGTACCCTATCTCCACACAGAGGAGCACTATGCATAGGGAGTAACCAACTGAGAGAGCCCTAACCCCACACAGTGGAGGACTATGCATAGGGAGTAACCAACTGAGAGAGCCCTAACCCCACACAGAGGAGCACTATGCATAGGGAATAACCAACTGAGAGAGCCCTAACCCCACACAGAGGAGCACTATGCATAGGGAGTAACCAACTGAGAGAGCCCTAACCCCACACATGAGGAGCACTATGCATAGGGGGTAACCATCTGAGAAAGCCCTAACCCCACACAGAGGAGCACTATGCATAGGGAGAAACCAACTGAGCGAACCCTAACCCCACACAGAGGAGCACTATGCATAGGGAGAAACCAACTGAGAGTACCCTTATCCCACACAGAGGAGCACTATGCATAGGGAGTAACCAACTGAGAGTACCCTATCCCCACACAGAGGAGCACTATGCATAGGGAGTAACCAACTGAGAGAGCCCTAACCCCACACACAGAGGAGGACTATGCATAGGGAGTAACCAACTGAGAAAGCCCTAACCCCACACAGAGGAGCACTATGCATAGGGAGTAACCAACTGAGAGAGCCCTAACCCCACACACAGAGGAGGACTATGCATATGGAGTAACCAACTGAGAAAGCCCTAACCCCACTCAGAGGAGCACTATGCATAGGGGGTAACCAACTGAGAAAGCCCTAACCCCACACAGAGGAGCACTATGCATAGGGGGTAACCAACTGAGAGTACCCTAATCCCACACAGAGGAGCACTATGCATAGGGAGTAACCAACTAAGAGAACCCGAACCCCACACAGAGGAGCACTATGAATAGGGAGAAACCAACTGAGAGAACCCTATCCCCACACAGAGGAGCACTATGCATAGGGAGAAACCAACTAAGAGAACCCAAACCCCACACAGAGGAGCACTATGCATAGGGAATAACCAACTGAGAGAGCCCTAACCCCACACAGAGGAGCACTATGCATAGAGAGTAACCAACTGAGAGAGCCCTAACCCCACACATGAGGAGCACTATGCATAGGGGGTAACCATCTGAGAAAGCCCTAACCCCACACAGAGGAGCACTATGCATAGGGAGAAACCAACTGAGCGAACCCTAACCCCACACAGAGGAGCACTATGCATAGGGAGAAACCAACTGAGAGTACCCTTATCCCACACAGAGGAGCACTATGCATAGGGAGTAACCAACTGAGAGTACCCTATCCCCACACAGAGGAGCACTATGCATAGGGAGTAACCAACTGAGAGAGCCCTAACCCCACACACAGAGGAGGACTATGCATAGGGAGTAACCAACTGAGAAAGCCCTAACCCCACACAGAGGAGCACTATGCATAGGGAGTAACCAACTGAGAGAACCCTAACCCCACACACAGAGGAGGACTATGCATATGGAGTAACCAACTGAGAAAGCCCTAACCCCACTCAGAGGAGCACTATGCATAGGGGGTAACCAACTGAGAAAGCCCTAACCCCACACAGAGGAGCACTATGCATAGGGGGTAACCAACTGAGAGTACCCTAATCCCACACAGAGGAGCACTATGCATAGGGAGTAACCAACTAAGAGAACCCGAACCCCACACAGAGGAGCACTATGAATAGGGAGAAACCAACTGAGAGAACCCTATCCCCACACAGAGGAGCACTATGGATAGGGAGAAACCAACTAAGAGAACCCTAACCCCACACAGAGGAGCACTATGCATAGGGAGTAACCAACTGAGAGTACCCTAACCCCACACAGAGGAGCACTATGCATAGGGATAAACCAACTGAGAGAACCCTAACCCCACACAAAGGACCACTATGCATAGGGAGAAACCAACTGAGAGAGCCCTAACCCCACACAGAGGAGCACTATGCATAGCGAGAAACCAACTGAGAGAACCCGAACCCCACACAGAGGAGCACTATACATAGGGAGTAACCGACAGAGAGCCCTAACCCCACACAGAGGAGCACTATGCATAGGGAGAAACCAACTGAGAGTACCCTTATCCCACACAGAGGAGCACTATGCATAGGGAGTAACCAACTGAGAGTACCCTATCCCCACACAGAGGAGCACTATGCATAGGGAGTAACCAACTGAGAGAGCCCTAACCCCACACACAGAGGAGGACTATGCATAGGGAGTAACCAACTGAGAAAGCCCTAACCCCACACAGAGGAGCACTATGCATAGGGAGTAACCAACTGAGAGAGCCCTAACCCCACACACAGAGGAGGACTATGCATATGGAGTAACCAACTGAGAAAGCCCTAACCCCACTCAGAGGAGCACTATGCATAGGGGGTAACCAACTGAGAAAGCCCTAACCCCACACAGAGGAGCACTATGCATAGGGGGTAACCAACTGAGAGTACCCTAATCCCACACAGAGGAGCACTATGCATAGGGAGTAACCAACTGAGAGTACCCTATCCCCACACAGAGGAGCACTATGCATAGGGAGTAACCAACTGAGAGAGCCCTAACCCCACACACAGAGGAGGACTATGCATAGGGAGTAACCAACTGAGAAAGCCCTAACCCCACACAGAGGAGCACTATGCATAGGGAGTAACCAACTGAGAGAGCCCTAACCCCACACACAGAGGAGGACTATGCATATGGAGTAACCAACTGAGAAAGCCCTAACCCCACTCAGAGGAGCACTATGCATAGGGAGTAACCAACTGAGAGAGCCCTAACCCCACACATGAGCACTATGCATAGAGGGTAACCATCTGAGAAAGCCCTAACCCCACACAGAGGAGCACTATGCATAGGGAGAAACCAACTGAGAGAACCCTAACCCCACACAGAGGAGCACTATACATAGGGAGTAACCGACAGAGAGCCCTAACCCCACACAGAGGAGCACTATGCATAGTGAGAAACCAACTGAGAGTACCCTTATCCCACACAGAGGAGCACTATGCATAGGGAGTAACCAACTGAGAGTACCCTATCCCCACACAGAGGAGCACTATGCATAGGGAGTAACCAACTGAGAGAGCCCTAACCCCACACACAGAGGAGGACTATGCATAGGGAGTAACCAACTGAGAAAGCCCTAACCCCACACAGAGGAGCACTATGCATAGGGAGTAACCAACTGAGAGAGCCCTAACCCCACACACAGAGGAGGACTATGCATATGGAGTAACCAACTGAGAAAGCCCTAACCCCAGTCAGAGGAGCACTATGCATAGGGGGTAACCAACTGAGAAAGCCCTAACCCCACACAGAGGAGCACTATGCATAGGGGGTAACCAACTGAGAGTACCCTAATCCCACACAGAGGAGCACTATGCATAGGGAGTAACCAACTGAGAGTACCCTATCCCCACACAGAGGAGCACTATGCATAGGGAGTAACCAACTGAGAGAGCCCTAACCCCACACACAGAGGAGGACTATGCATAGGGAGTAACCAACTGAGAAAGCCCTAACCCCACACAGAGGAGCACTATGCATAGGGAGTAACCAACTGAGAGAGCCCTAACCCCACACACAGAGGAGGACTATGCATATGGAGTAACCAACTGAGAAAGCCCTAACCCCACTCAGAGGAGCACTATGCATAGGGAGTAACCAACTGAGAGAGCCCTAACCCCACACATGAGCACTATGCATAGGGGGTAACCATCTGAGAAAGCCCTAACCCCACACAGAGGAGCACTATGCATAGGGAGAAACCAACTGAGCGAACCCTAACCCCACACAGAGGAGCACTATGCATAGGGAGAAACCAACTGAGAGTACCCTTATCCCACACAGAGGAGCACTATGCATAGGGAGTAACCAACTGAGAGTACCCTAACCCCACACAGAGGAGCACTATGCAAAGGGAGAAACCAACTGAGAGTACCCTAACCCCACACAGAGGAGCACTATGCATAGGGAGTTACCAACTAATAGAACCCTATCCCCACACAGAGGAGCACTATGCATAGGGAGTAAGCAACTGAGAGAACCCTAACCCCACACAGAGGAGCACTATGCATAGGGAGTAACCAACTGAGAGAGCCCTAACCCCACACAGAGGAGCACTATGCATAGGGAGTAACCAACTGAGAGAACCCTAACCCCACACAGTGGAGCACTATGCATAGGGAGTAACCAACTGAGAGAATCCTAACCCCACACAGAGGAGGACTATGCATAGGGACTAACCAACTGAGAGAACTCTTAACACCACACAGAGGAGGACTATGCATAAGGAGTAACCAACTGAGAGAGCCCTAACCCCACACAGAGGAGCACTATGCATAGGGAGAAACCAACTGAGAGTACCCTAGCCCCACACAGAGGAGCACTATGCATAGGGAGTAACCAACTGAGAGAACCCTAACTTCACACACAGGAGCACTATGCATAGGGAGAAACCAACTAAGAGAACCCTAACCCCACACAGAGGAGCACTATGCATAGGGAGTAACCAACTGAGAGAACCCTAACACCACACAGGAGCACTATGCATAGGGAGTAACCAACTGAGAGAGCCCTATCCCCACACAGAGGAGCACTATGCATAGGGAGAAATCAACTGAGAGAGCCCTAACCCCACACAGGAGGAGCACTATGCATAGGGGGTAACCAACTGAGAGTACCCTAACCCCACACAGGAGGAGCACTATGCATAGGGAGAAACCAACTGGGAGAACCCTAACCCCACACAGAGGAGCACTAAGCATAGGGAGAAACCAACTGAGAGTACCCTTATCCCACACAGAGGAGCACTATGCATAGGGAGTAACCAACTGAAAGTACCCTAACCCCACACAGAGGAGCACTATGCATAGGGAGTAACCAACTGAGAGAGCCCTAACCCCACACAGAGGAGCACTATGCATAGGGAGTAACCAACTGAGAGTACACTAACCCCACACAGAGGAGCACTATGCATAGGGAGTAACCAACTTAGAGTACTCTAACCCCACACAGAGGAGCACTATGCATAGGGAGTAACCAACGGAGAGAGCCCTAAGCCCACACAGAGGAGTACTATGCATAGGGAGTAACCAACTGAGAGAGCCCTAATCCCACACAGAGGAGCACAATGCAATGGGAGTAACCAAGTGAGAGAACCCTAACCCCACACAAAGGAGCACTATGCATAGGGATAAACCAACTGAGAGAACCCTAACCCCACACAGAGGACCACTATGCATAGGGAGTAACCAACTGATAGAGCCCTAACCCCACACAGAGGACTATGCATAGGGAGTAACCGACTGAGAGAACCCTATCCCCACACAGAGGAGCACAATGCAATGGGAGTAACCAACTGAGAGAGCCCTAAACCCACACAGAGGACTATGCATAGGGAGTAACTGACTGAGAGAACCCTATCCCCACACAGAGGAGCACTATGCATAGGGAGTAACCAACTGAGAGAACCCTAACCCCACACACAGGAGCACTATGCATAGGGAGAAACCAACTGAGAGAGCCCTAACCCCACACAGAGGAGCACTATGCATAGGGAGAAACCAACTGAGAGAACCCTAACCCCACACAGAGGAGCACTATGCATAGGGAGTAACCGACAGAGAGCCCTAACCCCACACAGAGGAGCACTATGCATAGGGAGAAACCAACTGAGAGTACCCTAACCCCACACAGAGGAGCACTATTCATAGGGAGTAACCAACTGAGAGAGCCCTAACCCCAAACAGAGGAGCACTATGCATAGGGAGTAACCAACTGAGAGAGCCCTAACCCATCACAGAGGAGCACTATGCATAGGGAGTAACCAACTGAGAGAGCCCTAACCCCACACAGAGGAGCACTATGCATAGGGAGTAACCAACTGAGAGAGCCCTAACCCATCACAGAGGAGCACTATGCATAGGGATTAACCAACTGAGAGTACCCTATCCCCACACAGAGGAGCTCTATGCATAGGGAGTAACCAACTGAGAGAGCCCTAACCCCACACAGTGGAGGACTATGCATAGGGAGTAACCAACTGAGAGAGCCCTAACCCCACACAGAGGAGCACTATGCATAGGGAATAACCAACTGAGAGAGCCCTAACCCCACACAGAGGAGCACTATGCATAGGGAGTAACCAACTGAGAGAGCCCTAACCCCACACATGAGGAGCACTATGCATAGGGGGTAACCATCTGAGAAAGCCCTAACCCCACACAGAGGAGCACTATGCATAGGGAGAAACCAACTGAGCGAACCCTAACCCCACACAGAGGAGCACTATGCATAGGGAGAAACCAACTGAGAGTACCCTTATCCCACACAGAGGAGCACTATGCATAGGGAGTAACCAACTGAGAGTACCCTATCCCCACACAGAGGAGCACTATGCATAGGGAGTAACCAACTGAGAGAGCCCTAACCCCACACACAGAGGAGGACTATGCATAGGGAGTAACCAACTGAGAAAGCCCTAACCCCACACAGAGGAGCACTATGCATAGGGAGTAACCAACTGAGAGAGCCCTAACCCCACACACAGAGGAGGACTATGCATATGGAGTAACCAACTGAGAAAGCCCTAACCCCACTCAGAGGAGCACTATGCATAGGGGGTAACCAACTGAGAAAGCCCTAACCCCACACAGAGGAGCACTATGCATAGGGGGTAACCAACTGAGAGTACCCTAATCCCACACAGAGGAGCACTATGCATAGGGAGTAACCAACTAAGAGAACCCGAACCCCACACAGAGGAGCACTATGAATAGGGAGAAACCAACTGAGAGAACCCTATCCCCACACAGGGGAGCACTATGGATAGGGAGAAACCAACTTAGAGAACCCTAACCCCACACAGAGGAGCACTATGCATAGGGAGTAACCAACTGAGAGTACCCTAACCCCACACAGAGGAGCACTATGCATAGGGAGTAACCAACGGAGAGAGCCCTAAGCCCACACAGAGGAGTACTATACATAGGGAGTAACCAACTGAGAGAGCCCTAATCCCACACAGAGGAGCACAATGCAATGGGAGTAACCAACTGAGAGAGCCCTAACCCCACACAGAGGAGCACTATGCATAGGGATAAACCAACTGAGAGAACCCTAACCCCACACAGAGGACCACTATGCATAGGGAGAAACCAACTGAGAGAGCCCTAACCCCACACAGAGGAGCACTATGCATAGCGAGAAACCAACTGAGAGAACCCTAACCCCACACAGAGGAGCACTATACATAGGGAGTAACCGACAGAGAGCCCTAACCCCACACAGAGGAGCACTATGCATAGGGAGAAACCAACTGAGAGTACCCTAACCCCACACAGAGGAGCACTATTCATAGGGAGTAACCAACTGAGAGAACCCTAACCCCACACAGAGCACTATTCATAGGGAGTAACCAACTGAGAGTACCCTAACCCCACACAGAGGGGCACTATGCATAGGGAGTAACCAACTGAGAGAACCCTAAACCCACACAGAGGAGCACTCTGCATAGGGAGTAACCAACTGAGAGAACCCTAACCGCACACAGAGGAGGACTATGCATAGGGAGTAACCAACTGAAAGAACCCTAACCCCACACAGAGGAGGACTATGCATAGGGAGTAACCAACTGAGAGTACCCTAACCCCACACAGAGGAGCACTATCATAGGGAGTAACCAACTGAGAGAGCCCTAACCCCACACAGAGGAGCACTATGCATAGGGAGAAACCAACTGAGATTACCCTTATCCCACACAGAGTAGCACTATGCATAGGGAGCGACCAACTGAGAGTACCCTAACCCCACACAGAGGACTATGCTTTGGGGGTAACCAACTGAGAGAGCCCTAACCCCACACAGAAGAGCACTATGCATAGGGAGAAACCAACTGAGAGAACCCTAATCCCACACACAGGAGCACTATGCATAGGGAGAAACCAACTGAGAGTACCCTTATCCCACACAGAGGAGCACTATGCATAGGGAGCGACCAACTAAGAGTACCCTAACCCCACACAGAGGACTATGCTTTGGGAGTAACCAACTGAGAGAACCCTAACCCCACACAGAAGAGCACTATTCATAGGGAGTAACCAACTGAGAGAGCCCTAACCCCAAACAGAGGAGCACTATGCATAGGGAGTAACCAACTGAGAGAGCCCTAACCCATCACAGAGGAGCACTATGCAT
This sequence comes from Taudactylus pleione, assembly GCA_031769625.1. Lineage (NCBI taxonomy): Eukaryota > Metazoa > Chordata > Amphibia > Anura > Myobatrachidae > Taudactylus > Taudactylus pleione. Next base: position 569,603 of record JAUIMM010001059.1, read on the forward strand.
AGGGAGTAACCAACTGAGAGAGCCCTAACCCCACACAGAGGAGCACTATGCATAGGGAGTAACCAACTGAGAGAGCCCTAACCCATCACAGAGGAGCACTATGCATAGGGATTAACCAACTGAGAGTACCCTATCCCCACACAGAGGAGCACTATGCATAGGGAGTAACCAACTGAGAGAGCCCTAACCCCACACAGTGGAGGACTATGCATAGGGAGTAACCAACTGAGAGAGCCCTAACCCCACACAGAGGAGCACTATGCATAGGGAATAACCAACTGAGAGAGCCCTAACCCCACACAGAGGAGCACTATGCATAGGGAGTAACCAACTGAGAGAGCCCTAACCCCACACATGAGGAGCACTATGCATAGGGGGTAACCATCTGAGAAAGCCCTAACCCCACACAGAGGAGCACTATGCATAGGGAGAAACCAACTGAGCGAACCCTAACCCCACACAGAGGAGCACTATGCATAGGGAGAAACCAACTGAGAGTACCCTTATCCCACACAGAGGAGCACTATGCATAGGGAGTAACCAACTGAGAGTACCCTATCCCCACACAGAGGAGCACTATGCATAGGGAGTAACCAACTGAGAGAGCCCTAACCCCACACACAGAGGAGGACTATGCATAGGGAGTAACCAACTGAGAAAGCCCTAACCCCACACAGAGGAGCACTATGCATAGGGAGTAACCAACTGAGAGAGCCCTAACCCCACACACAGAGGAGGACTATGCATATGGAGTAACCAACTGAGAAAGCCCTAACCCCACACAGAGGAGCACTATGCATAGGGGGTAACCAACTGAGAGTACCCTAATCCCACACAGAGGAGCACTATGCATAGGGAGTAACCAACTAAGAGAACCCGAACCCCACACAGAGGAGCACTATGAATAGGGAGAAACCAACTGAGAGAACCCTATCCCCACACAGAGGAGCACTATGGATAGGAGAAACCAACTAAGAGAACCCTAACCCCACACAGAGGAGCACTATGCATAGGGAGTAACCAACTGAGAGTACCCTAACCCCACACAGAGGAGCACTATGCATAGGGAGTAACCAACGGAGAGAGCCCTAAGCCCACACAAAGGAGTACTATGCATAGGGAGTAACCAACTGAGAGAGCCCTAATCCCACACAGAGGAGCACAATGCAATGGGAGTAACCAACTGAGAGAGCCCTAACCCCACACAGAGGAGCACTATGCATAGGGATAAACCAACTGAGAGAACCCTAACCCCACACAGAGGACCACTATGCATAGGGAGAAACCAACTGAGAGAGCCCTAACCCCACACAGAGGAGCACTATGCATAGCGAGAAACCAACTGAGAGAACCCTAACCCCACACAGAGAAGCACTATACATAGGGAGTAACCGACAGAGAGCCCTAACCCCACACAGAGGAGCACTATGCATAGGGAGAAACCAACTGAGAGTACCCTTATCCCACACAGAGGAGCACTATGCATAGGGAGTAACCAACTGAGAGTACCCTATCCCCACACAGAGGAGCACTATGCATAGGGAGTAACCAACTGAGAGAGCCCTAACCCCACACACAGAGGAGGACTATGCATAGGGAGTAACCAACTGAGAAAGCCCTAACCCCACACAGAGGAGCACTATGCATAGGGAGTAACCAACTGAGAGAGCCCTAACCCCACACACAGAGGAGGACTATGCATATGGAGTAACCAACTGAGAAAGCCCTAACCCCACACAGAGGAGCACTATGCATAGGGGGTAACCAACTGAGAGTACCCTAATCCCACACAGAGGAGCACTATGCATAGGGAGTAACCAACTAAGAGAACCCGAACCCCACACAGAGGAGCACTATGAATAGGGAGAAACCAACTGAGAGAACCCTATCCCCACACAGAGGAGCACTATGGATAGGAGAAACCAACTAAGAGAACCCTAACCCCACACAGAGGAGCACTATGCATAGGGAGTAACCAACTGAGAGTACCCTAACCCCACACAGAGGAGCACTATGCATAGGGAGTAACCAACGGAGAGAGCCCTAAGCCCACACAAAGGAGTACTATGCATAGGGAGTAACCAACTGAGAGAGCCCTAATCCCACACAGAGGAGCACAATGCAATGGGAGTAACCAACTGAGAGAGCCCTAACCCCACACAGAGGAGCACTATGCATAGGGATAAACCAACTGAGAGAACCCTAACCCCACACAGAGGACCACTATGCATAGGGAGAAACCAACTGAGAGAGCCCTAACCCCACACAGAGGAGCACTATGCATAGCGAGAAACCAACTGAGAGAACCCTAACCCCACACAGAGAAGCACTATACATAGGGAGTAACCGACAGAGAGCCCTAACCCCACACAGAGGAGCACTATGCATAGGGAGTAACCAACTGAGAGTACCCTATCCCCACACAGAGGAGCACTATGCATAGGGAGTAACCAACTGAGAGAGCCCTAACCCCACACACAGAGGAGGACTATGCATAGGGAGTAACCAACTGAGAAAGCCCTAACCCCACACAGAGGAGCACTATGCATAGGGAGTAACCAACTGAGAGAGCCCTAACCCCACACACAGAGGAGGACTATGCATATGGAGTAACCAACTGAGAAAGCCCTAACCCCACTCAGAGGAGCACTATGCATAGGGGGTAACCAACTGAGAAAGCCCTAACCCCACACAGAGGAGCACTATGCATAGGGGGTAACCAACTGAGAGTACCCTAATCCCACACAGAGGAGCACTATGCATAGGGAGTAACCAACTGAGAGTACCCTATCCCCACACAGAGTAGCACTATGCATAGGGAGTAACCAACTGAGAGAGCCCTAACCCCACACACAGAGGAGGACTATGCATAGGGAGTAACCAACTGAGAAAGCCCTAACCCCACACAGAGGAGCACTATGCATAGGGAGTAACCAACTGAGAGAGCCCTAACCCCACACACAGAGGAGGACTATGCATATGGAGTAACCAACTGAGAAAGCCCTAACCCCACTCAGAGGAGCACTATGCATAGGGGGTAACCAACTGAGAAAGCCCTAACCCCACACAGAGGAGCACTATGCATAGGGGGTAACCAACTGAGAGTACCCTAATCCCACACAGAGGAGCACTATGCATAGGGAGTAACCAACTAAGAGAACCCGAACCCCACACAGAGGAGCACTATGAATAGGGAGAAACCAACTGAGAGAACCCTATCCCCACACAGAGGAGCACTATGGATAGGGAGAAACCAACTAAGAGAACCCTAACCCCACACAGAGGAGCACTATGCATAGGGAGTAACCAACTGAGAGTACCCTAACCCCACACAGAGGAGCACTATGCATAGGGAGTAACCAACGGAGAGAGCCCTAAGCCCACACAGAGGAGTACTATGCATAGGGAGTAACCAACTGAGAGAGCCCTAATCCCACACAGAGGAGCACAATGCAATGGGAGTAACCAACTGAGAGAGCCCTAACCCCACACAGAGGAGCACTATGCATAGGGATAAACCAACTGAGAGAACCCTAACCGCACACAGAGGACCACTATGCATAGGGAGAAACCAACTGAGAGAGCCCTAACCCCACACAGAGGAGCACTATGCATAGCGAGAAACCAACTGAGAGAACCCTAACCCCACACAGAGGAGCACTATACATAGGGAGTAACCGACAGAGAGCCCTAACCCCACACAGAGGAGCACTATGCATAGGGAGAAACCAACTGAGAGTACCCTAACCCCACACAGAGGAGCACTATTCATAGGTAGTAACCAACTGAGAGAACCCTAACCCCACACAGAGCACTATTCATAGGGAGTAACCAACTGAGAGAACCCTAACCCCACACAGAGGAGGACTATGCATAGGGAGTAACCAACTGAAAGAACCCTAACCCCACACAGAGGAGGACTATGCATAGGGAGTAACCAACTGAGAGTACCCTAACCCCACACAGAGGAGCACTATCATAGGGAGTAACCAACTGAGAGAGCCCTAACCCCACACAGAGGAGCACTATGCATAGGGAGAAACCAACTGAGAGTACCCTAACCCCACACAGAGGACTATGCTTTGGGAGTAACCAACTGAGAGAGCCCTAACCCCACACAGAAGAGCACTATGCATAGGGAGAAACCAACTAAGAGAGCCCTAACCCCACTATATAGGAGACTATATAGGATCTTTATTATCTGATCTTATAATAGACAGAGAATTCTAAGTTTGTATTAATCTTTATACAGTTGCACAAACACACTAATTATTTAGCTGAATTCTGATAATACCAAATAGGTGTGAATATAAATACTATATCAGGTACTTCTTGAGACGTAATAGAGGCAGACACTTGCACCGTAATCAGTTTTTTAATCACTATTTTCTTTATCTTTGTGACACATCTATATATTTTTAATCAATTTTCGCTTTCCTTCTTTGCACATTGAGTATTAATTCTATAACAATAAACGTTACGTTTTAACAATCAGTGCACCACCTATGACATGTCATCCTTTTTCTTTTGTGCTTGAATAGGGAGTAACCGACTGAGAGAACCTTAACCCCACACACAGGAGGACTATGTATAGGGAGTAACCAACTGAGAACCCTTATCCTATACAGAGGAACAATATTGTGAGGTTCTGTATTTGTTGTGGACCTGGGCTGGTGATAGTAGCAGACACAGAAGCAGACTTAAATGAAAAAGTTGAGTTTTTAATAAGTGACTTAGAAGACATGGGAATGGCAAATGACAAAGTCCATGTATAGCACTAAAGTGCACTTGATAACTGTAGTGGGGGTTAATGGGGAAATGTCCAGATAGTGACAGGCAGGAACACTCCAGTAAATAACTATGGTGAACTGAAACAAGAATGCAGGTATGATGAGTTGTAACTGTATGCAGGCATGGTGAGCTGTAACTGAATGCAGGCATGGTGAGCTGTAACTGAATGCAGGCATGGTGAGCTGTAACTGAATGCAGGCATGGTGAGCTGTAACTGAATGCAGGCATGGTGAGCTGTAACTGAATGCAGGTATGATGAGCTGTAACTGAATGCAGGCATGGTGAGCTGTAACTGAATGCAGGCATGGTGAGCTGTAACTGAATGTAGGCATGGTGAGCTGTAACTGAATGCAGGTAGAGGTAGTGAAGTCCAGCTGGGAGTGAAAGGAGGCAAGGTGCAGGGAAACAGCAGGTTCAGGTACTCAGGCAGGTGGGAAGGTATATGGAGGGTGCAGGGTAAGTCCAGCAGGTTGGAGCAGGCAAGGACCGTATACAAGCAGGCAGGTAAGGCACAGGTACTCTCTCTCAGCCGCTGCTGAGAAACACGTTGCACTGGCAAAGGAAGGAAGGCTCTGGACCTTCCTAAATACTCAGTGCCACGCTGTGACTGGCTGGAATGAGCACATGACCTACCAGGATTGGACAGCCGGTATCACATGGCCGCAGGCAAGATAGCGGCGCCCATGCCAACGGAATGGAAACACCGCTAGACCTCACCAAGCCTAGTGACAATGTGCCCGCACAGAACCACGCGCAGCCAATGCCCCACGCCAAACACCAGCACCGCTGCCAGAGACCGCCCGCCATAACGACCTCACAGGTTTTACCCGGTGACTACCATGCCGAGAAACCCTGGCCGTGACAACTATATAGTGAGAGATATCAGCTAGGAGAATCCTAACCCTATACAGAGGTACACCTGTGTACAGGGAGTTACCAGCTGAAAAACCCACAACCTACATAGAGGATCAATATGTAGAGTGGAACTCCGAACTAGAGAACTGTGACTTTATACAAAGGGGTAATGTGTTTGTACTGTAGGAATAGAGAGACGTGAATACATACTGATTAGTAAATTGGTTCATCATCCAGATCTGGGTGTCAGGTTATGAGCGTCACCAGGTAAAGCGACTTCCTAACATCATAGCATGCAGCGTGCTTACTGTGACCTAAGCAAGGCAATAACCGCCAATATAACATCATAGCACGCAGCGTGCTTACTGTGACCTAAGCAAGACAGTGACCTCCAATATTACATCATAGCATGCAGCGTGCTTACTGTGACCTAAGCAAGGCAATGACCTCCAATATAACATCATAGCACGCAGCGTGCTTACTGTGACCTAAGCAAGGCAATGACCGCCAATATAACATCATAGCACGCAGTGTGCTTACTGTGACCTAAGCAAGGCAATAACCGCCAATATAACATCATAGCACGCAGCGTGCTTACTGTGACCTAAGCAAGGCAATGACCGCCAATATGACATCAGAGCATGCAGTGTGCTTACTGTGACCTAAGCAAGGCAGTGACCGCCAATATTACATCAGAGCACGCAGCGTGCTTACTGTGACCTAAGCAAGGCAGTGACCGCCAATATAACATCATAGCATGCAGCATGCTTACTGTGACCTAAGCAAGGCAATGACCGCCAATATAACATCATAGCATGCTGCGTGCTTACTGTGACCTAAGCAAGGCAGTGACCGCCAATATAACATCATAGCTTGCAGCGTGCTTACTGTGACCTAAGCAAGGCAGTGACCACCAATATAACATCATAGCTTGCAGCGTGCTTACTGTGACCTAAGCAAGGCGGTGACCGCCAATATTACATCATAGCACGCAGCGCGCTTACTGTGATCTAAGCAAGACAGTGACCGCCAATATAACATCATAGCATGCAGCATGCTTACTGTGATCTAATTAAGACAGTGACCGCCAATATAACATCATAGCATGCAGCGTGCTTACTGTGACCTAAGCAAGGCAATGACCGCCAATAACATCATAGCATGCAGCGCGCTTACTGTGACCTAAGCAAGGCAGTGACCGCCAATATTACATCATAGCATGCAGCGTGCTTACTGTGACCTAAGCAAGGCAATGACCGCCAATAACATCATAGCATGCAGCGCGCTTACTGTGACCTAAGCAAGGCAGTGACCGCCAATATAACATCATAGCATGCAGCGTGCTTACTGTGACCTAAGCAAGGCAATGACCGCCAATATAACATCATAGCACGCAGTGTGCTTACTGTGACCTAAGCAAGGCAATAACCGCCAATATAACATCATAGCACGCAGCGTGCTTACTGTGACCTAAGCAAGGCAATGACCGCCAATATGACATCAGAGCATGCAGTGTGCTTACTGTGACCTAAGCAAGGCAGTGACCGCCAATATTACATCAGAGCACGCAGCGTGCTTACTGTGACCTAAGCAAGGCAGTGACCGCCAATATAACATCATAGCATGCAGCATGCTTACTGTGACCTAAGCAAGGCAATGACCGCCAATATAACATCATAGCATGCTGCGTGATTACTGTGACCTAAGCAAGGCAGTGACCGCCAATATAACATCATAGCTTGCAGCGTGCTTACTGTGACCTAAGCAAGGCAGTGACCGCCAATATAACATCATAGCTTGCAGCGTGCTTACTGTGACCTAAGCAAGGCGGTGACCGCCAATATTACATCATAGCACGCAGCGCGCTTACTGTGATCTAAGCAAGACAGTGACCGCCAATATAACATCATAGCATGCAGCATGCTTACTGTGATCTAATTAAGACAGTGACCGCCAATATAACATCATAGCATGCAGCGTGCTTACTGTGACCTAAGCAAGGCAATGACCGCCAATAACATCATAGCATGCAGCGCGCTTACTGTGACCTAAGCAAGGCAGTGACCGCCAATATTACATCATAGCATGCAGCGCGCTTACTGTGACCTAAGCAAGGCAATGACCGCCAATAACATCATAGCATGCAGCGCGCTTACTGTGACCTAAGCAAGGCAGTGACCGCCAATATAACATCATAGCATGCAGCGTGCTTACTGTGACCTAAGCAAGGCAATGACCGCCAATAACATCATAGCATGCAGCGTGCTTACTGTGACCTAAGCAAGGCAGTGACCGCCAATATAACATCATAGCATGCAGCGTGCTTACTTTGACCTAAGCAAGGCAGTGACCGCCAATAACATCATAGCATGCAGCGTGCTTACTGTGACCTAAGCAAGGCAATGACCGCCAATATAACATCATAGCACGCAGCGTGCTTACTGTGACCTAAGCAAGGCAGTGACCGCCAATATAACATCATAGCACGCAGCGTGCTTACTGTGACCTAAGCAAGGCAGTGACCGCCAATATAACATCATAGCACGCAGCGTGCTTACTGTGACCTAAGCAAGGCAGTGACCGCCAATATAACATAGCACGCAGCGTGCTTACTGTGACCTAAGCAAGGCAGTAACCGCCAATATAACATCATAGCACGCAGCGTGCTTACTGTGACCTAAGCAAGGCAGTGACAGCCAATATAACATCATAGCGTGCTTACTGTGACCTAAGCAAGGCAGTGACCGCCAATATAACATCATAGCACGCAGCGTGCATACTGTGACCTAAGCAAGGCAGTGACCGCCAATATAACATCATAGCATGCAGCGCGCTTACTGTGACCTAAGCAAGGCAGTGACCGCCAATATAACTCATAGCACGCAGCATGCTTACTGTGACCTAAGCAAGGCAGTGACCGCCAATATAACATCATAGCGTGCTTACTGTGACCTAAGCAAGGCAGTGACCGCCAATATAACATCATAGCATGCAGTGTGATTACTGTGACCTAAGCAAGGCAGTGACCGCCAATATAACATCATAGCACGCAGCGTGCTTACTGTGACCTAAGCAAGACAGTGACCTCCAATATTACATCATAGCATGCAGCGTGCTTACTGTGACCTAAGCAAGGCAATGACCTCCAATATAACATCATAGCATGCAGCGTGCTTACTGTGACCTAAGCAAGGCAATGACCGCAAATATAACATCATAGCACGCAGCGTGCTTACTGTGACCTAAGCAAGACAATAACCGCCAATATAACATCATAGCACGCAGCGTGCTTACTGTGACCTAAGCAAGGCAATGACCGCCAATATGACATCAGAGCATGCAGTGTGCTTACTGTGACCTAAGCAAGGCAGTGACCGCCAATATAACATCATAGCATGCAGCGTGCTTACTGTGACCTAAGCAAGGCAGTGACCGCCAATATTACATCAGAGCACGCAGCGTGCTTACTGTGACCTAAGCAAGGCAGTGACCGCCAATATAACATCATAGCATGCAGCATGCTTACTGTGACCTAAGCAAGGCAATGACCGCCAATATAACATCATAGCATGCTGCGTGCTTACTGTGACCTAAGCAAGGCAGTGACCGCCAATATAACATCATAGCTTGCAGCATGCTTACTGTGACCTAAGCAAGGCAGTGACCGCCAATATAACATCATAGCTTGCAGCGTGCTTACTGTGACCTAAGCAAGGCGGTGACCGCCAATATTACATCATAGCACGCAGCGCGCTTACTGTGATCTAAGCAAGACAGTGACCGCCAATATAACATCATAGCATGCAGCATACTTACTGTGATCTAAGCAAGACAGTGACCGCCAATATAACATCATAGCATGCAGCGTGCTTACTGTGACCTAAGCAAGGCAATGACCGCCAATAACATCATAGCATGCAGCGCGCTTACTGTGACCTAAGCAAGGCAGTGACCGCCAATATTACATCATAGCATGCAGCGTGCTTACTGTGACCTAAGCAAGTCAATGACCGCCAATAACATCATAGCATGCAGCGCGCTTACTGTGACCTAAGCAAGGCAGTGACCGCCAATATAACATCATAGCATGCAGCGTGCTTACTGTGACCTAAGCAAGGCAATGACCGCCAATATTACATCATAGCATGCAGCGTGCTTACTGTGACCTAAGCAAGACAGTGACCGCCAATATTACATCATAGCACGCAGCGTGCTTACTGTGACCTAAGCAAGGCAATGACCGCCAATATAACATCATAGCATGCAGCGTGCTTACTGTGACCTAAGCAAGGCAATGACCGCCAATAACATCATAGCATGCAGCGTGCTTACTGTGACCTAAGCAAGGCAGTGACCGCCAATATAACATCATAGCATGCAGCGTGCTTACTTTGACCTAAGCAAGGCAGTGACCGCCAATAACATCATAGCATGCAGCGTGCTTACTGTGACCTAAGCAAGGCAATGACCGCCAATATAACATCATAGCACGCAGCGTGCTTACTGTGACCTAAGCAAGGCAGTGACCGCCAATATAACATCATAGCACGCAGCGTGCTTACTGTGACCTAAGCAAGGCAGTGACCGCCAATATAACATCATAGCACGCAGCGTGCTTACTGTGACCTAAGCAAGGCAGTGACCGCCAATATAACATAGCACGCAGCGTGCTTACTGTGACCTAAGCAAGGTAGTAACCGCCAATATAACATCATAGCACGCAGCGTGCTTACTGTGACCTAAGCAAGGCAGTGACAGCCAATATAACATCATAGCGTGCTTACTGTGACCTAAGCAAGGCAGTGACCGCCAATATAACATCATAGCATGCAGCGTGCTTACTGTGACATAAGCAAGGCAGTGACCGCCAATATAACATCATAGCACGCAGCGTGCATACTGTGACCTAAGCAAGGCAGTGACCGCCAATATAACATCATAGCATGCAGCGCGCTTACTGTGACCTAAGCAAGGCAGTGACCGCCAATATAACTCATAGCACGCAGCGTGCTTACTGTGACCTAAGCAAGGCAGTGACCGCCAATATAACATCATAGCGTGCTTACTGTGACCTAAGCAAGGCAGTGACCGCCAATATAACATCATAGCATGCAGTGTGCTTACTGTGACCTAAGCAAGGCAGTGACCGCCAATATTACATCATAGCTTGCAGCGTGCTTACTGTGACCTAAGCAAGGCAGTGACCGCCAATATAACATCATAGCATGCAGCGTGCTTACTGTGACCTAAGCAAGGGAGTGACCGCCAATATAACATCATAGCATGCAGCGCGCTTACTGTGACCTAAGCAAGGCAGTGACCGCCAATATAACTCATAGCACGCAGCGTGCTTACTGTGACCTAAGCAAGGCAGTGACCGCCAATATAACATCATAGCGTGCTTACTGTGACCTAAGCAAGGCAGTGACCGCCAATATAACATCATAGCATGCAGTGTGCTTACTGTGACCTAAGCAAGGCAGTGACCGCCAATATTACATCATAGCTTGCAGCGTGCTTACTGTGACCTAAGCAAGGCAGTGACCGCCAATATAACATCATAGCATGCAGCGTGCTTACTGTGACCTAAGCAAGGGAGTGACCTCCAATATAACATCATAGCACGCAGCGTGCTTACTGTGATCTAAGCAAGGCAATGACCGCCAATAAAACATCATAGCACGCAGCGTGCTTACTGTGACCTAAGCAAGGCAGTGACCTCCAATATAACATCATAGCATGCAGCGTGCTTACTGTGACCTAAGCAAGGCAGTGACCGCCAATATTACATCATAGCATGCAGCGTTCTTACTGTGACCTAAGCAAGGCAATGACCGCCAATATATCATCATAGCATGCAGCGTGCTTACTGTGACCTAAGCAAGGCAGTGACCGCCAATATAACATCACAGCACGCAGCGTGCTTACTGTGACCTAAGCAAGGCAGTGACCGCCAATATAACATCATAGCATGCAGCGTGCTTACTGTGACCTAAGCAAGGCAGAGACCTCCAATATATCATCATAGCATGCAGCGTGCTTACTGTGACCTAAGCAAGGCAGTGACCGCCAATATTACATCATAGCACGCAGCGTGCTTACTGTGACCTAAGCAAGGCAGTGACCGCCAATATAACATCATAGCACGCAGCATGCTTACTGTGACCTAAGCAAGACAGTGACCGCCAGTATAACATTATAGCACGCAGCGTGCTTACAGTGACCTAAGCAAGGCAATGACCGCCAATATAACATCATAGCACGCAGCGTGCTTACTGTGACCTAAGCAAGGCAGTGATCGCCAATATAACATCATAGCACGCAGCGTGCTTACTGTGACCTAAGCAAGACAGACCGCCAATATTACATCATAGCATGCAGTGTGCTTACTGTGACCTAAGCAAGACAGTGACCGCCAATATAACATCATAGCACGCAGCGTGCTTACTGTGACCTAAGCAAGGCAGTGACCTCCAATATAACATCATAGCATGCAGCGTGCTTACTGTGACCTAAGCAAGGCAGTGACCGCCAATATTACATCATAGCATGCAGCGTTCTTACTGTGACCTAAGCAAGGCAATGACCGCCAATATATCATCATAGCATGCAGCGTGCTTACTGTGACCTAAGCAAGGCAGTGACCGCCAATATAACATTACAGCACGCAGCGTGCTTACTGTGACCTAAGCAAGGCAGTGACCTCCAATATATCATCATAGCATGCAGCGTGCTTACTGTGACCTAAGCAAGGCAGTGACCGCCAATATTACATCATAGCACGCAGCGTGCTTACTGTGACCTAAGCAAGGCAGTGACCGCCAATATAACATCATAGCACGCAGCGTGCTTACTGTGACCTAAGCAAGGCAGTGACCGCCAGTATAACATCATAGCACGCAGCGTGCTTACAGTGACCTAAGCAAGGCAGTGACCGCCAGTATAACATCATAGCACGCAGCGTGCTTACAGTGACCTAAGCAAGGCAATGACCGCCAATATAACATCATAGCATGCAGCGTGCTTACTGTGACCTAAGCAAGGCAGTGATCGCCAATATAACATCATAGCACGCAGCGTGCTTACTGTGACCTAAGCAAGACAGTGACCGCCAATATTACATCATAGCACGCAGCGTGCTTACTGTGACCTAAGCAAGACAGACCGCCAATATTACCTCATAGAATGCAGCGTGCTTACTGTGACCTAAGCAAGACAGTGACCGCCAATATAACATCATAGCACGCAGCGTGCTTACTGTGACCTAAGCAAGGCATTGACCACCAATATTACATCAGAGCACGCAGCGTGCTTACTGTGACCTAAGCAAGGCAATGACCGCCAATATAACATCATAGCATGCAGCGTGCTTACTGTGACCTAAGCAAGACAGTGACCGCCAATATTACATCATAGCACGCAGCGTGCTTTCTGTGACCTAAGCAAGGCACTGACCACCAATATAACATCATAGCATGCAGCGTGCTTACTGTGACCTATGCAAGGCAGTGACCTCCAATATTACATCATAGCACACATCGTGCTTACTGTGACCTAAGCAAGGCAGTGACCTCCAATATTACTTCATAGCATGCAGCGTGCTTACGGTGACCTAAGCAAGGCAGTGATAGCCAATATAACATCATAGCACGCAGTGTGCTTACTGTGACCTAAGCAAGACAGTGACCGCCAATATAACATCATAGCGTGCTTACTGTGACCTAAGCAAGACAGTGACCGCCAATATAACATCATAGCATGCAGCGTGCTTACTGTGACCTAAGCAAGGCAGTGACCGCCAATATAACATCATAGCATGCAGCGTGCTTACTGTGACCTAAGCAAGGCAGTGACCGCCAATATAACATCATAGCATGCAGCGTGCTTACTGTGACCTAAGCAAGGCATTGACCACCAATATTACATCAGAGCACGCAGCGTGCTTACTGTGACCTAAGCAAGGCAATGACCGCCAATATAACATCATAGCATGCAGCGTGCTTACTGTGACCTAAGCAAGGCACTGACCACCAATATAACATCATAGCACGCAGCGTGCTTACTGTGACCTAAGCAAGGCAGTGACCGCCAATATAACATCATAGCACGCAGCGTGCTTACTGTGACCTAAGCAAGGCAGTGACCGCCAGTATAACATCATAGCACACAGCGTGCTTACAGTGACCTAAGCAAGGCAGTGACCGCCAGTATAACATCATAGCACGCAGCGTGCTTACAGTGACCTAAGCAAGGCAATGACCGCCAATATAACATCATAGCATGCAGCGTGCTTACTGTGACCTAAGCAAGGCAGTGATCGCCAATATAACATCATAGCACGCAGCGTGCTTACTGTGACCTAAGCAAGACAGTGACCGCCAATATTACATCATAGCACGCAGCGTGCTTACTGTGACCTAAGCAAGACAGACCGCCAATATTACCTCATAGAATGCAGCGTGCTTACTGTGACCTAAGCAAGACAGTGACCGCCAATATAACATCATAGCACGCAGCGTGCTTACTGTGACCTAAGCAAGGCATTGACCTCCAATATTACATCAGAGCACGCAGCGTGCTTACTGTGACCTAAGCAAGGCAATGACCGCCAATATAACATCATAGCATGCAGCGTGCTTACTGTGACCTAAGCAAGACAGTGACCGCCAATATTACATCATAGCACGCAGCGTGCTTACTGTGACCTAAGCAAGGCACTGACCACCAATATAACATCATAGCATGCAGCGTGCTTACTGTGACCTATGCAAGGCAGTGACCTCCAATATTACATCATAGCACACATCGTGCTTACTGTGACCTAAGCAAGGCAGTGACCTCCAATATTACTTCATAGCATGCAGCGTGCTTACGGTGACCTAAGCAAGGCAGTGATAGCCAATATAACATCATAGCACGCAGTGTGCTTACTGTGACCTAAGCAAGACAGTGACCGCCAATATAACATCATAGCGTGCTTACTGTGACCTAAGCAAGACAGTGACCGCCAATATAACATCATAGCATGCAGCGTGCTTACTGTGACCTAAGCAAGGCAGTGACCGCCAATATAACATCATAGCATGCAGCGTGCTTACTGTGACCTAAGCAAGGCAGTGACCGCCAATATAACATCATAGCATGCAGCGTGCTTACTGTGACCTAAGCAAGGCATTGACCACCAATATTACATCAGAGCACGCAGCGTGCTTACTGTGACCTAAGCAAGGCAATGACCGCCAATATAACATCATAGCATGCAGCGTGCTTACTGTGACCTAAGCAAGGCACTGACCACCAATATAACATCATAGCATGCAGCGTGCTTACTGTGACCTATGCAAGGCAGTGACCTCCAATATTACATCATAGCACACAGCGTGCTTACTGTGACCTAAGCAAGGCAGTGACCTCCAATATTACTTCATAGCATGCAGCGTGCTTACTGTGACCTAAGCAAGGCAGTGACCGCCAATATAACATCATAGCACTCAGTGTGCTTACTGTGACCTAAGCAAGACAGTGACCGCCAATATAACATCATAGCGTGCTTACTGTGACCTAAGCAAGACAGTGACCGCCAATATAACATCATAGCATGCAGCGTGCTTACTGTTACCTAAGCAAGGCAGTGACCGCCAATATAACATCATAGCATGCAGCGTGCTTACTGTGACCTAAGCAAGGCAGTGACCGCCATTATTACATCATAGCATGCAGCGTGCTTACTGTCACCTAAGCAAGGCAGTGACCGCCAATATTACATCAGAGCATGCAGCGTGCTTACTGTGACCTAAGCAAGGCAGGGACCGCCAATATAACATCATAGCACGCAGCGTGCTTACTGTGATCTAAGCAAGGCAATGACCGCCAATATAACATCATAGCACGCAGCGTGCTTACTGTGACCTAGGCAAGGCAGTGACCGCCATTATTACATCATAGCACGCAGCGTGCTTACTGTGACCTAAGCAAGGCAGTGACCTCCAATATAACATCATAGCACGCAGCGTGCTTACTGTGACCTAAGCAAGGCAGTGACCGCCAATATTACATCATAGCATGCAGCGTTCTTACTGTGACCTAAGCAAGGCAATGACCGCCAAAATATCATCATAGCATGCTGCGTGCTTACTGTGACCTAAGCAAGGCAGTGACCTCCAATAACATCATAGCATGCAGCGTGCTTACTGTGACCTAAGCAAGGCAGTGACCTCCAATATATCATCATAGCATGGAGCGTGCTTACTGTGACCTAAGCAAGGCAGTGACCGCCAATATTACATCATAGCACGCAGCGTGCTTACTGTGACCTAAGCAAGGCAGTGACCGCCAATATAACATCATAGCACGCAGCGTGCTTACTGTGACCTAAGCAAGGCAGTGACCGAAAATATAACATCATAGCACGCAGCGTGCTTACTGTGACCTAAGCAAAGGCAATGACCGCCAATATAACATCATAGCACGCAGCGTGCTTACTGTGACCTAAGCAAGGCAGTGACCGCCAATATAACATCATAGCACGCAGCGTGCTTACTGTGACCTAAGCAAGACAGTGACCGCCAATATAACATCATAGCACGCAGCGTGCTTACTGTGACCTAAGCAAGGCAGTGACCGCCAATATAACTTCATAGCACGCAGCGTGCTTACTGTGACCTAAGCAAGACAGTGACCGCCAATATAACATCATAGCACGCAGCGTGCTTACTGTGACCTAAGCAAGGCAATGACCGCCAATATTACATCAGAGCACGCAGCGTGCTTAATGTGACCTAAGCAAGGCAGTGACCTCCAATATAACATCATAGCACGCAGTGTGCTTACTATGACCTAAGCAAGGCAGTGACCGCCAATAGAACATCATAGCACGCAGCGTGCTTACTGTGATCTAAGCAAGACAGTGACCGCCAATATTACATCAGAGCATGCAGCGTGCTTACTGTGATCTAAGCAAGGCAGTTACCGCCAATATTACATCATAGCATGCAGCGTGCTTACTGTGACCTAAGCAAGGCAGTGACCGCCATTATATCATCATAGCATGCAGGATGCTTACTGTGACCTAAGCAAGGCAGTGACCTCCAATATAACATCACAGCATGCAGCGTGCTTACTGTGACCTAAGCAAGGCAGTGACCTCCAATATATCATCATAGCATGCAGCGTGCTTACTGTGACCTAAGCAAGGCTGTGACCGCCAATATTGCATCATAGCATGCAGCGTGCTTACTGTGACCTAAGCAAGGCAGTGACCGCCAATATATCATCATAGCATGCAGCGTGCTTACTGTGACATAAGCAAGGCAGTGACCGCCAATATAACATCATAGCACGCAGCGTGCTTACTGTGACCTAAGCAAGGCAATGACCGCCAATATAACATCATAGCACGCAGCGTGCTTACTGTGACCTAAGCAAGTCAGTGACCGCCAATATAACATCATAGCACGCAGCGTGCTTACTGTGACCTAAGCAAGACAGTGATCGCCAATATAACATCATAGCATGCAGCGTGCTTACTGTGACCTAAGCAAGGCAGTGACCGCCAATATAACATAGCATGCAGCGTGCTTACTGTGACCTAAGGAAGACAGTGACCGCCAATATAACATCATAGCACGCAGCGCGCTTACTGTGACCTAAGCAAGGCAGTGACCGCCAATATAACATCATATCACGCAGCGTGCTTACTGTGACCGAAGCAATGCAATGACCGCCAATATTACATCATAGCATGCAGCGTGTTTACTGTGACCTAAGCAAGGCAGTGACAGCCAATATTACATCATAGCACGCAGCGTGCTTACTGTGACCTAAGCAAGGCAGTGACCGCCAATATAACATCATAGCACGCAGCGTGCTTACTGTGACCTAAGCAAGGCAATGACCGCCAATATAACATCATAGCACGCAGCGTTCTTACTGTGACCTAAGCAAGGCAGTGACCGCCAATATAACATCATAGCATGCAGCGTGCTTACTGTCACCTAAGCAAGGCAGTAACCGCCAATATAACATCATAGCATGCAGCGCGCTTACTGTGACCTAAGCAAGGCAGTGACCTCCAATATAACATCATAGCACGCAGCGTGCTTACTGTGACCTAAGCAAGGCAGAGTGACCTCCAATATATCATCATAGCATGCAGCGTGCTTACTGTGACCTAAGCAAGGCAGTGACCGCCAATATAACATCAAATCATGCAGCGTGCTTACTGTGACCTAAGCAAGGCAGTGACCGCCAATATAACTTCATAGCACGCAGCGTGCTTACTGTGACCTAAGTAAGGCATTGACCGCCAATATTACATCAGAGCACGCAGCGTGCTTACTGTGACCTAAGCAAGGCAATGGTGCCAATATTACATCATAGCATGCAGCGTTCTTACTGTGACCTAAGCAAGACAGTGACCGCCAATATTACATCATAGCATGCAGCGTGCTTACTGTGACCTAAGCAAGACAGTGACCGCCAATATAACATCATAGCACGCAGCGTGCTTACTGTGACCTAAGCAAGACAGTGACCGCCAATATTACATCATAGCATGCAGCGTGCTTACTGTGACCTAAGCAAGGCAGTGACCGCCAATATAACATCATAGCACGCAGCGTGCTTACTGTGACCTAAGCAAGGCAGTGACCTAAAATATAACATCATAGCACGCAGTGTGCTTTGTGATAGGATCACTGGTAAAGTGGTCTGTGGCAGGTACATTTGTCCCAGATTCCTGTCTTTTGTGTTTTAAACCCCCAGGAGAAAGTCTGCAGTATAGCAGGCTTGAGTTTCGGTTTTTTGAAAAGCCGGTTTGGGACCTGGGGGTTGTGGGTGAGAGGAGAGGGAGGACTCCACCCACGGCCACTCCAGGTTTTGGTTCTCTTAGCCTGGTAACAGGCTTGATTGGGTTCCCACCTGAGAGTGGTCAATATATAAGCCTAGTTTGTTGAGGGCTGATTGTCTCACCTGGGAGAGCAGACAGGGAGTTTGCTCAGAGACACTTGGATACCTAACTGTGAGTACTGTGCTGTGCCTTTGTTGCTGGCGAGGGCATTAGGCCCTGCCAGGTTCTGGTAGTGAGGGAACTACCTGTGAAGTTAGTGCCCCGACAGGGCTAGGATTTATATTTATGTTTTCTTTGTGTTATTTCTGACATTGTACAATAAAGACTGGCGCCGACCAGCTTGTACTTGCATCCAGACTAGTGTGCTGCTTCCCTGCTGCTGTGTGTGTGTGTAAGGAAGGAGTCCTCTACCTAGGAGAGGGACCCCCTAACCTAACTGTGTCACAGCTTACTGTGACCTAAGCAAGGCTGTGACCGCCAATATATCATCAGAGCATGCAGCGTGCTTACTGTGACCTAAGCAAGGCAGCGTGACCGCCAATATAGACTTATTCACTGTACAGAATTTGACAGCACAAATAGTAAAATAAATAGAAAATTCTGTAACAATTCTGTGAATAAAGAATATCCATCTAACCATATAAACGACCACTTGAGTAGTTTTCAGGATTGCAAATGAAAGTTTGACAAGATTATTTCTCTGCATTTTAATGAAAAAGGAGACTTACCTAAGGTAGAGACTGTAATGTAGGTAGGAAGACTGTGTGTGCGATGGCTGACACTGGTGATGCTGCAGTTATAGGATGAGCCAGGCTGGAGACTGGACATCGTCACTACATGCGAGAACACAGTCACAGGGTCCTTTCAAATGAATAAGACATTTGTTTAGCGATACTGGGAAATAATGCTATGCCATCATATACAAAGGGCCTGAAACCACCCCATCTGCAGCTGGTCTCGTGCATGAAAATAAATGTGCATCTCGCCGACATTTATCATAACTCTAAGCTTCCAAGCAATAGATCTGTCTGAGATCAGCCACATCGCTGAGAACCCGCAATTCCGTCTCCACACTCATGGCACACTTAGGGTATAATGGAGCAGCAGAATGGGGATAAGGGGAACTCTGAACAGGCCGCAGAGATGTGGATCTATTCCCTGGGTGCCCACGGATGCAGCCGCTGTGTGTGACTCTGAATCAAGTCTTAAGTGTATAGATCTAGATTCAATATCTATATAATAAGCAAGAAAAAGTGTCTGTCTGTCTGTTTGCCCTTTATGCATGGCCAGAATTTTGGACCCAGCTTCACCGATTTTGGCATGGTGATGTAGTTTGACCAGGGTTAGGTTTTTGCCGAGGTTTGAGCTTCGTCAGGGCCACACACTGGGGTTTAAGTATCAAGCAGTAAAGAGCGTGGAGAAGTGACCAGTGGAGAAGTTGCCCATAGCAACCAATCAGTAGTAGCATTTATCAAGTACAGTCTATAAAATAATAGGTAGGATCTGATTGGTTGCTATGGGCAACTTCTCCACTGGTCACTTCTCCACTGGTCATCTCTCCATGCTTTCACTGCTTGATGAATAAATCCCTCTGTAACACAATCCCATAAATCAGGGACACTCTTACATTACTCAGGTTCTGGGGCTGAGGGGCTGAGTTCATACACACACTGTCATCTCTTCCAAAGTGCTGTGTTATATCACTTTTCCAACAGCCGCATACATGAAATACGGAGTTAGTCAGCCCTCTGTGTTTGCATGATAAACTTTGATATTAAACAGTGTGTATTATTAACATTTCACTGTCTAAACTTACAACAGCCGCCCCTGGGGGTCTTAGCAGAGTGCCTGGCAGGCTCGTGAGCAGCTCAGGAGATGCCGGGGATAAATAGGGACATAATATAGTGCACCTGAGAGAGGGCCATAGCCTCATGGGGAAGGGCCAGGGAAGAGATAGGAGAGGCCAGGAGATGCTGGGGATAAATAGGGACATAATATAGTGCACCTGAGAGAGGGCCATGGCCTCATGGGGAAGGGCCAGGGAAGAGATAGGGGAGGCCAGGAGATGCTGGGGATAAATAGGGACATAATATAGTGCACCTGAGAGAGGGCCATGGCCTCAAGGGGAAGGGCCAGGGAAGAGATAGGGGAGGCCAGGAGATGCTGGGGATAAATAGGGACATAATATAGTGCACCTGAGAGAGGGCCACGGCCTCATGGGGAAGGGCCAGGGAAGAGATAGGAGAGGCCAGGAGATGCTGGGGATAAATAGGGACATAATATAGTGCACCTGAGAGAGGGCCATGGCCTCATGGGGAAGGGCCAGGGAAGAGATAGGGGAGGCCAGGAGATGCTGGGGATAAATAGGGACATAATATAGTACACCTGAGAGAGGGCCATGGCCTCACGGGGAAGGGCCAGGGAAGAGATAGGGGAGGCCAGGAGATGCTGGGGATAAATAGGGACATAATATAGTACACCTGAGAGAGGGCCATGGCCTCATGGGGAAGGGCCAGGGAAGAGATAGGGGAGGCCAGGAGATGCTGGGGATAAATAGGGACATAATATAGTGCACCTGAGAGAGGGCCACGGCCTCATGGGGAAGGGCCAGGGAAGAGATAGGAGAGGCCAGGAGATGCTGGGGATAAATAGGGACATAATATAGTGCACCTGAGAGAGGGCCATGGCCTCATGGAGAAGGGCCAGGGAAGAGATAGGAGAGGCCAGGAGATGCTGGGGATAAATAGGGACATAATATAGTGCACCTGAGGGCCATGGCCTCATGGGGAAGGGCCAGGGAAGAGATAGGGGAGGCCAGGAGATGCTGGGGATAAATAGGGACATAATATAGTGCACCTGAGAGAGGGCCATGGCCTCACGGGGAAGGGCCAGGGAAGAGATAGGGGAGGCCAGGAGATGCTGGGGATAAATAGGGACATAATATAGTGCACCTGAGAGAGGACCATGGCCTCATGGGGAAGGGCCAGGGAAGGTATAGGAGATGCTGGGGATTAAAGAAGAGGAAGCTACAAGCAGGGGTGTAGAGAGCGCCGCGGGGCCCCGGTAAAGAGGGGGCGTGGCCTAAATGTGGGAGACGTGGCCAAGCCCCCTCGAAAAAAAAACATACTTTTGCAGCGCCGCATAGCAGCACTGTGCGCCGGGGAGGGGGCGGTGTGACCCCCTCAGGCATAGGAGATTGCTGTGGCTGCTGCTTAGCAGCTGCGAGCAATCTCCCACTGCATCCCAGCACAAGCTGTGTGCTGGGCTGCTGCGAAGGAGGGAGAAGAAAGGGAGGGGGGGCGGCACCGGACCCCCGCCAGGCCCCTCTGGAAACCCGGGCCCGGGTAAATTGTACCCGCCCCCCCCCCCTCTCTGCGCCCCTGGCTACAAGTGAGAATGATAATGAGCAGGAAAATTTACAGCGCCAAACAGTGCCCCCTGCCCTGCTGTGCCATGGCACTGGCCGCACTACCCTAGTTAAGGCCCTGCTCTGGAGCCGCACTGCGCTGTATGCACTGTGCGCAGTACACAGCCGCAGCCCGCCGGGGCAGCACAAGTCCGAGAACAGGTGCCCCCGGGCACCTGTTCTTGGTAATTGCAGGGTCACACCGTTCCTGTGTGGGCCCTTCTGTGTGTGTCAATACATAGGAGATTGGGCCAGCCACATAAAATGAAGTCAACATGTCAGATATAAACTGTACAATTATTTCAGTCTGTTTGAGACATCTTGGGCTATATTTACGAAGAGGCGGCTTTTGCAAGTTTCCGCTTCTCAGCGTGTTGGAGCTTAAAATGAAAGCGCCACTCACATTCAGTGTAAAAGAGCAGCGGGTGTTACACTGAATGCTAGTGGTACGTAAAATTTTTAGCTCCAACCCATCAAAAAGTGGCAGCTGCTTTGTAAATACTGTATAGCCTTTTGATATTGCATTTACTGAGGAATAAATGTGGGTCCCCTGAGTAACTGAGAAAGGCCTTTGAAGACCAGTCTCCCATTTGACCTGTGAGATAGGGAAAAAAGATGGCGATACAAAAAGGAAATCCATCCTCTCTCCGCTCGCTAAATGTACTGTTAGGGGTTGGAACTAGGAAGTGTAGCGAGAGTTCCATAAAGCCTAATCATGACCTTGAGCCAATGGGAAATTTGAAAGTACTTAATCAAGTGTACTGTTGGTAAGGAGTACCGAGTGTCACAAACCGTGCTAGAGACCTCCGGCTGAGAACTCTGCATCTCCCCATGCCCTTATGTCATCGCGCCTTGCTGAGTCGCCGGTCGCTCCTGTCAGTGGAATCCAGAGTGGGGCCTATGCCTGAAGGTGGTTTCCTGCATCCCCGCTGTTGCCTAGATGTCCCAGCCACACTGCCATGTACTTCCTGCACTTCAGTGTGTCAGACCTCTGGATCATGGGCAGGCCATCTTGGATCAAGTCAGGTGGTCCAGATCCATCCAGTCAGCAGCACTCTCCAGTTTCTCCAGCCAATCACCATCCGACCAGGGGTATAAAAACCCTTCCCTGACTCTGTTTCATTGCCAGTACAATAGTGCTCTTTGCTACAGCAAGAACTATGTTCCTCAGCTCCGCTGGTTTCCTTTCCAGTTTGCCTGCCTTAAGTTCCTGTATACTCCAGTCGGGAGTACTCCTGCACCCAATCCAGCACACTCCATCGTGGAGTCCCATTCAAAGTCCTACACCCAATCCAGCACACTCCATCCCGGAGTCCTATTCAAAGTGCTTCACCCAATCCAGCACACTCCATCCCGGAGTCCTATTCAAGTGCTCATCCCATCCAGCGTACTCCGTCCCGGAGTCTGACTCAAGTTCATATACCAATTCTGCGTACTCCATCCAGGAGTTATATTCAACTACCCTCCAGTATTGCTATCCTTCTTCAATTCTACAGTTCCTCTCCACAGTACCCCCTGAACCTCAGAGACTTTTATCTTTTGTTTACAGTGTCTTCAGTTGTGCATCTCTGCACCAAGGACTATAATTATTATCTCATGTTAGTCCTCATTTTACTGTATGCAAAGGAATTACATTAAACCATCTAAGTTCCAACTCTCTCCTGGTCCTGGTGTCTCTGCATCTCAACCCAGTTCGGGTCCACCCCTTTCGATAACTCGAGCCGTGACACCGAGTGTATACATGAAAATGACTGGATGGAATTAGCGGAAATATCTGACCCAAAAAGGGGAACCCCGACATACCATGCAGTCAAGTTTATGTTTGGGATTAACCAAGTTAAGGCTTCAATAGACAAATTACGGGAAGGATGTGTTAGGTTGTGGTGGTGGGCAGCCAACTTATCCCAAGCTTTAAAGGAAGCACAAGTAGAGGTGAGCATACAGGCTGAATGGGAACACAAGTTAGGAAGAAGCCATCAAAGATCCAGAAATTCAAAGTCAGAAGCCAGGTGTCGAAGCTGGATAATTGGCTGAGACCAGATCAGTTTAAAATTAAATCGCAGCGATGCCATCTTGCGACTGGCCGCAAGACTCCATTTTGGAAATGAGATCGCAAGATGCCATTTTGCAAATGGCCGCCTAAGAGCCATTTTAGATAAACTTACCCTTTAGTACATGTGGCGATATTACTATTAGCAACATGCGATTGCATCTTTCATCATTTCTCATACACACATTAATACGCACAATTGCGCTGTTAACTAGTCACATATTAACGAATGCATAGGACTTTGTATGAAACCGCTGTATTATTAGCTTTATGCGCACGCATCTGCCCCAAGTTAGCTAGCGTCCTTATATCAAACCCCGAATACTCATACATTACATATTCACACATAAGGTTTAGTAAGTTTTAAAGTATATGATTTAAGTTGGTTCAGTTAGTTTAAATGCTGTGAAATAAAGATATTTGATAACTTAGGTTCTGTACATGATAAGAAAGCAGTGTTTGGGTTCGTACTGATGCGTACTCTTTCAACAGAATTCCGGTACTATCGGTGTGTAGATCGCATCATGCATTCGCACCTTATGGACCGCAGAGACTATAAGCAACAAAATGTAATTTTAGGAACAACTGTTAGGATGCAGCAATGGGGGTGGGATGGGAAGACCCCCAGCTGTTAGAGGCAGGGAGAGTCTATTTGAACCAGCCTGTTAAAAGCTCTGTAACAGATGCTTCTCCCCTGGGAACCAATGACATCAGCAACAAACTCCTCTATTGTCCGTACTATTCTGGGGGGTTATAAAAATGTGTGCTGAAACGCTGGGTTCTTGTCTTCTTGCTGAATGTTGAATGACGAGGGGTCTCTTGCTGATACCTATCACCGGGTCCGGAAGCTCTGCGTATGTATACTGTGCTTGGGTCTGTATATTTCCTTTGCGTCTAATTGTGTCTGGATCAATAGCGTGTAACTGACTGTACTTTTACTTGAATAATACTTTGTGCTTTGGAACCACATGTTCTAAGTCTGGAGTCTCTAGTTACTGTATGATTGTGTATGCAAATTAGCGTTATTCTTAGAGGTTTACAGGAAGGATTTTAGAAGGTATAGGCAGGGGTATATAGAGGTTAAATTTTAATATCGTCAGATGGGGGCTCGTCGAGTGAAGTCACTTACCTACTCACACGGCACATACGTCTAGCGATATCTCAGCAAAGGGTGGAGTGGCCACATACAGGGTTTTCCTGTAACCGCTTTGTGCTGAAAGATTGCTATCCGTTTTCGTGTGAGCCAAGGAAGCTGACCAGAATCTAGGGACAAGAAAGGAAAAAGTTTGTTTTCCTTTGTTGATGGAACCTAACGTTTAAAGAGACGCATTTTTGCGTACGCAGTTAAAAAGTCATTATACTGTTGTGTGGTAGTCGCATTATTGTGTATGCGGCTGGTCGCACAATAGCGTATACGCACTTCCGGTTCTGCTGCCACGTGTTTAAACAAAGCCGTCGAGGTTTACCTTTTTCAATTGTTATCAATATCTGGGTTAACGTGTATTTTTCTGCGCTGGAAAAAAGTGTGTAACAGTGAATATTTGTGGAATAAAGTTAAGGATATCGTATGATCCTTAAGGGCTAGGTGCAAGGGTTAGTCTAGCCGCTCGGTAAGTAGCTTTACCGTTCTATACACAGTAGCAGGTGTACATGTTGTCTTTGTTGTAGAGAGGTGCGTAGGAGCGGCCGACATATAAACTCCTATAGGTGTGGAAGTTGCCTTACTAAATCTTATCCAGGTATGGAAGTTGCCTTTTTCAAATCTTATCCAGGTGTGTGGGCGCCGCCGATTTAAATCGTCCACAGGTAAGTGAAAGTATCTTGATTTGTCTTTCACCGGTTTAAATCTGTATTGAAAAGCGTAGGAGTTGTCTCAGAATGGGAGCCATGCAAACAGTGGAGATGTTAGACAATGTTTAAAATTGTGGCAGCATGAGGGGGATGCGTGGCTTAAAAATGTGCAAGCGACGCAAATTAGCGTTGCGAGCGCATTGCCAGAAAATACATCTGCGACGCTAAATTGCAATATGGGCGAGCCGCAAATTGGCGCGCACGTGCGGCAAGGTAGCGTTGTGGAGAGTATTGCCAGCAGTTCACGCTCACCTCCCCCATCTTATGTGGATGGAGGTGCAAGTACAGTTACCAAAAATACCCATAAAAATGTAACAAGCAATTTGTACCCCCTCTTAAGTAACCATAAAGAAAATGTTTATGATGTAGATGATGAGCCTATTGTAATGTCTGCCATTTCCCATGCTGTGCAGATGATGGATGCTGCATCACCACAATCACGAGTGGTGCCGCCATCTCCATCGGTAACAGCAAGGGAAGTGTTAACACACTCTACACCCGTAGAGGAAGTTGTTAATACCATACATAGCAGCAGCAGGCTAAACCCCCAGCCAGGTAACTAGGTCAGAGGTAGCAACGCTGCCGGTCTGCATCCCATTCGGACGATAACTGTTCTGAATGGAAATGCAGATGCAAACGGTGTAGTGCCCACGAGGGAAGTAGTAATGCATTGTCCTTGGACAAGAGCGGAACTAAATTCCATCATAAATGATTTCCCCGATCCCAAAAAGGAACTAGCCAAATGTCAAAGATTTTTGAGGAATTTGGGTAGTTCTCATGAGCCAACTAATAAAGATTGGCGTGTGGTGTTAAGGGCCTGCCTGCCACGCAATACCGACGTGACAAAATTTATCACGGATTGTGTATTGGATGGTGACGTTCCCTTAACAGACCAAGTAAACCAAGGTAACATTTCCCGCATTGTGACTCAATTGGGTATATATTTTCCAGTAGTAGTTAACTGGAACAAAATTTTCACAATCAAACAAAAGGAGAGTGAAACTGCAGAAGACTATTGCGACAGGGCTCTGCAGGCTATCACCCAGTATACTGGGATAGAAGATATTAAAGATAGCACTCACCACAGGGGAATGATAGTCACGGTACTATTGGACGGTCTGAAAGAGAATTTAAAGACTCGGGTTCAGACCTCACAGCCTGGCTGGCGGGGACTTACAATAGATAACCTCATAGAGTCTGCCATAGAACATGACAAAAACATCTAAAAAAAAGAGGGAGATCCAGAGCGAAAAACTAATGGCTGTCAGTATACAAGATCTGGAAGGAATGACGGTAACATCACAGCCAACAGACACACTCGCACCTGCACACACACTTACACCTGCCCTCACTAACCTCACACAACAACAAACACAGCTCTACTCCACTAACCCAATACAACCACAGGTCCCATACTCATATCCCCCACAATACCCTTACCCTCCCTATCCTTACCCATATCCACCACCTTTACCCTCTGCTCAAACTTCACCACAACACATGTTGTCACCTGAATCACGGACATGTTTCAACTGTAAACAAACAGGACACTTAAGTAAAAATTGTACAGTAAAACGAGTAGGAATCCCAAATCAGGGGAGATCTGGATATCCCCATAAGGGATATGCACACAGACCAGTAAATGTTCAACAGGCATCAGCTCCAATTGTGGCCATAAATGCTTTATTGGAGCGTGGTAGCCAACGCTAGGGGTCAGATCATACCTGTAGTCTACAGATAGTCAGGTTAACAGGAAGTACTAGGGAAGAACCGGTCATGATGGTTGATGTAGCTGGTACTGAATATCCTTTTCTTGTAGACACAGGGGCGACCAGGTCAGTGATGAAATCTCCCGTTAATTTACAGGTGACCAACGAGACAGTACCAACAATGGGTGTAACAGGTAAAGTGGAACGTTATCCTTTAACAAAGTCCACAGAGGTTACTATTGGGCCGTTGCATACCAGACATTCTTTCCTTCTGGCTGCTGCGACTCCTACTAACCTACTGGGAAGAGACTTGTTATGTAAAATGGGATGTGTTATATATTGCACCCCTGATGGTGTATATTTAGATATCCCAGAGAGAATGGTATACGAGGTGCGGGATATGTTAGACACTCCTCAAAAGATAATGTATCACTCTACAGTTTTAAAAGAAAATCCATCACAAGTAGATGAAATGTTGTCCCAAATTCCAAATTCTCTTTGGACTAAGGATGGACAGGACACTGGATTAATGGCAAATGTAAGCCCTGTAATGGTAAACTTAAAAAGCGGTAGGCAAGCTCCAAAAATTCCCCAGTACCCACTAAAACAGGAGGTAGAATTAGGGGTATTTCCAACAATTGAGCGATTATTGCAACAGGGAATTTTAGTTCGTACAGCTAGTGTAGCCAACAGTCCCATCTTTCCAGTAAAGAAGAGTGGTGGGAGGGGTTATAGGCTGATGCAAGACCTTAGAGGTGTTAATAAGGTAGTAGAGAGCCAATTCCCTGTAGTGCCAAATCCAGCTGTCATCCTGATGCAGATCCCACGAAATGCAACCCATTTCACTGTCATTGACCTCTGTTCTGCTTTCTTCTCTGTGCCTCTCCACCCTGACTGTCAGTACCTATTCGCTTTCACATACAGAGGTGTGCAATATACATGGACACGATTACCCCAAGGGTTCATAGACAGCCCCAGTATCTTCTCCCAGGCATTGCACGACTGTTTACAATCTTTTCAACCTGCCAATGGATCTGTTCTAATTCAATATGTGGACGATTTATTGCTATGTTCTGACTCGTTTATTTCATGTTTGAATGATACTAAACTTTTGTTACTTCATCTCTCGCATACAGGACACAAGGTGGCTAAGGACAAGCTACAACCGTGCCAATCCAGAGTAAAATATTTGGGACACTGCCTAACCCAGGGGTTACGACATCTTACAAATGATAGAATCCTAGCCATACAAAACATGACACTGCCGCAGAATCAACAGCAAATTCGTACCTTCTTGGGAATGTGTGAATATTGCCGAATGTGGATCCCAGGTTTTTCTATTCTGGCCTTGCCTTTACAGGAACTAGTCTCTTCCTCAAAGCCCGATCGTGTCATACACACAGAGGAATCAGAGCAGGCTTTCCTTAATCTAAGGATAGCCTGACAAAAGCTACTGCATTGGGAATACCAGATTATGAAAAACCTTTTGATTTGTATTGTACAGAAGCCGATGGTTGTGCTGCAGGTGTCCTTACACAAAAACATGGTGATGCCAGTAGGCCCGTAGCATACTACAGTGCCCAATTGGACACGGTAGCAAGATCACTCCCCACTTGTTTGAGAAGTGTAGCAGCTACCGCTCTATTGGTGAGTAAAAGTGAGGACGTAGTATTTGGCCATGATATGATTGTCTACACTCCCCATGCTGTATCTGCTCTGTTGAACTCAGCTCAAACCAGACACGTCTCTTCAGCTAGGTTTACCAAATGGGAATTAGCCCTAATTGCACCCGCAAACATCACTGTTAAACGTTGCAGCACGCTGAATCCAGCAACGTCTCTACCATATGATGGTATATCAACATGATGTACAAAGCGTGGAGGGAGACGAGTTGCTGGCGGGAGGTGAGTTCAGCGGACATAATGATACGCACGATTGTATGACATATCTGAATCAGACCTTTACTGCTAGACCTGACATACGTGACACACCTTTAGAGAATGTGGATGTGACTTTTTATACGGATGGGAGTTGTCATAGACAAACAGACACAGGTGAATTATGTACAGGTTATGCTGTTGTAAATGACACAGACATCATGGAAGCTAAGCCTCTTGGTCCTCCTCACTCAGCCCAGGTGGCAGAGTTAGTAGCACTAACTAGAGCGTGTGAACTGGCAGCAGGCAAATCTGCTAACATTTACACTGACTCGAGGTATGCGTTCGGGGTGGTGCACGATTTTGGGGCTCTATGGTGTCTGAGAAATTTTATGACAGCAGCAGGCACACCAGTTGCACACTCCCGACACATAAAACACCTTTTAGAAGCAATCCAACTGCCCAAAACCGTGGCAGTAATTAAGTGTAAAGCCCATACATGTGAGGATGACCCGGTGTCATTGGGCAACAACAGGGCTGATGAAGCTGCAAAATGGGCAGCAGGGTTGAAAATGTTTTCCCCAACTGAAAAACATATCTTTCCAAACAATTGACATGCTGAAATTAATTGAGATGCAAAATTTGTGTTCAATTCAGGAAAAATCTATGTGGAAGTCCAAGGGATGTGGGCAAGAGTCCTCCGGGCTCTGGAGGGACGGACAAGGTAAACCAGTTGCCCCCAAGGCATATTACCCTAGCCTGGCTGAGGCAGCATACAGTCTGACTCATCTAGGAAAACAAGGTATGTGCAAGTTGGTGAGGGCATACTGGTGCGCACCAGGATTTTCTTCACAAGCAGAAAAGATAGCAGTCCTGTCTGACCTGCTTAAGGAAGAACATAGGGAAAGCGATCCCTACCGAACCGTCCCACATTCCACCGACTGATGACCTTTCCAGGTGATACAAATTGATTTCATCCAATTACCACCCTGCAGGAACCTTAAGTATGTATTAGTGTGCACCGATGTATTTTCTAACTAGGTTGAGGCCTACCCAGCGGCCACTAATACTGCTACGTTTACTGCCAAGAAAATAGTCCAGGAATTTGTATGCAGGTACGCCATCCCTAAAATCATCGAGAGTGCAGGGGTACTCATTTCACAGGTGATGTTTTCCAAAATATGTGTAAGCTGATGGGTATTAATAGCCGACTTCATACCCCCTACCGACCGCAATCCAGTGCTAAGGTAGAGAGGATAACGGGACTATTAAAAATAAATTAAGTAAAATTATGGCAGGGACTGGACTAGGATGGCCAGAAGCGTTACCTTTGGTCCTACATGGCATAAGGACCACTCCTTGACCCCCTCTAAATCTGTCCCCATTTGAAATACTGTTCGGTAGACAACCTCATTTGATTATAAGTCCTCAGGAAAACTTGAAGGGTAACAACGAGGTAACTGTAAAGTATCTTATATCAATGAGTAAGCAGTTAAAGCAACAGCAGCAGAAACTGAAATTGTTGTCTAATGATATGCCTGAAACTAACTGTCATGATGTTGAACCAAGAGAATATGTTATGATCAGACATTTCTTGCATTCAGGTTGTTTGACTGATCGGTGGGAAGGTCCATACCAGGTGCTGCTGACGAGTACTACATCTTTGAAGGTGGCCGAGAGAGATACCTGGGTCCATTCCACTCACTGCAAAAAGGTCAATCAACCGGTGGAGAAACAAGTCAGAGACAAGGCTGATAGTGTGGACCTGTCGCTCGCGAGCTTGTTCCGGGAGGATTGAAAAGGTCGTAGTGAGATACCTGAACTGAGAGAAATTTTGCAGAACTTGTTGTTAAAATGGACGGGCCTACTGTGTTCATTTTCATATTCTCTTTTAGAGTGTTCACCATCCTGTTCAGTTCGGGGATATCCAGTGTCTGTGATAGGGGACCGATTGAGGAAACGGGAGCTGATGGCAGTGCTGATGGAGTGGAGTCAGGAGGAGTGCAATGCCAATCAGGGGAGTGTCTGACCAATCTTAGTACTGTTATTATTAAGAGAGCTGTCATTCCGGATACTCGGGGAAGATGTGGAAGTTTATCGTCTGAAGATTCCTGTATTTGTGAGCTTTGTGGGTCCCTAGTTGATGACTGTATCCAACGGTGCCAACCTAAATATAATCTGTACTGGTGTGGGTATCCTCTAGAGGATTATCATAGCATGGTAGGCAAAGTGTTAAATCAAACTGATTGCTGGGTGTGTTCACATGTGCCACAGGGACAGCATAACGTAGGGTTGGTGCCATTTCCGCTGAATACCATGGAAATTTTAGAATTGCAAAAAGGGAAAGCCTTGGATGGAAAATTTCTCTCATCCAAACCACCTCATTTCAAACTCCATCAATTTCAAGTAGATAGATCACTTTTGTGTTTAAACATAACCAACTCCAATAAACCCGGAGGTTGGGAAGTGACGGGGAATAATCAGATGATGACCTTCTCACAAAGAGCTGATAATGAGTCCATAAACTATGATCTGTTACGCTCAATTAAATCAAGTGGGAAACATTTTAGGTACCGGTATACATTGAGTTCCACCAAAGAAATTATTGGTAAGGTACCGAATGGTTATTGTGCTAAAATAATACAACCAGAAATTTGCATATACCAGATGGAAAAGCCTGAGATAGGATTGTTTGCAAGGGAAATGTGTTTAATGATAATGATGCATAACATTCCTTATGTTCTTCCCGATAATGTATATTTTATATGTGGAAGAAAGGCGTATAAGTGGCTCTCCCCGAGTTCCGAAGGTTCATGTTACCTGGGAAGAGTAGTCCCAGAAGTTATGACCCTCACACATGTTGAAATACTTGTTATACATAAAAACACACCATCACCATATCTTCACACGCAATATGAACACAGAAGCAAGAGAAATATGATACCTGGTGATATGCATAAAGCCGCTCAGTTAATTAGTGAGACAACTGGCTTTCAAGTTTTAGTGGCACTGGATCCCACCAGAATTGCTCGGGGTACATTAAATTTTAGATATATTCAGGAACTTGCTAAATTGATAGATAATATCACCGAGATGTACGATGACACATTCAGATACACAGGGAGAGAATTGCAAGCGTACAAGAAAGAACTGGTGCAACACAGGCTAGTGTTGAATTATTTAACTGCTGTTACTGGAGGGTATTGCGTAACGTTAGCCACCCAATTTGGAGTAAAATGTTGCACTTATGTCACCAATGATACCAGCAACCCTAAGGAGGTGATAGACCGGAAGATGGATGAGATTCTGCAGCTAAAGTGGGAATTTCGTAAGAACCATTACGCTTCAGTGGCTGAAGTAGGGGAAAAGATAGAAGGATGGGTGTCATGGCTGAACCCAGTGAAATGGTTCTCGGGTCTAGGGGAATGGGTCCAGGAAGTGATCGCCAGCATAGGCAAATTCTTGATCCTTATACTAATTGTCATCATAATAATTGGCATATGCGTCCGTGTGTTCCTATTGTGTTGAAGTGTGGAAAATTTAAAAATAGAGTGAAACGAAAGAATGAAATAATGATGGTAGCCAGTATGAATACCGAGGTAAATACAGAACTGCATTACAACCCTGAGCTAGGAAGTACCATCATTTAATGTATTATATTTAGACATGCATAGAATATATTATTGAAATGTTATTTTTAAAACACCTCAGGTAATGTCAAGTCTCAATTCCCCTTCAAGACTGCTTTTATAAGACTGGTGCATCCCCACACCTTTCACATGATCTTCCAAGATCCGCGGTGTGCGTATACTAGTAGTTTTATGTCCCCACTCAGAGACACATTATTGATGGATTAAGAACCACCTTGTGCCATCCCATAATAACACTAAATAATATGTAAATGTAAGCCTAAGTTAAAATTCCAACAACAGATTGTGATAGCAGGTTGTTTGCTATCAAAGGGTGGACTGTCGAAGCTGGATAATTGGCTGAGACCAGATCAGTTTAAAATTAAATCGCAGCGACACCATCTTGCGACTGGCCGCAAGACTCCATTTTGGAAATGAGATCACAAGACGCCATTTTGCGAATGGCCGCCTAAGCGCCATTTTAGATAAACTTACCCTTTAGTACATGTGGCGATATTACTATTAGCAACATGCGATTGCATCTTTCATCATTTCTCATACACACATTAATACGCACAATTGCGCTGTTAACTAGTCACGTATTAGCGAATGCATAGGACTTTGTATGAAACCGCTGTATAATTAGCTTTATGCGCACGCATCTGCCCCAAGTTAGCTAGCGTCCTTATATCAAACCCCGAATACTCATACATTACATATTCACACATAAGGTTTAGTAAGTTTTAAAGTATATGATTTAAGTTGGTTCAGTTAGTTTAAATGCTGTGAAATAAAGATATTTGATAACTTAGGTTCTGTACACGATAAGAAAGCAGTGTTTGGGTTCGTACTGATGCGTACTCTTTCAACAGAATTCCGGTACTATCGGTGTGGAGATCGCATCATGCATTCGCAACTTATGGACCGCAGAGACTACAAGCAACAAAATGTATATTTTAGGAACAACTGTTAGGATGCAGCAATGGGGGTGGGAAGGGAAGACCCCCAGCTGTTAGAGGCAGGGAGAGTCTATTTGAACCAGCCTGTTAAAAGCTCTGTAACAGATGCTTCTCCCCTGGGAACCAATGACATCAGCAACAAACTCCTCTATTGTCCGTTCTATTCTGGGGGGTTATAAAAATGTGTGCTCAAACGCTGGGTTCTTGTTTTCTTGCTGAATGTTGAATGACGAGGGGTCTCTTGCTGATACCTATCACCGGGTCCGGAAGCTCTGCATATGTATACTGTGCTTGGGTCTGTATATTTCCTTTGCGTCTAATTGTGTCTGGATCAATAGCGTGTAACTGACTGTACTTTTACTTGAATAATACTTTGTGCTTTGGAACCACATGTTCTAAGTCTGGAGTCTCTAGTTACTGTATGATTGTGTATGCAAATTAGCGTTATTCTTAGAGGTTTATAGTAAGGATTTTAGAAGGTATAGGCAGGGGTATATAGAGGTTCAATTTTAATATCGTCACAGGGCAACTTATAAATGAACCCAAGGTTTACAATCAGATATGTACGACCAGTCTCTCAATTGAGTTAATACATATACTTCCTGGTATGTCAGCAGGTGTGGCAAGGTGAGATCCCCTTCTATATCAGGAATAGACATCCGGGTGAAAGCAGTTCTAGGTGGTTTCCCTTTCAGAACATAAAAAGATAAGATACTGTAGGATGAAATCTCTCTAGATGTTGTTTTGGCATATGATATGTCCTATATCTTTTCCATACTATCAGTTTAGGGCAGAAGTTCCCAAATGCAATCCTCAAGGCTCCCCAACAGTTCAGGTTTTAGAAATATCCATAGTTGAGCACAGGTGGTTAAATCAAATTGACTGAAGTACTAAATAAGCCACCTGTACTCTACCATGGATCTCTCTAAAACATGAACTGTTGGGGAGCCTTGAGGACCGCGTTTGGGAACCTCTGGTTTAGGGAGTAGCAACATTTTAAAAGCAGATAAACGTCCCACCTATGAGATGTCATGAAGGAGTCACATGTTAGCTAGACTAGACAGCTGGGAAACATTAATTTC
The DNA here is from genome assembly GCA_031769625.1 of Taudactylus pleione. Lineage (NCBI taxonomy): Eukaryota > Metazoa > Chordata > Amphibia > Anura > Myobatrachidae > Taudactylus > Taudactylus pleione. Next base: position 604,659 of record JAUIMM010001059.1, read on the forward strand.
AACCATCTCGGAACAGAGGACAGGACTTGTATACTCAATAACAGAATCCAGTGTCCACACATAGGGACCGTAGCCTGGAAAGCACCTGGGGCAGGATGCATGATGCATGGCATTCGGTATGTGATGCATCCAGCCACTCTTCGCATGCATGCCGCGATTAATGCCAGTATGCATGAAGGAGACTGCAAAGGATAGCTCTCTGCCATTTGCAAGTGAGGGTCTTCTAGTCTCACAATCATCCTTCTGCACTTGCGCAGGAGGCTGCGCGTGCACCGGGGTAGTGTTAGGAATCTAATTGGATCCCTCTCACATCACTCTCTGAATAGAAGCCCATAGGAATCCAAGCCCTGGAATGCATCACATTCTGGGGCTTGATGCATATGAGAAATGCAGGAAAACCCCTGAAAACTGCATTTTCAGGGGGTTTACTGTATTTTTCACTTTAGTACATCCCGACCTAACATGCCACATTTTCCATATTTACTAAGCACCAAAATGCAATGCATTACGGTGCTTTGTCCTGGTGGGTAGCGCCAACCTCAGGTGGCATTACCCAATAGAAGCCTATGGGCTTCTTATCGGAACGCTCCCCCTGAGGTCCAATTGGATTCCTCCCATCTCCCCCCATGGCCTCCTGTGCTTAAGGATGCCAGAGGGACTTCTGAGTGTTACACTCAGAATAGATTGAGGATCCTAGGGCATCTTGTGCCGAGATGCCACCAAGGCGATGTCTGGCCACCCCCAGCGAAGAGCTAGGATCCAAAAGGTGTATAGACAAAGTCCCCATTCGCCTGGGTAGGTGTCCAAGTGACAGAGGTTCTCCTAAACCTGGACTCTGGGGAGGAAGACTGGCACACCGTCCAGATGAGAACTAGACTCACCTTCAATGCGCCGTGACTGCGAGTGCCACTGGCTTATGTAGGTGCTGGCAGTCTCGGATCGAACCATGCTCTAAGAGCAGCCGAGCCAGGCAGAGAGCTCTGAAGATTGTGTAAGAAAGAGAATATGAGTCCGCTCTAGTGTAATAATTAGAAAAAGAAAAAATTATTTATTATATAATAATATTACCAACATGGTAGTTAATCACCTAATAGATTTTTGAAAAAATTATTATAAGTTGGTGGTGCGCCCTGGGGGTTTGTGTCAAGCACAGCAAAAGAGAAACTTTTCATGCTAAGAGCATAAAAAGGGAAGGACAAATATGCCTATATGGGCGCACTCTTAGATAAGAGTGCGCCCATATAGGCATATTTGTCCTTCCCTTTTTATGCTCTTAGCATGAAAAGTTTCCCTTTAGCTCTGAAGATTGTTCAGAGACCCACAAAGTTGATCGGCACCCGGCTCACGGAGGCTGTTCACTGATCTTGGAAGGTTGTTGACATCGGTGGTGAGGAGGAATCCCAAAAGTGTAAGTGGGACGCCTGGACCACCTGTGGAAGATCCTAACCTCCCAGGAAGGTGTGAGCTATTGGTGGGAACTGTTCCACAGGGAACATCTTCAGCTGAAGAGCAGGGAGAGAAACTGGGCATACTCCGTCCTGAAGACAAACGAGCCCAAGAATTAAATGAAAGTGTATTGACACTCAGTAATGACTAAAAACCTTGTGAATCCTTCATATGGTACATCTCCTGTGACGGAGTCCAGGTGGAATGCATCCCAGTGATGATCTTTCCGTCGGACTGGAGAGACCAATGTGTTCTCTGGAGACCGGCAAGGATCAGAAGGTCATTTAGAGAAGGTAGAAACCTGATGCCCCTGTGGTGTAAATGATTTACGATGACTGTCGTTAAAAGTAGATGGGCTCTGGAAAGACCAAATGGTAATGTCTGAAAATTAAAATGCTCTTGGACCGCAAGCCAGAGAAAAAAAAACTCTGGTGACTGGAGGCCCCGAGATACCAGTATATTTTTGGACACCACACAAGCACAGGGAGAATATACAAACTCCCCACAGTTAGGGCCGTAGGGGGAATCGTACCCATAACCTCAGTGCTGTGAGGATAGAGACTCCCTGGTTCACCAAAAACCTGTTGAGGAATTCCAGATGAACAACAAAGAGACTTGTCCAAAAAGTCCTACTCAGGAGGCCAGCAGGGCGTGACCAATAGGAAAAAATAGGATCTAAGGCCGTTCCTGAAAGGTTACGACACAGCACCAGGAGAGAAAAAATAAATAAACTCAGGCATCCGATGCAGCCACCATCCAGTTGATGGAAACAGCAAAAGTCATGCTCCCAAGCTGGGAACTCCCCTAGGTGGAGGTCTGCCTAGCAAAGCGCTAGCCTGTCAGTAGGCCTGGAGGTAGGATAACTGATAGACCTTGGACATCATTGTGGCTACCATCCTGACCAAAACAGGAGCACAGCAGATGACCTGAAAACGGAAGAGCCCCTATGGCCTTCCATAAGTCTAGTCAGCGCGCCAGACAGTTCGCCTAACCGCCACCAAGGATGCTGACACCAGTAGCTATTGTTGCCTCTTCAATATAAGAGGTCACCCTCTGATGTTCTCACCTGACGCCAGCTGAGGCTCTCTTTTAGAGCATCTGTTCAACCTCCAATGGCTTTAGCTACATAAGCAGAGGTTAGGACTAGATGCACTAAAGCATCTACAGAATATAAGACGTTACAGAGGAAGTTCCATCGTCCTGTCTGACGGATCCCAAGGGACTCCGTATTTGGACTAGGAAGTGGAGCGTTCTTGACTAGGCGGGCCAAGTGAGCAGTCCCTGAGGAGGAAGCTCATTATGCCCCGGTCCGCAGCAGGTAGAGAATTGAAGAGGACTAGAAGTTCAGAAATCCAGAGGTTTCCATTAGGGCGAACCCTTCGCAGAAGGTTCACACTCTGCGCAAAAGACGGGATCGTCTATGCATGAGAACTGAAGTGGTGGCCTTAGGAGTCTGTAGCCTACCGCACCTGGAATTCCCAGGTGGTTCAAGTACTAACGAAGACCTGACCCTGCTTAGCCTCCAACATCAGACGATATTGGGCGAATTCAGGGAGGTGTGACCATAGGCCTTGGTAACCTTGAAGCTAACAACAGCTCTTATCCCATTAAATCGGCGCTATATTTACAGTAGCTGCAGTATGGGATAGACAAAGATCTGAAATATTAGACAGTGTGTCCCAAAGAGCGGAGCATAAGTCTCTGACCTAAATATAAACCCAGTCACGTGGTCAGACCACCACTCAATTTGCATCTCAGTTGCAACCCCTCAAACAGAACTTTACCCATGGAGTTGACAAGGTATCATCCAAGGAGGGGCATTACCCCCTCAGGCTCTTGCAGCAAACCTGGATCTTTCTGCGGTAATGGGGGCCTGTGAAGATCTTTGTTCTCTAGTCCATTACTATAACAGAGATGTGACAGCTGCAATGGATATTATTGCCCCTGTGCGTATACGACCCCACATACCACACCATCAAGCCCCTTAGTTTGACATTAGTGTTAGTGAACTCAAGAAAAGGGGGTGTAGACTTGAAAGACGATGGAGGAAGACTAACCTGGTAAAGGATAAGTTAACACTAATCAAACATATTGGAGAATATCAATCACCAATCACACGCAAGAAACAGAGGGCCTGATTCAGAGCCGGACGCTCTGAACGAGCGCCCGCTCTGAATCAGGGCGTGTTTTTTGTAATTGCCAAGCGGCCTTTTGGACGCTCGCATAGCTGTGGGTTATCACCCACAGCTTATGTGAGCGTCCATGATGATGGTCACGATGGTCAAGACCATCGCGACCATCAGGCTTGCGACGAGACCCTTACGGTAGGGTCTTGTTGCCGCAAGCCCTAGAGTGATTTTGGCTCTATCAGAACCAAAATCACTCCCACTGACATCACTAGTGATGTCAGTGGGGCGGGACCCAGACGGTAGGCGTTCCCATGGGAACGCCTCCGTCTGGACAGCCACGCCCCCGGCACGCCCACCAAAGGGGGCGTGCTGTCACTCAACATCGACAGCATGTCCCCTTTAGTGCGAGACCTGGACCGACGGCTTCCCCGTCGCTCGCCGGGTCTCGCGCATACGCACGACGTAGCTCCCTCCGTCATGCGCACTTGGGCACCAACGACCCGCTTGCGAGCATACAGCGCTCGCCAGCGGGTCTGAATGAGACCCAGAGTTCCTTTCATATGATATCAAGGCAGCAAACAATAGGTCAGCTCAGCTTTTCCATACAGTGGAGATGCTTTGCAAACCAGCATGCCTGCAGCTTGATGAAACCCTCTCCTAGTCAAGATGCAATGAGTTTGCAAACTTTCTTTACTACCAAGCCTGCCAAGGTAAGCTACCTGTCTCCCTGGAACAGCTTTAACATATTGGATGTAAAAGACATTGCCAAAATGATCAGAATGTTGCGACCCACCACCTGTGATCTGGACCCTGCCTCAACCAAGTTTCTCATAGGGTGTGTTGACATGATTGGCCCTGTAATTGCAAAAATAGTTCAATGCTCTTTGCAAACAGCCATTTTTCCAGAACCACTAAAGGAAGCAATTGTTAGACCACTTCTTAAAAAACCTAATTTAGACCCCAACTGCATGACCAACTATAGACCCGTATCAAACCTTCCTTTTCTAGGAAAGGTCATTGAGAAAGTGGTGGCAATGCAACTGGAAACCCACCTGTCTACCCAACCCATGATATTTATGATCCATTCCAGTCAGGAATCAGGAGAAGACATAGCACTGAAACAGCCCTGGTACGTGTGTTTAATGATCTTCTGATGGCAAGAGACAGAGGTGATTGTTCAATCTTAATCCTTCTGGATCTCTCAGCAGCATTTGATACTGTGGACCATGGGATTCTAATTGAGTACCTGCAAAATTTCTGTGGACTGGATGGCACAGTCCTTAGATGGTTCAAATCATTTCTCACTGGCAGGTCACAGAGAGTTTCTTCTAGAGTAAACTCTTCATCACCAGTGTCACTTCCATGCGGTGTCCCACAGGGTTCTATACCAACTCCCATGCTTTTTGCACTTTACATGCTACCATTGGGTGAAATAATCAGACGTCACGGCCTGATCTACCACTGCTATGCAGATGATACACAACTGTACCTGTCCTTTGCTCCAGGTACAAAGGACCCCATAACAACCCTAAATGGCTGCCTAGCTGAGCTTCAGGAGGGGATGAGTACCAGTTGGCTGCGACTGAAGCCTGATAAAACAGAGGTCCTTATGATAGGTCACAAGTCAGGGCTACAGCATAGCCAACCAACAGGACTTACGCTTGGGGGATCAGAATTACAAAACACTGAACATGTGCGGAATCTTGGTGTTGTCCAGGATAATGGCTTGACACTTAAACATCAGGTATCTGCCACAATCAAAGGCTCATTCTTTCATTTGAGGAACATTGCCAGAATCAAGCACTTAATTTCCTCAGAAAATCTGCCTGAAGTCATACATGCATTTATATCATCACGCCTAGACTACTGCAACGCCCTCTACCTTGGACTCCCAGCGGAAGAATTGCACTGCTTGCAGATGGTACAAAACGCAGCTGCCAGGCTATAAACCAACCAGCCCCATTCCAGCCACATAACACCCATTCTCTACTCCCTTCACTGGCTGCCTGTCAGATGGCGAATTGCTTTCAAGATTGACTTACTAACTTACAAAGCCCTATATGACCATGGCCCAAGGTACCTATGCAGCTTCTGATTCCATACAATCCCACTCGATTACTGCGATCCGTTGATGAAGGACTATTAACAGTACATAGAATCTCCCGGAATTTGTCTGGAGGTCGAGCTTTCAGTTTTGGGGCTCGGAACTCACTTTCCCGCACAGTTCGAGAGGCCTCCACTCTAGAATCCTTCAAAAATAGACTCAAGACTCACCCAAGCATTTCACTAATGTCCCTTGTTTAAGCTTATTTTGTACTGTAAAGGCAAATGTAAAGCATTTTGAGTCCTTTAGGAGAAGAGCGCTATATAAATAAAGGTATTATTATTACTATTACCTAACCCCAATGGTTACAGCTCAGAAATGATCTAAGCAGGACGCAAAGTAGCCACTTCCATGATGGTGAGGAATCCCTTACATACAGTCAGGTGCATAAATATTGGGACATTGACAGAATTTTCATATTTTGGCCTCTATTCACCACCACAATGGCTTTGAAATGAAACAAACAAGATGTGCTTTAACTGCAGACTTTCAGATTTAATTTGAGGGTAATTACATCCAAATCAGGTGAACGGTGTAGGAATTGCAATGGTTTCTATATGTGCCTCCCACTTTTTAAGGGGCCAAAAGTAATGGGACTATCAACTCAAAAGCTATTTCATGGATAGGTGTGGGCTATTCCCTCGTTATTTCATTATCAATTAAGCAGGTTAAAGGTCTGGAGTTGATTCTAGGTGTGACATTTGCATTTGGAATCAGTTGCTGTCGACTTTCAATATGAGATCCAAAGAGCTGTCACTATCAGTGAAGCAAGCCATCATTAGGCTGAAAAATCAAAACAAACCCATCAGAGTGATAGCAAAACATTAGGTGTGGCCAAATCAACTGTTTGGAACATTCTTAAAAAGAAAGAACGCATCGGAGAGCTCAGCAACACCAAAAGACCCGAAGACCACGGAAAACAACTGTGGTGGATGACAGAATAATTATTTCCCTGGTGAAGAAAAACCCCTTCACAACAGTTGGCTAAATCAAGAACACTCTCCAGGAGGTAGGTGTATATGTGTCAAAGTCAACAATCAAGAGACGACTTCACAAGAGTGAATATAGAGGGTTCACCGCAAGATGTAAACCATTGGTGAACCACAAAAACAGGAAGACCAGATTTGAGTTTGCCAAACAACATCTAAAAAAGCCATTACAGTTCTGGAACAACATCCTATGGACAGATGAGACAAAGATCAACTTGTACCAGAGTGATGGGAAGACAAGAGTATGGAGAAGGAAAGGAACTGCTCATGATCCAAAACATACCACCTCATCAGTGAAGCATGGTGGTGGTAGTGTCATGGCGTGGGGATGTATGGCTGCCAATGGAACTGGTTCCCTGTATTTATTGATGATGTGACTGCTGACAAAAGCAGCAGAATGAATTCTGAAGTGTTTCAGGCAATATTATATGCTCATATTCAGTCAAATGCTTCAGAACTCATTGGACGGCGCTTCACAGTGCAGATGGACAATGACCAGAAGCATACTGCAAAAGCAACCAAAGAGGTTTTTAAGGCTAAAGAGTGGAATGTTATGCAATCGCCAAGTCAATCCCCTGACCTGAATCCGATTGAGCATGCATTTCACTTGATGAAGACAAAACTGAAGGGAAAATGCCCCAAGAACAAGCAGGAACTGAAGACATTTGCAGTAGAGGCCTGGCAGAGCATCACCAGAGATGAAACCCAGCGTCTGGTGATGTCTATGCGTTCCAGACTCCAGGCTGCGATTGCCTGCAAAGGATTTGCAACAAAGTATTAAAAAGTAAAAGTTAGATTTAGGATTGTTTAGTTTGTCCCATTACTTTTGGCCCCTTAAAAAGTGGGAGGCACATATAGAAACTGTTGTAATTCCTACAACGTTCACCTGATTTGGATGTAATTACCCTCAAATTAAATCTGAAAGTCTGCAGGTAAAGCACATCTTGTTTGTTTCATTTCAAAGCCATTGTGGTGAATAGAGGCCAAAATATTAAATTTTTGTCAATGTCCCAATATTTATGCACCTGACTGTATAAGCTACTGATAATCTTACAGGTACAGGGACATCTGTCCTGCAGCGGAACATTCAGAAAATGCAGCAGTCACATGTATTATATACATTTACCTTTTCATATTCATCCTGGGCAGGGTCTAAGCACCAGCAGAATACTTCAAAGTAATCAGAAAATCCTTCTTCCACCCACAGAAGAGTGAACGATGTTTGGGTCTTGTTCACAGCATACATAGACTTTGGAGGAACCGGCCCTGAGTAAAAGAAAAAGGTCACAGACTTTATATATATATATTGTGATAACTTGGGATAATTAGCTCAGTAGAGGGTGGATTGGTGCAGTGTTTAGATGCTTAATGATGTCCACACACAGCTTTCAAGTAAATAAACTCAATGGTGCTTTTCTTCCAGCATGAAAAAAAAAATCAAGAAACAGAAATAGAAAATAACAAACAACCTAGCCCTCTCTTAGGGCACTAGCTTACTTCTTGAACCCTCTCTATCAAGGTGCAGTTAGTCTGCCAATAAAGTCTGTGCCTGCTTCTCTGCAGGTCTATTGCCAGCTCCAGCCTGGCTTGGCTGCCACAGCTATACAAACACCATCAGTCTTGGTGGCCTTCCCTGTATCCTCCAGGTATAGGCCCTGGCTTCCTCAGCCTGCAGCCCAGCTGCTTCAATGTCACACAGTCTAAGAGGTTTGTGGTCCCCCGTGCCTCCTGCAAGGTCCAGACACAGGTCTCCTGGCCCCCAATGACTTGGCTTAGCTTCACTGGGCTCTATGGCTGCCACAGTCCCACATAGACTGTGTCCAACAGCAGCCTGTCTGGTCTGCCTTCCCATCAGCCCAAACCTGAGCTCTCTCCACAAGGCAGCACACAGATGGGTCACAACCCAGTATTTCTACCCTGTGTGGGAAGGTCTCTCCAACCCCACACAGAAACTGCGGCTCACCAGCGCCATCTCTGGTGATACTGCCACAATATATATATATATATACTGTATATATATATATATATATATATATATATATATATATATAAAACGCTGCTCCACACCTCTACTGGAGATATTCAAGTGTGTTGTGCGCCGGTGGCCACTAGATGGCGCCCGCCACAGCAATTGAACCGGCGGTGTTGACATTCTACTCTCAGCCCCCCGAGCTCAAATGGAATTTTCCGTGGGCACGAGAATGCTGCTAATTAGTATTGAATATTGCAGAATCAGCAATAACTCCTAATGGTAACAGTACAAATCCATCTGGAGTAACAACAACTGATAAAAACTTTGACAATTGCCAAATTGTATCCAAACATAAGAAACCCTTACCGAGTTTAACCAAATAAGGCAGAGACGTGTTACTGCTCCTCTCCGTACAGGCGGTGACAGTAACGTTATAAATGTCCCCAGCAGGTAGACTCATCGCTGCAGTCATCGTGTTGCGAGATACCTGAAACACCATTGACTGTATCAGTATTAGCACAGATACAAAAACATTATCTTACTTTTCCTGTATTACATATTACAATACATAGTGTATTACATATTACAATACATAGTGTATTACATATTACAATACATAGTGTATTACATAATGCAATACATAGTGTATTACATATTACAATACAAAGTGTATTACATATTACAACAGTACATAGTATTACATATTACAATACAAAGTGTATTACATATTACAATACATAGTGTATTACATATTACAATACATAGTGATTATAAATGGAAGCAGTATATACACCACTCTCTAGTAATAATTCAGTGATTGAGTTGAATGGTCAGTTATTTAGAGCAGAGTTTTTAAAGGATTATCAGCTACATAGCATTAATTTTATTATGAGCCGGGAATGTCCGTGAATATCTCTAAAGTTTTTTTATTACATCTGAATTTGACTTTGCTGCTGGGCAAAGGCATATTATATACAAATATAACACTGCACCCCCACATATATTTGCACAGGATACAGTATTATAAGATTCCATCCATAGAGTGTCGAGGTCACAAGGCCCAAGACAGGATTCAGATGAAAAAAGAAAATACAGGGACTAACGTTCTCTTCTTGGGACTGTACACAGAGAGCCGGATGTTGGTGACATTAGATGGGCGTGAGGACTGATGAAAGATTATGGGACAGAGACATTCATCCCTCTTACTAAGACAAATTCTAATATTACAACTAGGGGGAAATTTACAAGACAACAAATATTGACGGCAGTTTAGTGTCCAAGGGCCTGATTTATAGGTGACGCAAATCCCGTCGCGCCACAGCTCAGTACACAGCAGTTTTGTGAAAATATGGTAATGTCTCAGCTGCCATGTTTTGTACAGAGGCACCCATGTTTTGTACTGAGGCACCCATGTTTTGCACTGAGGCACCCAAGTGTTGTACAGAGGCACCCATCAGCTGTGTCTCTGATCCGCCGCTTGCACACAAAGAAGCACCAATGGACTTTTAAGCCACCCTATGGTCAGCCAGAATGGATGCGGGAGTAACCACCCTATGGTCAGCCAGAATGGATGCGGGAGTAACCGCCCTATGGTCAGCCAGAATGGATGCGGGAGTAACCGCCCAATGGTCAGCCAGAATGGATGCGGGAGTAAGCCACCCTATGGTCAGCCAGAATGGATGTAGGAGTAAGCCGCCCTATGGTCAGCCAGAATGGATGCAGGAGTAACCACCCTATGGTCAGCCAGAATGGATGCGGGAGTAAGCCACCCTATGGTCAGCCCGAATGGATGTGGGAGTAAGCCGCCCTATGGTCAGCCAGAATGGATGCGGGAGAAAGCCACCCTATGGTCAGCCAGAATGGATGCGGGAGTAACCGCCCTATGGTCAGCCAGAATGGATGCGGGAGAAAGCCACCCTATGGTCAGCCAGAATGGATGCGGGAGAAAGCCACCCTATGGTCAGCCAGAATGGATGCGGGAGTAACCGCCCTATGGTCAGCCAGAATGGATGCGGGAGAAAGCCACCCTATGGCCAGCCAGAATGGATGCGGGAGTAAGCCGCCACCCTATGGTCAGCCAGAATGGATGTGGGAGTAAGCCGCCCTATGGTCAGCCAGAATGGATGCGGGAGTAACCACCCTATGGTCAGCCAAAATGGATGCGGGAGTAAGCTGCCACCCTATGGTCAGCCAGAATGGATGCGGGAGTAAGCCACCCTATGGTCAGCCAGAATGGATGCGGGAGTAACCACCCTATGGTCAGCCAGAATGGATGCGGGAGTAAGCCCCTGCCCTATGGTCAGCCAGAATGGATGCGGGAGTAACCACCCTATGGTCAGCCAGAATGGATGTGGGAGTAAGCCGCCCTATGGTCAGCCAGAATGGATGCGGGAGTAACCACCCTATTGTCATCCAGAATGGATGCGGGAGAAAGCCACCCTATGGTCAGCCAGAATGGATGTGGGAGTAAGCCGCCACCCTATGGTCAGCCAGAATGGATGTGGGAGTAAGCCGCCCAATGGTCAGCCAGAATGGATGCGGGAGTAATCACCCTATGGTCAGCCAAAATGGATGCGGGAGTAAGCCGCCACCCTATGGTCAGCCAGAATGGATGCGGGAGTAAGCCACCCTATGGTCAGCCAGAATGGATGCGGGAGTAACCACCCTATGGTCAGCCAGAATGGATGCGGGAGTAAGCCCCTGCCCTATGGTCAGCCAGAATGAATGCGGGAGTAACCACCCTATGGTCAGCCAGAATGAATGTGGGAGTAAGCCGCCCTATGGTCAGCCAGAATGGATGCGGGAGTAACCACCCTATGGTCAGCCAGAATGGATGCGGGAGTAAGCCGCCACCCTATGGTCATCCAGAATGGATGCGGGAGTAAGCCACCCTATGGTCAGCCAGAATGGATGCGGGAGTAACCACCCTATGGTCAGCCAAAATGGATGCGGGAGTAAGCCGCCACCCTATGGTCATCCAGAATGGATGCGGGAGAAAGCCACCCTATGGTCAGCCAGAATGGATGCGGGAGTAAGCCACCCTATGGTCAGCCAGAATGGATGCGGGAGTAAGCCACCCTATGGTCAGCCAGAATGGATGCGGGAGTAAGCCGCCCTATGGTCAGCCAGAATGGATGCGGGAGTAAGCCATCCTATGGTCATCCAGAATGGATGCGGGAGTAAGCCACCCTATGGTCATCCAGAATGGATGCGGGAGTAAGCCACCCTATGGTCAGCCAGAATGGATGCGGGAGTAACCGCCCTATGGTCAGCCAGAATGGATGCGGGAGTAAGCCGCCACCCTATGGTCAGCCAGAATGGATGTGGGAGTAAGCCGCCACCCTATGGTCAGCCAGAATGGATGCTGGAGTAACCACCCTATGCTCAGCCAGAATGGATGCGGGAGTAACCACCCTATGGTCAGCCAGAATGGATGCGGGAGTAAGCCCCTGCCCTATGGTCAGCCAGAATGGATCCGGGAGTAGCCACCCTAAGGTCAGCCAGAATGGATGCGGGAGTAACCGCCCTATGGTGAGCCAGAATGGATGCGGGAGTAACCACCCTATGGTCAGCCAGAATGGATGCGGGAGTAAGCCGCCACCCTATGGTCAGCCAGAGTGGATGCGGCAGTAACAGCCCTATGGTCAGCCAGAATGGATGCGGGAGTAAGCCGCCCTATGGTCAGCCAGAATGGATGCGGGAGTAACTGCCACCCTATGGTCAGCCAGAATGGATGCGGGAGTAACCACCCTATGGTCAGCCAGAATGGATGCGGGAGTAACTGTCACCCTATGGTCAGCCAGAATGGATGCGGGAGTAAGCCACCCTATGGTCAGCCAGAATGGATGCGGGAGTAACCGCCACCCTATGGTCAGCCAGAATGGATGCGGGAGTAAGCCACCCTATGGTCAGCCAGAATGGATGCGGGTGTAAGCCGCCACCCTATGGTCAGCCAGAATGGATGCGGGAGTAACCACCCTATGGTCAGCCAGAATGGATGCGGGAGTAACCGCCCTATGGTCAGCCAGAATGGATGCGGGAGTAACCACCCTATGGTCAGCCAGAATGGATGCGGGAGTAACCACCCTATGGTCAGCCAGAATGGATGCGGGAGTAACCACCCTATGCTCAGCCAGAATGGATGCGGGAGTAACCACCCTATGGTCAGCCAGAATGGATGCGGGAGTAAGCCCCTGCCCTATGGTCAGCCAGAATGGATCCGGGAGTAGCCACCCTATGGTCAGCCAGAATGGATGCGGGAGTAGCCACCCTATGGTCAGCCAGAATGGATGCAGGAGTAGCCACCCTATGGTCAGCCAGAATGGATGCAGGAGTAAGCCGCCACCCTATGGTCAGCCAGAATGGATGCGGGAGTAAGCCACCCTATGGTCAGCCAGAATGGATGCGGGAGTAAGCAACCCTATGGTCAGCCAGAATGGATGCGGGAGTAACCGCCCTATGGTGAGCCAGAATGGATGCAGGAGTAACCACCCTATGGTCAGCAAGAATGGATGCGGGAGTAAGCCGCCACCCTATGGTCAGCCAGAATGGATGCGGGAGTAACAGCCCTATGGTCAGCCAGAATGGATGCGGGAGTAAGCCGCCCTATGGTCAGCCAGAATGGATGCGGGAGTAACTGCCACCCTATGGTCAGCCAGAATGGATGCGGGAGTAACCACCCTATGGTCAGCCAGAATGGATGCGGGAGTAACCGCCACCCTATGGTCAGCCAGAATGGATGCGGGAGTAAGCCACCCTATGGTCAGCCAGAATGGATGCGGGAGTAACCGCCACCCTATGGTCAGCCAGAATGGATGCGGGAGTAAGCCACCCTATGGTCAGCCAGAATGGATGCGGGTGTAAGCCGCCACCCTATGGTCAGCCAGAATGGATGCGGGAGTAACCGCCCTATGGTCAGCCAGAATGGCTGCGGGAGTAACCGCCCTATGGTCAGCCAGAATGGATGCGGGAGTAACCACCCTATGGTCAGCCAGAATGGATGCGGGAGTAACCACCCTATGGTCAGCCAGAATGGATGTGGGAGTAACCACCCTATGCTCAGCCAGAATGGATGCGGGAGTAACCACCCTATGGTCAGCCAGAATGGATGCGGGAGTAAGCCCCTACCCTATGGTCAGCCAGAATGGATCCGGGAGTAGCCACCCTATGGTCAGCCAGAATGGATGCGGGAGTAGCCACCCTATGGTCAGCCAGAATGGATGCAGGAGTAGCCACCCTATGGTCAGCCAGAATGGATGCAGGAGTAAGCCGCCACCCTATGGTCAGCCAGAATGGATGCGGGAGTAAGCCACCCTATGGTCAGCCAGGATGGATGCGGGAGTAAGCCACCCTATGGTCAGCCAGAATGGATGCGGGAGTAACCGCCCTATGGTGAGCCAGAATGGATGCGGGAGTAACCACCCTATGGTCAGCCAGAATGGATGCGGGAGTAAGCCGCCACCCTATGGTCAGCCAGAATGGATGCGGGAGTAACAGCCCTATGGTCAGCCAGAATGGATGCGGGAGTAAGCCGCCCTATGGTCAGCCAGAATGGATGCGGGAGTAACTGCCACCCTATGGTCAGCCAGAATGGATGCGGGAGTAACCACCCTATGGTCAGCCAGAATGGATGCGGGAGTAACTGCCACCCTATGTTCAGCCAGAATGGATGCGGGAGTAAGCCACCCTATGGTCAGCCAGAATGGATGCGGGAGTAACCGCCACCCTATGGTCAGCCAGAATGGATGCGGGAGTAAGCCACCCTATGGTCAGCCAGAATGGATGCGGGAGTAACCACCCTATGGTCATCCAGAACTGATGCGGGAGAAAGCCACCCTATGGTCAGCCAGAATGGATGTGGGAGTAAGCCGCCACCCTATGGTCAGCCAGAATGGATGTGGGAGTAAGCCGCCCAATGGCCAGCCAGAATGGATGCGGGAGTAACCACCCTATGGTCAGCCAGAATGGATGTGGGAGTAACCACCCTATGCTCAGCCAGAATGGATGCGGGAGTAACCACCCTATGGTCAGCCAGAATGGATGCGGGAGTAAGCCCCTACCCTATGGTCAGCCAGAATGGATCCGGGAGTAGCCACCCTATGGTCAGCCAGAATGGATGCGGGAGTAGCCACCCTATGGTCAGCCAGAATGGATGCAGGAGTAGCCACCCTATGGTCAGCCAGAATGGATGCAGGAGTAAGCCGCCACCCTATGGTCAGCCAGAATGGATGCGGGAGTAAGCCACCCTATGGTCAGCCAGAAAGGATGCGGGAGTAAGCCACCTTATGGTCAGCCAGAATGGATGCGGGAGTAACCGCCCTATGGTGAGCCAGAATGGATGCGGGAGTAACCACCCTATGGTCAGCCAGAATGGATGCGGGAGTAAGCCGCCACCCTATGGTCAGCCAGAATGGATGCGGGAGTAACAGCCCTATGGTCAGCCAGAATGGATGCGGGAGTAAGCCGCCCTATGGTCAGCCAGAATGGATGCGGGAGTAACTGCCACCCTATGGTCAGCCAGAATGGATGCGGGAGTAACCACCCTATGGTCAGCCAGAA
This sequence comes from Taudactylus pleione, assembly GCA_031769625.1. Classification (NCBI taxonomy): domain Eukaryota; kingdom Metazoa; phylum Chordata; class Amphibia; order Anura; family Myobatrachidae; genus Taudactylus; species Taudactylus pleione. The sequence continues at coordinate 619,857 of JAUIMM010001059.1, forward strand.
TGGATGCGGGAGTAACCGCCACCCTATGGTCAGCCAGAATGGATGCGGGAGTAAGCCACCCTATGGTCAGCAAGAATGGATGCGGGAGTAACCGCCACCCTATGGTCAGCCAGAATGGATGCGGGAGTAAGCCACCCTATGGTCAGCCAGAATGGATGCGGGTGTAAGCCGCCACCCTATGGTCAGCCAGAATGGATGCGGGAGTAATCGCCCTATGGTCAGCCAGAATGGATGCGGGAGTAACCGCCCTATGGTCAGCCAGAATGGATGCGGGAGTAACCACCCTATGGTCAGCCAGAATGGATGCGGGAGTAACCACCCTATGGTCAGCCAGAATGGATGCGGGAGTAACCGCCACCCTATGGTCAGCCAGAATGGATGCGGGAGTAAGCCACCCTATGGTCAGCCAGAATGGATGCGAGTGTAAGCCGCCACCCTATGGTCAGCCAGAATGGATGCGGGAGTAACCGCCCTATGGTCAGCCAGAATGGATGCGGGAGTAAGCCGCCCTATGGTCAGCCAGAATGGATGCGGGAGTAAGCCATCCTATGGTCATCCAGAATGGATGTAGGAGTAAGCCGCCCTATGGTCAGCCAGAATGGATGCAGGAGTAACCACCCTATGGTCAGCCCGAATGGATGCGGGAGTAAGCCACCCTATGGTCAGCCCGAATGGATGCGGGAGTAAGCCGCCCTATGGTCAGCCAGAATGGATGCGGGAGTAAGCCAACCTATGGTCAGCCAGAATGGATGCGGGAGTAACCGCCCTATGGTCAGCCAGAATGGATGCGGGAGAAAGCCACCCTATGGTCAGCCAGAATGGATGCGGGAGAAAGCCACCCTATGGTCAGCCAGAATGGATGCGGGAGTAACCGCCCTATGGTCAGCCAGAATGGATGCGGGAGAAAGCCACCCTATGGTCAGCCAGAATGGATGCGGGAGTAAGCCGCCACCCTATGGTCAGCCAGAATGGATGTGGGAGTAAGCCGCCCTATGGTCAGCCAGAATGGATGCGGGAGTAACCACCCTATGGTCAGCCAAAATGGATGCGGGAGTAAGCTGCCACCCTATGGTCAGCCAGAATGGATGCGGGAGTAAGCCACCCTATGGTCAGCCAGAATGGATGCGGGAGTAACCACCCTATGGTCAGCCAGAATGGATGCGGGAGTAAGCCCCTGCCCTATGGTCATCCAGAATGGATGCGGGAGTAACCACCCTATGGTCAGCCAGAATGGATGTGGGAGTAAGCCGCCCTATGGTCAGCCAGAATGGATGCGGGAGTAACCACCCTATGGTCATCCAGAATGGATGCGGGAGAAAGCCACCCTATGGTCAGCCAGAATGGATGTGGGAGTAAGCCGCCACCCTATGGTCAGCCAGAATGGATGTGGGAGTAAGCCGCCCAATGGTCAGCCAGAATGGATGCGGGAGTAATCACCCTATGGTCAGCCAAAATGGATGCGGGAGTAAGCCGCCACCCTATGGTCAGCCAGAATGGATGCGGGAGTAAGCCACCCTATGGTCAGCCAGAATGGATGCGGGAGTAACCACCCTATGGTCAGCCAGAATGGATGCGGGAGTAAGCCCCTGCCCTATGGTCAGCCAGAATGAATGCGGGAGTAACCACCCTATGGTCATCAAGAATGGATGCGGGAGTAAGCCACCCTATGGTCAGCCAGAATGGATGCAGGAGTAAGCCACCCTATGGTCAGCCAGAATGGATGCGGGAGTAACCGCCCTATGGTCAGCCAGAATGGATGCGGGAGTAAGCCGCCACCCTATGGTCAGCCAGAATGGATGTGGGAGTAAGCCGCCACCCTATGGTCAGCCAGAATGGATGCTGGAGTAACCACCCTATGCTCAGCCAGAATGGATGCGGGAGTAACCACCCTATGGTCAGCCAGAATGGATGCGGGAGTAAGCCCCTGCCCTATGGTCAGCCAGAATGGATCCGGGAGTAGCCACCCTAAGGTCAGCCAGAATGGATGCGGGAGTAACCGCCCTATGGTGAGCCAGAATGGATGCGGGAGTAACCACCCTATGGTCAGCCAGAATGGATGCGGGAGTAAGCCACCACCCTATGGTCAGCCAGAGTGGATGCGGCAGTAACAGCCCTATGGTCAGCCAGAATGGATGCGGAAGTAAGCCGTCCTATGGTCAGCCAGAATGGATGCGGGAGTAACTGCCACCCTATGGTCAGCCAGAATGGATGCGGGAGTAACCACCCTATGGTCAGCCAGAATGGATGCGGGAGTAACTGCCACCCTATGGTCAGCCAGAATGGATGCGGGAGTAAGCCACCCTATGGTCAGCCAGAATGGATGCGGGAGTAACCGCCACCCTATGGTCAGCCAGAATGGATGCGGGAGTAAGCCACCCTATGGTCAGCCAGAATGGATGCGGGTGTAAGCCGCCACCCTATGGTCAGCCAGAATGGATGCGGGAGTAACCACCCTATGGTCAGCCAGAATGGATGCGGGAGTAACCGCCCTATGGTCAGCCAGAATGGATGCGGGAGTAACCACCCTATGGTCAGCCAGAATGGATGCGGGAGTAACCACCCTATGGTCAGCCAGAATGGATGCGGGAGTAACCACCCTATGCTCAGCCAGAATGGATGCGGGAGTAACCACCCTATGGTCAGCCAGAATGGATGCGGGAGTAAGCCCCTGCCCTATGGTCAGCCAGAATGGATCCGGGAGTAGCCACCCTATGGTCAGCCAGAATGGATGCGGGAGTAGCCACCCTATGGTCAGCCAGAATGGATGCAGGAGTAGCCACCCTATGGTCAGCCAGAATGGATGCAGGAGTAAGCCGCCACCCTATGGTCAGCCAGAATGGATGCGGGAGTAAGCCACCCTATGGTCAGCCAGAATGGATGCGGGAGTAAGCAACCCTATGGTCAGCCAGAATGGATGCGGGAGTAACCGCCCTATGGTGAGCCAGAATGGATGCAGGAGTAACCACCCTATGGTCAGCAAGAATGGATGCGGGAGTAAGCCGCCACCCTATGGTCAGCCAGAATGGATGCGGGAGTAACAGCCCTATGGTCAGCCAGAATGGATGCGGGAGTAAGCCGCCCTATGGTCAGCCAGAATGGATGCGGGAGTAACTGCCACCCTATGGTCAGCCAGAATGGATGCGGGAGTAACCACCCTATGGTCAGCCAGAATGGATGCGGGAGTAACCGCCACCCTATGGTCAGCCAGAATGGATGCGGGAGTAAGCCACCCTATGGTCAGCCAGAATGGATGCGGGAGTAACCGCCACCCTATGGTCAGCCAGAATGGATGCGGGAGTAAGCCACCCTATGGTCAGCCAGAATGGATGCGGGTGTAAGCCGCCACCCTATGGTCAGCCAGAATGGATGCGGGAGTAACCGCCCTATGGTCAGCCAGAATGGCTGCGGGAGTAACCACCCTATGGTCAGCCAGAATGGATGCGGGACTAACCTCCCTATGGTCAGCCAGAATGGATGCGGGAGTAACCACCCTATGGTCAGCCAGAATGGATGTGGGAGTAACCACCCTATGCTCAGCCAGAATGGATGCGGGAGTAACCACCCTATGGTCAGCCAGAATGGATGCGGGAGTAAGCCCCTACCCTATGGTCAGCCAGAATGGATCCGGGAGTAGCCACCCTATGGTCAGCCAGAATGGATGCGGGAGTAGCCACCCTATGGTCAGCCAGAATGGATGCAGGAGTAGCCACCCTATGGTCAGCCAGAATGGATGCAGGAGTAAGCCGCCACCCTATGGTCAGCCAGAATGGATGCGGGAGTAAGCCACCCTATGGTCAGCCAGAATGGATGCGGGAGTAAGCCACCCTATGGTCAGCCAGAATGGATGCGGGAGTAACCGCCCTATGGTGAGCCAGAATGGATGCGGGAGTAACCACCCTATGGTCAGCCAGAATGGATGCGGGAGTAAGCCGCCACCCTATGGTCAGCCAGAATGGATGCGGGAGTAACAGCCCTATGGTCAGCCAGAATGGATGCGGGAGTAAGCCGCCCTATGGTCAGCCAGAATGGATGCGGGAGTAACTGCCACCCTATGGTCAGCCAGAATGGATGCGGGAGTAACCACCCTATGGTCAGCCAGAATGGATGCGGGAGTAACTGCCACCCTATGGTCAGCCAGAATGGATGCGGGAGTAAGCCACCCTATGGTCAGCCAGAATGGATGCGGGAGTAACCGCCACCCTATGGTCAGCCAGAATGGATGCGGGAGTAAGCCACCCTATGGTCAGCCAGAATGGATGCGGGAGTAACCACCCTATGGTCATCCAGAATTGATGCGGGAGAAAGCCACCCTATGGTCAGCCAGAATGGATGTGGGAGTAAGCCGCCACCCTATGGTCAGCCAGAATGGATGCGGGAGTAAGCTGCCCAATGGCCAGCCAGAATGGATGCTGGAGTAACCACCCTATGGTCAGCCAGAATGGATGTGGGAGTAACCACCCTATGCTCAGCCAGAATGGATGCGGGAGTAACCACCCTATGGTCAGCCAGAATGGATGCGGGAGTAAGCCGCCACCCTATGGTCAGCCAGAATGGATGCGGGAGTAACAGCCCTATGGTCAGCCAGAATGGATGCGGGAGTAAGCCGCCCTATGGTCAGCCAGAATGGATGCGGGAGTAACTGCCACCCTATGGTCAGCCAGAATGGATGCGGGAGTAACCACCCTATGGTCAGCCAGAATGGATGCGGGAGTAACCGCCACCCTATGGTCAGCCAGAATGGATGCGGGAGTAAGCCACCCTATGGTCAGCCAGAATGGATGCGGGAGTAACCGCCACCCTATGGTCAGCCAGAATGGATGCGGGAGTAAGCCACCCTATGGTCAGCCAGAATGGATGCGGGTGTAAGCCGCCACCCTATGGTCAGCCAGAATGGATGCGGGAGTAATCGCCCTATGGTCAGCCAGAATGGATGCGGGAGTAACCGCCCTATGGTCAGCCAGAATGGATGCGGGAGTAACCACCCTATGGTCAGCCAGAATGGATGCGGGAGTAACCGCCCTATGGTCAGCCAGAATGGATGCGGGAGTAAGCCGCCCTATGGTCAGCCAGAATGGATGCGGGAGTAAGCCATCCTATGGTCATCCAGAATGGATGCGGGAGTAAGCCACCCTATGGTCATCCAGAATGGATGCGGGAGTAAGCCACCCTATGGTCAGCCAGAATGGATGCGGGAGTAACCGCCCTATGGTCAGCCAGAATGGATGCGGGAGTAAGCCGCCACCCTATGGTCAGCCAGAATGGATGTGGGAGTAAGCCGCCACCCTATGGTCAGCCAGAATGGATGCTGGAGTAACCACCCTATGCTCAGCCAGAATGGATGCGGGAGTAACCACCCTATGGTCAGCCAGAATGGATGCGGGAGTAAGCCCCTGCCCTATGGTCAGCCAGAATGGATCCGGGAGTAGCCACCCTAAGGTCAGCCAGAATGGATGCGGGAGTAACCGCCCTATGGTGAGCCAGAATGGATGCGGGAGTAACCACCCTATGGTCAGCCAGAATGGATGCGGGAGTAAGCCACCACCCTATGGTCAGCCAGAGTGGATGCGGCAGTAACAGCCCTATGGTCAGCCAGAATGGATGCGGAAGTAAGCCGTCCTATGGTCAGCCAGAATGGATGCGGGAGTAACTGCCACCCTATGGTCAGCCAGAATGGATGCGGGAGTAACCACCCTATGGTCAGCCAGAATGGATGCGGGAGTAACTGCCACCCTATGGTCAGCCAGAATGGATGCGGGAGTAAGCCACCCTATGGTCAGCCAGAATGGATGCGGGAGTAACCGCCACCCTATGGTCAGCCAGAATGGATGCGGGAGTAAGCCACCCTATGGTCAGCCAGAATGGATGCGGGTGTAAGCCGCCACCCTATGGTCAGCCAGAATGGATGCGGGAGTAACCACCCTATGGTCAGCCAGAATGGATGCGGGAGTAACCGCCCTATGGTCAGCCAGAATGGATGCGGGAGTAACCACCCTATGGTCAGCCAGAATGGATGCGGGAGTAACCACCCTATGGTCAGCCAGAATGGATGCGGGAGTAACCACCCTATGCTCAGCCAGAATGGATGCGGGAGTAACCACCCTATGGTCAGCCAGAATGGATGCGGGAGTAAGCCCCTGCCCTATGGTCAGCCAGAATGGATCCGGGAGTAGCCACCCTATGGTCAGCCAGAATGGATGCGGGAGTAGCCACCCTATGGTCAGCCAGAATGGATGCAGGAGTAGCCACCCTATGGTCAGCCAGAATGGATGCGGGAGTAAGCCACCCTATGGTCAGCCAGAATGGATGCGGGAGTAACCGCCACCCTATGGTCAGCCAGAATGGATGCGGGAGTAAGCCACCCTATGGTCAGCCAGAATGGATGCGGGTGTAAGCCGCCACCCTATGGTCAGCCAGAATGGATGCGGGAGTAATCGCCCTATGGTCAGCCAGAATGGATGCGGGAGTAACCGCCCTATGGTCAGCCAGAATGGATGCGGGAGTAACCACCCTATGGTCAGCCAGAATGGATGCGGGAGTAACCACCCTATGGTCAGCCAGAATGGATGCGGGAGTAACCGCCACCCTATGGTCAGCCAGAATGGATGCGGGAGTAAGCCACCCTATGGTCAGCCAGAATGGATGCGAGTGTAAGCCGCCACCCTATGGTCAGCCAGAATGGATGCGGGAGTAACCGCCCTATGGTCAGCCAGAATGGATGCGGGAGTAAGCCGCCCTATGGTCAGCCAGAATGGATGCGGGAGTAAGCCATCCTATGGTCATCCAGAATGGATGCTGGAGTAAGCCACCCTATGGTCATCCAGAATGGATGCGGGAGTAAGCCACCCTATGGTCAGCCAGAATGGATGCGGGAGTAACCGCCCTATGGTCAGCCAGAATGGATGCGGGAGTAAGCCGCCACCCTATGGTCAGCCGGAATGGATGTGGGAGTAAGCCGCCACCCTATGGTCAGCCAGAATGGATGCTGGAGTAACCACCCTATGCTCAGCCAGAATGGATGCGGGAGTAACCACCCTATGGTCAGCCAGAATGGATGCGGGAGTAAGCCCCTGCCCTATGGTCAGCCAGAATGGATCCGGGAGTAGCCACCCTAAGGTCAGCCAGAATGGATGCGGGAGTAACCGCCCTATGGTGAGCCAGAATGGATGCGGGAGTAACCACCCTATGGTCATCCAGAATGGATGCGGGAGTAAGCCACCCTATGGTCAGCCAGAATGGATGCGGGAGTAACCGCCCTATGGTCAGCCAGAATGGATGCGGGAGTAAGCCGCCACCCTATGGTCAGCCGGAATGGATGTGGGAGTAAGCCGCCACCCTATGGTCAGCCAGAATGGATGCTGGAGTAACCACCCTATGCTCAGCCAGAATGGATGCGGGAGTAACCACCCTATGGTCAGCCAGAATGGATGCGGGAGTAAGCCCCTGCCCTATGGTCAGCCAGAATGGATCCGGGAGTAGCCACCCTAAGGTCAGCCAGAATGGATGCGGGAGTAACCGCCCTATGGTGAGCCAGAATGGATGCGGGAGTAACCACCCTATGGTCAGCCAGAATGGATGCGGGAGTAAGCCGCCACCCTATGGTCAGCCAGAGTGGATGCGGCAGTAACAGCCCTATGGTCAGCCAGAATGGATGCGGGAGTAAGCCGCCCTATGGTCAGCCAGAATGGATGCGGGAGTAACTGCCACCCTATGGTCAGCCAGAATGGATGCGGGAGTAACCACCCTATGGTCAGCCAGAATGGATGCGGGAGTAACTGCCACCCTATGGTCAGCCAGAATGGATGCGGGAGTAAGCCACCCTATGGTCAGCCAGAATGGATGCGGGAGTAACCGCCACCCTATGGTCAGCCAGAATGGATGCGGGAGTAAGCCACCCTATGGTCAGCCAGAATGGATGCGGGTGTAAGCCGCCACCCTATGGTCAGCCAGAATGGATGCGGGAGTAACCACCCTATGGTCAGCCAGAATGGATGCGGGAGTAACCGCCCTATGGTCAGCCAGAATGGATGCGGGAGTAACCACCCTATGGTCAGCCAGAATGGATGCGGGAGTAACCACCCTATGGTCAGCCAGAATGGATGCGGGAGTAACCACCCTATGCTCAGCCAGAATGGATGCGGGAGTAACCACCCTATGGTCAGCCAGAATGGATGCGGGAGTAAGCCCCTGCCCTATGGTCAGCCAGAATGGATCCGGGAGTAGCCACCCTATGGTCAGCCAGAATGGATGCGGGAGTAGCCACCCTATGGTCAGCCAGAATGGATGCAGGAGTAGCCACCCTATGGTCAGCCAGAATGGATGCAGGAGTAAGCCACCACCCTATGGTCAGCCAGAATGGATGCGGGAGTAAGCAACCCTATGGTCAGCCAGAATGGATGCGGGAGTAAGCAACCCTATGGTCAGCCAGAATGGATGCGGGAGTAACCGCCCTATGGTGAGCCAGAATGGATGCAGGAGTAACCACCCTATGGTCAGCAAGAATGGATGCGGGAGTAAGCCGCCACCCTATGGTCAGCCAGAATGGATGCGGGAGTAACAGCCCTATGGTCAGCCAGAATGGATGCGGGAGTAAGCCGCCCTATGGTCAGCCAGAATGGATGCGGGAGTAACTGCCACCCTATGGTCAGCCAGAATGGATGCGGGAGTAACCACCCTATGGTCAGCCAGAATGGATGCGGGAGTAACCACCACCCTATGGTCAGCCAGAATGGATGCGGGAGTAAGCCACCCTATGGTCAGCCAGAATGGATGCGGGAGTAACCGCCACCCTATGGTCAGCCAGAATGGATGCAGGAGTAAGCCACCCTATGGTCAGCCAGAATGGATGCGGGTGTAAGCCGCCACCCTATGGTCAGCCAGAATGGATGCGGGAGTAACCGCTCTATGGTCAGCCTGAATGGCTGCGGTAGTAACCGCCCTATGGTCAGCCAGAATGGATGCGGGAGTAACCACCCTATGGTCAGCCAGAATGGATGCGGGAGTAACCACCCTATGGTCAGCCAGAATGTATGTGGGAGTAACCACCCTATGCTCAGCCAGAATGGATGCGGGAGTAACCACCCTATGGTCAGCCAGAATGGATGCGGGAGTAAGCCCCTACCCTATGGTCAGCCAGAATGGATCCGGGAGTAGCCACCCTATGGTCAGCCAGAATGGATGCGGGAGTAGCCACCCTATGGTCAGCCAGAATGGATGCAGGAGTAGCCACCCTATGGTCAGCCAGAATGGATGCAGGAGTAAGCCGCCACCCTATGGTCAGCCAGAATGGATGCGGGAGTAAGCCACCCTATGGTCAGCCAGAATGGATGCGGGAGTAAGCCACCCTATGGTCAGCCAGAATGGATGCGGGAGTAACCGCCCTATGGTGAGCCAGAATGGATGCGGGAGTAACCACCCTATGGTCAGCCAGAATGGATGCGGGAGTAAGCCGCCACCCTATGGTCAGCCAGAATGGATGCGGGAGTAACAGCCCTATGGTCAGCCAGAATGGATGCGGGAGTAAGCCGCCCTATGGTCAGCCAGAATGGATGCGGGAGTAACTGCCACCCTATGGTCAGCCAGAATGGATGCGGGAGTAACCACCCTATGGTCAGCCAGAATGGATGCGGGAGTAACTGCCACCCTATGGTCAGCCAGAATGGATGCGGGAGTAAGCCACCCTATGGTCAGCCAGAATGGATGCGGGAGTAACCGCCACCCTATGGTCAGCCAGAATGGATGCGGGAGTAAGCCACCCTATGGTCAGCCAGAATGGATGCGGGAGTAACCACCCTATGGTCATCCAGAATTGATGCGGGAGAAAGCCACCCTATGGTCAGCCAGAATGGATGTGGGAGTAAGCCGCCACCCTATGGTCAGCCAGAATGGATGTGGGAGTAAGCCGCCCAATGGCCAGCCAGAATGGATGCGGGAGTAACCACCCTATGGTCAGCCAGAATGGATGTGGGAGTAACCACCCTATGCTCAGCCAGAATGGATGCGGGAGTAACCACCCTATGGTCAGCCAGAATGGATGCGGGAGTAACCGCCACCCTATGGTCAGCCAGAATGGATGCGGGAGTAAGCCACCCTATGGTCAGCCAGAATGGATGCGGGAGTAACCACCCTATGGTCATCCAGAATTGATGCGGGAGAAAGCCACCCTATGGTCAGCCAGAATGGATGTGGGAGTAAGCCGCCACCCTATGGTCAGCCAGAATGGATGTGGGAGTAAGCCGCCCAATGGCCAGCCAGAATGGATGCGGGAGTAACCACCCTATGGTCAGCCAGAATGGATGTGGGAGTAACCACCCTATGCTCAGCCAGAATGGATGCGGGAGTAACCACCCTATGGTCAGCCAGAATGGATGCGGGAGTAAGCCCCTACCCTATGGTCAGCCAGAATGGATCCGGGAGTAGCCACCCTATGGTCAGCCAGAATGGATGCGGGAGTAGCCACCCTATGGTCAGCCAGAATGGATGCAGGAGTAGCCACCCTATGGTCAGCCAGAATGGATGCAGGAGTAAGCCGCCACCCTATGGTCAGCCAGAATGGATGCGGGAGTAAGCCACCCTATGGTCAGCCAGAATGGATGCGGGAGTAAGCCACCTTATGGTCAGCCAGAATGGATGCGGGAGTAACCGCCCTATGGTGAGCCAGAATGGATGCGGGAGTAACCACCCTATGGTCAGCCAGAATGGATGCGGGAGTAAGCCGCCACCCTATGGTCAGCCAGAATGGATGCGGGAGTAACAGCCCTATGGTCAGCCAGAATGGATGCGGGAGTAAGCCGCCTTATGGTCAGCCAGAATGGATGCGGGAGTAACTGCCACCCTATGGTCAGCCAGAATGGATGCGGGAGTAACCACCCTATGGTCAGCCAGAATGGATGCGGGAGTAACCGCCACCCTATGGTCAGCCAGAATGGATGCGGGAGTAAGCCACCCTATGTTCAGCCAGAATGGATGCGGGAGTAACCGCCACCCTATGGTCAGCCAGAATGGATGCGGGAGTAAGCCAACCTATGGTCAGCCAGAATGGATGCGGGTGTAAGCCGCCACCCTATGGTCAGCCAGAATGGATGCGGGAGTAATCGCCCTATGGTCAGCCAGAATGGATGCGGGAGTAACCGCCCTATGGTCAGCCAGATTGGATGCGGGAGTAACCACCCTATGGTCAGCCAGAATGGATGCGGGAGTAACCACCCTATGGTCAGCCAGAATGGATGCGGGAGTAACCGCCACCCTATGGTCAGCCAGAATGGATGCGGGAGTAAGCCACCCTATGGTCAGCCAGAATGGATGCGAGTGTAAGCCGCCACCCTATGGTCAGCCAGAATGGATGCGGGAGTAACCGCCCTATGGTCAGCCAGAATGGATGCGGGAGTAACCGCCCTATGGTCAGCCAGAATGGATGCGGGAGTAACCACCCTATGGTCAGCCAGAATGGATCCGGGAGTAACCACCCTATGGTCAGCCAGAATGGATGAGGGAGTAACCGCCCTATGGTCAGCCAGAATGGATGCGGGAGTAAGCCGCCAGGGTCATTCTAACTGCAGACTCACCATAATGGTCACTTGCTGCTAATCTGCATCCTCCTCACTGCGTCCGCCGTCTGTAAGCCCCTGTAGTAGTGCCCCCTGTAGTAGTGCCCCCTGTAGTAGTGTCCCCTGTAGTTGTGCCCCCTGTAGCAGTGTCCCCTGTAGTAGAGCCCCCTGTAGTAGTGCCCCCTGTAGTAGTGTCCCCTGTAGTAGTGCCCCCTGTAGTAGTGTCCCCTGTAGTAGTGCCCCCTGTAGTAGTGCCCTTTTGCAATGCCCCCTGAATTTGTGCACATTATGCAATGCCCCTTATGCAGTGCCCCAGTAATGCCCCTTATGTTGTGCCCCCAGTAATGCCCCTCATGTTGTAGCCCCAGTAATGCCCCTTATGCAGAGACTCCAGTAATGCCCCTTTATACAGAGCCTCCAGTAATGCCCCTTATGCAGAGCCCCCAGTAACGCCCCTCTATGCAGAGTCCCAAGTAATGCCCCTTATGCAGAGCCCCCAGTAATGCCCCTTATGCAGAGCCCCAGTAATGCCCTTAGTAGTGCCCCCATTAATGCCCCTTATGCAGAGCCCCCAGTAATGTCCTTTTATGCAGATCCCCCAGTAATGCCCCTTTATGCAGAGCCCCTAATAATGTCCCTTTATGCAGAGCCCACAGTGATGCCCATAGTAGTGCCTCCAGTAATGCCTCTTATGTAGAGCCCCCAGTAATGCCTCTTATGCAGAGCCCCCAGTAATGCCCCTTATGCAGAGCCCCCAGTAATGCCCCTTATGCAGAGCCCCCAGTAATGCCCCTTAAGTTGTGCCCCCAGTAATGCCCCTTTATGCAAAGCCCCCAGTAATGCCATTAGTAGTGCCCCCAATAATGTCCCTTTATGCAGAGCCCCCAGTAATGCCCCTTATGTTGTGCCCTCAGTAATACCCTTAGCAGTGCCCCCAATAATGCCCATAGTAGTGCCTCCAGTAATGCCTCTTATGCAGAGCCCCCAGTAATGCCCTTTTATGCAGAGTCCCCAATAATGCCCATAGTAGTGCCTCCAGTAATGACTCTTATGTAGAGCCCCCAGTAATGCCCCTTAAGTTGTGCCCCCAGTAATGCCCCTTTATGCAAAGCCCCCAGTATAGAACACACCCCACTTACCTGTCTGTGCAGTACTTACCTTTCTTCATGATGGCCGCTGGGCACCGCTCCAGTCCTCGCCGTCCCACGTAGATGCTGCCGCTGACTGGATCTAATGAGATCCAGAGCAGCAGGCGCAGGCTTCGCTCGTCACGGGCGACGTCATGATGTCACTCGCATGCTGCATCACCCCAGCGGTGACTGGATCTAATTAGATCCAGAGCGGCAGGCGCAGGCTCCGCTCATCACGGGCGACTTCATGATGTCACCCGCGCACTGCATCACTGGGAACTCAGGCTTCTGATCGCTTCAGAGACCACTGCTGCCAGCCTGTACTGCCTGATCGAGCTGTGCTCCAATCGTAGCAGGGGTGTGGGCCGCATATTATATATATGTGAGCCCAGACTCTGGGGCCGCAGAAATTGTTTATTTGGCCGCATGTTTGACATGCCTGCTCTACACTAAAGTAAGTATCAGGAAGAAGGTCAGGGATGGAGAGGGCACGGTTCTCCCCTATTCTATTTTCAGTAAACAGTAAAGGAGAGACTGCTCATTGTAATGATAATGCCCCTTAGAAGTAATTGTATTGTGATCACATGTGATCATCAGATACTGTTATCCTACAGGAGGATACATTAAGCAGCCCATCATGTGTATGCTCTATTGCTCGCTCCTTTGCGTCTTTCATCGCATCTTCAGATCAGCCTGCAGTGCATATTTATGAAAGACGGACCATCGTTTTCAAAACTCGGTCCTCAGGACCCCACACTGTTCATGTTTTCCAGGTCACCTAGGTGCACGGGTGTATTCATTACTCACTGACACCTTTTAAAAGTTTCACAGGTGGACATAATTATTTCACTTGTGATTCTGTGAGGAGACCTAGAAAACATGCATTGTTTGTAGTCCTAATGATCAAATTTGAGAACCTGTGCTCTATCCTACTCAGTGACTCCTGTGCAGATTTCTATCTCGCTGCACTCCTGGCTCCAGTATCTGGTTCCAGACCGATATCCACTACCATCCGTTCCCGTCTGATATCCTCTACCATCCGTTCCCGTCTGACATCCTCTACCATCAGTACCAGTCCAATATCCTCTACCACCCATTCCAGTCCAATATCCTCTACCATCAGTTCCAGTCCAATATCCTCTACCATCCGTTCCAGTCCAATATCCTCTACCATCAGTTCCAGTCCAATATCCACTACCATCTGTTCCCTTCCGATATCCTCTACCATCAGTTCCAGTCCAATATCCTCTACCATCAGATCCAGTCCAATATCCTCTACCATCCGTTCCAGTCCAATATCCTCTACCATCAGTTCCAGTCCAATATCCACTACCATCTGTTCCCTTCCGATATCCTCTACCATCAGTTCCAGTCCAATATCCTCTACCATCAGTTCCAGTCCAATATCCTCTACCATCAGTACCAGTCCAATATCCTCTACCATCAGTTCCAGTCCAATATCCTCTACCATCCATTCCAGTCCAATATCCTCTACCATCCGTTCCAGTCCAATATCCTCTACCATCAGTTCCAGTCCAATATCCTCTACCATCCTTTCCAGTCCAATATCCTCTACCATCAGTTCCAGTCCAATATCCTCTACCATCAGTTCCAGTCCAATATCCTCTACCATCTGTTCCAGTCCAATATCCTCTACCATCCGTTCCAGTCCAATATCCTCTACCATCCGTTCCAGTCCAATATCCTCTACCATCCGTTCCAGTCCAATATCCTCTACCATCTGTTCCAGTCCAATATCCTCTACCATCCGTTCCAGTCCGATATCTTCTACCATCCGTTCCTATCCAATATTCCCTACCATCCCTTCCCATCCAATATTCTCTACCATCCGTTCCAGTCCAATATTCTCTACCATCAGTTCCAGTCCAATATCCTCTAACATCCATTCCAGTCCAATATCCTCTACCATCAGTTCCAGTCCGATATCCACTACCATCCATTCCCGTCTGATATCCTCTACCATCCGTTCCAGTCCTATATCCTCTACCATCCGTTCCAGTCCAATATCCTCTACCATCCGTTCCTGTCCAATATCCTCTACCATCTGTTCCAGTCCAATATCCTCTACCATCCGTTCCAGTCCGATATCATCTACCATCCGTCCCTATCCGATATTCCCTACCATCCGTTCCCATCCAATATCCTCTACCATCCATTCCAATCCAATATCCTCTACCATCTGTTCCAGTCCAATATCCTCTACCATCCGTTCCAGTCCAATATCCTCTACCATCTGTTCCTGTCCGATATCCTCTACCATCCGTTTCCGTCCGATATCCTCTACCATCCGTTCCAGTCCGATATTGCCTGGTTCCTTCCTGGAGATTCAGTCGTCAGGTGCCAGTACAGGGAAACCAAAGCAGAGGAGCGCGACCTGCACATCGGGCGCAGCTAAGCCCAAACTCCCATGCGGGGGTTCCTGGTGAAAACCACTGGTGTGTTAGACTCCGCACCTCTGCTCTAAGTCTCAGCCAATTCCCCAGTACTGTTCAGCTTCCTTTATCCTCAGACTACACCTCATGAGCTGTAACTATATCAGAACAGCCAATTTCTACACATCCACTCTAGAACCCACTCCTGCCAGAGACTCAAGTCCGGATCCACAGACAAATCCAAACACAACGCTGACACAGCCGACCCACGATGTGACGGATGACATATAGTATGGTTTTTTGACACCGCACAATGTAGTGAAAGATCACCAGATATGTCGTTCACCAGCCTCATCCACAACTATCCACGTTCATGAAATCGACAGATTGAGCAGCATGTAAGGCTCGATCTGTCGATGCGATGTACGACCCCTTGGGAGCGTGCATGGTCTGAAATAGTGGGTACACATTTGCCGATGTGGATGATATGTTGTCCCAATCCACTAGATCAGGCGACATATCGTCTAATGTGTACCCACCTTAAGTCTTTATTCCTTCCACTCATCTCAGTAGGACTGAAGGTTTTGAATAAAAAAAAACATGAAGGAGATTAAACGGGATACGTTCAGATGCCAGCGCTTAGAATACCGTTACCGACACCTGTCAGAATCCTGGTGCCAGCATCCTGAAGGTAACTAGCGGGGTGGGGGGAGGGTTAGGCACCCTCCATAGGGTTCCTACCTCAGTATATACAGCATATAGGAGCTTTTCAATTAATGGGAGTAACCTATGTAAGGAACGGTCTCATAGATCTTATTATAGAATTTGCCTGGGAAACCAGACTGTGCACTAGATTTTCCCTCGGCTAACACAATTGCTACGGAGTCATACGGAAGGCTCTGCACTTCTCCTGCCTAAGGAGTCATACGGAAGGCGCTGCACTTCTCCTGCCTAAGGGGTCATACGGAAGGCTCTGCACTTCTCCTGCCTAAGGAGTCATACAGAAGGCTCTGCACCTCTCCTGCCTAAGGATTCATATGGAAGGCTCTGCACCTCTCCTGCCTAAGGAGTCATACGGAAGGCTCTGCACCTCTCCTGCCTAAGGAGTCATACGGAAGGCTCTGCACTTCTCCTGCCTAAGGAGTCATACAGAAGGCTCTGCACGTCTCCTGCCTAAGGAGTCATATGAAAGGCTCTGCACCTCTCCTGCCTAAGGAGCCATACGGAAGGCTCTGCACCTATCCTGCCTAAGGAGTCATACGGAAGGCTCTGCACCTCTCCTGCCTAAGGAGTCATATGGAAGGCTCTGCACCTCTCCTGCCTAAGGAGTCATACGGAAGGCTCTGCACTTCTCCTGCCTAAGGAGTCATACAAAAGGCTCTGCACCTCTCCTGCCTAAGGAGTCATACGGAAGGCTCTGCACCTCTCCTGCCTAAGGAGTCATACGGAAGGCTCTGCACCTATCCTGCCTAAGGAGTCATACGGAAGGCTCTGCACCTCTCCTGCCTAAGGAGTCATACGGAAGGCTCTGCAACTCTCCTGCCTAAGGAGTCATACGGAAGGCTCTGCACTTCTCCTGCTTAAGGAGTCATACAAAAGGCTCTGCACCTCTCCTGCCTAAGGAATCATATGGACGGCTCTGCACCTCTCCTGCCAAAGGAGTCATACGGAAGGCTCTGCACCTCTCCTGCCAAAGGAGTCATACGGAAGGCTCTGCACGTCTCCTCCCTAAGGAGTCATACGGAAGGCTCTGCACTTCTCCTGCCTAAGGAGTCATATGAAAGGCTCTGCACCTCTCCTGCCTAAGGAGTCATACGGAAGGCTCTGCACCTCTCCTGCCTAAGGAGTCATACGGAAGGCTCTGCACCTCTCCTGCCTAAGGAGTCATACGGAAGGCTCTGCACTTCTCCTGCCTAAGGAGTCATACAAAAGGCTCTGCACCTCTCCTGCCTAAGGAGTCATACGGAAGGCTCTGCACCTCTCCTGCCTAAGGAGTCATACGGAAGGCTCTGCACCTATCCTGCCTAAGGAGTCATACGGAAGGCTCTGCACCTCTCCTGCCTAAGGAGTCATACGGAAGGCTCTGCACCTCTCCTGCCTAAGGAGTCATACGGAAGGCTCTGCACTTCTCCTGCTTAAGGAGTCATACAAAAGGCTCTGCACCTATCCTGCCTAAAGAGTCATACGGAAGGCTCTGCACCTCTCCTGCCTAAGGAGTCATACGGAAGGCTCTGCACTTCTCCTGCTTAAGGAGTCATACAAAAGGCTCTGCACCTCTCCTGCCTAAGGAATCATATGGACGGCTCTGCACATCTCCTGCCAAAGGAGTCATACGGAAGGCTCTGCACCTCTCCTGCCAAAGGAGTCATACGGAAGGCTCTGCACGTCTCCTCCCTAAGGAGTCATACGGAAGGCTCTGCACTTCTCCTGCCTAAGGAGTCATACGGAAGGCTCTGCACATCTCCTGCCAAAGGAGTCATACGGAAGGCTCTGCATGTCTCCTGCCTAAGGAGTCATACGGAAGGCTCTGCACTTTTCCTGCCAAAGGAGTCATATGGAAGGCTCTGCACGTCTCCTGCCTAAGGAGTCATACTGAAGGCTCTGCACTTCTCCTGCCTAAGGAGTCATACGGAAGGCTCTGCACTTCTCCTGCCTAAGGAGTCATACGGAAGGCTCTGCACTTCTCCTGCCTAAGGAGTCATACGGAAGGCTCTGCACTTCTCCTGCCTAAGGAGTCATACGGAAGGCTCTGCACTTCTCCTGCCTAAGGAGTCATACGGAAGGCTCTGCACGTCTCCTCCCTAAGGAGTCATACGGAAGGCTCTGCACTTCTCCTGCCTAAGGAGTCATACGGAAGGCTCTGCACATCTCCTGCCAAAGGAGTCATAAGGAAGGCTCTGCACTTCTCCTGCCAAAGGAGTCATACGGAAGGCTCTGCACGTCTCCTGCCTAAGGAGTCATACGGAAGGCTCTGCACTTCTCCTGCCTAAGGAGTCATACGGAAGGCTCTGCACTTCTCCTGCCTAAGGAGTCATACGGAAGGCTCTGCACCTCTCCTGCCTAAGGAGTCATACGGAAGGCTCTGCACTTCTCCTGCTTAAGGAGTCATACAAAAGGCTCTGCACCTCTCCTGCCTAAGGAGTCATATGGAAGGCTCTGCACCTCTCCTGCCTAATGAGTCATACGGAAGGCTCTGCACCTATCCTGCCTAAGGAGTCATATGGAAGGCTCTGCACCTCTCCTGCCTAAAGAGTCATACGGAAGGCTCTGCACCTCTCCTGACTAAGGAGTCATACGGAAGGCTCTGCACTTCTCCTGCTTAAGGAGTCATACAAAAGGCTCTGCACCTCTCCTGCCTAAGGAATCATATGGACGGCTCTGCACATCTCCTGCCAAAGGAGTCATACGGAAGGCTCTGCACCTCTCCTGCCTAAGGAGTCATACGGAAGGCTCTGCACTTTTCCTGCCAAAGGAGTCATACGGAAGGCTCTGCACGTCTCCTGCCTAAGGAGTCATACTGAAGGCTCTGCACTTCTCCTGCCTAAGGAGTCATACGGAAGGCTCTGCACTTCTCCTGCCTAAGGAGTCATACGGAAGGCTCTGCACTTCTCCTGCCTAAGGAGTCATACGGAAGCTCTGCACTTCTCCTGCCTAAGGAGTCATACGGAAGGCTCTGCACTTCTCCTGCCTAAGGAGTCATACGGAAGGCTCTGCACGTCTCCTCCCTAAGGAGTCATACGGAAGGCTCTGCACTTCTCCTGCCTAAGGAGTCATACGGAAGGCTCTGCACATCTCCTGCCAAAGGAGTCATAAGGAAGGCTCTGCACTTCTCCTGCCAAAGGAGTCATACGGAAGGCTCTGCACGTCTCCTGCCTAAGGAGTCATACGGAAGGCTCTGCACTTCTCCTGCCTAAGGAGTCATACGGAAGGCTCTGCACTTCTCCTGCCTAAGGAGTCATACGGAAGGCTCTGCACCTCTCCTGCCTAAGGAGTCATACGGAAGGCTCTGCACTTCTCCTGCTTAAGGAGTCATACAAAAGGCTCTGCACCTCTCCTGCCTAAGGAGTCATATGGAAGGCTCTGCACCTCTCCTGCCTAATGAGTCATACGGAAGGCTCTGCACCTATCCTGCCTAAGGAGTCATATGGAAGGCTCTGCACCTCTCCTGCCTAAAGAGTCATACGGAAGGCTCTGCACCTCTCCTGCCTAAGGAGTCATACGGAAGGCTCTGCACTTCTCCTGCTTAAGGAGTCATACAAAAGGCTCTGCACCTCTCCTGCCTAAGGAATCATATGGACGGCTCTGCACATCTCCTGCCAAAGGAGTCATACGGAAGGCTCTGCACCTCTCCTGCCAAAGGAGTCATACGGAAGGCTCTGCACGTCTCCTCCCTAAGGAGTCATACGGAAGGCTCTGCACTTCTCCTGCCTAAGGAGTCATACGGAAGGCTCTGCACATCTCCTGCCAAAGGAGTCATACGGAAGGCTCTGCATGTCTCCTGCCTAAGGAGTCATACGGAAGGCTCTGCACTTCTCCTGCCTAAGGAGTCATACGGAAGGCTCTGCACTTCTCCTGCCTAAGGAGTCATACGAAGGCTCTGCACTTCTCCTGCCTAAGGAGTCATACGGAAGGCTCTGCACTTCTCCTGCCTAAGGAGTCATACGGAAGGCTCTGCACGTCTCCTGCCTAAGGAGTCATACGGAAGGCTCTGCACTTCTCCTGCCTAAGGAATCATATGGACGGCTCTGCACATCTCCTGCCAAAGGAGTCATACGGAAGGCTCTGCACGTCTCCTACCTAAAGAGTCATACAGAAGGCTCTGCACGTCTCCTCCCTACGGAGTCATACGGAAGGCTCTGCACTTCTCCTGCCTAAGGAGTCATACGGAAGGCTCTGCACATCTCCTGCCAAAGGAGTCATACGGAAGGCTCTGCATGTCTCCTGCCTAAGGAGTCATACGGAAGGCTCTGCACTTCTCCTGCCTAAGGAGTCATACGGAAGGCTCTGCACTTCTCCTGCCTAAGGAGTCATACGGAAGGCTCTGCACTTCTCCTGCCTAAGGAGTCATACGGAAGGCTCTGCACGTCTCCTGCCTAAGGAGTCATACGGAAGGCTCTGCACTTCTCCTGCCTAAGGAGTCATACGGAAGGCTCTGCACTTCTCCTGCCTAAGGAGTCATACGGAAGGCTCTGCACGTCTCCTACCTAAAGAGTCATACGGAAGGCTCTGAACTTCTCCTGCCTAAGGAGTCATATGGAAGGCTCTGCATGTTTCCTGCCTAAGGAGTCATACGGAAGGCTCTGCACTTCTCCTGCCTAAGGAGTCATACGGAAGGCTCTGCACATCTCCTACCTAAGGAGTCATACGGAAGGCTCTGCACTGCACAACAACTGTTACGTTCAGTATATGTCGTTGGAAATGAGGCTGTCACAGAGATATACACAATGAGTGATACTGATAGGATACTCACCACCCACCTTGGATCAAACTACAGACATCAAAATAAAAATTATACATCAACCGTTTCCCCAACTGCCTCTACAAATGGCATCAATGATAAAATATTCACCACTATAAAGAAATGGTGATTAAATCAAATTTATTGGAGACTTTAGATGATATACTGTTTTAAACATTTTATAAGGTAAACTTTAGATAAGGTATTAGTAATATAAATTAGAATATTAGCTTACCATATTGTCAGTAGAATTACTGAAGTTTGTTCTAACTTAAGTGTTATGAAAGTGGCATGAATGTAAATATTCAGACTGGCATTGTCAGGGGCTGGCTGGCAACTTTTAGCCTGAGAGGCAAACACAAGCACGTGGCCCTGGCTTTTCTACCAGCACATTCTGGAGTTTGGCCCCGATAGGGTAACGCCATCTTTCTTTAGACACCACCACCGGTCACACCATCAAAACTTGCCAGCCCTATTCTAGGTGCAGATCATTCGCCTATGGCCTCCAATGTCAGCTATGTCACGCCTGTGTCACTCCAATAACACGCCTGTGTCACTCCAATAACACGCCTGCGTCACTCCAATAATTACTCCAATAACACGCCTGCGTCACTCCAATAACACACCTGCGTCACTCCAATAACACGCCTGCGTCACTCCAATAACACGCCTGCGTCACTCCAATAACACGCCTGCGTCACTCCAATAACACGCCTGTGTCACTCCAATAACACGGCTGTGTCACTCCAATAACACGCCTGTGTCACTCCAATAATTACTCCAATAACACGCCTGTGTCACTCCAATAACACAGCTGTGTCACTCCAATAACACGCCTGTGTCACTCCAATAATTACTCCAATAACATACCTGCGTCACTCCAATAATTACTCCAATAACACACCTGTGTCACTCCAATAACACGCCTGTGTCACTCCAATAACACGCCTGAGTCACTCCAATAACACGGCTGTGTCACTCCAATAACACGCCTGTGTCACTCCAATAATTACTCCAATAACACGCCTGTGTCACTCCAATAACACGCCTGGGTCACTCCAATAACACGCCTGTGTCACTCCAATAACACGCCTGTGTCACTCCAATAATTACTCCAATAACACGCCTGTGTCACTCCAATAACACGGCTGTGTCACTCCAATAACACGCCTGTGTCACTCCAATAATTACTCCAATAACACGCCTGCGTCACTCCAATAATTACTCCAATAACACGCCTGTGTCACTCCAATAACACACCTGTGTCACTCCAATAACACACCTACGTCACTCCAATAACACACCTGCGTCACTCCAATAACACACCTGCGTCACTCCAATAACACGCCTGTGTCACTCCAATAACACGCCTGCGTCACTCCAATAACACACCCATACTACACTGCATCTGATTAGAAAACCCCCTGTAATCATCCAGAAACGCCCAACACATTTCTAATACTCTTCCAACACATTTCTAATACTCTTCTCCATGCGTCTGTCTGTACTGCAACTCTGTATTAGCACCATCAGGATGTATGTACGGAGGAACTCAGGGCCCGATTCAGACCCGCTCGCTAGGCTGCGTTTGCTCGTTGCTGGCGATTGTTCGTAATGTGCAAATGCGTACGCATTGCAGTACGCGTGCGCAAACTAGTCAGGGCGATCCGGAAGCGTTCGCTCGCTGCACATAGACAGCTCCCTAGACTGAGTGACAGGACAAGCCGCTTGTGGGTGGTAACAGAGGTGGTCTATGGAAATGGTGGAGTTGCGGTGCGAATGCCGGCTTGTCTGAGCGTCTCAACGCTGTTTAAGAGGTGTGCATAATTAACATAGAGCGTCATAATACACATCACTTGGTTGGTTTTCACACTGACGCACTCACAGTGCTTGCGGCAGGGTATGGTTAACCACAAGCGCTGCGATCGCATCCGATGGTGCTCAAAGGTACCGATGACTGCATACACTTCCTGGGGATGACGTGCTTTAGTGGGCGTCTTAAGACAGGATGGTGGGCGTCTGCATACACACCGCGATCGCACGCCAGGACATAGTGGGCGTGCTAATGTCTTGCCATGCAATCGCCTGCCTTTGCTGGATTTGCATATGCTGGGTACGAGCATACGCATCTAGTGAGCGGCTCTGAATCGAGCCCTCAGACACATGCACAGATGAAGAACATCACTTCACATCATATGTCGCCTGTAATAGGACAGGCGCAGCCATTGGTCCACACATTTGTCCTAATAGGGTTGTAGGTTCCTCTAGGACCTTTATGAGCTGCAACACCAAAACAAACCTTTACCTTAAGGAAAAATGTCGGAGTGTGGACCGGCCATAGCTAGCTGCCAGGAGGCGGGCAGGCTGCTGACCGACCACCCTGATTGTGGCCGGGGAGCATCTTCTGTCTGCCTCCTCGCTGTGCGCAGTGGTGTGCTTGTCTGTAGGTGTCAGTGACCGCAACAAGGTATGTTACGTAGTTAGAGCACACTAACAGTCCAGGTAAGGATAGCCATACATGAGCACGGGTGTCTTATTAGGATTTAACCATCTATGCTCAAACATGGATATCACTAAAAACTGTATTGTTAGTGTACCTTGAGGACCAAGGTTGAGTTAAGCCGCGTAACCATTAGGTGATGTTAATGAGCAATTGAACGATTACGACAACATAATCGTTCAATCGCTCATTAATCGTGCACAAATCGTGCACTATAATGTCGGAAACGACCAGCGATGCGCGCTCCTGCTGTTCGTTTCCGACATCTATCATCACCTGATGGCCAATCTGCTGATAACAACAGATTGGCCATGTTCAGGGATGAGGGAGGGCTCAGTGTAGGCGCCACAGGGGAGCAGGAACGACTGTACAATTACAATGTCATAATCGTACTGTCTTTCCATCGTCGGCAAGTGGGTACGTAGCATTAGAGGGAGACACTTTTTATTTTTCTTAATAGCTATTTGCAGTAGAATATACAATGGACAGATTTCATGTTGCAGTTGAATGTCATTGTGAGCAAGTTATAAATTTAAATATGTTCCTTGTTTACCCTTGGTAAGAAATGAACTTTGCCCCCGATAAGAGGAAGACACAATTACATTTCACACAAAACATTCTCTTATTTATACAGCGCCACCAGCTTACCCAGAGACTTGTATATTGTATACCTATCATCTCCCTTCCCTTATATATTTTATACCTATTATCTCCCTTCCCTTATATATTTTATACCTATAATCTCCCTTCCCTTATATATTTTATGCCAATCATCTCCCTTCCCTTATATATTTTATACCTATTATCTCCCTTCCCTTATATATTTTATACCTATTATCTCCCTTCCCTTATATATTTTATACCTATTATCTCCCTTCCCTTATATATTTTATACCTATTATCTCCCTTCCCTTATATATTTTATACCTATCATCTCCCTTCCCTTATATATTTTATACCTATCATCTCCCTTCCCTTATATATTTTATACCTACTATCTCCCTTCCCTTATATATTTTATACCTATAATCTCCCTTCCCTTATATATTTTGTACCTATTATCTCCCTTCCCTTATATATTTTATACCTATTATCTCCCTTCCCTTATATATTTTATACCTATTATCTCCCTTCCCTTATATATTTTATACCTATAATCTCCCTTCCCTTATATATTTTATACCTATCATCTCCCTTCCCTTATATATTTTATACCAATCATCTCCCTTCCCTTATATATTTTATACCTATTATCTCCCTTCCCTTATATATTTTATACCTAGAATCTCCCTTCCCTTATATATTTTATACCTATCACCTAGCTTCCCTTATATATTTTATACCTATTATCTCCCTTCCCTTATATATTTTATACCTATAATCTCCCTTCCCTTACATATTTTATACCTATTATCTCCCTTCCATTATATATTTTATACCTATCATCTCTCTTCCCTTATATATTTTATACCTATTATCTCCCTTCCCTTATATATTTTATACCTATAATCTCCCTTCCCTTATATATTTTATACCTATCATCTCCCTTCCCTTATATATTTTATACCAATCATCTCCCTTCCCTTATATATTTTATACCTATTATCTCCCTTCCCTTATATATTTTATACCTAGAATCTCCCTTCCCTTATATATTTTATACCTATCACCTAGCTTCCCTTATATATTTTATACCTATTATCTCCCTTCCCTTATATATTTTATACCTATAATCTCCCTTCCCTTACATATTTTATACCTATTATCTCCCTTCCGTTATATATTTTATACCTATCATCTCTCTTCCCTTATATATTTTATACCTATCATCTCCCTTCCCTTATATATTTTATACCAATCATTTCCCTTCCCTTATATATTTTATACCAATCATCTCCCTTCCCTTATATATTGTATACCAATCATCTCCCTTCCCTTATGTATTTTACACCAATCATCTCCCTTCCCTTATATATTTTATACCAATCATCTCCCTTCCCTTATATATTTTACACCAATCATCTCCCTTCCCTTATATATTTGATACCTTACATCTCCCTTCCCTTATATATTTTATACCTTACATCTCCCTTCCCTTATATATTTTATACCTATCATCTCGCTTCCCTTATATATTTTATACCTTACATCTCCCTTCCCTTATATATTTTACACCAATCATCTCCCTTCCCTTATATATTTTATACCTATAATCTCCCTTCCCTTATATATTTTATACCTATCATCTCACTTCCCTTATATATTTTATACCTATCATTTCCCTTCCCTTATATATTTTATACCTATCATCTCCCTTCCCTTATATATTTTATACCTATAATCTCCCTTCCCTTATATATTTTATACCAATCATCTCCCTTCCCTTATATATTTTATACCTATTATCTCCCTTCCCTTATATATTTTATACCTATAATCTCCTTTCCCTTATATATTTTATACCTATCATCTCCCTTCCCTTATATATTTTATACCTATTATCTCCCTTCCCTTATATATTTTATACCTATAATCTCCCTTCCCTTACATATTTTATACCTATTATCTCCCTTCCATTATATATTTTATACCTATCATCTCTCTTCCCTTATATATTTTATACCTATCATCTCCCTTCCCTTATATATTTTATACCAATCATTTCCCTTCCCTTATATATTTTATACCTATCATCTCCCTTCCCTTATATATTTTATACCAATCATCTCCCTTCCCTTATATATTTTATACCTATTATCTCCCTTCCCTTATATATTTTATACCTAGAATCTCCCTTCCCTTATATATTTTATAACCTATCACCTAGCTTCCCTTATATATTTTATACCTATTATCTCCCTTCCCTTATATATTTTATACCTATAATCTCCCTGCCCTTACATATTTTATACCTATTATCTCCCTTCCATTATATATTTATACCTATCATCTCTCTTCCCTTATATATTTTATACCTATTATCTCCCTTCCCTTATATATTTTATACCTATAATCTCCCTTCCCTTATATATTTTATACCTATCATCTCCCTTCCCTTATATATTTTATACCAATCATCTCCCTTCCCTTATATATTTTATACCTATTATCTCCCTTCCCTTATATATTTTATACCTAGAATCTCCCTTCCCTTATATATTTTATACCTATCACCTAGCTTCCCTTATATATTTTATACCTATTATCTCCCTTCCCTTATATATTTTATACCTATAATCTCCCTTCCCTTACATATTTTATACCTATTATCTCCCTTCCATTATATATTTTATACCTATCATCTCTCTTCCCTTATATATTTTATACCTATCATCTCCCTTCCCTTATATATTTTATACCAATCATTCCCTTCCCTTATATTTATACCAATCATCTCCCTTCCCTTATATATTGTATACCATCATCTCCATCTATTTACACCATCACTCACCTTCCTTATATATTTTATACCAATCATCTTCCCTTATATATTTTACACCAATCATCTCTCCCTTCCCTTATATATTTGATACCTTACATCTCCCTTCCCTTATATATTTATACCTTACATCTCCCTTCCCTTATATATTTATACCTATCATCTCGCTTCCCTTATATATTTATACCTTACATCTCCCTTCCCTTATATATTTTACACCAATCATCTCCCTTCCCTTATATATTTTATACCTATAATCTCCCTTCCCTTATATATTTTATACCTATCATCTCACTTCCCTTATATATTTTATACCTATCATTTCCCTTCCCTTATATATTTTATACCTATCATCTCCCTTCCCTTATATATTTTATACCTATAATCTCCCTTCCCTTATATATTTTATACCAATCATCTCCCTTCCCTTATATATTTTATACCTATTATCTCCCTTCCCTTATATATTTTATACCTATAATCTCCTTTCCCTTATATATTTTATACCTATCATCTCCCTTCCCTTATATATTTTATACCTATTATCTCCCTTCCCTTATATATTTTATACCTATAATCTCCCTTCCCTTACATATTTTATACCTATTATCTCCCTTCCATTATATATTTTATACCTATCATCTCTCTTCCCTTATATATTTTATACCTATCATCTCCCTTCCCTTATATATTTTATACCAATCATTTCCCTTCCCTTATATATTTTATACCTATCATCTCCCTTCCCTTATATATTTTATACCAATCATCTCCCTTCCCTTATATATTTTACACCAATCATCTCCCTTCCCTTATATATTTTACACCAATCATCTCCCTTCCCTTATATATTTTATACCAATCATCTCCCTTCCCTTACATATTTTATACCAATCATCTCCCTTCCCTTATATATTTTACACCAATCATCTCCCTTCCCTTATATATTTGATACCTTACATCTCCCTTCCCTTATATATTTTATACCTTACATCTCCCTTCCCTTATATATTTTATACCTATCATCTCGCTTCCCTTATATATTTTATACCTTACATCTCCCTTCCCTTATATATTTTACACCAATCATCTCCCTTCCCTTATATATTGTATACCTATCATCTCCCTTCCCTTATATATTGTATACCTATCATCTCCCTTCCCTTATATATTTTACACCAATTCACCAATCATCTCCCTTCCCTTATATATTTTATACCAATCATCTCCCTTCCCTTATATATTTTATACCAATCATCTTCCTTCCCTTATATATTTTATACCTATTATCTCCCTTCCCTTATAGATTTTATACCTATCATCTCCCTTCCCTTATAGATTTTATACCTATCATCTCCCTTCCCTTATATATTTTACACCTTACATCTCCCTTCCCTTATATATTTTACACCTATCCTCTCCCTTTCCTTATATATTTTATACCAATCATCTCCCTTCCCTTATATATTTTATACCAATCATCTCCCTTCCCTTATATATTTTATACCTATTGTCTCCCTTCCCTTATATATTTTATACCTATCATCTCCCTTCCCTTATATATTTTATACGTATCCTCTCCCTTCCCTTATATATTTTATACCTATAATCTCCCTTCCCTTACATATTTTATACCTATCATCTCCCTTCCCTTATATATTTTATACCTATCATCTCCCTTCCCTTATATATTTTATACGTATCCTCTCCCTTCCCTTATATATTTTATACCTATAATCTCCCTTCCCTTATATATTTTATACCTATAATCTCCCTTCCGTTATATATTTTATACCTATAATCTCCCTTCCCTTATATATATTAGACTCACCACCTCCCACATATGTTTTTTGCCCATCACCCCTCTATATATACACTTTAAGTACTCTTTGAACTTACTTTTTGCTGGCCTAACTGTGGCTAGGAGTGGATTGTCAAAGCCGGCAAGTTCCTTGGCAGCAGGCGCTCCTCTCTGCACAGGCGGGACTCAGGACTCAGGAGGCGGAGCAGTCAGGATCCATCAAGGGAGCCAGGGACTTGCGGGCCGCCCTGACTTCAGAGAGGGGTCACAGAAAAGGGAGGAGGAGATGAACAGGAAGACAACTTGGTGGGGGGGGATCATATGTTGCCAGAGCTCTCGGTGCGGCGTAAAGGCCATGGGAGGAGCTGCTGCAGCCATAGACAGAATGAGCGGCCTCTGATCACTTCCCGATTACAGCTCAGGCCGGCAGCAGTGTGACCGGCTCAGAGGAGTGAACGTGGGACCGTCCCACTCATCCCATACAGAGTGCAGTGGTGGCCCTAGTGCTGCACAATTGTACCAGCCTGGGGGGCATGAGGCACGCTGCCCCCCCGGCCCAGTCTGCCCTAGGCATTATAGTGTATTGTGTGACATTGGTCTATATTAGTTTGGCTAAGCACAACCTGCATTCCTATTACTTGGCTGATTGTTATATCACTCATACCTTTAGAATAAAATAAAAATATACATTCTTAAAATAATTAATTTAAGGGATTCACCTAAAATCCTATTAGGATATCCCTAATAGGGAAGCACTTACCTCTCTGTCATAAGCAGGAAAGAAGTAAGCCATCCGTGCGGTTACCGGCCCCATCCGTGCGGTTACCGGCCCCATCCGTGCGGTTACCAGCCAAGTATTAGAGAAGAGCAGACCACTTACCTGCCACAATAATCCAACCAAACATAGCACATTCTCTAACTCACCAGACGGGTGTTACATATACTGGGAAATAAATATGTATTCATCTTCATCAGTGTTTGTAGTACACCATTTAGGTTCATTTATGGAAAATATTTATTTTGACCCTCTCCCCTCTTCTGCTTCTCCTTCCCTACTGTCATCTACGTCTTACCCCCGACCAGGGCACCTAACACTACGCTCTGCTGCTTAGCTGGGTGTTATGGTCACTAATGTAGCTATGTATATTATCCTTGTCCTCGTCCTGTATTGTACTGTACTGTAAGTCACTGGTCACTAATGTAGCTATATATATTATCCATGTCCTGGTCCTGTATTGTACTGTACTGTAAGTCACTGGTCACTAATGTAGCTATGTATATTATCCATGTCCTGGTCCTGTATTGTACTGTACTGTAAGTCACTGGTCACTAATGTAGCTATGTATATTATCCATGTCCTCGTCCTGTATTGTACTGTACTGTAAGTAACTGGTCACTAATGTAACTATGTATATTATCCATGTCCTCGTCCTGTATTGTACTGTACTGTAAGTCACTGGTCACTAATGTAACTATGTATATTATCCTTGTCCTCGTCCTGTATTGTACTGTACTGTAAGTCACTGGTCACTAATGTAGCAATGTATATTATCCATGTCCTGGTCCTGTAGTCCTGTATTGTACTGTACTGTAAGTCACTGGTCACTTATGTAGCTATGTATATTATCCATGTCCTCGTCCTGTATTGTACTATACTGTAAGTCACTGGTCACTAATGTAGCAATGTATATTATCCATGTCCTTGTCCTGTATTGTACTGTACTGTAAGTCACTGGTCACTTATGTAGCTATGTATATTATCCATGTCCTCGTCCTGTATTGTATTATACTGTAAGTCACTGGTCACTAATGTAGCTATGTATATTATCCTTGTCCTGATCCTGTAGTCCTGTATTGTACTATACTGTAAGTCACTGGTCACTAATGCAGCAATGTATATTATCCATGTCCTGGTCCTGTATTGTACTGTACTGTAAGTCACTGGTTACTAATGTAGCTATGTATATTATCCATGTCCTCATCCTGTATTGTACTGTACTGTAAGTCACTGGTTACTAATGTAGCTATGTATATTATCCTTGTCCTCATCCTATATTGTACTGTACTGTAAGTCACTGGTCACTAATGTAGCTATGTATATTATCCATGTCCTGTATTGTACTGTACTGTAAGTCACTGGTCACTAATGTAGCTATGTATATTATCCTTGTCCTCGTCCTGTATTGTACTGTACTGTAAGTCACTGGTCACTAATGTAGCTATGTATATTATCCATGTCCTGGTCCTGTATTGTACTGTACTGTAAGTCACTGGTCACTAATGTAGCTATGTATATTATCCATGTCCTCGTCCTGTATTGTACTGTACTGTAAGTCACTGGTCACTAATGTAACTATGTATATTATCCATGTCCTCGTCCTGTATTGTACTGTACTGTAAGTCACTGTTCACTAATGTAGCTATGTATATTATCCATGTCCTGGTCCTGTATTGTACTGTACTGTAAGTCACTGGTCACTAATGTAGCTATGTATATTATCCATGTCCTCATCCTGTATTGTACTGTACTGTAAGTCACTGGTCACTAATGTAGCAATGTATATTATCCTTGTACTCGTCCTGTATTGTACTGTACTGTAAGTCACTGGTCACTAATGTTGCTATGTATATTATCCATGTCCTCGTCCTGTATTGTACTGTACTGTAAGTCACTGGTCACTAATGTAACTATGTATATTATCCATGTCCTCATCCTGTATTGTACTGTACTGTAAGTCACTGGTCACTAATGTAACTATGTATATTATCCATGTCCTGTATTGTACTGTACTGTAAGTCACTGGTCACTAATGTAACTATATATATTATCCTTGTCCTCGTCCTGTATTGTACTGTACTGTAAGTCACTGGTCACTAATGTAGCAATTGTATATTATCCATGTCCTGGTCCTGTATTGTACTGTACTGTAAGTCACTGGTCACTAATGTAGCTATGTATATTATCCTTGTCCTCGTCCTGTATTGTACTGTGCTGTAAGTCACTGGTCACTAATGTAACTATGTATATTATCCATGTCCTCGTCCTGTATTGTACTGTACTGTAAGTCACTGGTCACTAATGTAGCTATATATATTATCCTTGTCCTCGTCCTGTATTGTACTGTACTGTAAGTCACTGGTCACTAATGTAGCAATTGTATATTATCCATGTCCTGGTCCTGTATTGTACTGTACTGTAAGTCACTGGTCACTAATGTAGCTATGTATATTATCCTTGTCCTCGTCCTGTATTGTACTGTGCTGTAAGTCACTGGTCACTAATGTAACTATGTATATTATCCTTGTCCTCGTCCTGTATTGTACTGTACTGTAAGTCATTGGTCACTAATGTAACTATGTATATTATCCTTGTCCTCGTCCTGTATTGTACTGTACTGTAAGTCACTGGTCACTAATGTAGCTATGTATATTATCCATGTCCTGGTCCTGTATTGTACTGTACTGTAAGTCACTGGTCACTAATGTAGCAATGTATATTATCCTTGTCCTCGTCCTGTATTGTACTGTACTGTAAGTCACTGGTCACTAATGTAGCTATGTATATTATCCATGTCCTCGTCCTGTATTGTACTGTACTGTAAGTCACTTGTCACTAATGTAACTATGTATATTATCCTTGTCCTCGTCCTGTATTGTACTGTACTGTAAGTCACTGGTCACTAATATAACTATGTATATTATCCATGTCCTCGTCCTGTATTATACTGTACTGTAAGTCAATGGTCACTAATGTAGCTACGTACATTATCCATGTCCTCGTCCTGTATTGTACTGTACTGTAAGTCACTGGTCACTAATGTAACAATGTATATTATCCATGTCCTGGTCCTGTAGTCCTGTATTGTACGGTACTGTAAGTCACTGGTCACTAATGTAGCTATGTATATTATCCATGTCCTCATTCTGTATTGTACTGTACTGTAAGTCACTGGTCACTAATGTAGCTATGTATATTATCCATGTCCTCGTCCTGTATTGTACTGTACTGTAAGTCACTGGTCACTAATGTAGCTATGTATATTATCCTTGTCCTCCTCCTGTATTGTACTGTACTGTAAGTCACTGGTCACTAATGTAGCTATGTATATTATCCATGTCCTCGTCCTATATTGTACTGTACTGTAAGTCACTGGTCACTAATGTAACTATGTATATTATCCTTCTCCTCGTCCTGTATTGTACTGTACTGTAAGTCACTGGTCACTAATGTAGCTATGTATATTATCCTTGTCCTCGTCCTGTATTGTACTGTACTGTAAGTCACTGGTCACTAATGTAGCAATGTATATTATCCATGTCCTGGTCCTGTATTGTACTGTAAGTCACTGGTCACTAATGTAGCTATGTATATTATCCTTGTCCTCGTCCTGTATTGTACTGTACTGTAAGTCACTGGTCACTAATGTAACTATGCATATTATCCTTGTCCTCGTCCTGTATTGTACTGTACTGTAAGTCACTGGTCACTAATGTAACTATGCATATTATCCTTGTCCTCCTCCTGTATTGTACTGTACTGTAAGTCACTGGTCACTAATGTAGCTATGTATATTATCCATGTCCTGGTCCTGTATTGTACTGTACTGTAAGTCACTGGTCGCTAATGTAGCTATGTATATTATCCTTGTCCTCGTCCTGTATTGTACTGTACTGTAAGTCACTGGTCACTAATGTAGCTATGTATATTATCCTTGTCCTCGTCCTGTATTGTACTGTACTGTAAGTCACTGGTCACTAATATAACTATGTATATTATCCATGTCCTGGTCCTGTAGTCCTGTATTGTACTGTACTGTAAGTCACTGGTCACTAATGTAGCTATGCATATTATCCTTGTCCTCGTCCTGTATTGTACTGTACTGTAAGTCACTGGTCACTAATGTAGCTATGTATATTATCCATGTCCTCCTCCTGTATTGTACTGTACTGTAAGTCACTGGTCGCTAATGTAGCTATGTATATTATCCTTGTCCTCGTCCTGTATTGTACTATACTGTAAGTCACTGGTCACTAATGTAGCTATGTATATTATCCATGTCCTGGTCCTGTATTGTACTGTACTGTAAGTCACTGGTCACTAATGTAGCTATGTATATTATCCTTGTCCTCGTCCTGTATTGTACTGTACTGTAAGTCACTGGTCACTAATGTAGCTATGTATATTATCCTTGTCCTCGTCCTGTATTGTACTGTACTGTAAGTCACTGGTCACTAATGTAGCTATGTATATTATCCATGTCCTCGTCCTGTATTGTACTGTAAGTCACTGGTCACTAATGTAGCTATGTATATTATCCTTGTCCTCGTCCTGTATTGTACTGTACTGTAAGTCACTGGTCACTAATGTAGCTATGTATATTATCCATGTCCTGGTCCTGTATTGTACTGTACTGTAAGTCACTGGTCACTAATGTAGCTATGTATATTATCCATGTCCCCGTCCTGTATTGTACTGTAAGTCACTGGTCACTAATGTAGCTATGTATATTATCCTTGTCCTGGTCCTGTATTGTACTGTACTGTAAGTCACTGGTCACTAATGTAGCTATGTATATTATCCATGTCCTCGTCCTGTATTGTACTGTACTGTAAGTCACTGGTCACTAATGTAGCTATATATATTATCCATGTCCTCGTCCTGTATTGTACTGTACTGTAAGTCACTGGTCACTAATGTAGCTATGTATATTATCCTTGTCCTCGTCCTGTACTGTACTGTACTGTAAGTCACTGGTCACTAATGTAGCTATGCATATTATCCTTGTCCTCGTCCTGTATTGTACTGTACTGTAAGTCACTGGTCGCTAATGTAGCTATGTATATTATCCTTGTCCTCGTCCTGTATTGTACTATACTGTAAGTCACTGGTCACTAATGTAGCTATGTATATTATCCATGTCCTGGTCATGTATTGTACTATACTGTAAGTCACTGGTCACTAATGTAGCTATGCATATTATCCATGTCCTGGTCCTGTATTGTACTGTACTGTAAGTCACTGGTCGCTAATGTAGCTATGTATATTATCCTTGTCCTGGTCCTGTATTGTACTGTACTGTAAGTCACTGGTCACTAATGTAGCTATGTATATTATCCATGTCCTCGTCCTGTATTGTACTGTACTGTAAGTCACTGGTCACTAATGTAGCTATGTATATTATCCATGTCCTGGTCCTGTATTGTACTGTACTGTAAGTCACTGGTCACTAATGTAACTATGTATATTATCCATGTCCTCGTCCTGTATTGTACTGTACTGCAAGTCACTGGTCACTAATGTAGCTATGTATATTATCCTTGTCCTCGTCCTGTATTGTACTGTACTGTAAGTCACTGGTCACTAATGTAGCAATGTATATTATCCATGTCCTCGACCTGTATTGTACTGCGCTGTAAGTCACTGGTCACTAATGTAGCAATGTATATTATCCATGTCCTCGTCCTGTATTGTACTGTACTGCAAGTCACTGGTCACTAATGTAGCAATGTATATTATCCATGTCCTGTATTGTACTGTACTGTAAGTCACTGGTCACTAATGTAGCAATGTATATTATATATGTCCTCGTCCTGTATTGTACTGTACTGTAAGTCACTGGTCACTAATGTAACAATATATATTATCCATGTCCTCGTCCTGTAATGTATTGTACTGTAAGTCACTGTTCACCTATGTGTGTATGTACTGTAAGACACTGGTCACTAATGTAACAATGTATATTATCCTTGTCCTCGTCCTGTATTGTACTGTACTGTAAGTCACTGGTCACCTATGTGTGTATTGTACTGTAAGTCACTGGTCACCTATGTGTGTATGTACTGTAAGTCACTGGTCACCTATGTGTGTATGTACTGTAAGTCACAGGTCACCTATGTGTGTATGTACTGTAAGTCACTGGTCACCTATGTGTGTATGTACTGTAAGTCACTGGTCACCTATGTGTGTATGTACTGTAAGTCACAGGTCACCTATGTGTGTATGTACTGAAAGTCACTGGTCACCTATGTGTGTATGTACTGTAAGTCACTGGTCACCTATGTGTGTATGTACTGTGTAGGGCACTGGTCACCTATGTGTGTATGTACTGTACTGTAAGTCACTGGTCACCTATGTGTGTATGTACTGTGTAGGGCGCTGGTCACCTATGTGTGTATGTACTGTGTAGGGCGCTGGTCACCTATGTGTGTATGTACTGTAAGTCACTGGTCACCTATGTGTGGATGTTCTGTAAGTCACTGGTCACCTATGTGTGTATGTACTGTGTAGGGTGCTGGTCACCTATGTGTGTATGTACTGTAAGTCACTGGTCACCTATGTGTGTATGTACTGTAAGTCACTGGTCACCTATGTGTGTATGTACTGTAAGTCACTGGTTACCTATGTGTGTATGTTCTGTAAGTCACAGGTCACCTATGTGTGTATGTACTGTAAGTCACTGGTCACCTATGAGTGTATGTACTGTAAGTCACTGGTCACCTATGTGTGTATGTACTGTAAGTTACTGGTCACCTATGTGTGTATGTACTGTGTAGGGTGCTGGTCACCTATGTGTGTATGTACTGTTAGTCACTGGTCACCTATGTGTGTATGTACTGTAAGTCACTGGTCACCTATGTGTGTATGTTCTGTAAGTCACTGGTCACCTATGTGTGTATGTACTGTGTAGGGTGCTGGCCACCTATGTGTGTATGTACTGTAAGTCACTGGTCACCTATGTGTGTATGTACTGTAAGTCACTGGTCACCTATGTGTGTATGTACTGTAAGTCACTGGTCACCTATGTGTGTATGTACTGTGTAGGGCACTGGTCAGCTATGTGTGTATGTACTGTACTGTAAGTCACTGGTCACCTATGTGTGTATGTACTGTGTAGGGCACTGGTCACCTATGTGTGTATGTACTGTAAGTCACTGGTCACCTATGTGTGTATGTACTGTGTAGGGCGCTGGTCACCTATGTGTGTATGTACTGTACTGTAAGTCACTGGTCACCTATGTGTGTATGTACTGTACTGTAAGTCACTGGTCACCTATGTGTGTATGTACTGTACTGTAAGTCACTGGTCACCTATGTGTGTATGTACTGTACTGTAAGTCACTGGTCACCTATGTGTGTATGTACTGTAAGTCACTGGTCACCTATGTGTGTATGTACTGTGTAGGGCGCTGGTCACCTATGTGTGTATGTACTGTAAGTCACTGGTCACCTATGTGTGTATGTACTGTGTAGGGCGCTGGTCACCTATGTGTGTATGTACTGTACTGTAAGTCACTGGTCACCTATGTGTGTATGTACTGTGTAGGGTGCTGGTCACCTATGTGTGTAAGTTCTGTAAGTCACTGGTCACCTATGTGTGTATGTACTGTATGTCACTGGTCACCTATGTGTGTATGTACTGTAAGTCACTGGTCACCTATGTGTGTATGTACTGTGTAGGGTGCTGGTCACCTATGTGTGTATGTACTGTAAGTCACTGGTCACCTATGTGTGTATGTACTGTGTAGGGCGCTGGTCACCTATGTGTGTATGTACTGTAAGTCACTGATCACCTGTGTGTGTATGTACTGTAAGTCACTGGTCACCTATGTGTGTATGTACTGTAAG
The DNA here is from genome assembly GCA_031769625.1 of Taudactylus pleione. Taxonomy (NCBI): domain Eukaryota; kingdom Metazoa; phylum Chordata; class Amphibia; order Anura; family Myobatrachidae; genus Taudactylus; species Taudactylus pleione. The sequence goes on from JAUIMM010001059.1 coordinate 656,747, forward strand.
TCACTGGTCACCTATGTGTGTATGTACTGTAAGTCACAGGTCACCTATGTGTGTATGTACTGTAAGTTACTGGTCACCTATGTGTGTATGTACTGTGTACGGTGCTGGTCACCTATGTGTGTATGTACTGTTAGTCACTGGTCACCTATGTGTGTATGTACTGTAAGTCACTGGTCACCTATGTGTGTATGTTCTGTAAGTCACTGGTCACCTATGTGTGTATGTACTGTGTAGGGTGCTGGCCACCTATGTGTGTATGTACTGTAAGTCACTGGTCACCTATGTGTGTATGTACTGTAAGTCACTGGTCACCTATGTGTGTACTGTACTGTAAGTCACTGGTCACCTATGTGTGTATGTACTGTAAGTCACTGGTCACCTATGTGTGTATGTACTGTAAGTTACTGGTCACCTATGTGTGTATGTACTGTGTACGGTGCTGGTCACCTATGTGTGTATGTACTGTTAGTCACTGGTCACCTATGTGTGTATGTACTGTAAGTCACTGGTCACCTATGTGTGTATGTTCTGTAAGTCACTGGTCACCTATGTGTGTATGTACTGTGTAGGGTGCTGGCCACCTATGTGTGTATGTACTGTAAGTCACTGGTCACCTATGTGTGTATGTACTGTAAGTCACTGGTCACCTATGTGTGTACTGTACTGTAAGTCACTGGTCACCTATGTGTGTATGTACTGTAAGTCACTGGTCACCTATGTGTGTATGTACTGTGTAGGGCACTGGTCACCTATGTGTGTATGTACTGTGTAGGGCGCTGGTCACCTATGTGTGTATGTACTGTACTGTAAGTCACTGGTCACCTATGTGTGTATGTACTGTGTAGGGCGCTGGTCACCTATGTGTGTATGTACTGTGTAGGGCGCTGGTCACCTATGTGTGTATGTTCTGCAAGTCATTGGTCACCTATGTGTGTATGTACTGTGTAGGGTGCTGGTCACCTATGTGTGTATGTACTGTAAGTCACTGGTCACCTATGCCTGTATGTACTGTAAGTCACTGGTCGCCTATGTGTGTATGTACTGTAAGTCACTGGTCACCTATGCGTGTATGTACTGTAAGTCACAGGTCACCTATGTGTGTATGTACTGTAAGTCACTGGTCACCTATGAGTGTATGTACTGTAAGTCACTGGTCACCTATGAGTGTATGTACTGTAAGTCACTGGTCACCTATGTGTGTATGTACTGTAAGTCACTGGTCACTTATGAGTGTATGTACTGTAAGTCACTGGTCACCTATGAGTGTATGTACTGTAAGTCACTGGTCACTTATGTGTGTATGTACTGTAAGTCACTGGTCACCTATGTGTGTATGTACTGTAAGTCACTGGTCACTTATGTGTGTATGTACTGTAAGTCACTGGTCACCTATGAGTGTATGTACTGTAAGTCACTGGTCACCTATGTGTGTATGTACTGTAAGTCACTGGTCACCTATGTGTGTATGTACTGTATGTCACTGGTCACTTATGTGTGTATGTACTGTAAGTCACTGGTCACCTATGTGTGTATGTACTGTGTAGGGCGCTGGTCACCTATGTGTGTATGTACTGTAAGTCACTGGTCACTTATGTGTGTATGTACTGTAAGTCACTGGTCACCTATGTGTGTATGTACTGTGTAGGGTGCTGGTCACCTATGTGTGTATGTACTGTAAGTCACTGGTCACCTATGTGTGTATGTACTGTAAGTCACTGGTCACCTATGTGTGTATGTACTGTAAGTCACTGGTCACCTATGTGTGTATGTACTGTAAGTCACTGGTCACTTATGTGTGTATGTACTGTGTAGGGCGCTGGTCACCTATGTGTGTATGTACTGTAAGTCACTGGTCACCTATGTGTGTATGTACTGTACTGTAAGTCACTGGTCACCTATGTGTGTATGTACTGTACTGTAAGTCACTGGTCACCTATGTGTGTATGTACTGTAAGTCACTGGTCACCTATGTGTGTATGTACTGTGTAGGGTGCTGGTCACCTATGTGTGTATGTACTGTAAGTCACTGGTCACCTATGTGTGTATGTACTGTAAGTCACTGGTCACCTATGTGTGTATGTACTGTGTAGGGCGCTGGTCACCTATGTGTGTATGTACTGTAAGTCACTGATCACCTGTGTGTGTATGTACTGTAAGTCACTGGTCACCTATGTGTGTATGTACTGTAAGTCACTGGTCACCTATGTGTGTATGTACTGTAAGTCACAGGTCACCTATGTGTGTATGTACTGTAAGTTACTGGTCACCTATGTGTGTATGTACTGTGTACGGTGCTGGTCACCTATGTGTGTATGTACTGTAAGTCACTGGTCACCTATGTGTGTATGTTCTGTAAGTCACTGGTCACCTATGTGTGTATGTACTGTGTAGGGTGCTGGCCACCTATGTGTGTATGTACTGTAAGTCACTGGTCACCTATGTGTGTATGTACTGTAAGTCACTGGTCACCTATGTGTGTACTGTACTGTAAGTCACTGGTCACCTATGTGTGTATGTACTGTAAGTCACTGGTCACCTATGTGTGTATGTACTGTGTAGGGCACTGGTCACCTATGTGTGTATGTACTGTGTAGGGCGCTGGTCACCTATGTGTGTATGTACTGTACTGTAAGTCACTGGTCACCTATGTGTGTATGTACTGTGTAGGGCGCTGGTCACCTATGTGTGTATGTACTGTGTAGGGCGCTGGTCACCTATGTGTGTATGTTCTGCAAGTCATTGGTCACCTATGTGTGTATGTACTGTGTAGGGTGCTGGTCACCTATGTGTGTATGTACTGTAAGTCACTGGTCACCTATGCCTGTATGTACTGTAAGTCACTGGTCGCCTATGTGTGTATGTACTGTAAGTCACTGGTCACCTATGCGTGTATGTACTGTAAGTCACAGGTCACCTATGTGTGTATGTACTGTAAGTCACTGGTCACCTATGAGTGTATGTACTGTAAGTCACTGGTCACCTATGAGTGTATGTACTGTAAGTCACTGGTCACCTATGTGTGTATGTACTGTAAGTCACTGGTCACTTATGAGTGTATGTACTGTAAGTCACTGGTCACCTATGAGTGTATGTACTGTAAGTCACTGGTCACTTATGTGTGTATGTACTGTAAGTCACTGGTCACCTATGTGTGTATGTACTGTAAGTCACTGGTCACTTATGTGTGTATGTACTGTAAGTCACTGGTCACCTATGAGTGTATGTACTGTAAGTCACTGGTCACCTATGTGTGTATGTACTGTAAGTCACTGGTCACCTATGTGTGTATGTACTGTAAGTCACTGGTCACTTATGTGTGTATGTACTGTAAGTCACTGGTCACCTATGTGTGTATGTACTGTGTAGGGCGCTGGTCACCTATGTGTGTATGTACTGTAAGTCACTGGTCACTTATGTGTGTATGTACTGTAAGTCACTGGTCACCTATGTGTGTATGTACTGTGTAGGGTGCTGGTCACCTATGTGTGTATGTACTGTAAGTCACTGGTCACCTATGTGTGTATGTACTGTAAGTCACTGGTCACCTATGTGTGTATGTACTGTAAGTCACTGGTCACTTATGTGTGTATGTACTGTGTAGGGCGCTGGTCACCTATGTGTGTATGTACTGTAAGTCACTGGTCACCTATGTGTGTATGTACTGTACTGTAAGTCACTGGTCACCTATGTGTGTATGTACTGTACTGTAAGTCACTGGTCACCTATGTGTGTATGTACTGTACTGTAAGTCACTGGTCACCTATGTGTGTATGTACTGTAAGTCACTGGTCACCTATGTGTGTATGTACTGTGTAGGGCGCTGGTCACCTATGTGTGTATGTACTGTAAGTCACTGGTCACCTATGTGTGCATGTACTGTGTAGGGCGCTGGTCACCTATGTGTGTATGTACTGTACTGTAAGTCACTGGTCACCTATGTGTGTATGTACTGTGTAGGGTGCTGGTCACCTATGTGTGTAAGTTCTGTAAGTCACTGGTCACCTATGTGTGTATGTACTGTAAGTCACTGGTCACCTATGAGTGTATGTACTGTAAGTCACTGGTCACCTATGTGTGTATGTACTGTAAGTCACTGGTCACCTATGTGTGTATGTACTGTGTAGGGTGCTGGTCACCTATGTGTGTATGTACTGTGTAGGGTGCTGGTCACCTATGTGTGTATGTACTGTGTAGGGTGCTGGTCACCTATGTGTGTATGTACTGTAAGTCACTGGTCACCTATGTGTGTATGTACTGTAAGTCACTGGTCACCTATGTGTGTATGTACTGTGTAGGGCGCTGGTCACCTATGTGTGTATGTACTGTAAGTCACTGGTCACCTATGTGTGTATGTACTGTAAGTCACTGATCACCTATGTGTGTATGTACTGTAAGTCACTGGTCACCTATGTGTGTATGTACTGTAAGTCACTGGTCACCTATGTGTGTATGTACTGTAAATCGCTGGTCACCTATGTGTGTATGTACTGTAAGTCGCTGATCACCTATGTGTGTATGTTCTGTAAGTCACTGATCACCTATGTGTGTATGTACTGTACTGTAAGTCACTGGTCACCTATGTGTGTATGTACTGTAAGTCACTGGTCACCTATGTGTGTATGTACTGTAAGTCACTGGTCACCTATGTGTGTATGTACTGTAAGTCACTGATCACCTGTGTGTGTATGTACTGTAAGTCACTGGTCACCTATGTGTGTATGTACTGTAAGTCATTGGTCACCTATGTGTGTATGTTCTGTAAGTCACTGGTCACCTATGTGTGTATGTACTGTAAGTCACTGGTCACCTATGTGTGTATGTACTGTGTAGGGCGCTGGTCACCTATGTGTTTATGTACTGTAAGTCACTGGTCACCTATGTGTGTACTGTACTGTAAGTCACTGGTCACCTATGTGTGTATGTACTGTAAGTCACTGGTCACCTATGTGTGTATGTACTGTGTAGGGCACTGGTCACCTATGTGTGTATGTACTGTGTAGGGCGCTGGTCACCTATGTGTGTATGTACTGTGTAGGGCGCTGGTCACCTATGTGTGTATGTTCTGTAAGTCATTGGTCACCTATGTGTGTATGTACTGTGTAGGGTGCTGGTCACCTATGTGTGTATGTACTGTAAGTCACTGGTCACCTATGCCTGTATGTACTGTAAGTCACTGGTCGCCTATGTGTGTATGTACTGTAAGTCACTGGTCACCTATGCGTGTATGTACTGTAAGTCACAGGTCACCTATGTGTGTATGTACTGTAAGTCACTGGTCACCTATGAGTGTATGTACTGTAAGTCACTGGTCACCTATGTGTGTATGTACTGTAAGTCACTGGTCACTTATGTGTGTATGTACTGTAAGTCACTGGTCACTTATGTGTGTATGTACTGTAAGTCACTGGTCACTTATGTGTGTATGTACTGTAAGTCTCTGGTCACCTATGTGTGTATGTACTGTGTAGGGCGCTGGTCACCTATGTGTGTATGTACTGTAAGTCACTGGTCACCTATGTGTGTATGTACTGTAAGTCACTGGTCACCTATGTGTGTATGTACTGTGTAGGGCGCTGGTCACCTATGTGTGTATGTACTGTAAGTCACTGGTCACCTATGTGTGTATGTACTGTAAGTCACTGGTCACCTATGTGTGTATGTACTGTGTAGGGCGCTGGTCACCTATGTGTGTATGTACTGTAAGTCACTGGTCACCTATGTGTGTATGTACTGTACTGTAAGTCACTGGTCACCTATGTGTGTATGTACTGTACTGTAAGTCACTGGTCACCTTTGTGTGTATGTACTGTACTGTAAGTCACTGGTCACCTATGTGTGTATGTACTGTAAGTCACTGGTCACCTATGTGTGTATGTACTGTGTAGGGCGCTGGTCACCTATGTGTGTATGTACTGTAAGTCACTGGTCACCTATGTGTGTATGTACTGTGTAGGGTGCTGGTCACCTATGTGTGTAAGTTCTGTAAGTCACTGGTCACCTATGTGTGTATGTACTGTAAGTCACTGGTCACCTATGTGTGTATGTACTGTAAGTCACTGGTCACTTATGTGTGTATGTACTGTGTAGGGTGCTGGTCACCTATGTGTGCATGTACTGTGTAGGGTGCTGGTCACCTATGTGTGTATGTACTGTAAGTCACTGGTCACCTATGTGTGTATGTACTGTGTAGGGCGCTGGTCACCTATGTGTGTATGTACTGTACTGTAAGTCACTGGTCACCTATGTGTGTATGTACTGTAAGTCACTGGTCACCTATGTGTGTATGTTCTGTAAGTCACTGGTCACCTATGTGTGTATGTACTGTAAGTCACTGGTCACCTATGTGTGTATGTACTGTGTAGGGCGCTGGTCACCTATGTGTTTATGTACTGTAAGTCACTGGTCACCTATGTGTGTATGTACTGTAAGTCACTGGTCACCTATGTGTGTATGTACTGTAAGTCACTGGTCACCTATGTGTGTATGTTCTGTAAGTCACTGGTCACCTATGTGTGTATGTACTGTAAGTCACTGGTCACCTATGTGTGTATGTACTGTAAGTCACTGGTCACCTATGTGTGTATGTTCTGTAAGTCACTGGTCACCTATGTGTGTATGTACTGTAAGTCACTGGTCACCTATGTGTGTATTGTACTGTAAGTCACTGGTCACCTATGTGTGTATGTACTGTAAGTCACTGGTCACCTATGTGTGTATGTACTGTAAGTCACTGGTCACCTATGTGTGTATGTACTGTGTAGGGCGCTGCGGAACACTTGTGGCACCATAGAAATAAATGATAATAATAATAATTGCAATCATAGTGCTAAATGCATATGTAAAAAGGGACAAGACTTATTGGTAAAAATAAATGGTGGGACAACAAGATGCACAGGCTGCCGTAGGACAAGCACTATTTGGCGGACACTTTGGTGTGGTCAGTGCAGGTAAGAGAAATAACAGATGTATATATTGTATATCCAAACTTACACTTTTCTTTATTCTTCTCCTCCCTTCTGCCGTCACCTGCCAGTGCAACATTCTGGAGTGCGACAGATCCAATGATTTCTCCCCATATGTCCATGTGATATAAAGGAGATTCTTCACATATTCCACGTGGCTGATCTCAGGGGCAACAGGAGCTGGGAATGGGAAACAGGATTACATACAAAGTCACCTATATAACGAATGGTTTATAATAAACTACTGCAGTTTACACTTTACATAGATTTATTATAAAAAAGGTGTAAATTCAGTGTGATAAGTAGAACTTCTCACATGTGACAATAGAACAATGACAATAGACAATAGAACTTCTCACATGTGACAATAGAACACTCTTTTATGCCCAAAGTTCTACTTATGTCTCCAAAATCCCCAAATCCAATGGATCATGAGAAGTGCTCAGGTTTAGCAGCCAAATTTGAGCCCTGTAGAGTCCACACTGTATTTGCATTAGGCATTACCAGCTATCGGGGAATTACAAGTTCCAGCACAGCCTTGCACCCTTTCACAGGCACCACAAACAGCAGCAATCCTTTCCAGATAATGACATCACCCCATAAATGTTGCCGCTAGACCCTGATGTGGAATGACTGAGCTGCATTTATGTGGCGTCTTAGAGAGCAGTTACATATGGATTACAAAATCAGGAAACATTTCTGAAAATCCCTACGGCGCATTAGTTGCACAGAGTGTACACACAAAGGTCTCAGGCTCAGACAGTATCAGAAAGTTGTTGTAAAAATGATAAATATTCCTAGGCGGTGACTAGAAGGGAATGGGGTTCGTTCAGTGAACGTGTTATGGGAGTGTCGCAGGCTGCAAGCAGCTCTGTGCACAAATGCGCATTGCGGAAATGATGAAAGGGACAGTCCTGTGCATCAAACAGAAGAAAGGCTGTGCCTATGAGTCAGGTAACCAGTGAGAGCTATGAGTCAGATAACCAGTGAGAGCAATGAGTCAGGTAACCAATGAGAGCTATGAGTCAGGTAACCAGTGAGAGCTATGAGTCAGGTAACCGCTGAGAGCTTTGAGTCAGGTAACCGCTGAGAGAGCTATGAGTCAGGTAACCAGTGAGAGCTATGAGTCAGATAACCAGTGAGAGTTATGAGTCAGGTAACCGCTGAGAGCTATGAGTCAGGTAACCAGTGAGAGCTATGAGTCAGGTAACCAGTGAGAGCTATGAGTCAGGTAACTAGTGAGAGTTCTGAGAGGAGATAACCTCTCTCTTTTTGTTGGAAGGATGAAAGCCCTTTAGCATAAATACTTGCCTGTTATAAAGCTAATAGTGGAAGTGTCACAACAGCTGAGCTCCGGCTCCCCCCACGTCACCATTGTAACTCTGAAGTTATAATACCAGGCAGGGAGTAAGTTGATGAGTCTCTGAAAGAATCAGGAAGAGAAATGTGTTATATGCTGTATAAGATGTTTTTCTGTTATCAGTCTTGTTTTACATTTTTTGAATTCATTCAGACAATTCTAATGTGAATGGGTATCTGGATTGGAAGACTATATTAAAAAGTTAGACAGTAAATATGTTGACACCACAAGGTCCACAGTCAATAGGTTGACAGGGTTAAAAGGTTGAAAGATAACACTGGGGAACAGTCAATCTGTTGCAAGGGATTTAAGAGTCAATTTCGGTTAATTTTGTGCTCCTGATCATGAATATGCCATGCTTATTTTTCAGTTGGCTCTAGTTTTTTAGATATGAATATGTCTTTAATATTTAGGAAAAATTAAATTGAACAATGTTAAAAATAGTTAAAAAGATATTGTTTTTATTCTGATTAAATTTGATTTGTAAAATGTTATAAAAAGACAGAGCGGTAACTAGACTTTTTGGTGCCCTGTGCCAGAGAGAGCATTGGCGCCCCCCCCCCCATTTTTTAAATAGGGATATAATATAGTGCACATGAAAAAGGGCCATGGCCTCGTGGGGAAGGGCCAGGGAAGAGATAGAGCAGGCCAGGAGATGTTGGGGATAAAAGAAGAGGAAGCTTCAAGTGAGAATGATAATAAACAGGAAAACTGAAAGGCCCAAACAGCACTCCCTGCGGTGCCCTGTGCCATGGCACTGGTCGCACTACTCTAGTTACGGCCCTGTAAAAAGACACAGGATAATTACATACAAAAGTGTTGGGAAGCTATGAAAACAGTTTTTTGTAGGATTTTCTTTTGTATTCTTGTTGCGGGCAGTCCCTCTGAAGACAGTAATCGGCCATCATGAGACGATCCCACCTTCCTTCATATCTTTCTTCCATTACCTGAATATCCTGGTGGAACCTTTCCCCCTGTTCTTCGCTTAAATCTCCTAGATTGGACGGGAAGTGATCTAAATGGCTGTACAAAAAATGTACTGTAATACTCATGTTGGCACCTATTTTCTCGAAACATTGTAGCATGTTGTGGACTACTTCATGATAGTTATCTGCCTTGTGATTGCCTAAAACTGTTTGAATAACAGACACATAACTCAGCCATGCTTTAGATTCAGTTTCAGTCATAGATGTGGTAAAATTTGGATCCTTAACCAGTTTCAGTATCTGTGGGCCGTCAAAAACTCCTGCCTTTCATTTTTCAATACTAAGAGATGAAAATGTTCAACAAACATACGTAAAACAATCGCCTGACGTGTCCAATGCTTTCACAAATGGTTTCATTAATCCCAGTGTGATATGGAGGCGGCAGTATGATCTTTTTTCCTGCCAATTAAGGGCTCATGAATGATGTTGGCTTCTCCTACAGGTATAACTTCTCTTGGAGGCCATACGGTTTGCTGCCAGTGCTTTTGTTTTGCACGACTATCCCATAAGCATATGTGACAAGGATACTTAGCATATCCACTTTGCTGCCCAAGAAGAACGTTTACCATTTTTAAATCAACACAAACAGACACTGATGCTGGAATAAGCACATTTTTCTAAAAATAACTTTATATTTTCATACTGTTCTCAGGAATTGACGCAAATGTATTCCCATTGTGCAGTAATACGCATTTTAAGCTCCTTTTAGAACTATCCAAAAAGAGTCGCCAGTCTTCTGCTCAATATTCTGGTAAGCCCATCATCTGCAGAAGTTCCGGAATATTGTTGCAATACACAAGATTGTTATCTTGGCTAGAGAACGGCAGTATGGCTTGCGCTCTATTTCCATACAACGTTATAGTAACATCCGGCTTTTCTTGAAGTCTGGATGATAAAAGCTCACATCTTCTTTTTCGATAAATTCAAGTCACAAATTAAATCGTTTCATTTCTTTTGAGAAAATTTGTTTGGAGTAGAGAAACTTTCTTCAATCTCACTTTCATCTGTGTTGTCACTTACACTGGATAAAACATTTCCACATTATCACATTCAGCTTCGCGCAAAGAACTGAATGACGGTACAGGTAAATCCTCGCTATGTGGTATCGGTTGTTTTGCAGAATTCATACTTGGGTATTCCCATTTGCGTTTCTTAAATCGATTCATACCCTTCACATTTACAGCACAAAAATAGGAGTCACTAAAGAGATCATTTGGCTCACACCTCATCATAGGTATGCCGAAATTAAGTCCCTTTCGATCACCTTTAGTCCAATTGCGGAGTGATTCAACGCAGGTTTTACAAACTTTGTGAGGCACCCAAATATGTTCTTGCTGGCTCATGTGACGTCCAAAATAATCCTGTTACGCTTGTTTTACGAATATAGTTATATATTTTCTTTCTTTTGCAACACTGTATAATTTTTAAAGCAAGATCGTTTTGTTTCACGCACTCAGTGCTAACTCCCAAACAAAAGCCGAGGACGTACTGAACAAAACAAGCCCAAACAGCGAGAAATTGGTTGTGGTGCGACAGAGAGAGGGCTGAACAAAGGAACAGGAGGTGCGCTAACTGCATCACTCAGTCCTCTGTATGTATGCTGGGAGGAGGTGTGGCTGTGGTGTGAGGATGTCCCAGCATGCTCAGCAGTGCACTGCTCCTCTCTGTATGCTGGGAGGAGGCGTGGCTGTGGTGTGAGGATGTCCCAGCAGGCTCAGCAGTGCATTGCTCCTCTCTGTATGCTGGGAAGAGGCGTGGATGTGGTCTGAGGATATCCCAGCATGCTCAGCAGTGCATTGCTCCTCTCTGTATGCTGGGAAGAGGCGTGGCTGTGGTGTGAGGATGACCCAGCATGCTCAGCAGTGCATTGCTCCTCTCTGTATGCTGGGAAGAGGCGTGGCTGTGGTGTGAGCATGTCCCAGCATGCTCAGCAGTGCATAGCTCCTCTCTGTATGCTGGGAGGAGGTGTGGCTGTGGTCTGAGGATGTCCCACCAGGCTCAGCAGAGCATTGCTCCTCTCTGTATGCTGGGAGGAGGAGTGGCTGTGGTGTGAGGATGTCCCAGCAGGCTCATCAGTGCATTGCTCCTCTCTGTATGCTGGGAGGAGGCGTGGCTGTGGTCTGAGGATGTACCAGCAGTGCATTGCTCCTCTCTGTATGCTGGGAAGAGGCGTGGCTGTGGTGTGAGGATGACCCAGCATGCTCAGCAGTGCATTGCTCCTCTCTGTATGCTGGGAAGAGGCGTGGCTGTGGTGTGAGCATGTCCCAGCATGCTCAGCAGTGCATTGCTCCTCTCTGTATGCTGGGAGGAGGTGTGGCTGTGGTCTGAGGATGTCCCACCAGGCTCAGCAGAGCATTGCTCCTCTCTGTATGCTGGGAGGAGGAGTGGCTGTGGTGTGAGGATGTCCCAGCAGGCTCATCAGTGCATTGCTCCTCTCTGTATGCTGGGAGGAGGCGTGGCTGTGGTCTGAGGATGTACCAGCAGTGCATTGCTCCTCTCTGTATGCTGGGAGGAGGCGTGGCTGTGGTGTGAGGATGTCCCAGCATGCTCAGTAGAGCATTGCTCCTCTCTGTATGCTGGGAGGAGTGGCTGTGGTGTGAGGATATCCCAGCAGGCTCAGCAGTGCATTGCTCCTCTCTGTATGCTGGGAGGAGGCGTGGCTGTGGTAGGAGGATGTCCCAGCAGGCTCAGCAGTGCATTGCTCCTCTCTGTATGATGGGAGGAGGCGTGGCCGTGGTCTGATGATGTCCCAGCAGGCTTAGCAGTGCATTGCTCCTCTCTGTATGCTGGGAGGAGGCGTGGCCGTGGTCTGATGATGTCCCAGCAGGCTTAGCAGTGCATTGCTCCTCTCTGTATGCTGGGAGGAGGCGTGGCCGTGGTGTGAGGATGTCCCAGCAGGCTCAGCAGTGCATTGCTCCTCTCTATATGCTGGGAGGAGGTATGGCTGTGGTTTGAGGATGTCCCAGCAGGCTCAGCAGCGCATTGCTCCTCTCTAGATGCTGGGAGGAGGCGTGGCTGTGGTGTGAGGATGTTCCAGCTGGCTCAGCAGTGCATTGCTCCTCTCTATATGCTGGGAGGAGGCGTGGCTGTGAGGATGTCCCAGCAGGCTCAGCAGTGCACTGCTCCTCTCTGTATGCTGGGAGGAGGCGTGGCTGTGGTGTGAGGATGTCCCAGCATGCTCAGCAGTGCATTGCTCCTCTCTGTATGCTGGGAGGAGGCGTGGCTGTGGAGTGAGGATGTCCCAGCAGGCTCAGCAGTGCATTGCTCCTCTCTGTATGCTGGGAGGAGGTATGGCTGTGGTCTAAGGATGTCCCAGCAGGCTCAGCAGCGCATTGCTCCTCTCTAGATGCTGGGAGGAGGCGTGGCTGTGGTGTGAGGACGTTCCAGCTGGCTCAGCAGTGCATTGCTCCTCTCAATATGCTGGGAGGAGGCATGGCTGTGGTGTGAGGATATCCCAGCATGCTCAGCAGTGCATTGCTCCTCTCTGTATGCTGGGAAGAGGCGTGGCTGTGGTGTGAGGATGACCCAGCATGCTCAGCAGTGCATTGCTCCTCTCTGTATGCTGGGAAGAGGCGTGGCTGTGGTGTGAGGATGACCCAGCATGCTCAGCAGTGCATTGCTCCTCTCTGTATGCTGGGAAGAGGCGTGGCTGTGGTGTGAGCATGTCCCAGCATGCTCAGCAGTGCATTGCTCCTCTCTGTATGCTGGGAGGAGGTGTGGCTGTGGTCTGAGGATGTCCCACCAGGCTCAGCAGAGCATTGCTCCTCTCTGTATGCTGGGAGGAGGAGTGGCTGTGGTGTGAGGATGTCCCAGCAGGCTCATCAGTGCATTGCTCCTCTCTGTATGCTGGGAGGAGGCGTGGCTGTGGTCTGAGGATGTACCAGCAGTGCATTGCTCCTCTCTGTATGCTGGGAGGAGGCGTGGCTGTGGTGTGAGGATGTCCCAGCATGCTCAGTAGAGCATTGCTCCTCTCTGTATGCTGGGAGGTGTGGCTGTGGTCTGAGGATGTCCCACCAGGCTCAGCAGAGCATTGCTCCTCTCTGTATGCTGGGAGGAGGAGTGGCTGTGGTGTGAGGATGTCCCAGCAGGCTCATCAGTGCATTGCTCCTCTCTGTATGCTGGGAGGAGGCGTGGCTGTGGTCTGAGGATGTACCAGCAGTGCATTGCTCCTCTCTGTATGCTGGGAGGAGGCGTGGCTGTGGTGTGAGGATGTCCCAGCATGCTCAGTAGAGCATTGCTCCTCTCTGTATGCTGGGAGGAGTGGCTGTGGTGTGAGGATGTCCCAGCAGGCTCAGCAGTGCATTGCTCCTCTCTGTATGATGGGAGGAGGCGTGGCCGTGGTCTGATGATGTCCCAGCAGGCTTAGCAGTGCATTGCTCCTCTCTGTATGCTGGGAGGAGGCGTGGCCGTGGTCTGATGATGTCCCAGCAGGCTTAGCAGTGCATTGCTCCTCTCTGTATGCTGGGAGGAGGCGTGGCCGTGGTGTGAGGATGTCCCAGCAGGCTCAGCAGTGCATTGCTCCTCTCTATATGCTGGGAGGAGGTATGGCTGTGGTTTGAGGATGTCCCAGCAGGCTCAGCAGCGCATTGCTCCTCTCTAGATGCTGGGAGGAGGCGTGGCTGTGGTGTGAGGATGTTCCAGCTGGCTCAGCAGTGCATTGCTCCTCTCTATATGCTGGGAGGAGGCGTGGCTGTGAGGATGTCCCAGCAGGCTCAGCAGTGCACTGCTCCTCTCTGTATGCTGGGAGGAGGCGTGGCTGTGGTGTGAGGATGTCCCAGCATGCTCAGCAGTGCATTGCTCCTCTCTGTATGCTGGGAGGAGGCGTGGCTGTGGAGTGAGGATGTCCCAGCAGGCTCAGCAGTGCATTGCTCCTCTCTGTATGCTGGGAGGAGGTATGGCTGTGGTCTAAGGATGTCCCAGCAGGCTCAGCAGCGCATTGCTCCTCTCTAGATGCTGGGAGGAGGCGTGGCTGTGGTGTGAGGATGTTCCAGCTGGCTCAGCAGTGCATTGCTCCTCTCAATATGCTGGGAGGAGGCGTGGCTGTGGTGTGAGGATGTCCCAGCAGGCTCAGCAGTGCACTGCTCCTCTCTGTATGCTGGGAGGAGGCGTGGCTGTGGTGTGAGGATGTCCCAGCATGCTCAGCAGTGCATTGCTCCTCTCTGTATGCTGGGAGGAGGCGTGGCTGTGGCCTGAGGATGTCCCAGCAGGCTCAGCAGTGCATTGCTCCTCTCTGTATGCTGGGAGGAGGCGAGGCTGTGGTATGAGGATGTCCCAGCAGGCTAAGCAGTGCATTGCTCCTCTCTGTATGCTGGGAGGAGGCGTGGCTGTGGTGTGAGGATGTCCCAGCATGCTCAGCAGTGCATTGCTCCTCTCTGTATGCTGGGAGGAGGCGTGGCTGTGGTCTGAGGATGTCCCAGCACGCTCAGCAGTGCATTGCTACTCTCTGTATACTGGGAGGAGGCGTGGCTGTGGTCTGAGGATGTCCCACCAGGCTCAGCAGTGCATTGCTCCTCTCTGTATGCTGGGAGGAGGTGTGACTGTGGCTGTGGTCTGAGGATGTCCCAGAAGTACATTGCTCCTCTCTGTATGCTGGGAGGAGGTGTGGCTGTGGCTGTGGTGTGATGTCCCAGCATGCTCAGCAGTGCATTGCTCCTCTCTGTATGCTGGGAGGAGGCGTGGCTGTGGTCTGAGGATGTCCCAGCATGCTCAGCAGTGCATTGCTCCTCACTGTATGCTGGGAGGAGACGTGGCTGTGGTCTGAGGATGTCCTACCAGGCTCAGCAGTGCATTGCTCCTCTCTGTATGCTGGGAGGAGGCGTGGCTGTGGTGTGAGCATGTCCCAGCATGCTCAGCAGTGCATTGCTCCTCTCTGTATGCTGGGAGGAGGTGTGGCTGTGGTCTGAGGATGTCTCACCAGGCTCAGCAGAGCATTGCTCCTCTCTGTATGCTGGGAGGAGGAGTGGCTGTGGTGTGAGGATGTCCCAGCAGGCTCAGCAGTGCATTGCTCCTCTCTGTATGCTGGGAGGAGGCGTGGCTGTGGTCTGAGGATGTACCAGCAGTGCATTGCTCCTCTCTGTATGCTGGGAGGAGGCGTGGCTGTGGTGTGAGGATGTCCCAGCAAGCTCAGCAGTGCATTGCTCCTCTCTGTATGCTGGAAGGAGGCGTGGCTGTGGTGTGAGCATGTCCCAGCATGCTCAGCAGTGCATTGCTCCTCTCTGTATGCTGGGAGGAGGCGTGGCTGTGGTATGAGGATGTCCCAGCAGGCTCAGCAGTGCATTGCTCCTCTCTGTATGATGGGAGGAGGCGTGGCCGTGGTCTGATGATGTCCCAGCAGGCTTAGCAGTGCATTGCTCCACTCTGTATGCTGGGAGGAGGCGTGGCCGTGGTCTGATGATGTCCCAGCAGGCTTAGCAGTGCATTGCTCCTCTCTGTATGCTGGGAGGAGGCGTGGCCATGGTGTGAGGATGTCCCAGCAGGCTCAGCAGTGGATTGCTCCTCTCTATATGCTGGGAGGAGGTATGGCTGTGGTTTGAGGATGTCCCAGCAGGCTCAGCAGCGCATTGCTCCTCTCTAGATGCTGGGAGGAGGCGTGGCTGTGGTGTGAGGACGTTCCAGCTGGCTCAGCAGTGCATTGCTCCTCTCTATATGCTGGGAGGAGGCGTGGCTGTGAGGATGTCCCAGCAGGCTCAGCAGTGCACTGCTCCTCTCTGTATGCTGGGAGGAGGCGTGGCTGTGGTGTGAGGATGTCCCAGCATGCTCAGCAGTGCATTGCTCCTCTCTGTATGCTGGGAGGAGGCGTAGCTGTGGTGTGAGGATGTCCCAGCAGGCTCAGCAGTGCATTGCTCCTCTCTGTATGCTGGGAGGAGGTATGGCTGTGGTCTAAGGATGTCCCAGCAGGCTCAGCAGCGCATTGCTCCTCTCTACATGCTGGGAGGAGGCGTGGCTGTGGAGTGAGGACGTTCCAGCTGGCTCAGCAGTGCATTGCTCCTCTCAATATGCTGGGAGGAGGCGTGGCTGTGGTGTGAGGATGTCCCAGCAGGCTCAGCAGTGCACTGCTCCTCTCTGTATGCTGGGAGGAGGCGTGGCTGTGGTGTGAGGATGTCCCAGCATGCTCAGCAGTGCATTGCTCCTCTCTGTATGCTGGGAGGAGGCGTGGCTGTGGTATGAGGATGTCCCAGCAGGCTCAGCAGTGCATTGCTCCTCTCTGTAAGCTGGGAGGAGGCGTGGCTGTGGTGTGAGGATGTCCCAGGATGCTCAGCAGTGCATTGCTCCTCTCTGTATGCTGGGAGGAGGCGTGGCTGTGGTCTGAGGATGTCTCAGCAGGCTCAGCAGTGCGCTGCTCCTCTCTGTATGCTGGGACGAGGCGTGGCTGTGGTCTGAGGATGTCCCAGCAGGCTCAGTAGTGTGTTGCTTCTCTCTGTATGCTGGGAGGAGGCGTGGCTGTGGTGTGAGGATGTCCAAGCAGGCTCAGCAGTGCATTGCTCCTCTCTGTATGCTGGGAGGAGGCGTGGCTGTGGTCTCAGGATGTCCCAGCAGGCTCAGCAGTGCATTGCTCCTCTCTGTATGCTGGGAGGAGGCGTGGTTGTGGTGTGAGGATATCCCAGCATGCTCAGCAGTGCATTGCTCCTCTCTGTATGCTGGGAGGAGGCGTGGCTGTGGTGTGAGGATGTCCCAGCTGGCTCAGCAGAGCATTGCTCCACTCTGTATGCTGGGAGGATGCGTGGCTGTGGTGTGAGGATGACTCAGCATGCTCAGCAGTGCACTGCTCCTCTCTGTATGCTGGGAGGAGGCGTGGCTGTGGTGTGAGGATGTCCCAGCATGCTCAGCAGTGCACTGCTCCTCTCTGTATGCTGGGAGGAGGCCTGGCTGTGGAGTGAGGATGTCCCAGCATGCTCAGCAGTGCACTGCTCCACTCTGTATGCTGGGAGGAGGCGTGGCTGTGGTGTGAGGATGTCCCAGCATGCTCAGCAGTGCACTGCTCCTCTCTGTATGCTGGGAGGAGGCGTGGCTGTGGTGTGAGGATGTCCCAGCAGGCTCAGCAGTGCACAGCTCCTCTCTGTATGCTGGGAGGAGATGTGGCTGTGGTGTGAGGATGTCCCAGCAGGCTCAGTAGTGCACGGCTCCTCTCTGTATGCTGGGAGGAGGCGTGGCTGTGGTGTGAGGATGTCCCAGCAGGCTCAGCAGTGCATTGCTCCTCTCTGTATGCTGGAAGGAGGCGTGGATGTGGTGTGAGGATGACCCAGCAGGCTCAGCAGTGCATTGGTCCTCTCTGTATGCTGGGAGGAGGCGTGGCTGTGGTGTGAGGATGTCCCAGCAGGCTCAGCAGTGCATTGCTCCTCTCTGTATGCTGGGAGGAGGCGTGGCTGTGATGTGAGGAGGTCCCAGCAGGCTCAGCAGTGCATTGCTCCTCTCTGTATGCTGGGAGGAGGCGTGGATGTGGTGTGAGGATGACCCAGCAGGCTCAGCAGTGCATTGCTCCTCTCTGTATGCTGGGAGGAGGCGTGGCTGTGGTGTGAGGATGTCCCAGCAGGCTCAGCAGTGCATTGCTCCTCTCTGTATGCTGGGAGGAGGCGTGGCTGTGGTGTGAGGATGTCCCAGCAGGCTCAGCAGTGCATTGCTCCTCTCTGTATGCTGGGAGGAGGCGTGGCTGGGGTGTGAGGATGTCCCAGCAGGCTCAGCAGTGCATTGCTCCTCTCAATATGCTGGGAGGAGGCGTGGCTGTGGTGTGAGGATGTCCCAGCAGGCTCAGCAGTGCACTGCTCCTCTCTGTATGCTGGGAGGAGGCGTGGCTGTGGTGTGAGGATGTCCCAGCATGCTCAGCAGTGCATTGCTCCTCTCTGTATGCTGGGAGGAGGTGTGGCTGTGGTATGAGGATGTCCCAGCAGGCTCAGCAGTGCATTGCTCCTCTCTGTATGCTGGGAGGAGGCGTGGCTGTGGTGTGAGGATGACTCAGCATGCTCAGCAGTGCACTGCTCCTCTCTGTATGCTGGGAGGAGGCGTGGCTGTGGTGTGAGGATGTCCCAGCATGCTCAGCAGTGCACTGCTCCTCTCTGTATGCTGGGAGGAGGCGTGGCTGTGGTGTGAGGATGTCCCAGCATGCTCAGCAGTGCACTGCTCCTCTCTGTATGCTGGGAGGAGGCGTGGCTGTGGTGTGAGGATGTCCCAGCAGGCTCAGCAGTGCACAGCTCCTCTCTGTATGCTTGGAGGAGATGTGACTATGGTGTGAGGATGTCCCGGCAGGCTCAGTAGTGCACAGCTCCTCTCTGTATGCTGGGAGGAGGCGTGGCTGTGGTGTGAGGATGTCTCAGCAGGCTCAGCAGTGCATTGCTCCTCTCTGTATGCTGGAAGGAGGCGTGGATGTGGTGTGAGGATGACCAAGCAGGCTCAGCAGTGCATTGCTCCTCTCTGTATGCTGGGAGGAGGCGTGGCTGTGGTGTGAGGATGTCCCAGCAGGCTCAGCAGTGCATTGCTCCTCTCTGTATGCTGGGAGGAGGCGTGGCTGTGATGTGAGGATGTCCCAGCAGGCTCAGCAGAGCATTGCTCCTCTCTGTATGCTGGGAGGAGGCGTGGCTGTGGTGTGAGGATGTCCCAGCAGGCTCAGCAGTGCATTGCTCCTCTCTGTATGCTGGGAGGAGGCGTGGATGTGGTGTGAGGATGACCCAGCAGGCTCAGCAGTGCATTGCTCCTCTCTGTATGCTGGGAGGAGGCGTGGCTGTGGTGTGAGGATGTCCCAGCAGGCTCAGCAGTGCATTGCTCCTCTCTGTATGCTGGGAGGAGGCGTGGCTGTGGTATGAGGATGTCCCAGCAGGCTCAGCAGTGCATTGCTCCTCTCTGTATGCTGGGAGGAAGCGTAGCTGTGGTCTGAGGATGTCCCAGCAGGCTCAGCAGTGCACTGCTCCTCTCTGTATGCTGTGAGGAGGCGTAGCTGTGGTGTGAGGATGTCCCAGCATGCTCAGCAGTGCACTGCTCCTCTCTGCATGCTGGGAGGAGGCGTGGCTGTGGTGTGAGGATGTCCCAGCATGCTCAGCAGTGCACTGCTCCTCTCTGTATGCTGGGAGGAGGCGTGGCTGTGGTGTGAGGATATCCCAGCATGCTCAGCAGAGCATTGCTCCTCTCTGTATGCTGGGAGGAGGCGTGGCTGTGGTGTGAGGATGTCCCAGCATGCTCAGCAGTGCACTGCTCCTCTCTGTATGCTGGGAGGAGGCGTGGCTGTGGTGTGAGGATGTCCCAGCATGCTCAGCAGTGCACTGCTCCTCTCTGTATGCTGGGAGTAGGCGTGGCTGTGGTGTGAGGATGTCCCAGCATGCTCAGCAGTGCACTGCTCCTCTCTGTATGCTGGGAGGAGGCGTGGCTGTGGTGTGAGGATGTCCCAGCAGGCTCAGCAGTGCACAGCTCCTCTCTGTATGCTGGGAGGAGGCGTGGCTGTGGTGTGAGGATGTCCCAGCAGGCTCAGTAGTGCACAGCTCCTCTCTGTATGCTGGGAGGAGGCGTGGCTGTGGTGTGAGGATGTCCCAGCAGGCTCAGCAGTGCAGTGCTCCTCTCTGTATGCTGGGAGGAGGCGTGGATGTGGTGTGAGGATGACCCAGCAGGCTCAGCAGTGCATTGCTCCTCTCTGTATGCTGGGAGGAGGCGTGGCTGTGGTGTGAGGATGTCCCAGCAGGCTCAGCAGTGCATTGCTCCTCTCTGTATGCTGGGAGGAGGCGTGGCTGTGATGTGAGGATGTCCCAGCAGGCTCAGCAGAGCATTGCTCCTCTCTGTATGCTGGGAGGAGGCGTGGCTGTGGTGTGAGGATGTCCCAGCAGGCTCAGCAGTGCATTGCTCCTCTCTGTATGCTGGGAGGAGGCGTGGATGTGGTGTGAGGATGACCCAGCAGGCTCAGCAGTGCATTGCTCCTCTCTGTATGCTGGGAGGAGGCGTGGCTGTGGTGTGAGGATGTCCCAGCAGGCTCAGCAGTGCATTGCTCCTCTCTGTATGCTGGGAGGAGGCGTGGCTGTGGTATGAGGATGTCCCAGCAGGCTCAGCAGTGCATTGCTCCTCTCTGTATGCTGGGAGGAGGCGTGGCTGTGGTATGAGGATGTCCCAGCAGGCTCAGCAGTGCATTGCTCCTCTCTGTATGCTGGGAGGAAGCGTAGCTGTGGTCTGAGGATGTCCCAGCAGGCTCAGCAGTGCACTGCTCCTCTCTGTATGCTGGGAGGAGGCGTAGCTGTGGTGTGAGGATGTCCCAGCATGCTCAGCAGTGCACTGCTCCTCTCTGTATGCTGGCAGGAGGCGTGGCTGTGGTGTGAGGATGTCCCAGCTGGCTCAGCAGTGCATTGCTCCTCTCTGTATGCTGGGAGGATGCGTGACTGTGGTGTGAGGATGACTCAGCATGCTCAGCAGTGCACTGCTCCTCTCTGTATGCTGGGAGGAGGCGTGGCTGTGGTGTGAGGATGTCCCAGCATGCTCAGCAGTGCACTGCTCCTCTCTGTATGCTGGGAGGAGGCCTGGCTGTGGAGTGAGGATGTCCCAGCATGCTCAGCAGTGCACTGCTCCACTCTGTATGCTGGGAGGAGGCGTGGCTGTGGTGTGAGGATGTCCCAGCATGCTCAGCAGTGCACTGCTCCTCTCTGTATGCTGGGAGGAGGCGTGGCTGTGGTGTGAGGATGTCCCAGCATGCTCAGCAGTGCACTGCTCCTCTCTGTATGCTGGGAGGAGATGTGGCTGTGGTGTGAGGATGTCCCAGCAGGCTCAGCAGTGCACAGCTCCTCTCTGTATGCTGGGAGGAGGCGTGGCTGTGGTGTGAGGATGTCCCAGCAGGCTCAGTAGTGCACAGCTCCTCTCTGTATGCTGGGAGGAGGCGTGGCTGTGGTGTGAGGATGTCCCAGCAGGCTCAGCAGTGCATTGCTCCTCTCTGTATGCTGGAAGGAGGCGTGGATGTGGTGTGAGGATGACCCAGCAGGCTCAGCAGTGCATTGCTCCTCTCTGTATGCTGGGAGGAGGCGTGGCTGTGGTGTGAGGATGTCCCAGCAGGCTCAGCAGTGCATTGCTCCTCTCTGTATGCTGGGAGGAGGCGTGGCTGTGATGTGAGGATGTCCCAGCAGGCTCAGCAGTGCATTGCTCCTCTCTGTATGCTGGGAGGAGGCGTGGATGTGGTGTGAGGATGACCCAGCAGGCTCAGCAGTGCATTGCTCCTCTCTGTATGCTGGGAGGAGGCGTGGCTGTGGTGTGAGGATGTCCCAGCAGGCTCAGCAGTGCATTGCTCCTCTCTGTATGCTGGGAGGAGGCGTGGCTGTGGTGTGAGGATGTCCCAGCAGGCTCAGCAGTGCATTGCTCCTCTCTGTATGCTGGGAGGAGGCGTGGCTGTGGTGTGAGGATGTCCCAGCAGGCTCAGCAGTGCATTGCTCCTCTCAATATGCTGGGAGGAGGCGTGGCTGTGGTGTGAGGATGTCCCAGCAGGCTCAGCAGTGCATTGCTCCTCTCTGTATGCTGGGAGGAGGTGTGGCTGTGGTATGAGGATGTCCCAGCAGGCTCAGCAGTGCATTGCTCCTCTCTGTATGCTGGGAGGAGGCGTGGCTGTGGTGTGAGGATGACTCAGCATGCTCAGCAGTGCACTGCTCCTCTCTGTATGCTGGCAGGAGGCGTGGCTGTGGTGTGAGGATGTCCCAGCTGGCTCAGCAGTGCATTGCTCCTCTCTGTATGCTGGGAGGATGCGTGACTGTGGTGTGAGGATGACTCAGCATGCTCAGCAGTGCACTGCTCCTCTCTGTATGCTGGGAGGAGGCGTGGCTGTGGTGTGAGGATGTCCCAGCATGCTCAGCAGTGCACTGCTCCTCTCTGTATGCTGGGAGGAGGCCTGGCTGTGGAGTGAGGATATCCCAGCATGCTCAGCAGTGCACTGCTCCACTCTGTATGCTGGGAGGAGGCGTGGCTGTGGTGTGAGGATGTCCCAGCATGCTCAGCAGTGCACTGCTCCTCTCTGTATGCTGGGAGGAGGCGTGGCTGTGGTGTGAGGATGTCCCAGCAGGCTCAGCAGTGCATTGCTCCTCTCTGTATGCTGGAAGGAGGCGTGGATGTGGTGTGAGGATGACCCAGCAGGCTCAGCAGTGCATTGCTCCTCTCTGTATGCTGGGAGGAGGCGTGGCTGTGGTGTGAGGATGTCCCAGCAGGCTCAGCAGTGCATTGCTCCTCTCTGTATGCTGGGAGGAGGCGTGGCTGTGATGTGAGGATGTCCCAGCAGGCTCAGCAGTGCATTGCTCCTCTCTGTATGCTGGGAGGAGGCGTGGATGTGGTGTGAGGATGACCCAGCAGGCTCAACAGTGCATTGCTCCTCTCTGTATGCTGGGAGGAGGCGTGGCTGTGGTGTGAGGATGTCCCAGCAGGCTCAGCAGTGCATTGCTCCTCTCTGTATGCTGGGAGGATGTCCCAGCAGGCTCAGCAGTGCATTGCTCCTCTCTGTATGCTGGGAGGAGGCGTGGCTGTGGTGTGAGGATGTCCCAGCAGGCTCAGCAGTGCATTGCTCCTCTCAATATGCTGGGAGGAGGCGTGGCTGTGGTGTGAGGATGTCCCAGCATGCTCAGCAGTGCATTGCTCCTCTCTGTATGCTGGGAGGAGGTGTGGCTGTGGTATGAGGATGTCCCAGCAGGCTCAGCAGTGCATTGCTCCTCTCTGTATGCTGGGAGGAGGCGTGGCTGTGGTGTGAGGATGACTCAGCATGCTCAGCAGTGCACTGCTCCTCTCTGTATGCTGGGAGGAGGCGTGGCTGTGGTGTGAGGATGTCCCAGCATGCTCAGCAGTGCACTGCTCCTCTCTGTATGCTGGGAGGAGGCGTGGCTGTGGTGTGAGGATGTCCCAGCATGCTCAGCAGTGCACTGCTCCTCTCTGTATGCTGGGAGGAGGCGTGGCTGTGGTGTGAGGATGTCCCAGCAGGCTCAGTAGTGCATTGCTCCTCTCTGTATGCTGGGAGGAGGCGTGGCTGTGGTGTGAGGATGTCCCAGCATGCTCAGCAGTGCATTGCTCCTCTCTGTATGCTGGGAGGAGGTGTGGCTGTGGTATGAGGATGTCCCAGCAGGCTCAGCAGTGCATTGCTCCTCTCTGTATGCTGGGAGGAGGCGTGGCTGTGGTGTGAGGATGACTCAGCATGCTCAGCAGTGCACTGCTCCTCTCTGTATGCTGGGAGGAGGCGTGGCTGTGGTGTGAGGATGTCCCAGCATGCTCAGCAGTGCACTGCTCCTCTCTGTATGCTGGGAGGAGGCGTGGCTGTGGTGTGAGGATGTCCCAGCATGCTCAGCAGTGCACTGCTCCTCTCTGTATGCTGGGAGGAGGCGTGGCTGTGGTGTGAGGATGTCCCAGCAGGCTCAGCAGTGCACAGCTCCTCTCTGTATGCTGGGAGGAGATGTGGCTATGGTGTGAGGATGTCCCGGCAGGCTCAGTAGTGCACAGCTCCTCTCTGTATGCTGGGAGGAGGCGTGGCTGTGGTGTGAGGATGTCCCAGCAGGCTCAGCAGTGCATTGCTCCTCTCTGTATGCTGGAAGGAGGCGTGGATGTGGTGTGAGGATGACCAAGCAGGCTCAGCAGTGCATTGCTCCTCTCTGTATGCTGGGAGGAGGCGTGGCTGTGGTGTGAGGATGTCCCAGCAGGCTCAGCAGTGCATTGCTCCTCTCTGTATGCTGGGAGGAGGCGTGGCTGTGATGTGAGGATGTCCCAGCAGGCTCAGCAGAGCATTGCTCCTCTCTGTATGCTGGGAGGAGGCGTGGCTGTGGTGTGAGGATGTCCCAGCAGGCTCAGCAGTGCATTGCTCCTCTCTGTATGCTGGGAGGAGGCGTGGATGTGGTGTGAGGATGACCCAGCAGGCTCAGCAGTGCATTGCTCCTCTCTGTATGCTGGGAGGAGGCGTGGCTGTGGTGTGAGGATGTCCCAGCAGGCTCAGCAGTGCATTGCTCCTCTCTGTATGCTGGGAGGAGGCGTGGCTGTGGTATGAGGATGTCCCAGCAGGCTCAGCAGTGCATTGCTCCTCTCTGTATGCTGGGAGGAAGCGTAGCTGTGGTCTGAGGATGTCCCAGCAGGCTCAGCAGTGCACTGCTCCTCTCTGTATGCTGTGAGGAGGCGTAGCTGTGGTGTGAGGATGTCCCAGCATGCTCAGCAGTGCACTGCTCCTCTCTGCATGCTGGGAGGAGGCGTGGCTGTGGTGTGAGGATGTCCCAGCATGCTCAGCAGTGCACTGCTCCTCTCTGTATGCTGGGAGGAGGCGTGGCTGTGGTGTGAGGATATCCCAGCATGCTCAGCAGAGCATTGCTCCTCTCTGTATGCTGGGAGGAGGCATGGCTGTGGTGTGAGGATGTCCCAGCATGCTCAGCAGTGCATTGCTCCTCTCTGTATGCTGGGAGGAGGCGTGGCTGTGGTCTGAGGATGTCCCAGCAGGCTCAGCAGTGCATTGCTCCTCTCTGTATGCTGGGAGGAGGCGTGGCTGTGGTGAGAGGATGTACCAGCAGGCCCAGCAGTGCATTGCTCCTCTCTGTTTGCTGGGAGGAGGTGTGGCTGTGGTCTTAGGATGTCCCAGCAGGCTCAGCAGTGCATTGCTCCTCTCTGTATGCTGGAAGGAGGTGTGGCTGTGGTGTGAGGATGTCCCAGCATGCTCAGCAGTGCATTACTCCTCTCTGTATGCTGGGAGGAGGCGTGGTAGTGGTGTGAGGATGTCCCAGCATGCTCAGCAGTGCATTGCTCCTCTCTGTATGCTGGGAGGAGGCGTGGCTGTGGTGTGAGGATGTCCCAGCATGCTCAGCAGTGCATTACTCCTCTCTGTATGCTGGGAGGAGGCGTGGTTGTGGTGTGAGGATGTCCCAGCATGCTCAGCAGTGCATTGCTCCTCTCTGTATGCTGGGAGGTGGCGTGGCTGTGGTGTGAGGATGTCCCAGCAGGCTCAGCAGTGCATTGCTCCTCTCTGTATGCTGGGAGGAGGCGTGGCTGTGGTGTGAGGATGACTCAGCAGGCTCAGCAGTGCACTGCTCCTCTCTGTATGCTGGGAGGAGGCGTGGCTGTGGTGTGAGGATGTCCCAGCATGCTCAGCAGTGCATTGCTCCTCTCTGTATGCTGGGAGGTGGCATGGCTGTGGTGTGAGGATGTCCCAGCAGGCTCAGCAGTGCATTGCTCCTCTCTGTATGCTGGGAGGAGGCGTGGCTGTGGTGTGAGGATGACTCAGCAGGCTCAGCAGTGCACTGCTCCTCTCTGTATGCTGGGAGGAGGCGTGGATGTGGTGTGAGGATGTCCCAGCATGCTCAGCAGTGCACTGCTCCTCTCTGTATGCTGGGAGGAGATGTGGCTGTGGTGTGAGGATGTCCCAGCATGCTCAGCAGTGCACTGCTCCTCTCTGTATGCTGGGAGGAGGCGTGGCTGTGGTGTGAGGATGTCCCAGCATGCTCAGCAGTGCACTGCTCCTCTCTGTATGCTGGGAGTAGGTGTGGCTGTGGTGTGAGGATGTCCCAGCATGCTCAGCAGTGCACTACTCCTCTCTGTATGCTGGGAGGAGGCGTGGCTGTGGTGTGAGGATGTCCCAGCAGGCTCAGCAGTGCACAGCTCCTCTCTGTATGCTGGGAGGAGGCGTGGCTGTGGTGTGAGGATGTCCCAGCAGGCTCAGTAGTGCACAGCTCCTCTCTGTATGCTGGGAGGAGGCGTGGCTGTGGTGTGAGGATGTCCCAGCAGGCTCAGCAGTGCAGTGCTCCTCTCTGTATGCTGGGAGGAGGCGTGGATGTGGTGTGAGGATGACCCAGCAGGCTCAGCAGTGCATTGCTCCTCTCTGTATGCTGGGAGGAGGCGTGGCTGTGGTGTGAGGATGTCCCAGCAGGCTCAGCAGTGCATTGCTCCTCTCTGTATGCTGGGAGGAGGCGTGGCTGTGATGTGAGGATGTCCCAGCATGCTCAGCAGAGCATTGCTCCTCTCTGTATGCTGGGAGGAGGCGTGGCTGTGGTGTGAGGATGTCCCAGCAGGCTCAGCAGTGCATTGCTCCTCTCTGTATGCTGGGAGGAGGCGTGGATGTGGTGTGAGGATGACCCAGCAGGCTCAGCAGTGCATTGCTCCTCTCTGTATGCTGGGAGGAGGCGTGGCTGTGGTGTGAGGATGTCCCAGCAGGCTCAGCAGTGCATTGCTCCTCTCTGTATGCTGGGAGGAGGCGTGGCTGTGGTATGAGGATGTCCCAGCAGGCTCAGCAGTGCATTGCTCCTCTCTGTATGCTGGGAGGAGGCGTGGCTGTGGTATGAGGATGTCCCAGCAGGCTCAGCAGTGCATTGCTCCTCTCTGTATGCTGGGAGGAAGCGTAGCTGTGGTCTGAGGATGTCCCAGCAGGCTCAGCAGTGCACTGCTCCTCTCTGTATGCTGGGAGGAGGCGTGGCTGTGGTGTGAGGATGTCCCAGCAGGCTCAGCAGTGCATTGCTCCTCTCTGTATGCTGGGAGCAGGCGTGGCTGTGGTGTGAGGATGTCCCAGCAGGCTCAGCAGTGCACAGCCCGCCTCCTCCTAGTGTTAGTGAGGATATATGTGTGAGGTTTTGGTTTTGTTGTGGGCCCGGGGTGGTGACAGGAGCAGACACAGAAGCAGATTTAAAACAAAACGTGGACCTTTTAATGAGTGGTTTGGCAGACATGAACAATGGGAGAAAATAAGTGAAGGGATGGCACTAAAGTGCAAATGGGAACTGAGGTGAATGCAATGAGTAAAAGTCAAGTAGTGGCAGATAGGAGCAGTCCAGTATCCGGGTCTTGTGAAGGTGATGAAAAAAGACTTGTCCAGCAGTGTGAGGTTCTGGTTAATAGGGAAATGTCTAGGTAATGACAGGCAGGGAAATCAGGAGTAGTGGCTGAAATGAAGAATGCAGGCTAAGGGAAAATCATCCAGCAGAGTGTCAGCGGAGGCAAGGTGCAGGGTGAACAGCAGACTCAAGTTCTCAGGCAAGGGGAAGGTAATGGAGGATACAGGGTAGTCCAACGGGGTTGAAGCAGGCAGGCAGGTAGCGTTACACAGGAACAGATGGTGAGCATAAGGAACTCTCTCTCAGCTATGCTGAGAAACACATTGCACTGGCAATGAAGTGAGGCTCTGAACCTCCCTAAATACCAAGTGCTGTGCCGTGACTGGCCAGAGAGAGCATGTGACAAACCAGGATTGGGCGATTAGGTCACATGACCGGAGGCAAGATGGCGGCGCCCATGCCGGAGCGGAACAGTAGCACCACCAGGCCTCTACAGCCCAAAGTGACAACATGCCCGCACAGAACCACGCACAGCCAATGCCCCTCGCTAAACACCAGCGCCACACGCCCCCCGCCATAGTGACCTCACAGGTAATACCCGTCAACCACCATGCCGAGAAACTCTGGTCGTGACAATTTGAATGTGTTATGTGCAGAGCCGTAACTAGACTTTTTGGTGTCATGTGCCAGAAAGAGCATTGGTGCCCCTCCTTCGCCATTTTTCAAATAGGAACATAAGACACCTGAAAAAGAACTATAGCCTCACGGGGAAAGGCCAGGGAAAAGACAGGGGATAAAAGAAGAGGAAGCTATAAGCGAGAATGATAATAAACAGAAAATTGACAGGCCCAAACAGCGCCCCCTGCACTGTGGTGCCCTGTGCCATGGCACCAGTCGCAGTACCTTAGTTACGGCCCTGGTTATGTATCTCAAAGGTAACTACCAGCTACGTTATCACAAATAAAACAAATTCTTGTTATTGTTGAAAGAGGGTAGTTTGTTAAAAAAGCTAAACTAAGTAGATTCTGTTAAGTAAAGTGGCCTAGACTAGTAAGGTACTTCATATGGAGAAAATAATTGAATTTTATAATTTTTCATTAATTTGAATACTGGAGTCAATTCAGCTATAGCAAGATCTAATGCAAAAATAGGACCTGCGAGTACTCTCAAACCGATCTTTAATCCTTTGCAAGAAAAAAAATATTTTTTTTTTCGTTCCCCAGTGTAATTAGTCGACAGTGACTTAGGTCGATGGGGTTAAAAACACGTTTTTTTATTATTTATTTTAGGATTAAGTATAACTAACTAGGGTTGGGTGAGGCTAAAATGAAAAAATCATGTCGAGGGGGCGTGGCCTGGATGTTAATGGAGGCAGACATGTCGTGTCGGAGCTCCAGGCCCCGTCTCTAGCGGACCAGCATCTTTGGCTCCTATTGCGACAAGAGAACCCCGCAGGCCTCTCCTCTTCCCCTGTGTCTTGTGCAACCGAGTACGGTACGGGAATCGGGAAACCTCTAGGCGTTTCTGCGGACTGCAGCCTACCTGCTTCCTCCTGAGTCGGGGTCTTGAGTCTGGGGACTAGCCGTGGTGGACATCCGGAATTGCCGGATCTGCGGGCGCTTTATGGAGCCCTCCCTGCTGCTCCCCATAAGAGTCCTCTCTGGTCCCTTGAGTCCTGCCGGTGTAGTAGGGCCAGTGCTCCTGGACCTGGGGACTCCCAGACCACGACTCCGGACTGCGACTGCAGCCTCCGGCGGCCAGCTTGGTTTCTTCCCATCAGCTGTTGCTGCTAGCTTCTCGGGTGGGCTGTTGGCAGTGATCCTCTGATCAGAGTGGGTGCTACTATTAGGTAGCAATAATTATTTTGGGGTGGGCATTTGGGCGGAGTTGCCGTGGCTGGGCCTTTTTCAGGGCATCACCACTTAATTCACATAGATACTTTTTTCATCAACTTTCTATTTGTTTGTTCATTATTTATGTAGTTTTAATTCTTTATTATATTAACACTTATTGATTATCTTTACACAGCTATACTTTACACTTCACTATCACCTTTTTTTCCCGTTTTCATGTGATGCACTGGGGATGGTCCTTGGCTGGATTCTTTTGGGGTGCCTTGCACCTTGGACGTGAACCCCTTAATGTTAGGGACACCGGTATAGCGGAGACTTGACGTTGACCCGGCGCTTATTCATATATTTGCAAATGTATGTAACTAATACCTCTGAATTTCTATTATCATGTAGGATTCAAGTATTTTTGTTGATATTGCTGCAGTGTGCTGGAGGGAATATCCCTTTTTTTTTTTTTTTTTTCACCTGCAGGAACACCCATTGCCTCTGTGTTACCTGGGAGCACCTGGAATAGAGGGAAGGTGGTGAGTCCCTGCGGGGAGCCTGCACTACAGCTCCATATATTGTTGCTTTATTTGCTGCACCAGAGCTCTCTGCCCTCCATTGCCCTGACGCTGGAGTTGAGGCTCTGAGACCTGTTGGCCCTTTCTCTGTCACTGGACACCTGCATAACTCTCAGTACACATTTATTTCCATATGCCTAGCAGGGTTCATATCTCCTATTTATTTTGTTCTCTCTCCATGATATTTTCATTCTAATACTGATAGTTATTTGCTATTTCTTATACACTGGGACTCTCTTGTGGTTCTATGTGATATCTACATCAAGTTTTACCTGTGGCTTCAATGAGTGAATTTCTATTTGCTATTATTTTTCTCTCTGCCTCCAACGATTCCTCCGAGGCGCACAAGATCCTATTCGGTGCATCTTTGGAGCTAAAGATGTACGTTTAACACTCTCACTCAGCCTGCCTGGACCATTATTGTAGAGTACCTCTGTCTCATTTCTCATACCGTAGTTTACTTTTTATCATTTGTATTCCACCATATCGCAAAGAAATAAGAAAATACCGCCATCTTTTGCAAATTTTTTGGATCGAAGTCCATGGGCTCTCAGAACGCCACGTTGCTTTCAGAATCCCCCTCCTCTCCTTGCTCGTCTGATGCAGGCATTGATCCCCAAATTCAAGCAGTTATAATGGGTCTGTTGGAGGGCGTCCAATCTGCATTTAAAAAAGAATTGTCAAAAGCCATAACAGATTTGAAATTGGAATTGACATCTCTCGGCAACAGAACGGACGCACTGGAATCCAAGTCAGATGACTTACGCCATTCCCAACAACATCTTGATAAAGAGCTCTCTAGGCTTCATGATGCAGTTGTCACAAACCATGCTAGAGACCTCCGTCCTAGACCCCTGCATCTTCCCGTACGTCTGTGCCATCACTGCCCGCTGAGTCATCAGCCTGCTGTGCCAGTAATCTCCGATAGGGGGCCTCCGCTCGTGGTTCATCTGCAGCATCCCCGCTGTTGCCTGTGTCCCTCTGCCGAAGATCCAGGCATGCATAGCGCGCCAGTATACAAGCTTTCCAGAACATGGGCGCTGCCATCTTGGGCCAGGTCAGGTGACACTCATGCATCCAGTCAGCAGCCGTCTCAAGTTGCTTCTGCCAATCTGCTTCAGCCTGATGGTATGAAAAACTTCCTGTAACACATAGTTGGATATGTTTAGGGATACACAGCTGCGCTGCACTAACGTAGGGAGAGCAGCCTATGAGAACATTCTAGGTCTACCCTGGACCTTAGTGATAAAGCATACAAATTGTATGGTGAACGTGGTCACTAGGCGCTACCTTAGAAACTGATTAACCAATCTTAAAAATAAATCACTTAAAGGTAAATATATACCACTCCTACCGTATATGGTTATATTAGCATGTAAATGAATCGACCATTTAGTCAGATGTCATCAAAATCAAAACATGCACCAAGGACAATGGTAAAATAAATAAATAAAACTTTGCCAGGGTGGCTGCTTTACCAGATAGTTGGTTTAAACGGGCATTGGTGTTAATTTTGAAGACAGATGATCCAGATCACCTTAGTCCTCTCTGCCACTGCTTTAACCGTCCTGGTCCACAGTCCCCTTTGACCTCCTGGTTTCCAACGCGTTTCGGGACTCCCTTGTCCCTTTTTCAAGGCATGGAGGTCCTATTCTAAAATGTGGCTTTAAATAGCCTGATCGTCTGTTACTTCCAGTTACGGTCTGACCGGAAACCGGAAGTTGCGGTCCGTCGAGTTTTTACATCCTCCTAGAGGAAAACTATTGTGGTGACTGGGTAGGTTTAAAGTCCTAAACACGTGCATCTTCTGCTGACTTCACCCATCTCCTCAGCAGAAGCCGAAAATGTTGTCATATTGCGGTCCGTCCGTGACTGGAAGTGACGTCAATTTGTAGTTCTGCCGTCACCGGAAGTGACGTAATTTTTTAGTTATTACCGATAAAACAGTCTTCAACATATTGTAGTTTGCCCGTAACCGGAAGTGACGTCAATTTGTTGTTCCATCGTCACCGGAAGTGACGTCATTTTGTAGTTTTTGCCGATAAAACAGTTTTCAACATTCTCTTTTCAACCAGGAGGTCAAAGGGGACTGTGGACCAGGATGGTTAAAGCAGTGGCAGAGAGGACTAAGGTGATCTGGATCATCTGTCTTCAAAATTAACACCAATGCCCGTTTAAAACCAACTATCTGGTAAAGCAGCCACCCTGGCAAAGTTTTATTTATTTATTTATTTTACCATTGTCCTTGTCATCAAAATCAAAATATGCACATTTTTATTATATCTGTCTCAATGGTCGATTAATTTACATGCTAATATAACCATATAGGAGTGGTATAAATTTACCTTTAAGTGATTTATTTTCAAGATTGGTTCATCAGTTTCTAAGTTAGCACCTAGTGACCACGTTCACCATACAACTTATATTCCTGTAACACATGCTGGGTGCCAGTGCAACAATGTCCATTGCTGCTGCATGACCTATGTTCCTGAGCTCCCATTGTGATACTATGCTTCCTAGCATAGTAAAGCTGTTTCTCAGTTCTTACCTATGTTCCTGAGTTCCCTGTGTGTTACCAGCGTTACTAAAGCCCGGAGTCACATTCCAAGTTCTTCAAGTTCAATCCTCGTTACTCCAGTCCGGAGTCACATTCCAAGTTCTACAATTTCATCCAGTTTCAACCTACCTACTGGTTCAGGTGTCTCTGTCTTACAACCCAGTTCGGGTACACAACTCCAAGTTTCCCAGTCCGTGACAGCGGTGGACACGCTCAAAGAAAGACGGGAAGACCAAGAGAACCGTTCTCGCCGCAACAACTTACATATCCGAAATGTAGCAGAATCAGTCCTTGGTTCTTCTTTATCATTTCTGAAATACTTTTTCCAACACATAGTACCAGCCCTCACGGATGAATATTGTTTATGTGATAGAGCCCACAGGGCGCTCCACTCGAAGCCCTCTCCCACTCAACCTCCTAGGGACGTCATATTCCGCCTGCACTATTTTCGATCAAAGGAACGCATCCTGTCAGCTATTCGGGACTCCCCAGTGATTCCTTTCCAAGATATGCAATTACAGGTTTTTCAGGATCTGGCCCCTTCCACTATTCAAAGACGGCAATATCTTCAGCCGGTTACGAAGATCCCGCGACAACATCAAATCCGATATCGATGGGGATTTCCCTTTATGCTACAGGTTTCAGCAAACAATTCTGTGCATAGTGTCAAGACCCTCATTCAAGGTCAAGACTTATTAGCCAAGCTTAACCATCTTCTGATCCTGGCTTCTGCCTCGGTGACCCGTGACTACTACATCTCCCAAACCGCAACGCTCCCAACCTCCTTCCCTGGAGTGGACTAGGGTGTCCCGTCACCAAGATAAGGACTGCGATCCGACTTGCACTGTGAAGTATTTCTCTTGCTGTTTACTCATTTTATGATATGCTTAGTCTCCTTATATTGTATTTTTGATATTAGCTAGAGAGAACAGTTCTCTCTTTTTGGCTCTTTGCGATACGTATTATTATTTTCCTGTATACTACGAGGTTTAAATGTTGTGTTTTCTCATCCTCCCCATTTTTCCTACCCCTCCTATCCCTCCCCCCCTTTCTTTTCCCCCACTTTTCCTCCCTAATTCCCACCTCCCCCCTCCCTTTTTTTCTTGTTTTTGTCTTCTCTTGACACAGGTTTACGGTCCTTGTATTATAGGGATTTTTGTTTGTTTTGGTTATTGCCGATTTTCTATGCGAGGGTCCAGGCAGCCCTGAATATAGCAGTCAATTTTTCCACTACCCCCATGCTCCCTTCAATATTTCTAATAGATGTTATGTTGATTAATTCTGATGCGGTCCTTTTTTGGGACCCAATATTCCATGGTTTTCACCCATATGGGTTCTCTGTTTCTTTTTCTTTTCTGTGGCTCTCCCATGTCTTTTTCCCCTATTCCTTTTTTTTCTCTCCTCAGGGGTGGCTCTATTTAGGGCCAATTGCTGACTCACTATATTCATCCTGTTCTGTGTTTAGCATATTTTTACATACCTCTCTCTGTCACTTAAAATGCTATCTATTAATGTGAATGGACTTCTCTTCTAGGAAATGGACCATTTTCTTAGGGTCTTGTAGGAGGGGGAAAGCCGATATTGTATTCCTTCCTAAAGGAGACACACCTTACAGGCCTGCACTCCCAGCTCCGAGGTAGGTGTTTCACTCAGACCTCCTTTGCTTCGGCAACTAGTAAAAAACGTGGGGATGATGCCGCCTCCAGCTCTATTTGCGTTAAAATGAAGGAAAATATTTATAAATTGCTATTTAGATGGTATTATGTACCTTCCCGACTGAAAGTAATGTTTTCCGATGTCTCGTATAGGTGCTGGAGCGGATTCGGGGCGATGGTACCTATCTGGCGGTCCTGTCCGAAGATGACTAAAATATGGCAGGATATTGTCGATCTCCTTTCGCGCTTATTTGAGACAGCTATTCCTCCTGATACTCAGCATTTTCTTCTTCCCTTGCCCCTACCTACCCTATCCCGGCACCAGAATAAGTTGTTCCGACATATCGTATCTGCTATGACTTGCCAGATAGCAGCTGATTGGAAAAGTCCGGCCCCTTCCCCAATGCAGGCTACAATCTCAAATGTTTGGTATGTTTACAAGATGGAATACATGACCGCTATATTGCGTAATACCTCGAAGTCTTTCAATGAAACATGGTCCCCCTGGTTGACGTACCAAAACATTCCATCTCCATTCAACATTTTAATTTTTCTTTCTGTAATATGTTTAGTTTGAGGGATTCCTTTTTTTTATCTAGTCCACCCCACATCCTCCCCCCCCCCTTATTTTTTGTCTACTAATTTTTAATTTTTTCCTATTTTCCTATTCCTTGACGGTTGGCTACAGCGTTGCTGCTAGATATTTTCTGGCTTTCTGTAATTTCTTCTTTATATTTAGAATGAATCACTGTATATTGTGTGACGTGATACAGTTTTTTTCATCATAAGTATATTTTAAGTTGTTAATGCTTTGAAATTTGTATGTATCTTTATATTGTGATTCGCTTAATAAAAACAGTTTATAAAAGAAAAAATCATGTCAGCCTTTTTGTGTCGACCATTTGAATGAAGACCTTTTAACATGGTCGACCGTTTAACCATGTCGACCTAAGTCACTGTCAACCAATTACCTGTTGACCTTTTAACACTGTCAACCTACTGTCTCTCCTAACCTAGGTTATAAACACGTGGTGCACAATCTTTTCTCTGTCGATTGCTTGCGTGATGGCTACTAATTGGTAATTGCATTTAGTTCTGGTTGTAATTTGACTTCACAAAATAACTTTCTGCTTATTGGAACTACAGCGTTTTCCCAGTAAGGGGAATATTTGAATTGCAAAACTAAAGCTGCATAACCACTTGCCGACTATGGAAAGACATCGTAATGGTACAGTCGTTCCTGATCCCCTGTGGTGCCTACACTGAGCGATATGTCGTTCAGTGCGGGCACCCTCCCTCATCCCTGAACATGGCCAATCTGTCATTAACGGCAGATTGACCGGCATGTTCAGGCAATGATTGTTGTCGAAAACGACCAGCGGGAGCGCGCATCGCTGGTAGTTTCCGACACTATGGTGCACAATTTGTGCACGATTAATAAGCGATTGAACGATTACCATGTCATAATCGTTCAATCGCTCATTAAAACGGCCTAATGGATACGCGACTTAACTGTTGTTAAGCTTCACTGTTACAATGTAATTACTGACTAATAGTAAATCTGGGCACTGAGCCAGTGAATAGCCATGTACCCCTAATTTCCCTCTAATACCCCTTTCAGACATCTCGAGAATCCCGGGAATTTACCCGAGTCTGTCTGAAAGGTGCCTACCCGGGAACATGTTCCCGGGTAGCCGCCCCTTCAATCGACCAGGGTTTTTCCCGGGACTTAAGTCCCGGGAAATTACCCTGCTTCTGTCTGAATGGTGCTACCCGGGAATTTACTACTCCCGGGCAGCACCAAGCAGCTTTTACATTGACAGCGTAGAGCGTCCTATAGGACGCTCTACGCTGCTGCTCATTACAATGAGTTGGCAGTGCAGAGCGTCCTGTAGGACGCTCTGCGCTGCTGCTCATCACCCCCCGCACCGGTGGCTGTGGCGCTGACAAACGAGTCAGCGACCATGGCCGGGTCGTCACACCGGCGCTGGAGACCGCCGGTGGTTTGCAGCCACAGCGGGCCACCCGCACTCCCGCTGGACCACCAGGGTAGATAGGAGTTATTATATTATAGATAGAGGCTGCACTTTGATTGGATGGCTGCCTGCTGCATGATGATGACATCATCAGCGGCAGCCGGAGAGGGGATAGGTTATGAAGAGCAGAGAAGAGGCAGGTAATATTTAAAACTAAAAAACCTGGCTTATGTCTGAAAGGGGTCTACCTGGGAATTTCCCGGGTAGACACTGCAGTGTGAAAGGGGGGTCTCGACCAAATACCCGGGAATTTGCACAGGAGAAATTCCCGGGTCTGAGCAGGAAATTTCCCGGGTTGTATGTCTGAAAGGGGTATAAATGATGAATTGATCTTAATGATAACAAGCAGGGTCATCTTAACAGCAGTGTGGGCCCTGGGCAAAGCAATGCACTGGGGCCCCTACCCACCCACTCACAGGAAAAAAATTTAAATGGTCAATAAAATTAAACCCTTCTGCATGCCCATCAGACCTCCCACACATGCAGAGAGACTCTGTCTGACTGGTCTGAAGCCGGCGCATGAAGCGAAACTGGGACAGAGTACTCATCACCGGGGTGCGGGATTGTGTGAGGGAGGTTAGATCAAAATACAGTGCACCAGCGGCCGGCTTAAAAAAATATCACAAATTTACCAACTGGCCGCGACTGCAGGGGGGCAGGTTGGCGGGCCCCTACAAGCTTCGGGCCCTTGGGCAACTGGCCAACAAGTCCATTGGAAGAGATGGCCCTGATAACAAGTCTCACTTTACACAGCTCCTTCATCTACCTTTTAGACTCTTCTAAGGGTTCCTGCCAGTGATTAATCTAGGGAAGGTGAATATCTTAATCCATATGTCATGAAATGAAAGGCTGTATGCCATGTGCTCACTGGTTACACTGTAGTCAAAATTAGCCAGAATCACCTCTCATCCTGTCCTTAACTACAGTGGGGCTGCTGTGTCAGATGGCAGCTGGTTACACTGTAGTGGGGCTGCTGTGTCAGATGGCAGCTGGTTACACTGTAGTGGGGCTGCTGTGTCAGATGGCAGCTGGTTACACTGTAGTGGGGCTGCTGTGTCAGATGGCAGCTGGTTACACTGTAGTGGGGCTGCTGTGTCAGATGGCAGCTGGTTACACTGCAGCTTTCCCTTCTATGTAACTGTCACCTCCTGCAAGTGACAGTGCTAGATAGACTGGGAGGTGTGTGTAGGTGCAATGTCCGTTTCAGGTGGTGCGCTCACCACGCCACTGCCCACTCTGCACTCTGCCCACTAATAGCGAAGTACCTCCTCTCTGATGGCAAGGGGGAAAGCTGCAGCTTGGCAGCAGTAGAATACTGTCACTCACTCCTCTGCTTCACTGCTACCGCTGTCTGGGGATCTGGCTGCCCGGCACTCCTCACAAGGGCCCATTTTTCATTAACTATTTGTTGCATAATCCCCGAGAAACACCCAGTGCTTTTTTTTGGTCAGGGCACCGAAAAGTCTAGTTATGGCTCTGGGAGGGATCGCAGCAGATCGCATTACCGCAACCCCTATAGGTTTCCATGGGGAATGCGATGCTATCAGATTTACCCCGCAGCTAACGCCTATAGGCTACACATCGCAAAACTAGCCGGAAGAGAGTTCCAGACGTGTTCTCCGCGACAATCCTACCGCATATGCATGGTCTGTAGAGCTATTTGATACATGCCGGCACTAAGAACGCATCTTGCAATGCGATCATGGGTGCTAGTAACACACCCAGATCACATTGCCAGGCCCAAGTACTCAGTAGGCTGGACGGCTTGTCTGCGGCACAACGCTCCACCTCCGTGGGCGGGCTCACTGTCAGAGCCACCCGTCACACAGCTGCCCTGTAACCTGACCCGGAGACGGCACTCCACAACCCAGCACCTCCTCCAGATAACTCAGCAGCAGCGGTCAGTGCGCTGGCTTTCTTTATAAACTCCTGCATTGCGTGTCCCTCTCCTTCCCACCAGGGCTGCGAGACACTGTACAGCCGGCTCATGGTAATCTAGAACTTTCACCCATGTGCCGGATCCTGCAGCCGACGGAAGATCCCACAGGTAAGTAGATGAAGATGCCCTATAAAGGTGATTATTAATATATCTTGCTCTTGGCTTCTAATAGCAGGTATATGTTTAGGAAGCCGGCAGCCGCAATACCGACCGCCGGCTTCCCAACTCCTCAAT
Organism: Taudactylus pleione; assembly: GCA_031769625.1. Lineage (NCBI taxonomy): Eukaryota > Metazoa > Chordata > Amphibia > Anura > Myobatrachidae > Taudactylus > Taudactylus pleione. The sequence continues at coordinate 694,606 of JAUIMM010001059.1, forward strand.
CCCGGCTAGGGTTACATGACAGGCGTCTAAAACCTAGACGCCTGTCATTACCTCTACACCGGGAGACCGGCACCCGGCATCCTGATCGATTGGATGCCGGGTGCGGCGAGTGGACAGCCGCGGGGGGGATCGTTAGGTTTAGGGCTCCCGTGGTGGACTTAGGGTTAGGCACCCCCCCGGGAGGGTTAGGGTTAGGCTAGGGGCAGTTTAAGTGAGAGCAATGACCCACTATATAGGAGATTCCCACTATATAGGAGATTCCCACTATTTCTAATTAGCTCTTTTATATGAGCAGTAAGGGATTGTGTAGTCACATCCTATAATGTCAGCGACGCTCTAATACCATTCCCCTCTCAGGGATTGTGTAGTCACATCTGTAATGTCAGCGACGCTCT